>JAEOAD010000013.1:38245000-39451250 GCA_036365145.1 Orientallactaga sibirica
GAAAGGGAGGGAATTATCATGGTTATTGCCTGTAAGTATGGAAGCTGTCAATAAAAAGGAAAAATATATAAAAAGTATATATAAAGTTTTCATAATCAACCGTGTTATGTATAATTAGTATATGCTAATAAGATTTTTTTAAAAAGATACTATAGAAATGAAAAATACAAAATTATTAATTTCACTTTTCAGATGAAGCATCAGAACTTATATCTGAGGGAAACAGTACTGAGAAAGAGTCAAGCTCAGTGTTTAGACATTTTCTCTCCCAAAATGTATTCATCTCCCAATAACGTAATTAATTGGATTATTTTAATGACTTTTTATATGTGTGTATTTTTATATATATATATATATATATATATATATATATATATATATATATATACTTTTATATAGATTTTTAAGAAACATTTTTATTCATTCATTTGCTATCAAAGAAAGAGAGATTGAGAGCAGGGGAAGGAGAATGGGCATACCAGGGTCTCTGTCTCTTGCTGCTACTAATGAAATCCAGATGCTTGCCTGGGCCACTCAGTCCACCTGGTTTTACATTGGACTGGGAAATTGAACTCAGGTCATCAGGCTTTGCAAGCAAGCATCTTAAATGTGGAGCCATCTTCAGATCCTTAGATAGATTTTTTGGCAAGCTACATGATCCCATCAATTTCATCTTGATGGCAAATTTCAACAGGGAGAATTTTCACTAGGAAAAAAAGAGATAATTTAGTATGTGGTAAGGAATTTAGAACATTCATCTATCTAGGAAAATCATTTTGCCTGGAAGGGAGAACTCAAGTTTTCTTCTACATATCAATACATTGTTAGGAATTCTACTACAGAATTGAGAGTGTTCTCTCATTATCCCATTCCCCTCCTCATCCACTTGAAACGCTTTTGACATTTTTCATTAGTTATGGACATACTCAGTATGTAAACAGCACATGTTGGTACCATCCTTATCCTCATCCCTGGCACCCCCTCCGAAGAGACCCTCCTAGTTGGGGATGCTGGTTACCCATGGGGATTGTGGGTCATGCATTGTGGGGGTAGCAATCAGTTATAAGGAGAAGGCAACATCTTTGTGAGTAATGTCCAGCTTGTGGCTCTAACAATTTTTCTGCCCCCTCTTCTGTGAATTTCCCTGAGCCATGTTGGATTCATTTTAGGTCTACTTTAGTGATGGGCTCCTAGGAGCCTCTGTATCTCTGGGTCTCTGGTTTGGTAGGAGTTGAGTGTCCTCAGTGTCTATCTCCTTCACCCTTGTGCTGAGATCAGTTTCACTGAGAATGCAGGACTCTTGTTCATTTCACCAATTCCTCTATGGTTTCAGTTGTAGCCCAAGATTGGTGGGAGCTTGATATTGGAGAGAGAGCTTGTTATCTGGATATGCTTCTGACTTGTTTCCCAGTTCCAGATATGGGTTCCTTTCCACTGAGTGGATCTGTTAACCAATCCACAAGCAGTTGGTTACCCACCATGGCTGTGTGTAACTATTGCATTTTTATATGTGCTCATTGAAACCCTCATCACTGGATATGATTCTACTATAGTAACATTCTCTATAAAATTCCCAAAGAACAGACCTCCTAGTGTCCGTTTTGTCTTCTGATTTCCTACATCACTCTCTTTGTGGCCAACATGGGGTTTATCCTTATTTGTACTGAAGTTATCATTCTGGCTATCACATGTCTCTTCACATCTGTAAGTTCCCAGATATAAAGAACCATTAATATGTCATTTCCCTAGAGTGTCTACAAGTTGCATATGCTGTTCAGTTAATGTTATGTTCAGTAAACAGAATGAAGAAATGTAAAGTAGAAAGAGTAGGAGGAGAAGCTTTGTGAAGAAAAATTAATAAACCTTGAACTAATCAGAAATTGTGGATTAAAGAAAACACAGAAAACACAATACTATTTAGAATCTTGGTATTATTTTTATAACTTAATCTTCTGGTCATAGAACCTCTTTTGTAAAAAAAGAAATCATAAAACTATAAAAGTAATGAGCTGGTCCTGGTGGCCCACACCTTTAATCCCAGTACTTGAGAGGCAGAAGTAGGAGGACTGGCAAGAGTCCGAGGCTACCCTGAGACTACTTAGTGAATTCCAGGTCAGCCTGAGCTAGCATGAGACCCTACCTCGAAAAAATAAATAAATAAATAAAATCATTGTAAGAGTTGCTGATCCAGGAGAAGGAACAAACAGGACTACCACAGCATTGCCATCTGCCCAGTCAAGAGACCTCTTCCAGGCCTTCAGCATATCCATCCATTTAGCCACAGCTGATGTGCTAGGCCACGCAAATATGATCGAGATTCTGCTAAGTAAATCTCAGGTAACCTTCATAAGGATTAGAATATTCTTCACAAAGATAACATATTCTTAATATTTTGGCTTACATGTGAGAATATTAGAAGCTCAAAGGAAAGTAAATAATAATTTGTGTTAAGTTATACATCTAAGAATGGCATGAATATTCAATCTAGAGTAACCTGACAGCCAAAAAAAAGAAAACAAGAAAAAAAAATGGGCTGGAGAGATGGCTTTTTTGTAAGGTGTTTGCCTGTGAAGCCTAAGAACTCATGTTCAAATCTCTAGGTCCCATGTAGCCAGAGCACAGTGATGTAAGCTTGTAATGTCACACATACACACAAGAGGGGAGCATGTGTCTGGAGTTTATCTGCAGTGGCGGAAGGCCCTGGTGCACCCATTCTCTCTCCCAATATCTCTCTTGCTGTCTGTATTTTTCTCTGTCTCTCAAAATTAAAATAAAAAAATCTTAATGCCCAAACATACTTGAAATTTAGAGACATAAAATAAAACTGCTCCTTTTGTTATAAACATATATTTGTAATTATTAAAAATAAGTCACATGAAAATATTATCCTAAAAATATTTCATGAAAAACCAACCTAAAATCCAGATGATTTTATAACATTATCACATCTCTATCCAGGCCCTTCTATCTCTCAGCAATCAGATTCTACTGAGTACTTTTTTCTTTTCACTGATGTTAAGCTAGAAAATGGGAAACTATGAGCATGTTGGGATCTGTCCTCTTAACATTCCTATTTGTTCTAAGGCAGGTTTGAGTCATGCCTGCCTTTCTTACTTTCCATATCTATGGTAGGCAGCCCTAAATGTGCCCAGATCTGTGACTTTCTAATCCTCACTGTTAAGCCTGACTGCCCAGGGATGAAGGTGTCAAGGAATTATACCTCTTCCCAGGGAGAACCTGTTTCCCTCAGGGGAGATCCAAAACCTTGGTTCATCAAAGGGGTTAAGCAGGTATTACAGACACCCAGGTCACATAATTTTGGGTCAAGCACTCACCTCTCCCTTATATCCCACCCATTCCACTCAAGGCCTCTGCCTCATATGTCACCTGCTCCACACATGGGCCTCTCTCTCATATCCTACCTGTTCCACACAGGGGCCTCTCCCTCATATCCTACCTGCTCTACACATGAGCCTCTCCCTCACATCTTACCTTTTCCATGAAAAGCCTTTCCCTTACATCCCACCTGTTCCACATATGGGCTTCTCCCTCACATCCCACTTGCTCCATGCATGACCTCTCCCTCACATCCCACCTGCTCCACACTTGGGCCTCCTCCTCACATTCAACCTGCTCCACATATTGGCCTATGTCTCACATCCCTTCTGCTCCACACATGGCCTCTCATTTGAAGTGAAAGATAATGGCCTCCTCCTGTCCCTGAGAAGCCTTATAGTCACCAGCCTTCTCATACAGGTTATACCAAATCTTCTTTATTTTAAGTTTAAGTAATTCTCTCACTTGCTGTTAATTAAATCTTTGAATCCCATGAAACAGTTTGATCTTGACGATTCTGTTCTCAAATGCCATTTTTACATAATGTACAAGATAGAGAAAATTACTCTGGTACATATACTGAGTCTTTATTTGAAAATCTAGGAATGTTTCCTAGTGCAAGTGACAGAAAATATTAAATATCAGCTGGAGAGATGGCTTAGCGGTTAAGGCGCCTGCCTCCTAAGCCTAAGAATGCCGGTTCCAATCTCCAGGTCCCACGTTTAGCCAGATGCAAAATGACGCAAGGGCGCAATGCTGCATTTGACCACAAGGGGGAGCACGCATCTGGATTTCGTTCACAGCGGCTGAGGGGCTGCTGGCGCGCCCATCTCTATCTGTCTTCCTCTCCCTCTCTCTCTGTCTCTCTCTGTGTCTCCCTCTAAAAAAATATGAAATATGACAAGTGCTGTCATATTTTAGGAATGACCATAGGAAAGAAACCATCAATAACATGGAGCTCACAAATGGGCAGTTCTGGCTGTTGTTTTGTTGCCAGACAATATTATAAAACAGTTTCTCTCTGGGAAGCTTGCCCACTTTCTCCTACGGTTGTAGAAGGGCATCAAGATTGCTGCCGTAGGTACTTCATAAAACTTAGAAAGACACAGGGAGGGTTTGCTTTACCAGCTGCTTCTGTCTTTCTTCATTAGAAAAGCAAATGTTACCAAGATCTCTGTTTTCTCCTATGCCACATGTGAGCTACATGGACTTCCTCACTGATACAGGCAACAGAAAGACAGGAGGACTCTAAATGATTTGGGGTCACCTCTAAACAATATAGAATGCACAGGATAGAAAGTTGCCTGGTAGGAGTACTGTGAAATATCATCTCTCACACTAAGTGTCACTTCATCAGGGACATTTTCTTTGACCTCCCAGGTCTCACCCTCACCTTGTCTAGAAGCTTTTTAGATAGTTCTTGATAGCCCTTAGCACACTTTGTAATTGATACTTATGTAAGGAGGATATCTTATCACTTTGGGATACTTCTCACTACTTTGGGGAGACACTAAAAATGATTTAAGGATTTGGACATTTCAGTCCTCTGTCCATATCCAACATGATCTAAAATAGTGTTTATTCTATATACTGTAGATATTTGCACTAGACCAATGTGTTTTCATTTGATATTTGGAGATACAAACTGGGTGGAAATTCATTCATAATAAACTAAATTATACATGCATTTTTCTGAATGATTTCTCCAAGGACAGCATAATTTTGTTTTTATGAGCCAATTTCTACTTAAAGAATGAACTATACCTCCAAACGAAATTATAAAATCCTCTAAGTATGACTTCTGCTGACATATGAATGTAGGACAGCATTACCTTAAATTGTTCTCCTGTGGCATCAGGTGAATTGATCATAGGAGACTTAATAATTTTAAGACTATATCCCTTATAAATCTATGATCAGTTCACATCAGGCATTCCATTAAAGAGCAGATATTTGTAAGTCAAACCACTGGATTCTTACAAAGCAGTTTGCTGAATGGTCCCGAGAACTAATTAGTGTTTATTGCAACCTACATATCTTCCAGGGGATGCTTTATGCTGCCAGGATGGCATATTTTAACTCAGAGCAATATGTAATGAGTTATAAAACAAAAATAAATAAATAAATTTGAATGCCTATGGATTCTTTTAAGCTGCCTATTAGTTTTTCAGACCTATAAACTATAATCTCTCAAAAGACTATGCATGACCACTGGGATAAAGACTAATGTGCCATGATCAATATATTTTAATTAAACAGAAAACAATATATTTTAATTAATCAACGTGGAGATGCATATCACAGGACTGGGTTGAATTCAACAGCTCAACTGTTGTCATAGTTTCAAGTTGGCCAGCCTTAAAATGCATGGTCATGTCAGTATTGTTAAGGAATAACATTCTATTTTCCAATTGCTATAAAAAGAAAATCTGTCTGGACAAATAGGTAAATAAATAAACTTACAGCATGAACTTTAAGGATTGGTCTGTTCAAAAGATAAAACACTGACTCATCATCTTAGAGATTAATCAAAACCAAGTTTAAGTTCCTTTCTAATAATCCTAAAATCTGATGAGTAATGAAAGGATACAGTGTAAGGATGGTTCTATTGTAATCATTCTTGGTTGATAATACATGTGACATAGACTTGTTTCAACAACCTGTTGGATCCCATTGGACCATTCCTTCTATGGGAAGGTCACTCATTCAAACTGCCAGAAATAACATCAAGTTCCTGCTTTAACAAAACAGTACTTAACATACTCCTGACTACACACGGGCCCAAATAACCTGCTTAGTTATCTATCTACCTACATACCTGTCTACCTACCTATAATCTATCTATGTATTTATCAGTTCCAATGTTGCCCAAGCAGAACTCAACATTACCAGGCAGCCAAAACAGGCCTTGAACTTGCAATCCTCCTGCTTCAGTTTCTTGAGTGCTGATATTACAGGCAACAAGCATACATGGCTCAATACTTTTTCTCAATAACTAATCTGTTTTTACTTCTAAGAAGCAATTTTCATGAGGACAAGGATATTCTCTTCCCAGATCACCACAGTAGCTCCAGAATCAAGAATATGCTTTGGTATACTCAGTCCCAATATCACTGGATGAAATGAAAGAAAATGATGGCTGAAGAAATAGCAACTGGTGCATCAAATAAACGGTGGTAACACCCTCCCCTACCCCATCAATATGCCTCAGATAAAGTTATCAGAAACACAATCACAAAGAAATGTTAATCTTAGCACTTTCCAGCCTGCTTAGAAAATACCATTTTAGGGGCTGGAGAGATGGCTTAGCAGTTAAGGCATGTACCTGCAAAGCCTAAGTACCTAGGTTCAATTTCCCACTACCTACATAAGTCAGATGCACATGGTGGCCCGTACATCTGCAGTTCATTTGCAGTGGCTAGAGCCCCTGGTGTACCTTTTCTCTTTCTCTCTCTCACTGCCTCTCTTGCATGAATAAATAAATAAAAATAAAATCTTTCTTTCTTTTTTTTTTTTTTTTTTTTTTTAAGAAAATGTCATTTTAGGGGCTGGACAGATGGTTCAGCAGTTCCGTGCAATTCCTGTGCAAGTTTGTGAGCCTAAGGGGGCATGAAAGTTCTAATCTCCAAACTGCATGTAAACATCTGGGTGTGGCCACGTGCTTCTAAGGAGATCAGAAACC
This sequence comes from Orientallactaga sibirica, assembly GCA_036365145.1. Lineage (NCBI taxonomy): Eukaryota > Metazoa > Chordata > Mammalia > Rodentia > Dipodidae > Orientallactaga > Orientallactaga sibirica. The sequence continues at coordinate 38,252,019 of JAEOAD010000013.1, forward strand.
AGGGAATTAATCAGAGTTAAGGCTCAAAATGAGAATAGGCAGAAAAGCAGTGAGCAGGACACCTGATGTACTGCTCCAGCCACTACAGGGGAGCACCCCACATTGCAGATGAGTGCATGGGGTCCACAAGGGCACACACGTGTGCATATATATACCACACACAGCACATAACACATTATACACACACACACACACTCACCAAGAAAAAGAACAAAATGCTATTTTACATTTAATTCTCTCTTCTGGATATTTTAAACAAGAAACTTCATGCCTGCACTGCCTGACAGAATCTGCTATTCAGCAAAACTCATCCAATAAGTACAAAACCAGGACACCTAAGATCAAGAGACATGAGCCTGAGAGACTTTTGAAATATAATGAGGAGGATATGAAGCCCTAGGAGTCTAGTCTGAGCTTCTGACAATTCCTATGGGTAAACAAATATATTTGTTTTTGCCTGGATTAGTAGATCATGATACAAAAAACAGACTCCAACATCTTCAGATAGATAAATGGCAGGTAAAATTGCTTAGCTCCAAATTGAGGACAGACAAATGAGAGCCCTCCTTCCACTGCACACACCTCATACCATATGTGGAAACAAATCTTTTTCTTACCTGAGCCAACTTGACAGTTCAAAAACCTGCTGCTCACTCTGATTTTAAGTTTTGGAAATTCCACTAGCAATAGCATGCACCATATGTTAAGAATCACTCCATCAAACAAGGAGAGGGGATTCCTTTCCTACAGCTTTAGGAAGTCCTGATATCTGTTGCCAAAACAAATTTAGAAGTTGCTTTGACATTCTTTACTTCAATTTCCTTTAATTTATAGAACTGTGAGGGAGAAGTAATTTATTTAACACTTCTTGATTTGACAGTAACTCATTTCAAGGAAATCTTCCTTATATCTTTACCTTAGTTGTAACTTTAAAACTGCTAGGTAAAGAGACATTAATCATAATAGCTCCTTCTTAAAAACAGAAAAATCTGAAGAGCAAGCATTCATCTCGCAAGGTATGCCTGACCATTGTAGTGGCATAGGACACAATACTGGCATTGTGATTAGAATCACAGCTACCCAAGCACCAGAACTGAGGTTGCTTGAGGAAAGCCTATTATCAGGAAGTCTTCTTACTAGGTTTGTGGTCTGATGCAAATTAATTCTGGTATTTGGGCATTCCTTAGATAGTACAAATATGGATGAGACTACCTCAGCTGGTGTCCATCATAGATAGACATTATTTACATAAGAACAAGTTAGATTGTCTATGGTAGATTCTATCATGGTTTGAGTGTAGAATGTCTCCCATACCTCAAGTATTAGTAATCAAGGCTCATATTTGATTCACATCTGGTAGGACTTTTGGGACGTTGAGCCTTGCTGAAGGAGATATGTCACTGGAGGTGGACCTTAAGGTTTATTAATAAGTCTAACCCTACTAGCTCACTCACTCTTGCTGCTACCTTCCAGTTAAGGAGGCAAATTAATTATCATGTTTGGGTAATTCTTAGAATATGTATGAGACTACCTCAGCTGGTGTCCATCATATATAGACATTATTTACATAGCAAGATGTGATGCCCAGTCTCTTCTCTTGTGAAACTTTCCCTTAAAATTGTAAGCTGAAATAAATCCTTTCCTCCCATAAGCTGACTCTTATCAGATGTTTTGTCCCAGCAAAAAGAAGGAAACTGCAACAGGTAATAAGAGCTTGAGTGAACTAATGTAGTGGGCTGGATTGTGACTCTCAAAAAAAAAAAAAAAAAAATACCATGACTATGTCTGAAAACTGAAAATGTTAATATTATTTGGAAAACATATCTTTACAGGTATAACTAAGCTGACAATCCTGAGATGAGATCATTCTGTATTACTATGTTTTAAAAATATTTTCATGTATTTATTTGTAATTAGGAAGAGAGAGGAGAGAGAGACACAGAAAGAGAAGAGAAAGAAAGACTAACTATGGGCACACCAGGGCCTCTTGCTAATGCAGATGAACTCCTGACATATACTCAACTGTGCATCTGGATTTACATGGATACTGGGGAATCAAACCTGTGCTGGCGGGCTTTGAAAGCAAGCACATTTAATCACTGAAGCATCCCCCAAGACTCACTCTAGATTATTCTGGTGGACCAAAATCTATTGAAAAGGATCCTTATAGGAGACTGAATAGGGGAAGGCATAGAGGAGAGGCCAGGTGTAGAGAAAGACAGAGATTGAAGAGATGCCATCATCACATCCATTTCCTAGATGAAGTAGGGAAAGAACACTTTCTCCCTAGGGCTTAGAGAGTACACCACCCTGCCAATGCCCCAATTTTGGATTTCTGGCCTTCAGAACTGAAAGAGAATAGTGTTATGGACCAAATTTGCAATAACTTGTTACAGTGGCCATGGATGCTAAACACAGTTGAGTTCTAAGAGTTACCAAAGGAATACTTCATAAAGATACTTAGAAAAGGGTATGGGCAAAATTGGAAGGTCCAAGTCAGCTTCAGGGGAAAACAAGAGCAACTTTTACCATGCCTGAATCCAAAGAGACAAAAAGAAGGAAGTTTCATCTTTAAAGGAACTAGGTTGAGTACTGGCACTATGGATGAGGGAAAGTCAGGGAAAGCCACAGTGGTACCCTGTTACAGCAGCCCTTTAGAGAGGCAGGGCTGGGGTCAGAGAAGGACAGTGTCTAGAGCAGAAAGATAGAAAATGTGCTGCCCTCCTTCTTGTTCTCATTCTTCAGTCTATTGATTATTTTTCTTGCCATCACAATCCAAACTGAGGTAGACAGCCAGAAACCTAAGGGTTGTACCTAGTTGTAGTCAGCTCTCCACTGGGGAGGAGGCAGGGACAAAGCAGGAGAAAGGAATAGGAAGAATAGTTGGGAGAAATCAAGTGGAGAAGAGCCTGCAGAAATACTTAATAAAAATAACTCTTTATGGGCTGGAGAGATGGCTTAGTGGTTAAGGCGCCTGCCTGCTAAGCCTAAGAATGGGGTTCCAATCTCCAGGTCCCACGTTTAGCCAGATGCAAAGTGACGCAAGGGCGCATGCCGCACTTGCCCACAAGGGGGTGCACGCATCTGGATTTCGTTCACAGCAGCTGAGAGACTGCTGGCTCGCCCATCTCTGTCTTCCTCTCCCTCTCTCTCTGTCTTCTCTGTGTCTCTCTCCAATAAATAAATAAATAAATAAATAAATAAATAAATAAATAAATAAAAACTCTTTAAAGATATATCTATTGGAGAAAAGGAAAGCATAAAGATCTCTGGAGACTATTCCCAGTAACTATTATAATTCCAGTAGTGTATAGTTTCCTGAAATGTTGTATGAAAACATTTTTTTCTTATTTCTAAATTTCAGATTCATCTACCATGAAATAAATTGCCTCTATGAAGTATAATGAACTTCAGTAGATCTCTTCAATCAACCAAATGAAAGGAAACTTGAGTTTTTAAAGTACTCCTAAGAACTTTTAAAAATATAATGTCTCAAGAAAACTTTTTAAAAACTATGTAATTCAAATATTATTGTATCATATCACAAAGAATTAAGCTGAAGAACCAAAAATTTAGGTATAATTTCATAGCTAATATGCAATGAATCTGAGCTCCAAATTATTTCCATCTGCTACCAAAGCTGCTTTTGTTATTGTTTTCTCATTCCTTAATTGTAACCAGCATTGAAGAATTAGGTTGTTACTGCCCCATGCTAATTAACTTCACCTAAAAACTTTAAAACGATACATAAAAATTCTGGGTAAAAAATAAACCAGGGCTAAAGAGATTGCTTAGTGGTTAAGGCACTGGCCTGCAAAGTCTAAGGACCCAGGTTCAATTCACCAGAACCCACATAAGCCAGATACACGTTAGCACATGCATCTGGAATTTGTTTGCAGTGGCTAGAAGCCCTCATGTGCCCATTCTCTCTCACTCACTTTTTCTTCCTAACAAATGAATAAATAAATTTAAAACAATGTCACCAGTCTGGAGGAGAGGTTTTATTTTTATTATCAACTGACTGCTTCAAAATCCTGCCCATCTACATGTGGAACTGAAAGATTAGTGTGGCCCAGTAATGAACACAAAATAGTATTGTTAATATCAAAATGTGTCTATCCATGATGGATTAACTAATTTACAATACTGCTTTAAGCAATTAGATAACTGGAAAACTATATTTTTACAAATGTTTTCAGAGATTGAATACCAGCAGTACATGAATATGATTGTTGAAAAATAAAAGAAAAAATAGAAATATTTGATACATGGTATGTATCTTTTTCTGCAAAAATAAATGCTTAGATAAGTAAATGAAATATTATTGAAGTTACATAAAAGGTAGAAATTTTTGGACTCCCACATTTAAGACATGAATTCCTTTCACCTTGCTTGTAGTTGTAAAAATCTTCTATACTCTGCTTTTTAAAGGGACTAATAAAATGCTTCATGAGCAAAATATTTTATTACTCACAGTGAACTTTGCCACTCAGGACCATTCCTTTTGTTTTCCATACTACGTGTTCAACCTAACCCGTTCCTTATCACAGAATCTGAGAAATAGGAGGAGGGCTGGAGAGAAAGGTCAGTCAATAAAGTGTTTTCCTTGTAAGCATGAGAACTTGAGTTTGACCCATATTGACCTATAATATTCACATAAAAGAAGTGCTAGGCATGGTGATGATATGTTTCTGTAATCCCAGCACTATGGAGAGGAAAACAGAAGGATCCCTAGGTCTCACTGGATAGCCAGTCTGGCCTAATTGGAAAGCTCCAGGCCAATGAGAGATACTGTCTTAAAAAATAAATAAATCAGTAAAAAGTGAGTAGCATTCCAGAGGGTGACTCTCAAGGTTGTCCTTTGGTCTCCACATGTACATACACCACACACACACACACACACACACACACATCTGCATCACACATGAATACACTTGAACCCACATAAACACAAGCACATGTATGCAAGCACATAATAATAAAAAGTTTAAAAAAAAAAGGAACTTTCACTCTATATTCAGCTTCATCTCCCCTTCCTCATTTCCCTCCTTTCTTACTTTCATCATTTGTTCCTTCTTTCTTCTGCTCTCTTCCTGCTTTCCTTTCCTCTCTCTCTCTTTTTTCTCTTTTCCTCCTCTCCTCCTTCCTCTTTGAGATAAAGAAGATATTTTTGTATGTCTTTAATGACTCATCCTCATCCAGCCATCCTGATTCCCCATAGCATCTCCTATGTTCTAACACTAACCTCCACTAGCCAGGAGGAGCAGCATGGTTAATTTATTTATCTGCTGTCTTTATCATGCATGTATTGCAAAGGCAAAATGCTCAGTTTGAATCCAGGTGTCTCTTTATCAATATCAAGTTACAAAAATGCCATACATTCTAAACCATTATATAATACTCTCTCTACACTTCTTCACTCTTAGATAATAAAAACCTCCTTGATACAATAAATCCTGTTATTCTACCCAGTAGTGGAAAAATCATTGTAGGAGGAAATGACTAATAAACAGGTATTTATCATCTTGACTCTCGCTTTCCTTGGAGATTTTTCTGCTGCTGTCCTGCTGCCATTGCATATTGGCCTCAGGGTTTACTTCAATCCCTTTAATACTTTGATTGAAACCAAGCCAAATCCCTCTTCTTGATTCCTCTTAGTACAGCTAATACAGGCTGGAGTTTTCTAAAAGACTTCTCTAAGCACAAAGGGATTACAGAAGTGAAATAAGCAAAATGACTCTAATAACTCTAAACCACTCAGCTAACAAATTATAGGATTCTACACTGATGTTAGGCAACTCTTTTCTAGGAAAGAGACCTTATAGCTTGTCTTTCGTCCCATTATTGCTCACCTCTCATTTTGTATATTACTTATCTCTATGAAGATACTCTTAAGCACTTTGGTCCCTTCTCAGTCAAGGACTAAAAATGAGGTTATAAGGGTTTCCTGTCCATCTAGACCTTTCAGTTCTGACTTAACCACTATGACAGTCTAGTGTCTTTGTAAATTGAACACAAGGCATAATGTCTCTTTTGATTTGGCTTTATTGGGACTCCCCAAAATGCTCTAAGTTTAAGGTCTCAGAAACAAAATTTTATTGTCATCTTGCCCTATCCCCCTGTCATTCTACCTTCAATTTTCTTGGGACAAGTCAGTAGAATCACTTCCTCTTAAAGGTAGCCTTTGACCTGTCTCCTGTGTAACAACTGCCTATGAGAAAGTTAAAACTATCATTCCTAGAGGTCCCTACCCTAAACCCAGTAAGAAAAATGCAACTAATGGGAGGCCAAGAGAATTTTGCACATACTGGACATGTTGGCCTTCCTCACTCAGTGTATTTCCCTTTCTTTGCATCCTTTTCATCTAATCGCACTTTTCAAGCCTGTCCTTGCTTCACCTAAAATAAAAATGGACAAGTTACCCCAAGGCTTTTAGTCTTCAATCTGAAGGCTCCTGTGTCAGGAAAAACTGTGATCAAAATTGTTCTCTGTTATTATCCTGCCTTTTTTTGTGTGTGTGTGTGTGTGTGTGTGTGTGTGTGTGTGTGTGTAAGAAGTATTTTATGGTATGGTATATGTGATGTATAACATATGCATTTGTGTGCCCAGGGGCATATGTCACATGTATGTGGGAGCGGAGGCTAAAGGCTGCTGTTGGTTGTCCTCTTATGAATCTTGAGGTTATTTCTTGAGATGAGGTCTCTCCTTCTACCTGGATCTGCTCTCCACTTGTGAGTCCCATCAACTCTCTGCTCTCCATCCCCTGTGGACTATTGTTATAGACTTGTGAGGCTATATCCAGTCCATCTTCTTATGTGGGTTCTGAGAGATTTTACCTGACATCTCCAGACTGAGAGCCCTAAAAAGACTTCAAACTGAAGCAGCAAGTATTCAATTGCTGAGTCATCTCGGGTCCTGCCTTGTTATAGGGGTGTTGGTCATAACCATTTATGATGGATGAGGATAAGGAATTCCTCTTTCTGTGACTATAGTTTTATCTAGTAGACATAGAAATGTGTTGTTGTCCCCAACATTGTAGCCATGATATGCTATCATGATATCTGATTGTGTCTTCACATCTGTGTAGAAAGCATTTTAGTTATGTAAAAGAATGGCTGCCTACTCCTTACAAGGACCTCTCTAAACAAGCAACAAGTCTAAAAATATTTCCTAAAATGAAGTTGAAGATTCCATTTCCACATGTTTGCTTCCCCTCTCAAATCAATTGAAAATTGTCCCTTTTCACTCTTGAAGGAAGTTGGTTTCTATCTGTCGTCTGCTCCTGTGTTTGAGATTTCAACAGAAGAGCTGAAAGAATTTTAGATAATGTCAGGTCAAATGACAGGCTTACATTCTATAAAACCAAGAAAATAAAATGGAGTGCCAAACAGAAGGTCATTTGAATCTGCCTTTTGGCATTCTGTTATCACTGCTGTCAGAGCCATTGAGCCCAGGAAAAGCATAAATACGACCTTGATTACTAAAGATGTAGAAAAGCAAGGAACAAGCTTGTGGGTAAGGCAGAATCTTTAAATCCCTGACAGGAAATCTCTAAATTTTAGACAGCATCCCACACCTTGTATTCTAAGTATTTCTTTGAGCTCTCTGGTGTCTATGGATTTTATAAGCATGGAAACACCAGGTGGGAGTTAATAGATGGAATTCTTTGCTAGAAAAGTTTTTCTACATAGGCACTAGTAAAGAACAAAGAAACATAGGGCCATTTAGGGTATAGGATAATAATTTAAATCTTTCTGAATTTCATTAGGATATTTCATAGGTGTACTCTAGCATTAAGATTGTGTTAAAGGATTGTTTTGTAATGGTATAATCATGACTCTCATACAAACATAAAATCAATTATTATTGATGCAGTTACATTGTCATTGCTGTAGCCAAACACCCAACCACAAGCAGCATATGGAAAGAAAGGGTCTAATTAGGCTTACAGTCTTGAGGGGTCATTTCATCATAGCATGGCACAGCAGAGCCTGGGCATCATGTCTTGCCACAGAAGATGGCAGGAAGAAGTGAATAAGTGAGCTAGCTCTGGCAAAGGGGAGCTGGGTTATCAACACTCCAAAGACCTCCCACAGCTACATACCTCCTCCTGTGAGGCTCCACTTCCAAGAGTGCCACCAGCTAGGGATTAAGTGTGAGGCTTAATCATAAACATATCAGGCTATGGGTACATTTCACATTCAAACTACATAATTGTCATGGACTTCACTTAACTCATGTACTTCGCTTAATTCATTTACTAATGACTGAGCCAGTCAGGTGTTAGAATAGGTTCAAAAAGAGAATGCAGGGCATCACATAGATAGAATCATATAAGAAAGAGTGAGATGAATTACAGTAGAATTAAAATGCATGAAGAGAACAATTGTTTGAATTTCATCAGAAACAATTCATTGCATTTCTATGGACCAGAATCACATGCATTTCTTTCAGTTTTCCACCACTTACAGAGTTGCAAATTAGCTGAAACAAAGAAGCATGTAGTTATAAACTATAAAAGTGTACAATATAGACAGTTCATAATTGTTCTTTTTTATAACAACTATTAATATTATTATTATTATATGCTACTTAAATTTTTTCAGTTTCTTTCTGAAAGAGTAAAATAATTTTTTGATGTCTACCATTAACTTTGAAGAATGTTTATTGATCTTCAAGTCATCATTGGATTTGCCTTACTACAGGACAAATCAGATAATGTACATAGTGCTATATGAATTGGAATATATATTCTTCAATTTAAGTGCTGGATATAAAACAGAGATTTGTTGCTTTCTTATAATAAATATATCCCTACTACATAAAAACATGCTGATCAAATTTATACGACTTTTCTCAACATCCTCCACATCTAAAATATTCCTTTATCTGTGCTGGGTAGATGGCTCAGCAATTAAAGGTAGTTCCTGGCAAGGCCTGCCAGCCCTGGTTTGATTTCCCAGTATCCATGTGAAGTCAGATGCATCATGTGGCACATGCATTTGGAGATCGTTCACAGTGGCAGGAGGTCTTGACATGCCCATACTCTCTCTCCCTCTCTCTCTCTCTCTCCTCTCTCTCTCTTTCTCTGTCATGAATAAGTATTTTAAAAATATATATATATAAGGAAATCCCTTCATCTCCTCCAAACATGCCCCAGAATATCAAACTTTCAAGATTAAACTCTTTTAGCATCTTTAAAGGGTCATTAAAAGGTCCCTCCAAACAGTTACCATTCCATATGGAAAAGTTTTAAAAAGGAAAGGAAAATGAATGGATGAGGGTTGAAAAATATAACTACAAAAATGAGAAAAAGGCCAAAAGGTCTTTTTGGAACCCAAGGCTTTTACAGATAAATTAATGAGGTCTTTAGCCTCCAAAATGTTCAAAGCTCCAAAAAGAAATTAATTTTAAAGCCTTTTTGCTCTAAATAACAGCTTGAAACTCCCACTTTAGCATTTTTTATTGCGTATTTCTTTTTATCATATGTAATCAATATTGTACTTAATGCAGTGTGGCATGTCAAGTGATGAGGGCCAATGGGGGTATTAACAACTCAAGACTATTTGCACTTACACTAATGATTTTATAATGGGGATTTTATTATATTAATGATGACTACTGGGAGTCAAAAATAAAAAAGAGAGAGGAAAAAAATCCAAAAAAACTCAATTTAAAAAAAAAAAAAAAACACAAAACAGCTGTTACCGGGTTTGTTGATCTAGGTGGCTCTGTGCACAAAGGGAAGCAGAAAGTCTTCATGAAGATTAATTGTTCCAGGTTTGATATGCTTTGCCATAATTACCAAATTAATTTCTCTATGATTTCTGGGATTTTGATGTTTTTCTTCCTTTTCCCCCATAGCATGAATTGAAATGAAATTATATGTATAATCTGCAGCCTCAACACTTTCACAGGATGGCATACAAGGTCAAGTGAATTGCTAAGCAATCCTTCCTGTATTCAGCCACCCACAGGTGGTATAACAGCAAAACATAGTTCATAGCTCATTTTTCCACCTTATTTTAACATAATGATTGGATGGTGTGTAGCTTTAATATGTCAAGTTGCATTTTGGACATAAAATAATACCCTTCACGTCAGTGGTAATTTCTTTATGTGTTCAGATCCCTTTCTCTACTAATCGGAGCATCTAAGGATACAAAATAAAACATTATTTGGGAGAAAATACTTCCCTGCACACTGAAGCCAGAGTGCAGGGAGGAGAACTATCTGGCAGTCAAGATATAGCAGGAGGCAATTGAGTCAATACTTGCGACTAATTATGAATTGGTTCACTTCTTAAAAGCAATAGAGACTAGGAAATGGTGTAATTTGCCATGTCTGTTTGTTACTCCAGCAATATGCAGCTTGTAATAAGATTTCACACTTTAATTCATCTGAGAACCTTGGGGTGTTTTACAAGCACTAATTACTGAGAATCTCTCCATGCTTAACTAAAGACAAGTGAAGGCAGAAGCACAGGATTTATTTTTCAGGTTGATAAATAAAATGGAGCAAAAAAAAGACACACCAGAGAAATTTCAAAAAAAAAAAGCTGGCTGATGTCACAGCTGAGTCTTTTTTTTTTTTTTTTTTCTTTAGGCTATCATAACCATAAACCAGTCTGGAATTCCTACTAGAGATCACGTGTCTTGCTTTTCTAATGAATCGTTATTCAATTTATGTTTTATAGTTAGGGCTTCTACAGCTGGATCTTGATTTAGGCTCAAAGGGGTAAGAGGATCTGTTTGGGATGAAAGGCAGGCAGAGAAACAACTGTGAGACCCTCCCATAAGTGCTAGGTGAATAGCAAACCTGCATATAAGGCTAAATGCCAACAAGATCAGAAAGATGAGCAGGTAGCTACTCAAGAGATTGAAACTGTGTTTGGAAACATTTCTGCAAGAGTACAGAATGATTTTTCAGACACAAGCAAAACAAAACAAATCCCCTCGTTTGCAAAGTTACAGAGGCATGCCTCAGGACTAGTGGATTCAACTTGGCTGCTTTTGAGGTGGAGAAGAAAGCAGTATGAACATGCCACAGTGTGCATGAGGAAGAATGAACTAGAAGGGAGTATGATGGGGAGGGGAGACTATTTCTCTGAGGATGTAAGCCCCATGCTCTTTTAAGCAAAGCTCGAATTGAGATAACTTCCTACTTTACAATTACATCAGACACATGCTTTCACAAACCCACAATACAGCAGTAATTCCCAACATCTATTTAATTAATATAGCATATGTTTTGCTTTTCAGCTTCTTCTAATCTTGTTAGGAAACCATGAATTGGAGCCTCTCATTCCAAGATTCTCCCTCCAAAGGGATTAGAAGCAAATTTCCATTGTAAATTAGTTTCCTTGCTTTATTGAAGGTAAGTAATTCTAAGTTTAATATAGATACAATATATTTCCTGTCATTTTTCATTGGTAGTTTTGTGATAGTTGGCCTTTTAGATAAAATATTTCTTGTGCTCATCTACTGCCATAGACCACACACAGATAAAAATGCATTCATTCACCTTCCTCTCTATAAAAGGCTCAAAGTTAGTTTAAACTTCAAAATCTTAGAAAGCTATTGACAAAAAAAAAAAATGAAGTGTTTTGTCAGCAAAAGCAGTCTTGCTGTCACTGATAATATGTTGTAAATTGCCACAGAAGGTAGATTCTCATTTCATGCTAGCTTTTCTCTTTGGCTTAAGTCCAACTTGTGAATCCTATATTTTATGGATATAAGCATGAAGTGTATGACTAAAAATTAATCTTCCAGTCTACATTCTATAGCCAATACACATACACCTAGTGGGCTAAAGGCATAAGATGACTTATTGCTCAATTAAAATACTTCCAGGCATGGTGACTCACACTTTGAGACCAGCCTGGGGGCTACAGAGTGAAATCTAGATCAGCCTGGGCTAGAGTGAGACCATGACTCAAAAATAAATGAATAAGGGCTGAAGAGATAGCTCAGCAGTTAAGGCACTTACCTGCAAAGCCAAACAACACAGATTCAACTAACTAGTACCCATGGAAAGTCAGATGCACAAGGTGGCACAAGCCTCAAGTTTTTTGCAGTGGCTAGAGGCCCTGGTGGCATCCATTCTCTCTCTCTCTCTCTCTCTCTCTCTCAAATAAATAAAATAAAAAATAAATAAATGAATAAGTATATAAATAAACAAATAAATAAGTATGGGCTTAAAATAAGAAACATAAATATCTATTCCTTCTCCAAAGGATCCCAAATTCTACAGCCTTAATTGTTCATTATAAGACCAGAGACCTAATAAATAAATAGAAAGCTAGTCCAATATGAGATTTTCACATTCCTCTTTTACACACAGTTCCCAACCTTAAAAACTAGTTAACTTACATATGTTTGTGTATCTAGCACTACAAAAGCAATATGTTTTTAACAGAAGCTGTATTTTGAATTTTGATCTTTCCCCAAAGCTGGAGATACACAGTATGATCATTTCCCCTGAGGCAGCAATAACAGTGAGCCATAGTTCCCAGGCAGCCATGAGACCAACAGGTTAAGCAGCTCATACCCTATAGTATACTGGTTCTGTCTTGTTTCCATACAGGTATTCAATAAATTATAGCACCTATCTATCACTTTACTATTCAGTAGGATTCTGTTAGAATATCTTTTCCTAACCATAGGCAAATATAAATGTGTTGTACATATTTCAGTCCGGCTAAGCTGAGGGATGATGTTTGGTATATTAAATGAATTTTTAATTGAAAATACTTTCAATTAATGGCGGGTTTGTCAGAGTACAGCCCTATGCTAACCCAAGGATCAACTATATTGTCAAGAAAGAGTGGGCTGCCTGCAAATCCAAAGGACCCAGATTAAGTTCCCCAGGACACAGATAAACTAGGTGCACAAGGTGGTGCATTTGTCTGGAATTTGTTTGTGCTGACTGGAGGCCCTGACTTGCCCATTTTCTCTCTCTCTTTCTTTCTCTGCCTCTTTCTTTCTCTCTCAAATAAATAAATAAAAATAAATAAAACAAAGAATGGCATCTGCTTGAAACAGAGGACTCTGTGGAGGTGGTTTTGTATGTGAGTGCATTTTGTATAGATCATTGCTTTATGTATTCATATGACACATTGATTCTCAATCATAAACAATGTATGGTATTACATGTAGAAAAAAATAGTAGGAATTTATACAACTTGTAACATGTTTGGAAGATTAAATTATCATATGGTAAGCATTACAAAATGTATTCAAAGAACATCAAAGAAAACACTATGGATTCTGCTTAGGAGAGCTAAGGAAAGTGTTATATTTGTATTAACTGTTCACAACTGACCTCAATGAAATATTATTTTATAGCCACACTGTAGCGTATCTCAGGATGGTGACACATACTATGCATTAACCATGTCACATGCTTTGGACCACAGGATATTAATGACTAGAAATCTAGCAGAATTGTAAAACTTTTTGAAAATTTGGGCTTGCCTTTGCACTTCAGAAATGTAGATACCAGGAAATTTCTGTCATTTCATTGGAGACCCAGAACCAACTGGCTCCAAACAGCAGAAATCTTTTTCTTGGTTTAACATTTGCTGCTGGGGTTAAAACCTTCCTACAGCAAGTGCTGTATGACTTATGTCTTTTAATTTGTCTTTGGGAATACCAAGTCATAAGAATGGGGGAGAGTCACCAGTCTTACTCATTCTGACTTTTTTGAGTCTCTGCTGGTCAAGGGATCACCAGGAAAAAAATAATTTGGCTTTTAACAGTATTTGCACTGTAACTGACCTTAATTTAGTAACACTGGGTTTCCCCACAAAACCTTAGGCTTCCCTGCAAACACAGCAAAACTGAAAGAAACAATCATGAAGTATAGAAAACATGGCATCCAAGTGGCCCTCTGCAGACTTTTAGGAAGGCAGAGGACGTGACTACTGTCAAAGCAAATATCCCTGAGATTGATGGGAACCATGATTGTGGTTCAGGGAGTGTGCTAAGTCAGATATAAATCTTGGTAAAGGATTCAGTCAAGCCTTATAAAGATGCCACTAGGAAAACCACTACTGACACAGGCTGTACTTATTAGCATCACGGTATCAAGGAATGCTGTAAATCTTGTTTACATATACATACGCCCACCTTGTTCTAACCCATCTTCATATTTTGTAATGTTGTTGTGTCAACAATCCCGAGAGTGAACAATAGTTACCAGAGGGAGATTAGCTGGTGATTAAATTGGAAACATTATCATTCCTCACATTTATGTAAGGTTTTCTGTCGTGTACAAAGAATTTCACACTCACAATCTGAAAGCTCGTGCATGGTTAGAAGTTAGGCATGTATAGCATTTTCTATAGTCTTCAAGAATAAGAAAACAAGGCTAAAAATAGTTAAGAAAATGTTCCCTAAGATCCCAGAGCTTCTCAGTGTTGAAAGTAGGACTAAGGACAGGATTTTAGATTCCTGAGCCAAGATTCTTGATGCAAACAGAAAGAACTTCTGCACAGTCACATGTGGCCTGAGTTCTCAGTGCCAGGCTAGGCTCCTAGGTTTCAGTTCCATCCATCTTTTTCTGGGGCATTCCTTCTCCAAGAAGACTTGTTTGTTTTATGACCAGTCTGATGAAATCAAACAAGGGCTTCTAGCAGGATGGAAACAAGTAATTAATCAATGAAACCATAGCAAACTCTAGATTGATAGAATGCCTGGAAGTTGATGAAATACTTCCTAGACCAGAATTTAAATCATAAATTTTATGGCTGTTTATATGCCTTCTCGAGAGCATGACTTGTGTCAACATAGCTTACATAGTAAGTCAGAATTTCACTTACATAAATTGTTATGTATCACTGAATAAGCTTATTAAAATCAAATTCATGATTATTCTTTTATTTAAATATAAACACCTAGCAGTATGAGACTTGCCAAGTTATAGAAGTCATTATCATGAGTAATTAACTGTGGACTCCAAACCATCATCATAACTCTCAGGTCAGACATCACACAATTATGACTGCTTATTGTTATGCTTGCTCAGTGCCTGAAAAGGGTCTTCCTTTTAGTCTTAGCTCCAACCATAGCCAAGGGCTATAAGAAATATATACATGTTTGCACACAGGATCACAGACATACACATATACAAGCATATACACAGAGCACACATACAAATATGCACACACAAACACATGTAAATATACAATCTCACATATACACACATACAGAACTTTGTAATTCTGCACCTGTCTAAATACCATCTGTCACAATGCTATTGGAACCTAAATATAATTATTCTGGCCACCTAACCCATATTCTAGAAAGACCAACACATCCACAAGCATTTTTATAAACTGCCAGGGACTTGATTTTCTGCTTCTGTAGCAATTTTACTTATCACTTTTAGTAACCATTCTGTTTGACTCTTCTGCACTGTCATAGCCACTATATGCTGCTAGGATGAACTTCCAAACCAGACACAGTTTATGGGAAGAGGGTATTTATTTGAAGTTTACAGACTGAGGGGAAGTTCCTTTGATGGTGGCAGAAGCTGGTCTCCTTTCACAAATTCAAGCAGAGACAAAACCACACCACAAGCAAGAGCAAAACCAGCAGCAAACAGCAGGGACTCCTTCGGGCTGCACCCTCCCCCACCCTCACCACAGAGAGATTAGACTACTCTGCATAATTTAGGCTGGAAATCAGACCCCCCCCCGTGACACCTTTTCCAACCAGGTGGCTGGAGATACAAGTTATAAGCTTTAATAAAACTCCTGAGTCTCTTGGGGGACATGCATTCAAATTACTACCTGTACCAACACAAAAGCAATACTCAGACACTTTCTGCTGAATATCCCAAAATGCACTATGCAAAAACACTTAGGAATAGCAAATTCACCAAAGACCTTGTGTAATTCAAAAGCTTTACATGTCAGAAAAGCACATCACTTAAAACATTAGTGTAGCAGACAGCTTCAGGTTCGCTGAGATGAACTTCCAAACCAGGCACAGTTATGGAGGAAGGGATATTATTTATTGAAGCTTACAGATACAGAGGAAGTTCCATAACAGCAGAAGAAGCTGGCCTTTCTTCACAGGACCAGGCAAGAGATCAAAGCCCCCAGCTACACAGCACACAGAGCAAAACTACAGCCAAAAGGTCACACAGCACACTTCAGGAACTCCTGCTAGGCACATTTGCATATCTTTACAATGGAATCTCAAACCCACAACATTAACACCATAAGACTGGCCCCCAGTGACATTGCCTCTAGCAAGGTGATTGAAGATGCAAACTATAACTACTAAAACACTGAATATATTGGGGGACATATATTCAAACTACTACAATTAGCCATAAGTATTGATAAGTTATTTAATCATATTCCTCCTGCAAAAGAGAATCTCTTATTGACCATGTC
This sequence comes from Orientallactaga sibirica, assembly GCA_036365145.1. Lineage (NCBI taxonomy): Eukaryota > Metazoa > Chordata > Mammalia > Rodentia > Dipodidae > Orientallactaga > Orientallactaga sibirica. The sequence goes on from JAEOAD010000013.1 coordinate 38,268,424, forward strand.
ACTTTTCTTCTAGGTCCCGCCCTCCCTTCTCCCAGCTCAGTTTCCATAACAAGTCTGCAAAATAATTTTGCATTCCATCTATTATTAAAACTAGTTTACATATCCAGGATTCTTTATGTCATTTGTGCAAATAAGGTCCACATATTCCAGGTTTATCCTTTGATAACACAGAAAGACTTCCATATTTTTGATGATCATCTGTCCTTCCTTCCTCCCACCTAAATCCCTCTGAGTGAAAGGTCTCACTGAAGAAGTGCAGCTCTTGAGCTAATCCTGATATCAGAAAATAGACATGTCTGCCTTCAATTCAGGTTTTATTTTATTTTTTTCAGGTCGCAAATGAAGAAATTCTCTTGAACATAGCACTCGACCCTCAAAATTGTCTTATACTCTTAGCAAAACATATCAATCTCAAGTCTTGGCAAAATCAGGTACATGCTAAGTGTAAACCATGTTTACATATTTTTTAAAAAAACAATGAGTAAAGCAATCACTCATGGTACTGATAAGATAGAGTACATTCTCATATTTTAAATAATGATAATTTCCTACTTTTAGGTTTTCAAAATATTCTTTTCCCTGGTTCTTGAAACTTCATTTCCTATCCGTAAACTCTCCTGGGTAAAATTTCCCTGTTGTTCCCTGATTTGGACCCTATCAATAGTATGAAAAATGATTAGAATAAAAGAATTTTAAAATATTTCTTTAGCTATTATGGTCTTTAATGATTTGTACATCAGAAAAAAAAAGTCTCAATAGCTATCTCTATCCCGGTGATTTTCCTGAAACTGGTGGCAATGATGAAATTCAGTACCTTGGTAAAGTACGGCACACAGGAGTCAGGGCTCCTGGGTCAGATACTGGATGCACCATGTGCCATCATCTCTTTGATCAAAGGTCAGTTCTTAAATATCCTCCTACTAGGGCCTCACTAGTATTATCTAACCCAGCTTATCACTTCTGTAACACTTTATTCAAACTTTCTTCATCTATCTTCCCTCTTAGAAAACAACCTTCTGCTAACTTCTTTCTCCTGATTTGTTGGCATCTCCTCATTCTCCTTTGGGGGGTGTCTTGGCATCTCTTTGACTTCAAGTTCCCCATATCTCAATCTGTGACTCTCCCTTCTTGTCTATTTTATTGATCTCAATATGTTTTAAGGCTTTAATGAGGCATAGATGTCCTTCCAAGTGACACCTCAAACACAACCCCATCCAAAATTGAGTACATGTTCAACACTTTCCCCTTCCAACCAGTCAGTTCTTCTTGCAAGCTTCCCCACTTCTTATGATAGCAGATGTATCTTTCCCCAATTTCCCCTTCATGCCCATATACAGTCAATATGATTTTTCTCCTATCTTTGAAGGTATCCAGGATTGTATCACTTTATAGAAATCTGTTTTCCAGGCACCAAAATTCCTTCCATATATAGGCAAGTTCTCCTATTGTTTTGATTTCTTGTAATATAAGAGAAATCACAGCAGTCAAAATTGTCTTGTGTCTAAAATATAAGCACATAAAAGTTAGTGGTTTGTTGGCTTGGGAAATGGATCAGTGGTTAAAGGTGCACACTTTCAAAGACTGTCCTCCTGGGTTCAATTCCCTAGCTACCTATGTAAAACCATATGGGCACTTGTTCTCTTTCCAAGACTGGACATTGATTGGCACACACGGATGGAGTGTATTGAGATAACTGCTATAATCCAGGTCAGATTGGTTAGTTCAGGGAGGAAACTATCACTATTCTGCTTTAGGAGGCAGAAGTAAGTGAAAATTTCACTGAAGAGTGATTTTGGCTCTAAAAGCTTGAGTTAATTGGAATAAGCCAGAAAGATACATTAAGGAGAGAAATTATAAGTATAAAGTTAGATATGTTTTGGAAGTTTTCTTCTTTTTCTCTCCTTTCTTGCTTTGTTTCTCTTCTTCCTCTCCCTCTGTCTCTTTCCCTTTCTCTCTGTCTCTTTTTCTTTCCTTCTGAACTTGTCATTGAATAAAGAACTTTAGCTGTACAAAATACACACTCTACCATCAAGTTGCAGCAGTATTTAAAGAGCAAATTAGGAGAAGAGGGGCCCCACAACTTAGCAACGCACACACACACACACACACAGAGAGAGAGAGAGAGATAAATGTGTTTCTGCATTCACTAAACTTTGTTGTGTTATTATGCTCAGATATGTCTTGTTGTTTTAGCAAACATGATCTTTTTAACCCCTGTTAAATACATAATATCACAGATGTAAAGTAGCCAAAGGCAAATCTGGGAATAAGAAAGTTTGTGTAAACAAATTTAACACATCCTACTTGACAGATTAAAAATATTAACAGCCATGTAACCCAAGGGGATGTATTAAAACTTAATTAATCAATGTTTGTAAATTACTTTGAGATGCTGAGTAAGCATTCAATGTTAAAAGTGGTCCCATAATTTTTTCTTCTCCAATGTAGCTTGTTTGTGAGAGTATGAATAAGTGACAGTCAAAGAGTAGACAGTTGATCAAAGTTTGGAAGGCTAACATTGTATCAAGACAATAGTAAATTTCTATTAGTTATTTTTTTATTAGGATAGCTTTGTTACAACAAGCAATAAAAGCTATAAATAATTAAACAATAAAAAAAGCCTAGGCATGTGTGCTTTGAAGTCCTAATGCATGCCTTGGGCATGTAATAAGTCATAATGATCAAATCAAATTGACTTTAATCAAGAAGCCTGCATTAATGACCCAGTACTTCATATCCTGTTGTCTACTTATTGCTATAATAAACATCAACATTATTACAAGTTCAAAATCTGTTTGCTGTTGGACACACACATACAAACTCCATATTAAGAACAATGTCCTTTCCCCAGTGCCAATATTTAATAATGATTGCTAAATCTTGAGACGCTTTTAGCTTTAAATATCACATTTTAGTGTACAATACAAGATGTGAACATAACAATGCCTTTCACTCCTCATCTTGTTCAATTATTCTTGTGACGGCAGTTAAACAGACCATGAAATGGACTCTGTCAAAACTCAATTTTAATAGATTAAAATTTCTGGGCATTTTCACATGTTTATGTATGGTGTAGCTGTTTCCTCTTGAACTGAAAGATTCCTTCCTGAAGTGAGGATGGAGGCTGATAACATCCAGGAAGCTCAGAAGGCTTACATGACTCAGGAAGCTTAGAAAAGGTCAAGATTTGTAATCCCCCATCCCTACATTCTTTAAACCTTAAACTGCTACTGTAGAAGGGAGACTTCAGTGGAGTGCATGCACTTGGGTAAGGACTCCAAGGGATGCAACTGGACTATATTTTTACCATACTAGAGTATGCTCCTCAATGATGCAGTGTCTATGAGTCACTTATGTTTCTGCAATAACCCCTCTTCCATTCTCCTGTGAGTAATCCCCCAAAACCCATTTATGCCGGTGCTTTTCCCTCCACCACTGGCAGGTAGAGTGGAAGAGAGAGAGAACCAGGCCAGCCGCTTCTCTCGAGGCTGAGCGAGAAGGCGGGTGTCGGCGACTCAAACCCCTCCCCCCAAAACACCGGGGAGAAAAACCACATTGAGTCGCGGAAGTCCGTCTAAGGCGGGAATCTCTCTCCATTTATTGTCATGGGGAGATATTTATATATTTTGAGGAAGGGGGCGGGAAGAGGGGATGAGAGAAAGGTATAAGGGCCAATAGTATTTCATCACGTCAGCAGCAGCTGGGTGGAGGCAGTTTTAGCTTAGGTGTTGAGTCACTTCAAGGACAGGTGACCAAACTCTACTCAGGCTCTGGAAGCTCGACTAGGCCTCACTGGGAGTAGGCCAAGACTGGCTGGGCTAACCACTCGGCTTCACACCGGGCAGGGCCCAACATCTCCCCCTTTTGTTTTTGTAAGAACGGTGGACGGCTATGGCCTCTGTCTTAGGTTGTCCCCTTTGGGAATCTTACCCGTCACTGAGTACCATGCCTCTAGCCCGTTGACCACTCCACACCCTGTCTTAGGTTGTCTCAGCCTGTCTGAGATCTTACCCGTCGTTGGTTCGATGGAGGGCGGGGGAGGGATGTTAGGTGGATAGCCAGTAAGTGGAAAAGCCATTGTCTTTGAGTCGCAAACCTGTGGTGCCTTGACCTGATGATGTTTAATTGCCTCAAGCTGTTGGTGAATGAATTTTGTAATCTTATTAATTACACAAGGCCTGAGAGTGAGGATAAGAAGAAGGAGGGGTTTAGGGGGAGGGAGAAGGTAGGGTAAAGAGAAAGAAGAAGGAGGGGTCCAAGGGGAGGGAGAAGGTAGGATAAAAAGCCATTTAAGCTCGTCTACAGCAGGTTGTCTTAGAAGTCCCGACTCCTCTTCTATAAATCTTTCTGGAGCTTTTTTGGCTTCATTCGGGTCTAGTAGCATCCACACCTTCAGTTGTTTCTGGGGAAGAAACAGAGGCATAGTTATCAGGGGTGGGACACTCCCTGGAAAATTGATTATTATCATCCCCTTGTTGGGGTAAATATTTTAAGTCTCTTGCTGGTACCCAAATAGGTCTTTTTTCCTCTTGAGGAAAGACACATCCAAATACTCTCCCTGCTGTGAGGAGGGGGTCTGGTCCCTTCCAGGCCCCAGTTAATGGGTCCCTCCATTTGACCCAGATGGAGCTGTAGGTGACAGCTGAGGTCCAATGTTTTTGAAAAGGGGACAAGTGTCTATTTTCTTTAGAAAAATTTAAAATATTTAGGGTTAATAATGCCTTTTTTAGTTGGTCATGTGGTGGTAGGGATTCCCCCTTTTGTTTTTGTAATTGAGACTTGAGAGTTTGATGCTATCTTTCCACGATGGCCTGGCCCCACAGGTTATATGGGATGCCTGTGGAAAGTGAGATTTTCCAGGTTTGGAGGAAATCTATAAAAGTCCTGCTTACGAAGCAGGGACCATTATCAGTTTTGATTTGATCTGGCAATCCAAGGGTGGCAAAGCATTGAAGCATATGGCTAATAGCATGTTTAGTTTTTTCCCCAGCATGTGCTGATGCCCAGCAAGCATGGGAGAAAGTATCAACTGAGAGAAAAATATATTTAAGTTTTTTTAAATGGAGAACAGTGTGTAACGTCAATCTGCCAAAGGTGATTAGGGAGTAGTCCTTGAGGATTGGCTCCTGTAGTTTGAAGAGGAGGTACCTGGAGGAAAGGCTGACAGGATTTGTAAGTTTGGACAATTTTTTTAAGGTCCTTGACTGGCACATGGGGATATTTATGTTTAAGGCCCCTCTAATTTATATGAGTTAATAAGTGGAAGTGTGTAGCTATTTTGTTTAAGTAGGGAGCAGGCTTGAATCATCAATGGGGTTATAATATTGGAGTCCAGTCTAATATGGGCCTCAATTAGGTTGGGTAATAGGTTAACAACATAAAGGCTGTCAGAAAATAAATTAAATGGCTCCTGAATAGTGTCCAAAGCCAAAATGACAGCAAATAGTTTTTTGAATTGTGCTGATCCTGTGACCTCATGGGAGATTGACTTTATGGGCATAGGCTTTTCTCCCCTCCACAGGGGAGGGTAAACAACTAGGGAAGCTCCCAAGCGACCCCCATCAGTGAATACGGTAAGAAAATCAGTGTTGGGTTTAGATAAAAAAAAGTCTGGGGGGTCTCCATTTCAACCTATTTCTCTGAAGCCAAGTGAAGTCTGTTACCTTAAAGGGGGTGACAATGACATGAGGCTCTGTGCCAAACAATCGGACAGAGGTGTCCCTGCCCTTGATAATGCAGTCTGCAATCTGGTTAGTTATAGAGTAAACTCTGGGGACTCCACCAAGGGAGAGGTGAATCCATTGGATGGGTTCTCCTTTCTGGGCTAACAGCACAGTGTATAATGTTTCCCCACAGAAAATACAGAGGGAGATAGGTAAGTTAGGATCAAACCTCTTTAGGACAGCAGCATTAATAGCCCGTTGTACCTTATGTAGAATTTGTTTATGATGAGGGGGCAAGGTTATCTGAGAGGAGAGAGTAAGGCCCTTTAAGAGGTCAAATAAAGGGGACAGTTTCTCAGTAGTTATGGGTATCCAGGGCCTCATCCAATTAATTTCCCCCAGCACCTTTTGGAGTTGAGGCAAAGTATAGAATTTTTGAATATGGAGTTGGGGTTTGACAGGGGAAACAGTATCAAGGAATAACCTGGAGCCCAAAATCTTGAAGGGAGGGGCAGTTTGAATCTTTTCTGGAGACACCTGTAAAATGGCAAGGCATTTAGCAGTGAGGTCTCAGAGATCAGATGGGTTGGAATGACCTAAAATAATAATAATAAAACATTAGGCTGATTAATTAAGGAAGAAAAGATATGATACATGTATTGTTAGGGTCAATCCAGGGCTGACAGTTAGTAGTTTTTATGATGTTGAAGCTTATAGATCTAGAGGAAGTTCCATACTGGCAGAAGAAGTTGGCCTGTCTTTATAGAGCCATGAAAGAGAGAAAAAGAAATTAATTAGTCATATAGTACATAGAGCAAAATTACTGTAGTTAAGTCACAGCAAGCTTTAGGAACTCCTGTTAGGCACATTTTGTATATCTTTATAATGGAATTTTAAATCATTATTACATCTTAAAATTGGCCCCCAGTGACATTGTCTTTAGTAAGGCAATTGTAGATGTAAACTATAAATTAATAAAATACTGAATATATTGAGGGACATATATTTAAATTACCACATTTTGTCCCTGGCTTTTAATAGATTTATAATAACAGTAACAATAATAATAAAATCAAACAAGTTAATTGGTATAAGGCATAGTAAGGAGAGAGTAGAACAATTTAAATTTAATCACCATTAGCTGTTATTAAACTTTTGTAGTAACCAGAGACTGACAGTTTTTAGGTTTTTTAATTTTGTCCCTCCAGCTGGGCAGAGTTGTCAAGGAAAACTTTAATCCCAGGCCAACATTGTATTATCAATTGAGTTAGTTGGGCTTAGTTTTATGTTTTATGAATTGAGTTAGGCAGGCAGAGAGAGAGAGAATGGGCATGTCAGGCCTCCAGTCACTGTTTACATGGTTACTGGAGAATTGAGCCTCGAACCGGGGTCCTTAGGCTTTACAGGCAAGTGTTTAACCATTAAGCCATCTCTTTAGTCCCACATTAATGGGAAGGCAGTGAAGGGTGGGACAATGGTGTGTAGGATATAGCCATATAGACTTGAAAAATAGTGAATGTCCCCAGCCGTTTTTTTTTTTTTTTTTTTTTTTAAAGTTGGGCCCTGCAGGACATTTAGCTAAGGGCATTGAGGGAGCATCTAGAGGCAAAGGGGCGGGGACGGCAGCTACTCGCCTCATGGCCTCATGGCAGATTGCCCACCCATTTCTAAGATAAAGCAAGTTAGGAGCCCGCCCATCTGTCTCCTCACTGTTTGGCCAGCTTGTTTTTTTTTTTTTTTTTTTTTTTTTTTACAAAAGTGACGCCTGGAGGTGTGGGCAAGGCAGAGGCTCCGGGGCAGGGGCAGTGTCCAGGCCAGGCCAGAGCCGCTGCTCAGGACCATCCCATTCGGCCCGCTCCCCTCAGGGATGTCGGCGGAGCCTGGTGGACAAGTGACTTGTGCTCCACGCCCACGAGGAAAGCTAACCTGGGTTTGGGACTCGAGCTTATATTTGATCACAGTTTACATCCACAGAAAGCTACACGGAGGAGCTGTATGAGGCAAGAAGCTTACCAAAGAATGTTAGTGTGGAAGAATTTTGATACACCCATTTGCCTTAGGCAGTAGTTACAGGCTGAAAAGAGAGTGGGGTGGTGGCGGCTTGGGTGGCGGTCTTGGAAGAAAGGAGATTTTAAAAGTCAGTTTTAGTCTTTTTTTACAGTTAAGGGCAAAAATGAACTTTTTTACAGAGATGTCTTTAAGGCCAGCAATTAAGGCAAGGATTAAGGCAATAGTAATATATATGAGTATAACATAAGCATAAAGGCCCAAAAAATAGTTAAGCATGTTGTAGAATTAAGTTTAGATTTAGATTTGTAACGGCCAGATGAGTTTGTGCCCTTAGGGGAGGCTTAATGAAATCAAACACAGTGTAGCTGGGAGCAGATCTCCCCATCAGGTTTGTTTTGTCCTTTGGGATGGAGTTTTTATTTAAATGAGGAGGCAAAATGTTTAAAGTCTCCTTTAGGTCTGCCCACGTGGTGTGTCTGCCATGAACTGGCGTTTAGAAATGGCGGCACCGCAGAAGAGGTCTGTCAGAAACCCGGAAATGAGAGGAAAGAGAAAGGAACAAAAGATGTTGAAGTTTGGGACGGAGTTTTTATTTAAATGAGGAGGCAAAACGTTTAAAATCTCCTTTAGGTCTGCCCACATGGTGCGTCCGCCACAAACTGGCGTTTAGAAATGGCGGCACCATAGAACCCGGAAATGAAAGCAAAGAGAGAGTGGTGAGTCTCCTCTAGGTCTGCCCACGTGGTGCGTCCGCCATGAACTGGCGTTTAGAAATGGCGGCACCGTAGAACCCGGAAATGAAAGCAAAGAGAAAGGAAGTTGAAGCAAGCACAGATTACAGAAGCAAAGGTTAGAATATTAAATATGAAGATTACCTCATAAGTTATGAGGATACACCCATCAGCAGTACGATTAGCCCATCAGCTTAATTTTGAATTTTTTCTTTGTCACGTCAGCAGTCCGTAGTTCGTTTTGAATCCTCACACGTCCTCACACGTGGCACCAGTTGTTGGGCCCCACGTTTGGGTGCCAGTTGCCAGTGCTTTTCCCTCCACCACCGGCAGGTAGAGCGGAAGAGAGAGAGAACCAGGCCAGCCGCTTCTCTCGAGGCTGAGCGAGAAGGTGGGTGTCGGCGACTCAAACCCCTCCCCCCCTTAAACAAGGGGAAAAAAACCACATTGAGTCGCGGAGACCGTCTAAGGTGGGAATCTCTCTCCGTTTATTGTCATGGGGAGATATTTATATATTTTGAGGAAGGGGGCGGGAACAGGGGATGAGAGAAAGGTATAAGGGCCAATAGTATTTCATCACGTCAGCAGCAGCTGGGTGGAGGCAGTTTTAGCTTAGGTGTTGAGTCATTTCAAGGACAGGTCACCAAACTCTACTCAGGCTCTGGAAGCTCGACTAGGGCCTCACCGGGAGTAGGCCAAGACTTGTTGGGCAGGGCCCAACACATTTGTTCACCAAGTTTGGACAGTGGAATTTTTTCTTTGGTCTGTCATTGATGCCCCATCTTGGGTGAACAGACATTCAGTCAGTCATGTTTCCCCTGGCAAACTCCACTTGGCCTCATTCTTCATTTTAGAAATAGAAGGCTCCAAATGGGTTATTTTAAAAATTTCAAGTTAGTGCCTTGATAGAGACATTAGGGCCTTATTAAATTTCCAAATGCTCATCTTGCACGCAGTCTTGTCATTAGAATGTGTCTTAGCAAGTTTCTTTTGCCCAAATACCATATATTTTCATGGTAAGGCACAAACAACAAACAACAAAAAATGACTAGGTCTGGTAAATATTTATTTTTTGCAACACACCATAGAGAAGATGAATTAAATGTGAGAATCTGCCTCTGTGGTACATAGCGACCCTAAGCAGTACAACTCTCTAAAGAATCACTCATGTTGTCCCAGACCCCATTGCCTAAGTATCTGCAGGGTATATCTCATATTATGACTATTTCAGCTCAGGGACAGTTCATTAATTTCATAACTATTCTTTCCTGGCTGTCCCTAAAGGTCTTGAAAGATTTCACTACTTCTTGTAGTCTCAATTTATTATATAGCAGAGAGAGAAACACTTTGGATTATATGCTCAAATACACTATTTGTTTTCCATTTAAAGCCTTCATATTTACCCCCACTCTAAAGAAAATGGCCACATACTATTGAGTTACCACTTAGACTATAATACTTTCTCTTCTCCTGCTGTCTTGCTTTAAATTCTTGATTTTTCTAGACTGAATGCTGAACTACATGCTGGTTATCTAAGCATTCAGCTTGACTTAAATTTATATTTTTTAATTTTTTTATTGACAATTTCCAAAAATGTATACAATGTCATTTGAAAATTATATTAAGAATCTTATGAGTCTCAAAAAGACAAATACCAAAATTTCTCCCTTTGTGGGTCCTGGATTTTATATAATGTACATAGCATAATTTATGGGCATATTACACAAAACTAGAAGTATCTATCTAGCACCTATGGGAAAGGGTAGTAATGGAAGAGGGAATGGCATGAAAGGGGAAGGTGGTAGTGTGGTATGGGAACAATTTTCTCAAAGTACATTACAAAAATGAAAGAAAAAAAGATCCCATATAAGACATTAAGCCATTAAGATTCCAATTTTTATTGAACAGGTAATTATCAAGCAAAATAAAGGATGCTATGTTGAAGAAATGTCCTTGATATATGATACAATTGGATGGCACCAAACCCAACTTAAGAGATTCTGGAAACGATTCTTGGATGTTGGTCTATCTAATCAAAGCATTAAAGGATAAGAATTGATTTTATAAAGAATCTCATTTTCATTAAAAAGCCAAGCTTTCTTCAAGCTAACAACTTACAGTATCATGCACATAATCTCTTTCACTATTACAATTTTGAATTAGGTATGATTATTTTCATGTTATAGACAAGAATATTAAGGTTGGGGACTCAGAAAAGGAAGCTTCAAGAAGACTGCATTCTCATTTTGTTCTATGGTAAACTTAACTGTTTTGCTTTTGGCTTGGTAAATAGTCAACAACATTGGGGAAAAAATTATGTAGTAATTTGAAAAAGAAAGGTTTAATAAAGAATTAGGAACCATAATATGGCAATAACTAGAGCAATGTAAAAAAGGACTCTGAACAAATACCCTGTGGCTGACGCCAGGTATCTATAAAAGGAGGTTTACAAAGGGGCTCAGTCCCTAAGGTGAGGATTCAGATGTGGAGATGATGTGGTTTCGTCTGCTGGTTAATGTAGAATTCACTGAGTTCCACAATTCAGCTTTGGTCCAAAGTCACTGCCAACCAGAAACAATCAAAAACTGAGGAAAAGCTGAGACCATCAGGTAGACACAAAGAGGAAATGAGGGTGGGTAGAGCTTCTGCAAGGAGGGCAGCATGAGAAGGGCCAGGGGAAGCATATCTCAAAGGGCCAAGCAGGTCAAAACAATAATAGTGTTACAGAGGTCTCTCAATTCTTGTCAAAGGAAGAATTTTATCAAGAAACAGTTTAAACAAACGTTTATTAAGCATCAATCAAGTACTATAGAAAAGCAGTGGCATGCTCCAAAGTGTAGAGGTAACAGCCCTGTGGCCAGCGTCTGAAATGTGCACGTAGGTACATTAAGGGAGTTTGGTTAGATGACTGGGTACCTCATGCATAACCTCTGATGATCCTTTGTATTTATTTTTAACATTCCATGGCTGCTTAATCCCGAGCAAACCATCAAGCCAGCAATAAATTTCAACAGTGGCCACGACTTTGTCTCCAGCATTAAGTTGATTTTCACAGATTATCTGCTCATTTTACTGCAGAATTTGCATTATTTTCCATGTATTCTAGGTAGTATCGTTTTGAGTCTTAAGCAACTGACAAAAACTAAGCCAGAAGCTGAAACCAGACCTTCTGGATTTTTCTATTATCTTTGATGATAAAAGGCAATAATTATCTTGTAAAAATATTCTTTTCTACTCCCACATTGGACTGCTTGTTTAACCAACTTAGACTAATATCCCCCCTACTCCCTAACCTCAGAACTCAAGAGAACTCCTTGAGAGTAATTACTGTTTTCTGTGATTTGAATCCCTCTAAAATTCATATGTTGGATCTTAACCCTTATAGTTGATGCTATCAAATGGTGAGACTTATAAAGTGATATGGCCTATCCTAGTAGACTTATGGACACAATGAAGGCCCTTATTATAGAGCTAAGTAAGAATTCCCTTCTGACCACTTCTCTCCTGTCCTCCGCCATCAGAGAATGCCATGAACAGCTGGCATCAATGGGACAGGCTTTCAACACATACTGAATCTTCTGGTTCCATGACTAAATATTTATTTATTTGAGGGGTGAGAGAGCTAGAGAGAGAATAGGTATACCAGGGCCTCTTGCTGCTGTAAGTGAACTTTCAATGCATGAGCCACTTTGTGAATCCTAGTACCTGGGTACTAGGGAATCAAACCTGGGCTGTCAAGCTTTGCAAGCAAGTACCTTTAACCACTGAGCAATCTCTCCAGACCACATGCCATGAATCTCAACCACTAGAATTCTAATAAATAAATAATTTTTTATTCTATCAATAGGAATTAACTAAGATTTCATGTGAGCAGGGAAGATATTAAACAATTCTAAAATACAGTTCAGTTGTAAGGATGTAGATGTAACACTGGCAGATGATACATTCTATATTCAAAGCAATGGACACCAACCAGATAGGAATTCTTCCACATGCTAACTGTGTGACCTTGGTCAAATCATCAAACCTCTCTGAACCTTTTCTACTTAAATACAGATACATTGTAAAAGTTTCTCTCCAGCCTTCATTTAAACACACACACACACACCTTTGACTAAAGGTGCACACCTTTAATCCCAGCATTCAGGAGGCAGAGGTAGGAGGATCCCTGTGAGTTTGAGGCCACCCTGAGACTACATAGTGAATTCCAGATCAGTCTGGGCTAGAGTGAGACTCTACCTCAAAAAAAAACACACACACACACACACACACACACACACACACACACACACACGGCCCTAATACTATTGTTTTGGTACATGGATTATAAGTGGTGGAGTCCAGGGAGATGTCTTTAGACCATGGAAGGAAAGCCCTTGGAGGGAGTGATGGGATGTTGAGCCCTCTTCCTGCTCTCTCTTTTGCTTCCAGACCATGATGTGGGTAATCTTCCTCTATCCAATGATGGTACAATGTGCTGCCTCAACTAGATTAACAAAGCCAAGAGGTCATGTACTAAAGCCTCCAAAAATGTGGCTCAAAAATAAATCTTTTCTTTTCATAATTCAATTATCTCTGATATTTCTTATAATGACAGAATACTAAGACATCTGTGAACATCTATGTATGTGTACAGTACCCTGAGTCTCAATGTTGGGATTAAAAGATCATTTCTCATTATCTGAAGACTCATGGATGTCTTCTAACAGATGTACCTGAAACAATGAAGCTGGAATGCAGCTTCATGTGGTAACAAGGCCATTCACGTAGTAACAAGCTTTAACGAAAGAATGTTTTTCTTTGCCAGATGGCTCTGTATATGTTAAACACTGTTAACATTCTTGTAGAAAGAGGCTGATTGGATCCTCTTGTCATTAAAACACGACAGAGACTATTAAAGCAGATATGACAGGCTATTTGTTAACCTACAAAATAAGTGTTCGCTCAACTTGAAATGTATGAGGGATGGCACAGATGTGGACTGGGTACACAGTGAGCTATAGAAACACCTCCTGGGTTTTCATTATTAAGCTCATGAAACTTCTTACTCAAGAGATTATTGACTTATTGAAAACAATATACTATTTCTTGAAAGTAGAAAAATTAGACCAGAAAGAGGCAAGAAAAGAAATCAGCATCTGTTAAGCATGAATAGCATTCATGGTGAATTTGGCATTTATATGTCAGCCTCCAAATGCACAATAAGTGTTAAGAGAACAATCCTATGGTTTAATCATTTTTTTTGTTTGTTTTCCCTTGGAGAATGTAATTTAATATTCAAAATCTTATGTTACTGATAGTTAAGGTTGGGGGAGGGTAGAAACTTAATCCAAATATGTTTAGAATGAGGAATATTTGAATAGATTAAATTAGGATAATGTGGTGGAATCCCCACAACTGAATTATGGTAACATTGTGTGCGTATCCATGTGTAAGTGTGGACATTCATATACCACGGCACACATCTGGGGGTCAGAGGACAACGTCATGTATCAGTCCTGCCCATCCACTTTGTTTATAACAAGGCCCCTTGTTCACAACTGTGTTTGCCAGGCTCTATGACTGGTGACCTTCCAGGGATCCTCTTGTCTCTGCCTCCCATCTCACCACTGGAACACTCAGATTACAGACACCCAATATAGCATTCATCTTATGTGGATTCTGGGAATCCAAACCTTAGGAAAATACATTTGTGGGTCAAGTGCTTCATCCACTGAGTCATCTTCCCAGCCCTAATTATGGTACCTTTGTAAGGAGAGGGAATGATACCACACCAACATAGACATAAGCACATTTCCACTGAGACATGGCACAGCTGAGGGACCTGTCCACCAGAGCCTATATCATAATGTGTTGACACCCAACCTTCACATCTGTGAATTAAATATTTTTTCCTCAGATATTTTGTTATAATAATGTCAGAAGGTAATACTTACTATTCAGAATTGAGTAAAAATAAGCCAGATGTGGTGGTGCATGCCTTTAATCCCAGCCCTTGAGTGAGTTCGAGGCCACCCTGAGACTACATAGTAAATTCCAGGTCAGCCTGAGCTAGAGTGAGACCCTAACTCAAAAAAAAAAAAAAATCAAAATAAATAAATAACTCAATAGAAATGTCAGCATAGGGTTTATGGAGGAAAAAGGAATTTAAGAACCTCTTGCTTTCAGTGTCATTCAATCTGATTCTCTTAGATGTCTAGATTATTTTTTGCATTATGACTATCATCTACGGATATCTTGGAATTCCCATTCATACCTTCCTATTAGTTTGTCTTTCTCTTTGTTAGACTGTATTAGATCTGCCACCTGGTCTTTTAGTTTAGATTTTCTGTTCTCTCCTTCATCCATTCTACTGGTGAGACTTTCCACAGAGTTTTTTATTTGACTGACTGTGTATTTCAGTGCTAGTATTTCTTCCTGGTTTTTCTTCAGTATTTCTATTTATTTACTCATGTCTTATAATGACCTCATTAATTCATTAGTCTGGTTTCCTATGTTCTCTTGGAATTCCTTCAGGAGTTTGTATTCTTGTTTAATTCCTTTGCTTTTTTTTCTTTGATTTCTTTGATTTCTTCTTTGATTGTTTTGATTATAGATAAAATCAATTTAAAAATATTTGTCAGGTATTTCATCTCAAACAGTCTCATTGGGGACAATTTCTGCTTTATTTATAATTTTTTTGTTGGGATTGTATTGTCTTGATTCTTTGTGTTTCTTGTATTGTAATACAGTGAATTTTGCATCCTAAGTTGATTTGATGCTTGGGTTATCTAGTTATCTGCAGTACTTTTAGACTTGGAGATCCAACTTTAGGTATCTTCATAGTAGGGGTTTAAGGTGCCAAGTGTAGCTCTTGTAGGCAAATCCACAGAAGTAGTGCTATGTGTTGAGTTTGCCTGCTAGTCAAGTATTCTAGTGGGCTGGGTGGAGTAATTTACTGACAAATTCTAAAATTCAAGTGAGCAATATACACATTCAATAAAAACCAGCACAGAGTATGTAAGTGTGGGGACTGAAACAAACAGATAACCTTATAAAGCCAAAAATCCCTAAGGGTGTGTGTTGCTCTATACCCTTAACCCTTGTCAGCTGGGAAGCTGAGATTTCTGTTATGAAATGAGTTCCAGGTCAGGCTGGATCTGAATCAGACCCTGACCACAATAATGACAGAAGCAAAAGACAAAGGCCCTATGAATCTGAAAACATCAAAGGCAACAGTAGTCAGCCCCCAAATGCAGCTTAATTGAGAAAGGTAAAGCCAACTAACTTGGCCATGACATGGAAAGAGAGATTAGCACTTCCAGTGCAGGTCTATGTACCTGCTTTTATGTCATTCAGCCTCATTACCTTTTGGAAAGGCTTGAAATCTCACTAATACCGAGAGCCCACTGTGATCCCTCTGTGTTGTGCTGTGCATCTGCTCAGCTGTACTGGATGCTCTGCCACCAGGGGCTGAATGCATTCTCCAGAAAGTCTTGGTGCTGTCAGTTGGGGGAAGGGAGAGTTCAGGAAGCCTGGAATTGTACTGGAACTGCTCAGGTGGCCCACCTATGTCCCCCTCAACATTTCTTCAGCTAATCTCTATTTCCCCTTCAGTTTTTTTGACTTTGCAAGGAGGCTGATGAGGTTTGAAAATCCCTTGTTTTGTCTCTGTTCCTACAGCTGGGTGCCTGGCAGGCATGTGGATCCACGTGGATCTGTACAGATCAGGTCCAGGTCTACAAGTACCTCAGTGGGATTCTGGCCAGTTTCTTCCTTTCTGATAGATCTTAGTTTCTCTTGCTTCTCTGCTGTGGGTGATGAAAACCTAAACACCTTTATTTTGCAGATGAAGAATGGATTTTGCTGTGGTTTTGCTTAAATCCCTCCTTAGGCTGGATTGGTGGGACTCCTATGGAGCCATCTTACCCAGAAGTCCCTGGTTAGAAAGTTTTAGATGAGGGTTGTAGAGATGGATTGGCATTAAGGCTTGTCGGTTAAGGCACCTGCCTGCCAAGCCTAAGAACACTGGTTCCAATAAATCTCCAGGTCCCAAGTTTAGCCAGAGGCAAACAGTGACACAAGGGTGCAATGCTGCATTTACCTACAAGGGGGCACACATGTCTGGAGTTAATTCACAGCAGCTGAGAGGCTGCTGGCACACCCATTCTCTCTGTCTCTGTCTCTCTCTCTCTCTCTAGCTCTCTCAAATAAAAAAAAAGAAAGTTTTAGATGAACTGAAGTGTTTTAGTAAATTTTATCCATTTTGGATTCTAACCAACTTAAAATTTCATTTGAATTAGTAAAAATAACCACACAAACTGATACTAACTTAAAATATGACAAAACACCCTTAGGATATTGCCTAGGAATAATGAATTCCTAAGGGAAGATGCACCTTAAGTAACAAATAACAGAAATTACCTTTCTATAATAGTAAAGGCAGTTGCCTCTCAGTCCCAATTCAATTTTAATTGGGTTTCTACTAAGTAGAACTGGTAAATACAGAAATAAAGGCTGAAATCAGTGTAAGTTCAAAAGTTTTAGATACTTCATAGAAGTTTATAAAATATACCCCATTCATTTCATCCTACCACATTTAATTTTGTTTTATCTTATTGATTTATTTTCTTTAAGAATATTATATGCAAATGGAAAACATTAAAATGTATTCAATGAGATGATTGTAAAAATTCAGTTTTATTTTCCCCAATTAAATTCCTCTCAAATTTTCTCTTTAGAGATACCTTATATTATAAGTTTCTTCTAAATCTTTCCAGAATTATTTTTCTACAAGTACATATTGCTTTTTTAGTCACATTTTCTACAAATAAGGGAGAATGAAGCAACCACTAATTTACTTTTTCTATAAATCACTTTACAATGTGAGAATGTTTCTTCTATGAAAACACCATTCTTTATTTATAATCAGTTCTGCAGTGATAGATGATTCTTCTGTCATGAACTATTTCCTGCAGGTACTATGGTTCACATATGTCGATATCTCTGACGTTCAGTCAGCATTTAGAAGTAGTGTTGTTTGGTTCAGAACCTATGTGTCTTTTCAAATGTGATAAATACCAAAAATTACAATGAAGGCTGAGAATTTACATGCACATTTCTTTAAAGTTTCTGTTTCTCAAATTTGCTCCACATCTAATTTGTCAAGTCCTACTTTTAAAAAAATTTGTCAATTTGGTAAGTGAAAAATGGATTATATTTAACCATTCATTGTACCATGAGATTGATTTTATTTTTATTAGCCATTTATTCTGTGTGCAAAGTGCAGTGTTAGCTGGGTTGTTTGTCCATTTTTCTATTAGATTGATGTTCTTTTTCACATTGATTATATGAATTCTTCACATATTGAAGGAAGGGTAGTTTTTGTTTGTTTAGTGGTGTTGCTATTGGAAGAAAAGAATTTCATTCAAGTTGATCATTAGTCTTTTGAGTTCTTTATTCCATTTTTCTACTGTTCAAAAACTTTTGAGTAAAAACTATATTGATGTTTTCCCTTTGGGAGTTTTGAAGCTTATTTCTTACTGTGAAACATTCTTTCACCTGCTTTTTTTTTTCTTGAAAGTAATCTACACAGACTTCAAAGTGTCTGCATACATTTGAGCAAAAGAACATCCTATAAATTATAGTCAAACACTTGTTCTATATAAGAAATTTGTGTATTTTTGCTCTATTTCCATTTTTGTGATCAAAATAATGCATTAAATATCAGTTGTATGTTTCATTGTTGCTGTTGTTGTTTTGTTTTTGTTCTTATTTTCAAGGTAAGGTCTCCCTCTAGCCCAGGCTGACCTGGAATTCACTATACAGTCTCAACCTGGCCTCAAACTCACAGCAATCCTCCTGCCTCAGCCTCCCAAATGTTGGGATTAAAGGTGTGCACCACTATGCCTGGCTCAGCTATATTTCTTTAAGAAAGTAAGTTCATTAATTTATTTAGTAATCTATTTTGTAACTACTTTTACTCATTTTGTAACATTCAGTTTCCATCTTTACTTTCTCCTCTCTGGAAAGGCTTCTTTTGCTCTATTTCTCCTGCTTAGTTTCTGAAATAACTAGTTAATTAGTTTATTTCCAGTGTTTTACTTTCAAATGATGGGATTTTTACTGTTAGTCTTTAGGCACTTCATTTTTCTCTATTTATTTTAAGGACAGTAAAAATTAATTCGTTTCTATGTGCATTGAAATTAATTTTCCATTTCAAAAATGTATAAAAATCACTGTTCAATCAAATTGAACATATACATATATCTCTACAAAATAAGAATCAAGGAAATTCATAAATGAGAGAAAGGAGAATACTTTGTTATAGTCAACCTACCCTAGCACAACATAGCCTATTCAATAACAGAATAATTAATAGGAAAAATAAAATGTTAAACATTCCCCCTCCTTTAAAATCCATTTTAAAATGATTTTGCAAGAATATTCAGATAACTTTAATTATGTCATAATAAAATTTATAATTTATAAGAACCACAGATGCTCATTTTCAAAGCTAGGAGGATATGGGCTGGAGAGGTGGCTTAGTTGTTAAGGTACTTGCTTGCAAAGCCTAAGAACCCAGGTTTGATTCCCCAGAATCCAGGTAAAGCCAGATTCACAAGGTGGCATATGCATCTGGAGTTTGTTTGCAGTGGCTACAGGCCCTAGAATGCCAATTCCCTCTGTCTCTTTATCTGCCTACCTTTCTCTCTTTCTCAGAAATAAATAAATAAGTAAATAAATAAAATATTTTTAAAAAACTGAGCTGGGCATGATGACACACACCTTAGAAATCAGCTAAAATATAAAATCAGAATTTACATCCTTTATAAGTTCTACTACGATGTGGTAGTTTGATTTGATGGGCCCCAATATATTCAGTTTTTTATTAGTTTGTTGTTTATATCTGCAGCCACCTGGCTGGAGGCAGTGTCACTAGGCAGATCTTAAGGTGTGGTGGTGGGTTTGAGATTTTAATCTAAAGATATGCAAAGTGTGCCTAGCTGGAGTTACTGAGGTGTGCTGTGCTGTGTGGCTTTTGGCTTGTGGCTTTTTCTCTCTCTGTGTTTAGTCCTGTGAAGGCAGGCCAGTGTTGGGCATTGCCAAAAACGGGCTGGGACTGTAAGGAAGCTGGCCTGAGCTGTTGGACATATCATAAAAATGGAAGAAAAGAAATTTCACACCTAAGACACAGGAGATTTAACTGGCTACAGGGAATAATGAAAAAGTGTATCATATAACAACATTTTAGATAGTCTCAATCATTTATGTTAATTTTCAAATTCTGAAGTCAGACTAGAAAACATTTTATAAGATATATACTGAGTAAGTACAAACTGGCTCTGAAAAAAAAGTTAAGAACTATAATTAAAGAAGGAGTACATGGGCTGGGGAGATGGCTCAGCTACTTCAGATTTCCCTAAAAAGCCTAATGAGCTGGGCTAGACTCCCCTGTACACACATAAACCAATATACACAAAGTGGCTCATGCAAATGGTGTTCAATTGTGGTGGCTAGCAGCCTGGCATGTCCATTCTCACTCTCTCCCTCTCTCCCTCTTTCTTTCTCTGTCTGCTTGCAATCAATAAAATGTTTGTATAAAAGTAAACACATGAAAGTGAATGCTGTTAAATAAAGGGCATATGGAGAGAATCCTGTGTATCAGAAGCAATGGAAGCATCCAAATTACTTAAAAGTGAATTTTTAAATAAAATAACTGGAGGAGTCTTGCAAATTTTAATATTTTATTTATTTATTTATTCATTCATTCATTTATTTATTTATTTCGGGTTTTTGAGTAGGGTTACACTCTAGCTCAGGCTGACCTGGAATTCACTCTGAAATCTCAGGGTGGCTTCTAACTCACAGCCATTCTCCTACCTCTGCCTCCTGAGTGCTGGGATTAAAGGCATGCACCACCACACCCAGTTTATTGATTTATTTATTTTTTTATTTCAGGGGGGGAAGGGAGAGAGAAAGGAAGAGGCA
Source organism: Orientallactaga sibirica (assembly GCA_036365145.1). Lineage (NCBI taxonomy): Eukaryota > Metazoa > Chordata > Mammalia > Rodentia > Dipodidae > Orientallactaga > Orientallactaga sibirica. The sequence continues at coordinate 38,288,798 of JAEOAD010000013.1, forward strand.
GACAGAGATAATGGGCATGCCACGGCCTCCAGCCACTTCAAACGAACTCTAGATGCATGTACCACCTTGTACATCTAGCTTTACGTGAGTACTAGGGAACCGAACCTAGGTCCTTAGGCTTCACAGGCAAGTACCTTAACCACTAAGAAATCTCTGCAACCCACCTTCCAATTTTAGAAGTGTGTCAAAAGCCCTTACCTCTGACCCAGGCAATGCTCCACTGAGATGTTAAAGCAAAAAACAACAACAACAGAAAAAAGGTATAAAGATTTGGAACAACTCTGATATCAAAGAAATATTCTACTCTATGGGTCAAACAAACAAGGAAAACTTTCAGAACTATTCCAATAGAGGAGAGAGACTCAATTTAATACTGATGAAACAAAAGATACAAAAGTTATGAAGCACCAGGCTGAGCCAGCAGAAAAGCGCTAGAGAGTCATCGGGGAGGCAATAGATAATCTGTGATTGCTGACTAACTACTCTTCACAGAAGTTAGACTCTAGCCTTCCCTGGACTATGAGTACTGCTCATTCCTTTTGATAGAAAATAGGAGAAAGGTAGGGCGGGTTCTTTTTTAAAAATTGTATTTATTAGCAGCAGACACACAGAAAGAGAAAGAGGCAGAGAGAGAGAATGGATGTGCCAGGGCCTCCAGCTACTGCAAACAAACTCCAGATGCATGCGCCAACTTGTGCATCTGGCTTACATGGGTACTGGGGAATCGAGTCTCGAACTGGGGTCCTTAGGGTTCACAGGCAAATGCTTAATCACTAAGCCATCTCTCCATATCCTGTTTGTTTCTTTTTTATAAGTAGTAAGCCAGGGACACAGGCCCAAGGAGAATATGTACGCCACCTTAATTTCTCTGACAGAACTAGAACCCTTGTCTGACCCTGTCTCAAGATGGCTGCCTGCAACAACTCAACACTGCTTCCTGCTTCTTCAAGTTTTCCTGGGCTTAGTACACCTGGCAGGCTGGCCCCTTCTGTGTCAGCATCTTCAGTTCACCATTCAATGAAGTCTCTCCCATACACACCTGAGTCTGATGATGACGCTCATCATAACTGGGTGTTTGGCCCTTATAAAGAGCCTCACCATGTGTGTCAAGGTCTTCTCTCTCTGGATCCCTCTTGGTACACATTTGTAAGGCTCCCTCACTGTCCTCTTCCCAGCCATGCTAGGAAGGAGAAGGATTTATTTCTGTCTGTGAGCTGCCCTGCTTTGTTGTGGGGTGTTTTCTTGCTTTGCTACATATGATCTCTCTTTAAGCTTTGAGTCCTTTACTACCTCTTGGTCTTCTGTGTCGCCCTATGTAAATGGATCTTTTGGCTTGGGCTCTGTGGTTTGGCTTGTCTGAGTGTGCTTTCCTCAGAGGTTTCTATTTCCCAGAATGTGAGGGGAGATTTTCTCCATCTACCCTCTCCTTACCCACCTGGGGGAAAACTTCCTTTGGCTTTGACTTCTGTTATAGCCTTCCCTCTGGATCTTAATTCTCCCTAAAATATAGTTTATAATTAATAATTTACCTTTCTCTGAGTCTGGGTTTTCAGTTCTTTTCTAACTTGGACAAGGACCCAAAGTGGAGGCCTACAGGCCTGCAATCTCCTGCATCTTTATGGAATCTAATCCCTGCCTGGGTTCCAAATCCTGCATTACTTTAATAGTTAATTTTCTGTGGCTGCTGGGTTCTTAAGAAAGAGATTTCTCAGTGCTAAGACTGCCTAGATTCCAGAGGGAGATCTCCATCTCAAAGAAGTAGAGAAAGAATTTAAGATAACAAGTTTCTAAAGTAAGTTCTGTAAGACAAAAGGAAATACAAGACCCAGAGTGAGGAAGAAGCCTGTGTGAAGCTTTATCAAGCTGAGAGAAATATTAACAGTATCTTAGTCACTGCACAGCCAGAAAGCATTTCATAAAAATATCAAGATTTAAAGACATCCTGAATAAGAAAAGGAAATATTTTGAGGTATATCACAAAACTCAATAGGCAATGCAGTCTGTGCATCTCTATAGGAGAGAGAAAGGTCCTCAAATGGGGAGGTTTTCCTAAGGAATCCATAACCTACCCTTAACATCAAAGCCAGCCATGACTGAAAAAAAATAAGGAAATGTGCCACAGGAAAGGTATTTGTAATTAAGTTTGCAGAAATATCTGAACAGGCTTCCCCTGAGCAGCTTCCCTGGGGTTAGCATTCTGACAGTGCTCTCTATTCAAAGTAGGATGAATCCAGCAAGGGGTTGGGTTCTATTGAGAAAGTAGAGTCTCTCATATAAATTTTAGAGTGTATGCTGAAAAAATCCATTGTGAATCCCTTAGGCTCCATCTTTATACAACTCCTCTCTACGTGGCCATAAGGCCAGTTCTGGAATCACTCTGCAGAATAGATTCCTCTCATGTTGGGTACATGCAATGCTGATCAAAGTCGTGTTTCAATTATACATTTTGAAAGCTAAACGTCGGCATAAGATAATCATATTAAAGAATAGGTCACCAAAGAGCAAAATAACTAGTGTAGGCATCATAAGAGGTCCACAAATCTGATGAATGTCTCTGTTCTCTGAGTGATTTAGAATGGTTTCATATTAGTTAAAAGTTTACTCAGCACAATTCAGAAATCAACCAGATTCTTGAATGATCAAAAGCAACGTGGTGGGTAAAATGGCTTTTGGGAATCCTCACTCTGATATTAATCCTTTGCTTTTGTAATTCCTGACCTTTGCATAGTGTCTGGATTTAGTCATGATCGTTTAATAAAAAAGAACACAGCAAAAGTGGTGGATAATATTTCCAACATTCCATCACAAGGAGAGTGCTGCTTCTACCTCGAGTTCCTCTTTGGTTTTCTCATTTGCTTGCTGTCATGGAAGCCAACCTGAAGGCTGTTAATTACCCTATGAAGAAGCCTCCAGGGCAAGAAGGTTATAGAGTCCTCTATCTTAACTGTTAGTAAGAAAATAAAACTTTGCAGGGCTGGAGGATAGCTTAGCTGTTAAGGCATTTGCCTGCAAAGCCAAAGGACCCAGGTTCAATTCCCCAGGACCCACATTAGCCAAATGGACAAGGGGGCACATACACATCTGGAGTTCGTTTACAGTGGCTGGAGACCCTAGCGTGCCTGTTCTCTCCCTCTCCCCTCTCTCTCTCTCTCCCTCTTTCTCTGTGAAATAAATAAATAAAATATTTTTTTAAAAAGAAAGTAAAACTTCGCAATGGTTTATGAATTACTGAATCTTGCCAACAGCCACATGAGTGAACTTGAAAGAAGATAGTCCTTCAGTTGATCATTTCAATGAGACAGTCAACTCATAGGAGGAAAATTTTATTTTGACTCATGGCTTCAGAGGTTTCAGCACATGGTCAGCGGGTTCCCTTGGACCTGATGCAAGGCTGTGAAAGCATGTAGTGGAGAAGGTTGCTCAACTTATAGAAGTCAGCAATCAAAGAAAGAAAAAGAAAGAGATTCCATATAAGGTATATTCTTTGTCAGAGTCAGCTTCACATTGCTGGGATGAGTTTCCAAACCAGGAACAATGTATAGGAAGTACAAGATTTATTGCAGCTTACAGATCCATGGGAAGTTTCATAATGGCAGAAGAATCTGGCCCCCTTTGACAGGTCCATACAGAGAGAAATACCACCACTAGTATCACAAGAAAACATACTCTGGGAGCCCCAGGAAGAGCTCAGACACTCTGCAGACCTTTAAGCTGGAATTCCGGGTCCACCCCCAAACACAACTTAGAGATGAACCCCAAGATCTTCCCATAGTGATATCTTTTCTAGCCAGGCAGCTGGAAATCCAAGAAGCTTTAATAAAACTGAATCTGTTGCAGCACATCCATTCAAACTACCACACCTTCAAGGACAAGACCTCAAGAACCCATTTTCTCCACCTAAGCAACATCCCAAAGTACCCATCATCTCCCAATGACATCATCAACGAGGAACCGACACACCATAACCAAGTGCTGGGCTGTCTTAAAATTCCCTCAAACATGTAAGAAAGAAGTTCAGAGGTGAGTTTGGAAGGAAGAGACTGATAAGCATCTCAACAACAAAGAGGAAGATTCAATTAGAGTATAGGGCCTGATAGGTTGACATGTCAGGTTCCAACAGCACTGTGACCCTCAAAACAAGAGCATTGGGTGGCATGTGCTGGGTTTTATTTGCCTTGGGGTTGGAGCTCGAGATGGTCTAGTTGCAAACTGAGGTGGGGGAAGTGTGGATGTGGGAGCTACAAGCTGTCTGGACCGCGAGCTGTCCGGTGTTATTTTAGTTTTCTAGGGTGGCATTTCAACAAGTGTTTTCCTGTGGCCCAAGTTAGAGGGCTGTGGATAACTGTGCCTTGAGTTTGTCTGCAAGTCTGCCCTCTCCAGGCAAATCCCCTGTCATCTGTCCAGGGTCTTTTTGCTAACTCCTTCATACGTAACAAATCACTCTGTTGCCTTTACTTTTTTTTTTCCTGTTTATTTTTTCTGTGTTAGTTATGTACATATGTGCTAGTTTAAATATATGGCCCCCAATATATTCAGTGTTTTATTAGTTTATAGTTTACATCTGCAATCGCCTTGCTGGAGGCAATGTCACTGGGTGGATATTAAGGTGTGGTGGTGGGTTTGAGATTCCATTGTAAAGATATGCAAAGTGTGCCTAGGGGGAGTTCCTGAAGTGTGCTGTGGCTTTTGGCTGTAGCTTTGCTCTCTTGCCTGGTCCTGTGAAGACAGGCCAGCTTCTTCTGCCATTATGGAACTTCCCCTGGATCTGTAAGCTTCAATAAATATCCCTTCCTCCATAACTGTGCCTGGTCTGGAAGTTCATCTCAGTGAACCTGAAGTCATCTGCTTCAGTAAAGTGGTACTGAGGAGCGTGGGTGAGATGAACCTGACAGTGTGGATATTCGTCTTTTGGAACCTTTGTTTTGGAGGAATGGGCATGGACTTGGTGCTTGCAACTGAAGATGCCTTCTGGAGTGGTAAGTCAAGTTTTATGGACTATTCTGATGAGAGTTTGAGAATACTACGTGCAGATAGTATTGAACTTTGAGGCTTGGCTTCTGAGCTTTCTAAGGGGAAGGAAAGACTGTAGAGGACTTTGTTGGAACTGGGCTACTAGCATAAGGGATGGCTGCCTTCCACTATCCAGGCCCAGAAAGTTTGATCAAGGTTAAATTTGTAATGGATTCATGTGCTTGGCTAAGGATACTGGACTAAAAGATTTAAGATTTTAAATTGAAAAACCTCCAGCAAGTTAAAATTAGAGGCACTGAGACTGGTTTTAGGTTACTGGAGCTGCTATTGTCAACACATTAGCAATCTTAAGGAAGGTAGAAGGAAGGTGGCCTTACTGCTTTACATTAAAACAATGGAGAGGATGCCTGAGGAAAGACTGTTAGAAATGCAAACTCTTGGAAAGAGTTGACTGGAGAAGGAACCTGCTTTTCCAGGCTATGATTTATTTTGTCCCTGGATTAAGAACATGGCTGTGTCCTGTACACCTGGTATTAGTTTTGGAAGCATGAAAAATGCATGGTGTGGTCATGAATTGCACATGGTTCCAGGAGCTGCTGCTGAGATGCGGCATGAGGCAGGGCATGAAGACCCTCAGGAACAGGCTGGAAGAGCCTTTGGAAGATGGACCGTGGTTTGCATGGAGACCTGAAGATGTTTTGGATATACCACAACTGTGCAGTGTCACCCTTGTGCTGGTACTCAGTTCACCAAGAAAACAGCACTCTTGCTCATTTCCCCAAATGCTCTATGGTTTCATCTGGGCCCCTGGTGAGGTGTGATGGGCTGATTCTCTCCTCAGGTTCTGTGTCCATCTCTAAAAGAGAAGCAGATTCTCCAATGGAGAGTGAAGTCAGCACTGGATAAATGTGATAACCTTTATTAATTTAAAGAGAATTCAATGGGTGTGGGCCCACTTGTAGCCCAAGATTGGTGGGAGCTTGATATTGGAGAGCAAACTTGTCATTTGGATATGGTTTTGACTTGTTTTCCACTTCCAGCTATGGGCTCTGTTCCACTGAGCAGATCAGTTAGCCAATCTAAGAGCAGTTGGTTACCCACCAGGGCTGTGTGCCACTATTGTACTTGTGTGAGCATCACATCTGGTTTTTTGATGCTGAGTAGTTTAGACCTAGAGTTGCTTGGACAGATGTTGGCCATTTTCCTCTACTAACTCATGCAGCACCTTCTGGAACTAGATGAGCTAACTGTTTGGGGACTGGCTTTCTTCCAGCTTCCAGCCAGGTCTCTCCACATTCTGTACCAACAGCATATAGTGTCTTTGGCAGTAGGGTCTTATCATTAACCTTTGGGAGTAATCAAGTATTCTGACACAAATCTGTCTTCTTTTGCAAAACCTTGTAGGTCTCTGATCAACAGCCGTTGTGGATGTTAACTGCACCCTGGTACTGGGAGTTACAGGCCAGCACCAAGGGAAAAGCAGGAATATAAAGACAGGTAATATAAAAGAGATAGTGAGGAGAGAGAGAGAGAGAGAGAGAGAGAGAGAGAGGGAGGAGAAATTAAGGTTAGTCTCCATCATACCCACTCCAGTGCCCTTTGATTCAGGTCTTCTCTCTAAGGACCTGATAAAGGTCCAACCTTTTAGTCTGTCTTTCAGGATATAGAATTTTATGGTACCAGTTCCATTTGGGTCCAGTTTTGTGTCATTCCCCCAACTCTTAACCTCCACTTCATCCATATCCTCCCCATTGTCCAGTCCTCAAGATGCCTATTATGTATGTCAGCATCTCAGGCAGATCCAGGTTAGGAGCCACAGATGAGTGAGACCATGCAATGATTGTCTTTCTATGATTGGGTGAGTTCACTGAGAATGATCTGTTCCAAGTTCGAACATTTTTTTTTCTTCAAACTTCATTGTTTCATTTTTCCTTCCTGCTGTGTAGAATTCCATGTTGTAGATATACCACATCTTGGTTATCCGTTCATCTAATGATGGACATCTGGGTTGATTCCAGCTCTTAGCTATTATGAATTGAGCAGCTATAAACATGATTGAGCAAATATCTCTGAACTGAGGCATGGAACTTTTAGGATAAATGCCCAGTAAGGGAATAACTGGGTCTGTTGGTAATTCTATAGTCATCCTTTTTAGGACTCTCCATATGGCTTTTCATAGTGGTTGAACCAGCTTACATTGCCACCAACAGTGAATGAAGATTCCTATTTCTCCACATCTTAGCCAACATTTGTTTTTGATTTTTTAATGTTTGCTATCCTTACTGTGGTAAGGTGGAATCTCAAGGTTGTTTTAGTTTACATTTCCCTGATGACCCATTGCCTTTAAATTCAACCTCACCTAAGTTCTCAGATCACGTAAAGAAAGCAAACAGGTTTGTTGCCAGGAAAGCACATTAATGGCCTCAAGACTAGTTCCCGATAGAGCCATTATTTCCCTTGAAAACCTCAAGAGTCAGTCTGTTATTGTTCGCGTTTCTCTCTGCCTTCTAGTCTTCCATCCCACCAGAACAGTGCAGTAAAGTCTTCTGACAGCCTTGTAGGGCTTCTCTAGCCCCAAATTTCAAACTCTTTCACATTCCTCTGGCAACCTAGTCCCACAAGACTAAGAATCACATGGATTCTTAGCAGCCCCACTTTTTAGTTCCAATTTTCTGCTATTTACTTTATCATTGCTCTGAACAAATACTTGAGCAGAAGCAACTTAAGTAAGGGAAGGTTTATTTTGATTTACAGATCCTGAGGGTAAAAGTACATCAGGGTGGGTAGGCATTGCAAGCAAGCTGATCATATCAGCAGTCAGGAAGCAGAGAAGGAGCAACAATGTGGGACTGGGTTATGAGGCTCAAGACCTACCCCCAGTGACCCACTTCCTCCAACAAGGCTCCACTTCCTGAAGTTTCCACAACCGTCTCAAATAGTGCTTCCAGCTGGAAACCAAATGTTCCAACACATGAGCCTATGGGAGATATATTATACTTAAACCACACCAGTAAGTAAATCAATTTAAAGAAAGAAAAACTGAAACAGACCAATTGCTTCACACAAAGATTTAGTATCAATGATGACTTTGGCATTTGGAAACAATATTAAACTACAGGCAAGTCAAGGTATGTGGCTGTGATAATTACCTATTAAAAATAATTTGAGTTATATATCTGAATATTAAAATATCATATTTAGATGGATTAATTAATACTATTGGATGTATAAAAGAATTCCTGACAAAAAAGTTCAGGAGATATTTTTGGATTACTACTTTTTCTTTCCACAACATTTAGTACCCATTAACCAGACAGAAGCAAATAAGAGAAGGTAGTCAGAGAAGACTGAAGGTAGAAGATATGAGACAGCAGCAATGCATAGCCTGATGGAACTTCAGGACTACGTAGAATGCTAGAAGAGAAGCCAACTTCCAAAGTATGAGAAGGAAGGAAGGCCCTGAGGTTTTAGTAGGAAAGTAAAGTAAGAAAGGACTGAAGCAAGGAAGGAAAGAAAGAAGGAAAAAAGGGAGAGAGAGCAAACAAAAGGAACAAGGCCAGGTGGGCACCCCTTTGATCCCAGCCCTCAGGAGGCAGAGGTAGGAGGGCTGCTATGAGTTCAAGGACAGCCTGAGACTATATAGTGAATTCCAAGCCAGCCTGGGCTAGAGTGAGACCCTACCTTAAAAAAAAAAAAGAAGAAGAAGAAGAAGAAATTCCATTTGACAAAGAGAGAGAGGAAGATCAAAGAAACAGAGGCAGGAGAGATGGATCGATGGTGAGTTCGTTTGCAGTAGCAAGATGTGCCGGCATGTCCATTTGCTCCCTCTCTCAGTCTCTGCTTGCAAATAAATAAATAAATAAATAAATAAATTTTCTTTAAAAAAGAAAGGGAAACAACAGAAACTCAGAAAGTCAATTAATACTGTATTCATCATTGAGCAGATTCATGGTACAATCATACCAGGATCTTAGGATTCATATCATATATAACATCATGGGAAAAGTCTTTTAGGCATTCTGTGTTAATTTGAGGTAGGAGGATCACCATGAGTTTGAGGCCAGCCTGGAATACAGAGTGAGAACCAGGTCAGCTTGGTCTAAAGGAAGCTCCTGCATTTTAAAAAGCAAACATACAAAAGAATAGGAGCAAGGAAATTCCATGCACTACACACGCTGAGAATCCAGGTGTATGGTGACTATACTGAGCATCCACTATAGAATTCCTCTAGCTGAATAGAAAAACGGAGTCAGGACCATGGAGAGCGCCACATAGTGTTAGTCTAAAAAGTTACCAGTGTGGACAGAAAACCCACCTAGACTAACAATTTCCAGGCCACCTTCTGCTGTTGGGCAGCAGAAAGACCCTGCATCTGTTGTCCAAATGAGTGACATCACAGGGATAGGAAATATGTCTTCTTTTTTATTTCAATTGCCATTTTCATTTTCAATTAAACTTTTTATTTCAACCTATTTTTATTTTCATTTCAGTTTTATTCTCTTCTTTGATTACAGACCTCTTAAATAGACCGTTTAAGTCAGACATATTCCCACAATGAACAATTCAACTACATGTAAATATTTCATTCTGTTTTATTCTCCTTCTCTCTCTCTTTCTCTCCCATTCTCTCTCTCTCCCTCCCTTTTTTAAAAATTTTCTTTAATTTTTTCTTTATTTAACAAAGTGTTTGGGTGGTGAATGAGTGCACCAGGGCCTGCAGCCCTCTGCAAACGAACTTCATACACATGTACCATTTTGTGCATCTGATTTTGCAAGCAAGTGTGTTTAATCACTGAACCAACACTCCAGCCCCTCCTTTGCTTTGATACTTAGTTAATATCTAATTTTGTTGCCTGGCCTTTCCCTGCCCTGTTCCTGTTTTTCATTTGCTAGACAGCATCTTACAATGCATAGGCTTGTCTGGAGCTGGTGGTCTCCCTGATTCAACCTCCCAAGTGCTGCGATTACAGATGTGAATTCTGGCACTCTCATTTTCATGTTTACCCTTTCTTTATTCCATTTCCTCTCTCTTTTTATTTCTCCCTCTCTTCAGCCTATTTATTTTGGCTTTCCCTTCATCTATGAATCTTCATTTTTATTTATCTATCACTGTTTATATTTTTTCTCTGTCTTTTCTCACTACCTTTCACTGGATCTGCCTTATAGCTTCCCATCTTCAGTATTGTCTCCCCTTCTTTACTTTCCCAACTTCTATTTTCTTGAATGCTCTAATACCTATCCCTAGTTTTACTCAACTTATATTCTTTCCATTTCTACATTTATAATGAATACAATAGTGTACACTGAATTATCCTTGCTCCTTTATTTCCCTAACATTATTAGAGCTGAGCAGGTAATTGTTTTAATTGGTATTACTATATTTTCATTTCAGGATTATCAGTCTGATTATACTTTTGGAGGCTTCTAGGGTTCATGTCAAGTGCTTTAATCATGCAGGCTGCATGTTTAATCTACTGAGCTACAATCTCAAGGCAGTGAGGAGAATGTCACCTTAGCCATACCACAACCTAGTACCACCTGAACACTGCAAATGCTTCAACTGAAATGAACTAAGGACCTAGTCCAATAAGCATAAGTCCCAGTGTGGAAATAAAAGAAACATGAAAATCAAACAATAAGACTCCTCTAAAAGTTAAAAATTCTGGGGCTGGAGAGATGGCTCAGCAGTTAAAGATACTATGCTTAATGCCCAAAGAAACAAATACTACATAAATGGCACAGTTACCCAGGACTGGTACAACTTTGAGTTAGAGCAAGCAGGGAAGAGGATCCATGAAGAAAGAGACTGAAGACACGAAAATTTTCACAAATTTTTCACAATGGAAAAGTTTCAGGAGTTGAAAAAGAAATATAAAGGAAAAGGAGATTCATAGCTTACATTTGCTTTGAATATTTAAATATTTGTGGTGGTTTGGATTAGATGTGCCATATAACTCATGGATTCTGAATCCTTGGTTCCCAGCGGATGACAAATTGGGAGGTTGAGCCTGGTAAGAGGCATTTGGTTGGTGAGAGAGCTTATGAGTGTTATAGCCAGCTTCCCCTTTCCAGTGTTTGGCACACTCTCAAGGTGCTCTTGTCTACCTGATGTTGGCCAGGAGGTGATATCCAGCTTCTTCCCATGCCATATTATTCCCTGCCATCATGGAGTTTCCTCTTGAGTCTGTATATGAAAATAAACCCTTTCCTCCCCCTTGCTGCTGTTGTTAAGGTACTTTCTGCCAGTAACAATAAGGCAAGCTACTGCAAAGATATTTATTTTATTTGTATTTGTTTCAGAATGACAGAGAAGGAGTCAGAAATACAGATGGAGAAAGAGAGAGAGAGAGAAGGAGAGAATGGGTGCACCAGGGCTTCCACCTACTGAAATCAAACTCCAGAGGTATGTGCCACCTTGTGCATCTGGCTTACATGGGTACTGGGAAATCGAGACTCAAACCAGGGTCCTTAGGCTTCACAGGCAAGCACGTAACTGCTAAGTCATCTCTCCAGCCCCGTGCAAAGATATTTAAATAGTATTTGAATAAACAGCTTAAATATTAAATGTGATGCCTGATATAGAACTGGCAATGAAGGGCAATCAGTGCAACATGAGGTAATTTTTGAAATTCTCTTGGAAGATAAGTTTGGATAAATCTAAAACTATAAACATATGGGGGAATGATGGTTCCAGGCTCTCTCATAACACTGTCAATTAATGCTAGTTAAATATCAGAGAGAGTGCACTGTTAATCCCAGTATCTGTATGGAATGAATGAAATTTATTTAGACTTTAGAAATCCCCATTAACCTAAATGATGAAAGTGAATTCCCATGGGGAAGTCAAGTTCCACTTTTCACCTCAATAAAGAGTGGATATAGTACAGAGCTTAAGTTTCCATTTGGGGCACATTTTTTTTTTGTTTGTTTGTTTGTTTGTTTGTCTGTTACTTTTTTTCTAAGTAGTTTCTTACTCTAGTTGGGGCATGTTATTTGTTAACAAACATAATATGGGTTATATTTTTCTGAATGCTCACAATACCTGCTTCAATTTAATGAATGGAACCAAGGACTTCTAATAGTTAAGGAAGCTGAAGATAGAGGAAGGTATTCCTTCTCTGCCTAGAAGGTAAAATTTGGCCCTGTGTCTCACACTTGGACATATTGGAGTGGTGATAAAAATACTCAAAGAGGGCTGGAGAGGTGGCTTAGTGGTAAAGGCATTTGCCTGCAAAGCCAAAGGACCCAGGTTCAATTCCCCAGGACCCACGTTAGCCAAATACACAAGGGGGTGCACACATCTGGAGGTCATTTGCATTGGCTAAAGGCCCTGGCACACCCATTCTCTCTCTCTCTCTCTCTCCCTTATTTTCTGTCAAATAAATAAATAATATTTTAAAAATACTCAAGGATTAATGTACGTTACCCACAATGCCAACAGCATGTCAGTGAGTGTTCTTAGTAGTCAAGTTTGAGAAAGAACATGTTACCAGTTGTAACCATTTTTGTGGCCGTTTCCTGGACAAAGCTGGAAAGCTTAGCTCTGCTTGATTTATCTTCTTCAGCCGCATTCACCAGACTTCCAACATGAGTATCCCCACAAACTATTCCCATTAATCTCCCTTCTGCTTAAACAAATCAAACTGAGCTCCTGATATTTGCAGCTAGTGAGACAACTAATACCTCTTCATAAGAGTAAGATCTACCTGACTTCTAAGCCAGTGTACTTTCATTAAAGAAATAAGCTCATCATTTCCCCAGAGGAAAGACATTACGATTTTTTTATTATTCCCTATTTACTTGAGATAGGATCTCACTATGTAGGAAAGTCTAACCTCAAACTCAGACTCCTGAGCACTAGATAAGAGTTCACTGGTGCTCTGATACTCTCTTCTATTCCAAGGATTGGGTACACACACCATTCATGGTCAAAAGATATTTCCTGTACTGGAAATTCTTATGTTTGTTTGTTTGTTTATTTGAGAGAGGCAGAGAGGCAGAAATAGGCAAGTGGAGAGAGAAAATGGGTACACCAGGGCCTCCTCTGGCTTACGTGGGTCCTGGGAATTTGAGCCTCAAAACTGGGGTCCTTAGGCTTCGCAGGCAAGTGCTTAACCACTAAGCCATCTCTCCAGTGCCCATCCCCCCTGGAAATTCTTAAGTAGAGTTACAGCTATTAAAAAATACATCTTGGGGATGAAGAGATGGCTGAGGAGGTAAAGAGATGAGTTTAGACACCTGTGGTAGTTTGACTATATGGCCCCCAATATATTCAGTGTTTTATTAGTTTATAGTTTGCATCTGCAGTCACCTTGCTAGAGGCAATGTCACTGGGTGGTTCTTAAGGTGTGGTGATGGTTTGAGATTCCATTGTAAAGATATGCAAAGTGTGCCTAGTAGGAGTTCCTGAAGTGTGCTGTGGCTTTGGGCTGTGTGCTATGTGCCTGGTTGGATTTTTTTCTCTCTCTTGCCTGGTCCTGTGAGAGCAGGCCTCCTGCCCTTATGGAACTTCCCCTGGATCTGTAAGCTTCAATAAATAATATCCCTTCCTCCATAACTATGCCTGGTCTGGAAGTTCATCTCAGCGAACCTGAAGCTGTCTGCTACAATACCCAACATTTATGTAAAAGCCTGTAGTCCAAGCACTGGGAAGGCAGAGATAAGCAGATCTCTGGAATTTACTGGCCAGCTCTAGTCTAAACTAAACAGTGAGCTTCCGGCCAATGAGAGTCTGGCTCAAAAAACAAGAGTGTCATTAAAAAAGAGTTGGAAAACACACCTAAGGATGACATCCTCTGACCTTCATGTGCATGCACACACATGCATACGTGCACATGCATCCACCTGCACATACATGGAAATGCATATGTGTGTTTATATACTACACACACAAATACATGCAAAAACAAAATGAAAATGGTGAGTGCTTATTCAATCCTCCTAAGAAACAGCCCCATCATTTCTTATATCTGAGTAGACCTTAGTTACTCATTGCGAAATGCCTCCAGCATAGGCTCATGTGTTTGAACACTTAATTGTAAGCTGATATAATTGTTCTGGAAAGTTGTGGAATCTTTGGGGACCATGGCCTACATAATAGAAGTGGGTCACTTGAACAGGCTTTGAAGGTGAGTCCTCTCGGTTCTCAGTGAAGATACCTGATTCCTGACCCACTAAGATGTGGAGAAGCTTTATCACAATCTCCTACTATTGACTGAGCCACATGACATGCAACTCCTTAACTTATGGACAGTCATCTCCAAAACCATAAGCCCAAATAAACCCTTCCTCCTTTACGTTACTTCTGTCAGGTATTTTGTTGACTCAAACAAGAAAAATAACTAATACATTCCTTATTTTTGCCCATCATCAGATACTTTATTTATAGTATTACCTTACATAAAATAAATGCTATCCTATTTTGTTGTCTTTGTTATTACACATTGAGTACACACAAAATGAGAAGAAATGAAATGTGTTCAATATAAAGTGAAATTTTTCAAAGTAAGGGAATAGCCTGGTCCAATATTTTGATTCACATGTGACATTTCTGACTTCAAATTAAAACATCAAATGATTCACTAAGCTTGAATGTTGAGGTTTTTCAATTGGTTAGAACAATCTGTTATCCTAAATTAAGTTTCTGAAGGAGTATGTCTTTGAATATTATATACTTCATAGCTGACAGGGACACTATCTAATTAGCTATTTATATGCAAAGCAGAAGAAGGGATAATTAGAGACATGGATTATGCAAAGGCATTCACACTGACAGAGGGCAAAAGAAATTACGAACATATTGAATCAAATTTGTATATACATTTCTACAGTTTATTATGTTTCATTTGTATTGTATTACATTTATGCATCATTTAACATGTTATAAATGGAGTAATATCCTAACCCACTGATTGATCAACTAAATATAAATTTTATACACTATGAGACTACAAATATAATGAGCTTCAGTGAATGAAAAGGAATAAAATCCTACATGCAAAAAATGCCTTCCTTAGCTCCACATACCACTACACTTTGCTCTAAAGAGAAGAGAAAAATAAGTGTATTTATAGTTCATAACATTAATACTAATAGTCAAGGTACTTACAGAAAATAAAACTTCTGGATTCTAGAATCTGTCATAGTTTCCTGTAATAAACAACTAATCACACCATTTTTTTTTATTAAAAAGGCAAATATTTTACGATGATCACCATTTTGTAGTTCAGCAATAGGAGAAGGATGGACAAACTGGAGCTTATTTCTGCTCCGTATTGACTGAAAGTGAAGTTAGGTTGCTTGAATGATTGGCTTGAATGATGCAAAGTTGCTTGGAGAGTTTGGCTAGGACCATATAACTTAGCTTCAGGTCTATCAGCCAGGTTCTTTCACTCTTTTGCAGGTTTCATATGCTACATATAGAATGTCAAAGATGGCTTCACCACTTGCATGTCTTATGCACAGACTAGGTTGGAGGCAACAGCTGGTATCAAATGGAATTCCTTTTGCTTCCACATAACCTTATCCAAAACTATCTTGGGCTTATTCACCATGACTATAAAGCAATAATCATAGCTAGCTTCTCCCAGAGTAAATATTGCTGTGAAGAAGGTGAGACCAGCATAGTTAAAAACTTCAGCATATTTTGCTGGTCAAAATATGTCAAGATGCTAGGTAATGGAATATAGCACCTCCCCTCACATCCAATGGGAAGAGATTCAAAGAATTTGGGGCTGGTACTCTGCTAATGCAGTATAGGACCTTTTTAACTCACAGTCCTATTGGAAGGAAGGGTCACCAGCAGCATTTGGGTTAACACACAGGTTGTGTCTTCTCCCCATCTGAACATTTTAAACTGAAACTAATCCAGTCAAAGTTCACAGCCACTTGTCTTAGGGAATACTTTTTGAGCAATAAATGAGATAAAGCAGATATTTATTGCTTTCGATTATATATCTAGATATTTCTAGATGTACTGTCAAGAGCAAACATCATAAGTGGAATGACAATCATTGAACATATAAACAATTACCTTACTATATTTTCAATATATTAACTCATAGAAATATATCTTGGACATTTCTTAGAGCACAGGTCCATCCAAAATAGACTGTATTGGGCTGGGGAGATGGCTTAGCCATTAAGGCATTTGCCTGTGAAGGCTAAGGACCATGGTTCAACTCCCCAGGATCCACATAAGCCAGATGGACAAGGGTGCTCATGTGTCTAGAGTTTGTTTGCAATGGCTAGAGGGCCTGGTGCGCCCATTCTCTCTTTCTCTCTATCTGCCTCTTTTTCTCTCTCTCTCTAAAATAAATAAATTAATTAATTAAAATAAATTTAAAAAAATCAAAATCGGCTACATCATTCAGTTTCTCAGTGAGACAGTGAGAGTTTTGTTACTAGGTCCGGTCAGGAGGATATGTGCAAAAAAAGTATAGCAGAAGCTATCATTTGGAAGAATCTATTATGTCCTTTTTACTTGTTTAAGCATGCACTCCCAGCTAGGTGTGGTGGTGAATGGCTTTATTCCCAGCACCTGAGCCACTAAGGTAAGAGGATTGCTGTGAGTTTGAGGCCAGCCTAGAATGAGTTCTAGGTCGGCCTGGACTAGAGCATAAGCTTGTTTCCAAAAACAAACAAACAGGGATGGAGAGATGGCTTAGCAGTTAAGGCATTTGCCTGAAAAGCCAAAGGACTTCAGTTCCATTTCCCAGGACTCACATAAGCAAGATGCAGAAGGTGGTGCCTGTGTCTGGAATTCATTTGCAGCGGCTGGAACCTGTTGCATACTCATTCTCCCCCACCCATGTGCCTCTTCTCTCTCTCTCTCTCTCTAACAAATAAATAAAAATAAAATATTTAAAACAAACAAACATGCACTCATCTGCCCTGTTGGTAGAAACACAGAAACTTCCTTCAAGTGTGAGAATTAAAGTCATAATCTGGAGCACCCAGAACCATGTTTCTGAGAATTATGTGGAGCAGAAGTTACATATTAGCCTTAGATGGTATTCTAGTCTGCTTCCTGTCACTGTGACAAAATACCAGAGGAAGAAATACTTCTTCAGCTCATAGTTTAAGAGGTTTCAGCCCAGAGTTAATTAGCCCTAAAGTGAGGCCCAATATCCTGGCAAAGAGCCCATGGTAGGTCAAAGCATCTTACCTCATGGTGACTGAGGAACAGAGAGAGAGGAAGGGATCAGGAACAAAAGGAATGCCTCCTACTTCCTATTTCTTTCAACTAGACTAGGTTTCATTTCTTAGTTTCCGCCACCTACTAAGATCTCCATCAGCTGGAGTTGGGTTCTTTAACATCTGAGTGTGGACTTTTTAGATCTACACTATAACAGACTGCATAACTCCAAATTTTTACTTTTATTAAGCACAAATTCATAATCTGCCTTCCAACTTGCTTCCTTTCTATTCCTCCCTCCTCACACTCTCCTATCTCTTCACCTTTTAAATGGATAAATATATAAAATTATATTGTTTGTGTGTGTGCAAGTGTGTAATGCGTGTGTGTGTGTGTGTGTGTGTGTAGTGTGCATAGTGTGGTGTGCATAATATAGGCATGTGTTGTGCCCTTGCCTCGCCTGTGGTGACTAGAGTGGAAAGTTAGGCGTTGGCTCATGTGCTCTTCTGCCTAGTATTGTTTTGAGTCAGTCTCTTTAAAAAAAAAAAAAAAAAAAAAAAAATTAAAATTCCTTTTTTTTTTTTTTTTTTTTTTTTTGAAAGGGAGAGAGATAAAGGGAGGGCGAAAGAATGGGCACACTGAGGTCTCTTGTCATTGCAAACTCCAGATTCATGGACCACTTTGTGCATTTGGCTTTATGTGGGTACTTAGGTAATCAAACCCAGGCCATCAGGCTTAGCTAGCAAGCACCTTTAACTGCTGAGCCATCTCTCCAACCCCAGAGTCTCTTTTCACTACTTCCAGAGCTTGGGATGCTCTGAAGATTCTTGGGTCTCTGCTTCCCTGAGGGACTGGTGTTATAGGTGTGTGAGGCCAGGCTCTGCTGTTTTTCATACAATGTGGAGGTTTGAACTGATGGTCCCAGATTCCCCTGGGCCTTCATGCTTGAGCAGGAAGTGCATGTAACTGCTGAATCACCTCTCCTTCACTGGAGAAGAAAGTGTCTTAATAGTGAGGCCTTGCACAAAGAGCAATGGCTGCTGTGATTAACTGGTACCATGAAGGAGATAGTCTGAGGTGATCTTCCTATGTGTCCTTGGCAGAAGGCAAACATGTTGCCTTCTAGCACAGCACAAATATGCTTAAACACCCATATATTGGCAGTTTTGAGAAGAAATGTGCTACAAGGTTTTATTACTGTCAGAAAATCCCTTAAGTTGTTAGTGCAATGAAAATGGATTTTCAGACAACCACCAACATTAATAAAACATTCCTTTTTCTCTTACCACTGTGCATAACAATTTATTTTCCTTTCCAGGTTTGCATAATTATTG
Organism: Orientallactaga sibirica; assembly: GCA_036365145.1. NCBI lineage: Eukaryota > Metazoa > Chordata > Mammalia > Rodentia > Dipodidae > Orientallactaga > Orientallactaga sibirica. Next base: position 38,307,239 of record JAEOAD010000013.1, read on the forward strand.
TTATTATTATTTACTTCCTTGGAATCATCAGGTGAAGACATCACATAAATGAAAAATGGTTTTTGCACATAGAGTCAAATTGGATGTGCAAGAACCTGACAACGCCTTGGAGGGAATGTCCAGTCGCTTGGCGTGTGAAGTTTGAATGTTCTGGCTTAGGTTGAGGCATAGTAATGGGGAGATGTACTTAAATTTTCTTCACATTAACACAGGCCAAAAAAAAAAAAAATGCCTTAGTGTCTGGCTTCCTTTGCTCCCCTGGTGAAATTATTTCATCCAACTTCATTTCTGCAATTCCCAGCACAAATAAATTGCCTGTGCTCCTCAGCCAAGTGGGTAACCATTGACATGCTGATTAAGCATTACTGATTAACTGTACAATAAGTCATTTAAATCACTGGTGCACAGATGGGCAACATTTATTTAATTGTTTAATAACCCAGGCTCTAAAGGGATCTTGCTAATGTACCTGTAATTGAGAAACAATGCTGTTTCAGGGAAACATGAATTGACTTACCTTTTATGTAATGAGGTCATCATTTAGGTAAACATGTAAAGTTCCATTTCTGCTCATGAGTCATCAGGAACACAACTGCCTAATAGAGTAGAACACTCTGTTGCTCACAAATAGAGTAGGCACTGTGGCTTGTGAATGCCTTTCCTTTCTTGTTATTTTGTTTTGACACTTTAATACTTAACTTCCTATTTTTTGTTTGTCATTCTGATGGTTCCAAAAGAAGCTATCATATATTATGGGATGACCAAAAGTATCTTATAAGCTAGAAGATGCTCTCTATAACCAATTGAACTTGTATTTATTATAATATGTGTAATTGTTCTGCTCTAAGCTTCTGTTCAAATTAACTTGAGTAAGGATTTGAAAATGTATTTTCTCTACCTTTTTTTTCCATCTTACAAACAACTATGATTTAAAACTCATCTCAAAGTTGACTAAAGTTTAGGTTCAAAAAATGCTTCTTGAGCACATATCAGATATTGTGTTAATGGTTAAATAGCAGGTCCTTAAGGAGTTTTTTTAAACAACTTTACAGAAATGGATCTGACACTATTTCACTGCCTTACATGAAATATGTTGTCAGTACAGAGTTTGGAGACACATTGTCTGGATTCAAATCTTTCCCCTGGTGCTGTTCATGTAATACAGACCAAGTAGTGAAAATCCCTACTTAAAATAGGAATAATCATAATAATAATACTAGATAGTACTTACCTGTTTTGAGTTGAATTGTGTCCCCTCTCCACTCAAACCGTTGAATTGCATTTTGAAGAAGGAAAAAAAAAAGGTTCTAGTATATTACAATGTATTTTTATTCAGTAATTTGGTCTTCATAATAATAAAATTATAATGAGGTCACTAAGGTGGGCCTAATTCAACATGGCTTCCTTATGAAAAGAGGAAGTTTGTATACCCCAACAGAAACACATAGAGGAAAACAAATGTAAAGATATACAAGGAAACACCATGGAAAAATAGAAGGAGAAACTTCATTGATGTTAGGCAGGGGACACCAAGACTTGTTGGTATAGGTAGAAGCTAGGAGCTGGAAAGAAGGATGCTACTGAGAGCCTCAGAGAGGGCATAGCCCTGTGAACTGCATGATTCAAATCCCCACCCTCCATATTAAGAGAAAATTCGCCTCTTGTTTTAAAACACATGGTGTGTGGTTATTTGTTAGTGTAGCTGCAGAGGGAGTGAATGCACTATCTTTTATAGAGGTGGTGGGTTAAGGAAATTAAGATATGCTTAAAGTTCTTTGGATGATGACTGGCACATAGTCACTGATGCAGATTCTTTGAGAATTACAAAGCCTTTCTTGGCTCTTGGAGAGCTTAACCCAAGGGGGCTAAAGTACAGGACACTCAGCAATCATGACAGCCACTCAGTCAGTGTCTCTCAAGTTCATTGTCACACACTGAAGAATTAAGGAACACAGACAACGGGTAAACAAGGTGAAAGTAACTTTACTAAGGAGATAGTGAGAAGGACTCCCAAGAGACAGGGAAGGGACATGAAGAGTGTTGCTTGCCACTGTACTGTCTGGTTTTGTGGCCTTTTATGGGACATCTAGAGGAGATTGGATAGAGACTGAAGTCATCTATATTAAGAGTGGTTATTCTTGAGTTCATCACTGCCTGAACCAGTGAGGAGCGACAGGCTCTGTGCATATCCACTCAACCCAATGGAGAAATTGAACAGGCTCTGTTCATCCATTCTGCAGGGGTGGGGGTGGGGGGAAATGGTGACACATTGTGGTCACCTTGTTCATTTCATGTGGGAACTTGTTGCACTGTGCTCAAGGCAATTGACTGAGTCACTTCCCTTTTCTGTCCTGGGACTATGTGAGAAACTTGAAATTCACCATAGACTTTCATTCTTAGTGTGTATGGGGAGGAATGCCTTCCTCAACACCACCATGATCTTCTCTTAAGATTTTAATAAAAGAAAAGAGAACAAGATATTTCAGGAGTACAGATGAAAGACTTTAACCTACATATTTGTCACTTAAATCAGAAAACATTTACCGTCTCCCAAATTTTATGTATCAGGAATCTAGGTGTAGCTTAGCTGTTTACCTCTTTTTTTTTTTTTTTTTTTTTTTTTTTTTTTTGCAAGGTAGGGTCTCACTCTGGTCCAGGCTGACCTGGAATTAACTATGTAGTCTCAGGGTGGCCTTGAACTCTCAGCGATCCTCCTACCTCTGCCTCCCGAGTGCTGGGATTAAAGGCGTGCGCCACCACGCCCGGCCTGTTTACCTCTTTTTGACGTCTAAACCTAAAATATTCTAAAAGGATTCAATGTAAGATAATCACTCGGGCTTTGGTCTCATCTGCACATACAAATATTGGGTAGTATAGAGATCATCAGCTTTCAGTCTCACATGGTATCAGAAGATATTATCCCTTCAGTACGTGAACCTCATCAGAAGGATGCCTAGCTTCTTCTAGGGTAAGCAATCTGAAAGAGATTGCTAACAAGACAAACCACAGTCTTTTTAATAACCCACATGTGGAAATCATGTTTTTCTGTCTATTAGATATCATTCAGTAAGTCTTATTCACATTCAAGGGGAAATGATTATAATAGATTGTGCATTCCAGAAGTGCAGATTATTGTGACCACCCCGAGACTGCCTGCTAGAGACAGGAAGTAGAGGAGACATTCAACATAATATCCCTAGTGAATTGCATATAAGAGAATTTCCTCAATTGCTCAACAATAAATGCATAAAGGAAGGAATTATTTATATCATGTCTCACTGAGGATTTTTTTGAGTAGAAGGCATTAGAGTTTATAGTATTAAAAATAAGTCAACTTCCTTTATTTATATTTTTTAAAATTAAATAAGGTAAATTATTTGGGCAGCTTTAATTTAAAAAATGTAGTGATAATACAGAGAATATAACTGTTTCAATTTTTCAATTTTTTTAATTTTTAAGTTTAGATATTCAAGTAACACAATAGAAAACTAATATTAGAAACCCAGTCTTCAAATTTTCCCTATAGCTTTTACAAATATTATATGCAAATTCTGGTTCTGCTTTTTAATATATTATACAAATAAAATTACATCTCCCTACAGCAGTGGTTATATAAGCCTATAGAACTGATACAATTTTATAGACACAGAAAAGAAAAAGAAAAATATGTCAGTTAAAAAAAAGTGAAATCACAATATGGTTCTAAGTTTAGTTGATAGTGTTGTGGCAATAGCAAATTTGGGGGTTTTCAAAATATGCTATGGTATTACAGAGTGTTATTGTTGAGGAGAACTGTAAAAAAGAAGCATGGAAGCTTTCTGTACTATTTCGGGCACTTCTTATGGGTCTAATTATTTCATAATTAGATATTTCATAAACCCAAAGTCTGATCTTGTCAATTTCACAAAGCTGCTCATAAGCAACTTTCTGGAATGCAGGCAGGAAGTGCACATTAGAAAACAGGAGTAAGGTTACTGGATCAAAGAGCAGAATGAACCTATGCCTCTCTTTTCCAAGGGGAATCTAGAGGATAAAATCCCCCTGAAGGCTTTGTGTGAAGCACAGTACACTAGACTTCCAGCCAGTGTGATATGAGAAATCCCCGAGTTCCCTGTTGTGCTCAGTGTACTTGAAAGTCACAGAAGACTGATCCATGGTGACCTGAGGTAAAGTCTGAAGCAGGACTGGCAATGGCCGGGACATGTTTTATAATTCCAGTCTAATTGGGAATGAGGGCATCTGCACATGTGAGTGTAAATGTTTATAGCATGACTTCAGTGTCAGTATTCACGCTCAGGAATTCCATAGGACCCACAAGATCTTGAAAACTCCTAAAAGAAGAACAAGGTACCTGAAAGGATCGCTTCAGATCCATTGACTTGACTAGGATTGCACACAGGAGACACCGATGGCTCTTCAGTTTATCTGCCCTACTTTTGATTATTAACATGATGATATGCACCTTTTAATCACATGGTGGCTTGAACTAGAAATAGGAATAAAATTAAAGCTATCACAGTCCTTGCACACCTGAGTTCATGGTCTGGCATTTGTCTATTGGTTGAATAATGATATTTTTCTTTTTACTTCATTTATTTCCTTTGCCTTTCTCTACAGAACTCAAATTTAGAAATGAGTAAATGAAGAAATTTGGGTCTCAGGATATTTCAAATTGGTATTCAATCATGGGAAATCAATCTTCTTTCTTTCTTTCTTTCTTTCATTCATTCATTTTTCTTTTTTTTTTTTTCTTCTTCTTCTTCTTTTTTCTTTCTTCTTCTTTTTTTTTTTTTTTTTTTTTTTTGTTATTTCAAGGTAGGGTCTAGACCAGGCTGACCTGGAATTCACTATGTAGCCTCAGGTGGTCTCAAACTCTTAGCTATCCTCCTACCTCTGCCTCCCAAGTGATGGGGTTAAAGGAGTGTGTCACCATACCTGGCATTTCTAAATATTTACTTTTTTTAGTTTTTGGTTTTCTTTTTTTGTTTGTTTTTTGTTTGTGTGTTTGTTTTTGTTTTGTTTTTGAGATAAGGTCTCATTCTTGCCCAGGCTGACCTAGAATTCACTATGTAATCTCAAGATTACCTTGAACTCACAGCCATCCTCCTACCTCTGCCTCCCAAATTCTGGGATTAAAAGTGTACACCACCATGCCTAGTCATGGAAAAGTTTTTAAGATAGTTTAAAAAATCTACTTTAGGTGGAAGTTTATAAATTACTTTATTTCTTCAAATCGTGAGGCTTGAATTTTAGTCTCTGAATATATTTTAATGATCTTTGATAAACTTAAGCTCATTTTTAAGAAAAGGGGACTTGGGTTCATTTCCCTCACTGAAAGAGAAGGAAGAAGAAGGGGAAGCAGACAGGGAAGGAGTGAGGAGAAAGGAGGAAGGAAGGAAAGAAGGAAGGAAAGAAGGAAGGAAGGAAATTAATCTATAAGTAGGTAATTTTGAAGAAACGAAGAAAATTTATAGTAGGAAAGAGGTCCATAGAAAGATTCAATGATAAAACCTTTTTCCAAGACATGTTTTTTCTTAAATTTGTTTAAGGGAATTGCTACTAGAGTCCCTCTGCCATTTTATTTTCTCTGAAACACAATGCAGGCATTTTGGGGTAAAGTAGTTGCCTAATGACCTCTGTGTTGCCACAGCCTAAATGGTATAATTCTACCTTGATGACTCATACTCAGAAAAAAGTATCCCATAGAATTAAAAAAGAATGGTTGGAGAGATGGCTTAGCAGTTAAGCGTTTGCCTGTGCAGCCTAAGGACTCTGGGTCAAGGCTCGATTTCCCAGTACCCATGTAAGCCAGAGGCACATGGTGGAGCATGCATCTGGAGTTCTTTTGCAGTGGCTAGAGGCTCTGGAGCACCCATTCTCTCTCTCTCTCTAAGAAGCAAATAAATAAAATTAAATTAAATAAAAAAGAATATTCGCTGTGGTGTCTTACAATGCACCTTCCTCACTGAGATTTCCATATTACCTGCAAAAGAGCAGCTGCCAGCAGGTGTGGTGAAAAGCCAGTATTAACTAGCTGGTTTGAGCCTCTCTAATAAGAAAGTTACTCTCTAGGGAAGGTGTAGAGGATTAAAAGCTTTACTTTCAATCACCCTCATTGAATCCTCTGTTGCCTCTGTCAAAATCTGCCTTTGTAATTGAAATCGTGGCTCTAAAATGACTGTGAGGATCTTTCCCAAAGTGATTGTGAACTGCAGAAATGCTCTTCTCACCTGCTCTGTGCTCTAGAACTCTTAAGTCTGGGAGTGAAGGAAAGAGTTAAAGTGAGTGGTGAGACTTAAATAGGAAGAATGTCTTTAGCATATGTTGGGAGCAGCTCCAATGGTCTCAGTTGAATACATAGGGAGAGAGAGAAGAACAGAGAGAAATGAGCTAATGGTAACATTATCCAATCATAATTGAGTCCTTTATTGGTTGTAAATTAATGTCAACTTGTATCAATAGAAAAAAAAAAACAAGGCTTTGATGAAATGAAATCTATCCCTGGATGACTGTTTTATACCAAACATTTCATGATGGGGATCTCATGTTGGCTTGCCCTTGCCACCCTGACTGATCTTTAAACTCTCCATGGAAAGATCCAGACAAGACAGTGATAATGGCCAGAGACTGTTGTGCCAATTTATACTTTCGGCAGCTTATTATACTGTTTCTAAAGTTTCTAGAATGGATAGCTTCCCTGAGAGGTGTTTTCCTGACCAGGGGATTGACAGGTCCATTTAGATGGACTTTTATAAGAGGTGCCAATGGTATATAAAACCTCCTGCTAGATAGCAATCTTACAAGGTTTAGGGCTCCTGGAATCAGGCTTAGATAGTTATCAATTAATGACATTTTAGGATTTCAGACTGTCTCCTCCCAATGAAGGAGAATAGGAGAAATCAAGGTTTTTTTTTTTTTTTTTTTTTTTTTTTTTTTTTTTTTTTTTAAGGCAGTTTCATTTAGAGATTTGAGACCCAAAGAGAACCAGGAGATATTACCTCGCCCTAGCACAAGAACAGAACTCTTGGCAAAAATGGAACTCATGTCTGATCCAGCATGATCTGCAGTGCCCCTTGATGCCCACAGTTTAGTACACTCCTTGAATGGGCTGCCTCAGGTGGGCTGGCTGTGGGATCTGCCACCAAATCTATGAACCAGTCAGATCTTTCCTTTACCTGAATCTGATGCTGTGAAGGCTGCTGCCCCCCCCCCGGCCCTCCCTCTCTGTGGAAGTGACCCTTGGTCTGTGTGCATAGGTGTGTGGGTCTGTGGGTTCTCTCTCACCTTGGTTTGGACACACATGAGTGGCCCCGCCTCTCACCCAGACTGGCTTGTTGGGGGATGGGGGTAGAACAGAATATTGCTTCCTGCTCTGGATTTTTTTTTTTTTTTCTGTTTACCTCTACCTTATAGTTTGGGGTATTTTCTCACTTTGATCACATACATGATTTTCCTCTGGTCTCGGATCTACCATGTGGATGTCCTTACTAATTTCCTGAAACTTGGGGTGATTATGAGAGTAACTCTCTTCATTGCTCATTTCTCCTCTGAATTTATTTGTCTCAGCTTTGATATTTTCCATCTTTAGGAAGCATATAGCAATACCATGTGTATTTCTTTCTAAGTCTTTCCACTTATACATCTAAGTTCTATCCTCTATGTGCTTGTGACTCTACTCCAGTTTTACCCCCCCCACACACACACACCCAAAACAAAACAATTTCTCTTCTATTTTGATAATTTCCTTCTTCATGAAAGCACATGGCAGGTATCATGTGTGTTCTAAGTCTCCCTACATATACATCTAAGTTCTACCCTCAACATGCTTGCAGCTCTATTCCAGTTTTTTTCCCCAAAACCTCAATTTCTCTTAAATCAACCTTATAAACTATACAGTATTTCCACAGAAAAGTGTTTCTTAAATCCCACAATTTGTGATTTCTCCCTTTAGATAACCCTAAAATTTGTGATTTCCCTCTATATAAACTTAATAATTCATAATTTATCCTTCTTGAGTTCATCATTATTATTAAAGGTAGGACAAAACCCAAAACTTGGGGTTCATAAATTCTGGGAGACTCCTCCTATACCCCAAAATACTGCATCACCAGGGCAGAGAGAAGACTCAGGGTCCATGCCTCTGACCAGTAATTAATGTCTTGAAGTTCTAGTGTTTGATTTTACAAACTGTTGATTATGAGGGAAGGAAGTCCAGTCCTAATGTCCTTCAAGCCAGCTACCTAACTAGCTATATAAAAATACTTCACTCACAAATCCATATTTTTACCTTAACACACAACCAAAACCTGAATCAAAACTTTAACCACGTGTATGACTGGATAGGAAGGATAAGGTTACCATTAAGCTCAAATCTCTTATGTGTGTATCCCTCCCCCTTTGTGTGTGTTTATTCAACTGAGACAACTAGAGTTGTTCCAAGCATATACAAAAAAATTGTTCTTATTTAAGACTCACTTTTGATTTCAACCCTTGTCTTCATGCCCAGACTTAAGAGTTCTAAACCACAGACTAGGAAATTTGCACTATTCCAATAATAATCTTTGGGATGATTTGGTCATTTGTTAGTGTAAGATGATGTATAATAAATAGTATTTTCAGATTAAGTAGGGCAATTAAATCCCTTCTTGAATCACATTTTGTATATAGTAAAATTTGTAAGTTTTGCCTGTGGTCTTACTCTCATGGACTCAAAGTACCAAATGGAGTTTTTTTTTTTTTTTCTTTTTCAACACATTATACCATTAAACTAAATTCATTCATATGCTTCTAGAAAAATTGTGTTGGTGCTACTAGAATAAGATCTCATTATTAATTGGAGGCTCATTTTGACAATATCACTTCTGGGTCTTTTACCCAAGTGTGGACATGCTCACGTGTTGTAAAACAAAACACCTCTGGAAGACAGCCACATTGTCAGCTATTCATCTTGCAATGGCCTCACAACTAATCCACATTAGCCTCAGAACTTGATCCACATTAGTGTAGCCCATCTTGGTTGTGCTTCTCCTAGGTAACCCTTGAATACTGTACTCCACATTGTTCTCCCATATCCTTGCCTATATCTATACAATGGAAAATAACAGAGCCAAAAATTATCCTTGTGGAAATCAGTGACTCAGACATCTTCCTTTCCAACCAAACTAACTCATCCTGCCTGTTTGCTCACTCAAGCAATCCTTTCAAAATAGTTATTTGTCATATTTTTAAATAACTGACAAGTTGATTCCTCTTATCGCCCTCTGTTTCAACGGGTCTTAACTGGGGCAGGAGGTCTCTGCCTTCTCTGAAACACAGCAATGTTGGATGACATCTTTAGTAGTTACCATTGGGGAAGGGATATTGTTATTGAGTACTTAATGAGAAGTCTGATAAATAGCCTACATAGTATACCTCCCACAGCAATTTCTGGGCTCAAATGTCAATGTGTGCCTGGGAAGATGGCTCAGCAGTTGAAGGCACTTCCTTGAAAAGCCTGCTGACCTAGGTTCAATCCCACAATACCCAAATATAGCCCCTTGTAGTCAAGAGACACTGTCTAGAAGAATATGAATAGAGTCAACTCCTCTGACCTCCACATGTGCATATATACTTACAAACATACACACATGAATAAGTAAAATGTTTAAAAATGTCAATGAGGCTGTGGTGGTTTGATTCAGGGATCCCCCCATAAACTTAGGTGTTCTGAATGCTAGGTTCCCCGCTGATGGAGATTTGGTAATTAACACCTCCTGGAGGCAGTGTATTGTTGGGGGCGGGCTTATGGGTATCATACCAGTTTCCTCTTTCCAGTGTTTGGCACAGTCTCCTGTTCCTGTTGTCCACCTGATGTTGGCCAGGGGGTGATGGCCACCTTCTGCTCATGTTGTTTTCCCTGCCATCATGGCGCTGCCCCTCGAGTGTGTAAGCCAAAATAAACCTTTTTTTCTCCCCCACAAGTTGCTCTTGGTTGGGTGATTTCTACCAGCAATGTGAACCTGACTGCAACAGTAAAGTTGTACCAAGGAGTGGGATTGCTGTTAGACACCTGACTGTGTGGCTTTGGCCTTTTGGAGCTGGATTTTCAAGAGGAATGTGGAAGGATTTGAAAGCTTGGCCTAAGAGACGCCTTGCAGAGCTGTAAGTACAGCTTGATGGACTATTCTGGTCAGAGTTGAAAGACCTGAATGCAGTAAGAACTATGGACTGTGAGGTTTGGCTTATGAGGGGAAAAAGAGCTTTGCTTGGACTGGGCTAGCAGTTTGTGTGAGAAGCTTGCTGTTATGTCTGTGTCCTGAGAATTTGTGATGGGTTGCTTTGTGTAGAAATGAACTGGTGTGAGCAGAGGAATATGGCACAGGAAAAAAAAAAATCTTTGGGTGACCTGCTGCCCATTCACCTGCAATGAAGAGATTACAACCTTTGAGATTGGGCCAGCTGACCTGCACTGGGGCAACAGGAATAATGTAAAATCTTTTGAAGGGGCCTGACTGCTCAAGGGGTGTCCTGTTCTTCAATGTCTGCTTTATTCCCCCTGCCCCCCGGATTAACAAACTGGCACCCTACCTGGTATTGTGGAGTATAAGAAATGTAGGAAAGAGAGGGTCATTGAGTTTGCAAGGTGGTCTTGTATTTTGGAAATGGCCATGGGCAGTGTGAAGCAGGATTGCTGGATGCCTGTGTGGAGACCTGATGGAGCCATGAGGATGAAGCATGGATTGCAGTGGACACCCAGTGGAGATGCCAGGACCACGAGATGGCTGCTAAGGAAAGCTGCCGGCCCCCGATGAAATTTTCCAGGACTGTGAGTAGCCTAGCTGGAGGGGCAGAATTCGAATGCCAGAGATTTATTGCTGGTTAGAATTATCAGACTTGGAGACTTGTCACTGACTACAGTTGTGGGACTTGGAGCTAGAGAGTTTGATGTTCGCCCTGTTTAAATCTTGTATTGGCTGAATATTTCTTTGCTATGCCCAATGCTTTTGCAGTTTGAATGTTTATTCTGTGCCATTATGGGTTTTGGGGGGGATTTTTTGTTATTATGGCTCAGTTAAAAGACCTTGGACTATGGGGATATGAACATCATTGGAATTGATAAAAACTATGGGGACTTTTAAAGTTGGATGAATGCATTTCATTTCACATCATGGATGGTTATCAGTTTATGGGGACCAGGGGTGGAATGTGGTGGTTTGATTCAGGTGACCCCCTCCCCATAAACTTAGGTGTTCTGAATGCTAGGTTTCCAGCTGATGAAGATTTGGGAATTAACACCTCCTAGAGGCAATGTATTGTTTGGGGCGGGCTTATGGACATTTTAGCCAGTTTCCCCTTGCCAATGTTTGGCACACTCTCCTGTTCCTGTTGTCCATCTTATGTGGGCCAGAGGGTGATGTCCACCCTCTGTTCATGTCGTCGTTTTTCCCTTACCAATGTGGAGTTTCCCCGCAAGTCTGTAAACCAAAATAAACCTTTTTTTTTTTCTTTTTTTTCCCCACAAGCCACTCTTGGTCGGGTGATTTCTGCCAGCATATGCGAACCTGACTGCAACAGAGGCTAAAGTTGAAAAATCTTAAATTTAGTAACTGACTGTCTTCACTTCCTCCTGCTACCCTTTTTGGTTCAACAATCCACGACAGAACATTATTTTGCTCATATTATCTTCCATCACCACTTGTTAGGAAACATCCAATCTTGTATTGGGTGTTAATACTATAAATCACATGAAACACTTGTTGGTTGGAAAAAAAATAAGCTTATTTAGATTGCTGGAGAAGAATACCATCTTAGTGTTGCATTTGTAGTGCCTCAGAAAGAAAGAGGTCAGATAAAGATATTCACAGAGTTTTCTGCTTGGTAAGTATTAAATGACAGGAGAATAGTCGGGGATGGCACTGGACTAGTGGTCCCAGTGAAAGGAGGGTCTTGAAGTGAGGAAGATGAGTATTGCTGGATTTGGCAAGCACTTAGTTCATAGGCTTACTTTCCCAGAACAAGTTCTTTTTAAATTCTTCCTTTATTGATTTTCATGCATGCATGTGTGTGCCTATGGGTACACCCAGGGTCTCTTGCTGCCACTACAAATAAATAAATTTATATGCCTACCAGGAAATTGACCCCAGGGTTTTGCAAGCAAGTGTTCTTAATCCCTTAGCCTTCTACCCAGCAAGAAGACATCTGTTTTGGACAAAGAGGTAAGTTATTTTGTTTTTTTTTATTTTTATTTTTGTTTTGTTTTATTTTGGGCCTGGTGTCAGTATTATTGACATGGACATAGGAAAGTATTCTTTACACTAGAATTGATTAACAGAAACAGGAAAGCATGCAGATTTTAATTCTTACTTGGTAGAATTAGCTGTTGGAGTTTTCCATGCTTAACTAAGCAGCTCAGTATGACAAAGAATTTCCCACATTTAGGCAGCCGGCTATCAGCACAAATGTGTTGACTGTCAGTTCTAGCAGGTACAAACAGCCTGCCGTATCTTACTATCATTCTCCAGTAAGCTTAGTTTCCCATTGTAACTAAATTCATTTCTTGAGCAGTTATATAAAACTCCTTGCAGCCAGTGAACTTGCCCTGACTGCCACTTTCTTATCTTCAGGACTCCTCCCATCATTTGTCATTCTTGTCCCTGTCACACTTGCCTACTGTCAGTTCCTGGAACACGGTTTCTTCTTTCTTGACATCTTCAAACATGCTGTTGCCTGTCTTTGGAAACCTAAATTCCTTATATTGTTAAATCTAACTTAAATATTTGCATCCTTCAGGTCTCAATTTTAAACTGTAATAGGGTTTCTGGAATTCAGGAAGAGTCCTTAAACTCCAAACACTATTTGGGGCCTGTTTTTACCAAAGAACTGGGATTCAAACAAGATTGAGAAGGACAATGACTGAATTATCACATTTACTCAGGGAAGTATGAAACCAAGGGACATGGATCTGCCCACGTGGTCTGAGAATCCACATGGGAAGTGAGCATGGGCCTGGAAGAAACATGAAAAGGGATTTAGAGGGGAAGGAGAAGAAAGTGTGGAAGGCAGGAGAAGGTAGAGAGCCCATGCGGGAGTAGGGGTTGGGGTCTCCTCTCGTCTCACCCAGCTGCTGGGGAGGTTTACCAGGACAGGAACCTGGAAGTTCAGGAGACATGCAAAGCCAAGAAGGGGCCTTACCCACCTGGTAAAGAACTATATATATATTCTTGTTATGATGGGCTTTACCTTCAGGCTCAGGTGAGCCTCAGAGAGGGCTGATTGGTCTGTACTAGGAATTATCTCTGAAAGAGGCCAGCCATGATGCCAAGTTTAGGGCAGAGATTAACCAACCAGAATTCCAGGATCAGATTTAAACCGTAATTTTAGGAAAGGAGAACTCCTTCCCAGAGATGGACTGGTTTTTTTTTTGTTTGTTTTGTTTGTTTGTTTGTTTGTTTTTATGGAAAAAACAGACTAGGCAAGAGATAAGGATAGGCCAGATTCTTCTCTGATCTCTACAAGAGTGAAGACTGCAAGGGCAGGCCCAAAACATCCCTGCTGTTTACTTTTGGGGCCCAGTCACCCTAACTGCCTCAATGCCTATTTCCACAAATAAAATCTTCTTTCTATCCTAGTATCTTACCTCAACTCTAGTCTTTTGTAACATCCTGTGTTATTTTCTTCATCTTACTATAATAGTCAGACTTTTCTTTGGTTATCATGTGTTTAGCATGAGTAGCTATCTCTGTTACATTTGACACCCAAACTAGCAATTGCAGTATTAAATACACAAGTCACTCAATAAATGTTGGATGAATTACTAGATGGATAGGTTAAACATTAACTTTCTTAATGAGGGTGAATAGTTGGCCCTAGAATGACCTCTCAATTACCATAACTGATGACCCAAAATATATCTTGTCCCCCCACCCAAATCAAGCAGCCACCTTTAGATTGTGTCACCATTACAAGTTGACTCTTTTTTCTTTATATTCCAGTTCACATGCTTTTCCCTCTTTCTTTCTATTTCTCAATGAACACATTCACTTTTGTTTTTCAATGACTTCTCTGATGCACTTGAGTCTTGAAAGAGAGGGATGGGTTCCTTTGTAGTCTCATGCAGTTCTGAATATAGTTTGAACACACACATCAAGGTTTTCCTGTCATTTTTACAATTTTATCTTTTAGTTACCAAGTTTCTTTGCTTTGAATGACATGGCCTCTAAGGTCACCTGTGCTTTTTGATGTAATAGAATGTGGTTACTAACTGTAGCAGGCTTGAGATATCCCCTTAGATCTTCCTTCAAGAGGGAACTCTTCATTGAGTTGCAATGAATATGTTCACTGCCAGCCTCCAGTTACAAGTGACTGCAGGAACTGCCTCAGCTCTTGAGATCAGCTCACTGTCGTCCCAGGAAGTCCTCATCCAGCAGGACTGGATCTGAGGCTAAGAGGCTCTCTCCATCCACTCTCCCTTCCTCTTTCCTCTCATACATTTCAGGACTGTTTCAAAATCCTAGAAGGCTTTACCTACTCAATAAACTTCTTCCATGCATGAAGGCATATCAGGGTCTGCTTCCAAGAGGAATCAAATGTTAGACTATTCAGGCAGGACTTCTTTATGCCATTGGGCAAGTCATTTCAATCCAATACATCAAGGGTTATTGAGCAAAATATGTATAAATGTAATAGGCCAAATGTGTTTTAAGGGATCACTGTATAAATAACACATTCTATATGCTGGTTTAGCGAGTCTCTACAGTGTCTTATGAGATGGATACTCTCACTGTGTTGTTTCAAATATAAAATATCCCACCCCCCATAGCTTCAGGTGCTTGTGATTAAGCCTTGTACTTAGTCCCCAGCTGGTGGAACCTTTGGGAGTTGATGCTTTTTTGGAGAAGGAGTGTCACTGGAGGTGGGTCTTGAGGTTTATTAATCCAACCCTACTGAGTGTTACAAGACAACCCACTTCCTCCCTGCTGCCGGTGCTGATGATGTGAACCAGTCATGTGCTCCATGATGGAGATTTCCCTTGAAACTGTGAGCTGAGATACAGTTCCAACAACTGCTGGTGGTCTGGTGTTTTGTCCCAGCAATGAGCAGGTAACTTTATGCTCATTTAAAGATAAGGAATGTAAAACTTAAATAGGTTTCACCCAAGAAGTCAATAGCAGAGTTAATGAAGGACATGCAAACCCACCTCCCTCTGAACCGTGGCATGGCATGGCAGCCACTTCCTATCACGAAGATTCATAGCCAATGCTATCACTGCTACAGCAGTTTCACCATACTCCTCCACTTCCTGTCACGAAGATTCATAGCCAATGCTATCACTGCTACAGCAGTTTCACCATGCTCCTTGCCCTCATGCATTTGTTAGACTTCTTCTGACCTAAAAGGTGAAAAAGGAATTAAATGTTCTTTATTGTGAAGAAGACACAGAGAACTGTACAAAACTGTGTTAAACAAAATTCCCATTGCTATATCACTCTTACTGTTAGAATTTGCCAGAAAATACCCCAGATTTTAAATTGAATGTCAAACTTAATTTAACTGAAGAAGCCTGAAGCACAGTCAATAACAGATCATAGAGCAAGACCTGACAGTTGTCTTATGAATCAATGTGATAAGGAGGATAAGAGAGTGGTTGGCAAAGCACTGCTTAGCGTATCCTTGCCTCTTGCTCCCCTGTCCCCTTAAATAGCTAAGCATCTTATTGTCAAGGTTTTTTTTTTATTGTCTTTTTGTTTTTGTTAAGTTTAATATCAAAGAAAATGTACCTTTCCAAATAGTGGAAGGGCTCAAACTACATACTTCAGCCACAATGGAATGCCTTTATTATTTCTGTCTACATTAATATTAACCTTTAAGGTCAACTCCAATATGCCTTCAAGGCAATAAAGATTGAGAATTACAAACAAATGCAAGATGACATGAAAATGTCTGGTATGCATATCTCTGAGGGGAGAAGAGTCTTCAATATTCTTACCCTGTGGTAAACCATGTGAGTTACACAGCAGAAACACCAGGCAAGCTGTGACCACCTGTGCAATAGAGGTATGACTGGTATGGGAATAACCAATTATTGCCTGATTGGAGTTGAGGCCCACTCCATGGGAAGAAATTCATGCCTGGTAGTAAAAACCTAGAGCTGGAGACATGGTTTAGCAGTTAAGGTGCCTGCCTCCTAAGCCTAAGAACGCTGGTTAGATTCTCCAGGTCCCACATTTAGCCAGACGCAACGTGATGCAAGGGTGCAATATCGTACTTGCCCACAAGGAGGCGCACGAGCCTGGAGTTTGTTCACAGCGGCTGAGAAGCTGCTGTTGCACCCATTCTCTCTCTCAAAAAAAAAAAAAAAAAAATCTAGTCAAATGCTGGGTGTGGTGGCGCACGCCTTTAATCCCAGCACTTGGGAGGCAGAAGTAGGAGGATCGCCATGAGTTTGAGGCCACACTGAGACTACATAGTGAATTCCGGGTCAGCCTGGGCTAGATTGAGACCCTCAAAACAACAACAACAACAAAAAATCTAGTCAAAAGCCTATGATGGCTGCAAAGGTCATAGGCCCTAGAAGGGAAGTTACTTCTGGTTTTTTGGGGGCTAAATGAGTATGTTGTGACTATCAAATTACAACTTAATATTAGGTTTATGACCACATATTAGTGTTGCTCTCATTTTTGGTCAGGCACTTCTTTTTGCAGTTGATGGTGACTATTGTGGAGACTGAAACAAAACCCACCAAAGAGCTCAGAAAAAACTGACTAGGGACTGCTCAGTGCTAAATGAGACATCTGTATTACTCCCTTCAAGGCTTAGGAAACATTGCAGAAGAGGTGGTAAAAAAGAATGTAAGATCCAGAGGATGGGAAGAGTGCTGTAGAATGCAGTCTTCCAGATTTCATGTCACATGGACGTTACATTTATGACTTTATAGAAACTCTCCTTATTTATACAAGACCTGCACAATATTGTACCAATCAGCATTCCATCATGGATGGTGGAAGAGGGCAGATCAAAACAACCAAATAGAGCAGGGAGAGGTAGTGCACACCTTCAATCCCAGCACTCAGGAGGCAGAGTTTGAAGCCACCTTGAGACTACATAGTGAATTCCAGGTCAGCCAGAGCTAGCACAAGTCCCTACCTTGTAAAAAAAAAAAAGAAAGAAAGAAAGAAAGAAAGAAAGAAAGAAAGAAAGAAAGAAAGAAAGAAAGAAAGAAAGAAAGAAAATCAAAGTAGAAGGGGAACTAGTTGGAAAATATAGGGAATCGGAATTAGTGGAAGGTGAAAGAGGAGGGGAGACAAGAGAAATAGAAAAGAATACTAAAAATACCTTATATGCATTTGTGAAAATTATTAACAAATAAATCACACAAAAATATGTGGTGTATGTAATACCTATGCTTTTGTTCTGAAATAATGGATGTTGAAAGGTCATACTGAGGAAAAAGTGTGAAAGGAGGGACAGGGCCCTCTCATAGAGTGCCCTGATTGTCCTACCAAAGAGCCATGGGCTTTCTTTTGTAAGGATACTCTTAGAGTAGACAAGTGTTTGGTCTTGTGCTTTTCAGTCTTCTTTTCAGCATTCCTTCCCTTTGTAACTCTATCTTAGCACAATTCTGAATCATGAAGCATCTGTTCACCCCAAACCCGATCCTGCAGCTAAAGATAAAACGAGGTGCTCTGGCTTATCAATTTGCATTTTGAGCAAAGCCTTCCAGGCTCTGGTTATGGCCAGAGGTGAGTGGTTCAATGGCAGAGTTCCATAGAAGTTTGGACTCTCAGATCTCTATGCTGCCTTACTCTTGCCCTCCCTGAAGTCTGGTCTTTCAGTTTTTTTTTTTTTCTTTTTTTTCACTGTTATAACTAATAATAGAATCACTTTTTATACCAGGCTACCACACAACTATGTTATAATAATGAAGATCTTTAAGGTGATAAAAATGATCTGACTTGTGGTCACATTATCTAGGATAAATTAGGTTTTTTTGTTTGTTTGTTTGTTTGCTTTGTTTTAGAGAAAAGTTCAAATGAGAAATTAATAATATAATAATGCTTACCTATAATTGTTCTAACCCATTAATTCTAATTTAACCTTCCTGAAACATATCTATGAACCTCTTCTTAAACTTCTTCAGAGAATGCCACACTACCTATATAAAAATAATACTCTGGCAAGCAATGCTAATTTCTCAGTGATCTTTCTAAAGCTTTCAGTCCATAGTACTTCACCACACCTTTTCATGGATCCGAAGTTCAGGTCCATCTAACACTACTCACTGATATCTAGATAAACCCCTCATATCTGTATGGATACATATTATCTGCAAGACTTATTGGAACTCTGAACATATTGAACATATGTCCTTAGATATGTCAATAAGAATGCAACATAGGTCTGGGAATAAAGGGGGAAAAGTCAGAGAAGAAAGCCTTCTTTTTTTTTTTTTTTTTTTTTTTTTTTTTTTTTTTTTGAGCAACAGACTAAAGTCTCTGAAGTCACCTAATAGCCTACCCCTTGTGTCTTTCTGAATGGCATCTGCATATTTACTAGCAAGCCAGGCACCCTTGGAGGAACAGTGACATTATCATGTTAATGTCTTAGAAGGTAAAACAATTGACTTTGTTCTGTTCTGAAGGTATTGCCCTTTTTATTTTAATGGCAGGGTTTCTCCACCTTACCAGCAGATTGGCCCTATAAATCTTATTAATGATGATAGGAGTCTCACAACTCTGGAATGGCTCCCAGAGTGCCATCCTAGGCAGTAAGCATGGGTGGTGAGCCAGAAGGAAGATACCTGTTTAGTTAGTTGTAGAGCAAGGCTACAGGGGTCAAGGGAGGGAGCACAGGAGAGTGGCTAGTGATTGTTGATGGCATTTACTGGGCACCCACTGTGTTCAAAGATTTGAAGATTGCCATGGCCTTAGGGAATTTGTGAAGTAATTAAGGGTTGAAAATATGTCCCTGTGAAAAGAAAGTGAATAATGAACTAAGAGAAAGTAGTTTGTGGTCAGTACAAGTGCTGAGGCAAAGTATAGGCAGGGCCATTCTCTCACCCTTTCTTTCCCATTCATTTCTGGACCCAGTGACCACAAAGCCGCTTTCCAATATGCACCCATAGCACTCCATTCTTTATCTCTTAGCACTTATCAACTTGAATTCTAATTAATGATTGCTTGCCTTGTCTTCCCCACTGGTGCTTAGTTCCTATCTGATTTACGGCTATAACCCACCCTTTGTGTGTTACATGCCACAGAGTAAAACTCAATCATAAAACATTAAAGAAAGCACCAGGTGTGGTGGTGCACTCCTTTAATCCCAGCACTTGGGAGGCAGACGTAGGAGGATAGTCGAGTTCGAGGCCACCCTGAGACTACATAGTGAGTTCCAGGACAGCCTGAGCTGCAGTGAGTCCCTACCCTGAAACAACAATAACAACAAAAATAGATATAGCTTAAATTTTTTATTGTCAAGAGATAAAAATTATGATTTAAGTGCAGATCTCTTTGGTGTATTAACATTTCACCTTTTTTTTTTTTAATCAATGTCTGTATGATCACCTCATATAGTGAAGGAAGGAAGCCATCTTTCCTTAGGCTCAAATCTGTAAGATATTTTCCATCAAACTCACAAATTAAAACACTGTAATTATTAAAATCAAACCTTCTCCACAACATTCTTTCAACATTTAAAAATGTGTAAAGTGCTAAAGTAACTTAGAGAAACTGTATATTACTAAAAAGAATGTATACACTCAGCAAGCATCTATAAAGTACACATGGAGTTATAGAGCATTTTTGTAACTGGACATGTAGCAAAAATGCAGGAACTATCCATTAAAATAAAGACTATACAATGAATAACATATCCCAATGGTGGTGGTGTTGATTATAACTTCCCAAAGAATAATAATACATATGCGCACATAACCATATACCAATATGCACATGCGTTTTCTTGACCTCACCAACCAATGTTGGAATGGGAAAAGAATGACATGGCCTGTGAAATTTTCAGCTACTTTAAGTAACCCTTATACTTCAGTCCAATAATTCAATCTATATTCGTGGTCACTGGCTGCATAGAAACACTAAAAATGCAGCACAGTTTCAGCTCCCTAAAAACACATGGAATAGTGTGGAATAGAGAGCCATAAATAAGTAATTTTAACACTACTTGCACTGTGGACAAATGCAATATTGGGAGTATGATAGGGTGCTATAAAAGCAACCCCCCCAAATGTATTTCAGTGCTTTACCTAGAGTGTATTTAGATCTAGGCAACTGCAGAGTACAAACTATTAATAAACTAAATCTTAAGACTAAGTAAGCGTCAGTGACTGAAAGAAAGCAAGTAGAAATTCATTCCCAGAGTCACAAAGACACGTAAGAATCCAAAACTGGCTCCTGCTCATGCTTCTCTGTCTCCTCAGACCAGCCATGCTCAGACTGGATTGGGGATTCTAGAACTATTTCCCATAATGGTAACTGAGGACCATGGGTCTGAAAACAGGGAATGCTACGTTCCTTCAAGCCCCCTCCCCATCTCAGCACATCATGTGAGGCTTGTCCCCTGGCTTACAAGGTCAGTTTTCCACCTCCTCTTCCCATAACTTTAAACTCCTACTCTTTTTTGCCTACCAGAATTCCAAAGTTTTATTCACTCTTTATGTAAATGCACAATAAATACTATTTGAAAGCATGAATGCACACATGAATGAATCTCAGGGAATACTGAGGAAGGAGGATGGAAAGACTGTAAGAGCCAGAGGGTGGGGAGGAGTTCTTTGAAATGTCTTTGGTACAGGAAGTGGCCATTGCATTTATGACCTTACAGCACAAGACTGGAACAATTTTGGGCCCATCAAGAATTTTTTTTATCCTGTACGATGGAGGAGGGCATAAGAAGAAAACAAACATCAAAGTAAAAGAGAGACTAGTTAGAAAGAAACAGGAAATCAGTGGAAAGGGTGGTGGGGGATGTGAGGCAAAAAAAAAAAAAAAGGTAACTGGTGGGATTATGATCAAATAACTACATTATGTGTATATGATAATTATTGGAAAAAAAGTTTTAAAAGCTTTTAAAGGATAAGATTTGAAAGTCTTAGATTGTTAGGTTTCAGACTCCTTAAACTTTATTCCAATGTGTCGGCATTCATTTAATGTGTGTCTAAGTTCTGAAACTACCCCATGTTTAAGAGGAGAAAGATGAAAAGAGTAGTATATGTGTTCGTCTCTACTCTGTTCTGCCAGGGGTTATAGACAGAAGCAGTGTAGTTCAAGCAGCATTTAACAAAAGTACTATTTTAATGGTACTGTGAAAAATGTAGAAGAACCATAGAAATGATAGGATACCCCAGTTTAGTAACAGCACAGATTTTCCCATTTTCCTGTCAGGCCCAAAGAGGTCATTAGCACAAAGAGAAGCTACAGAGTAAGGATATCACAAATTGTCCTCTAGGAGCACAGACATTTTATGATTTTTTTTTTCTCAATATAGGGGCTTGATCCCAGTGCTTTGAGTATGCAAGGCCATGTGCTGCCACCTAACTACATGCTCAGCAAATAAAAACCTTCTACTAAGAAAAACAGTAGACCCATATGATCCAACCAGGAAGGATGGAATATTATAATCATCTTCTTACTCTGCCTCCTTCCAATCTTCTGCCAGGGCTTTGCTGTACCCATCTGCCTGGAAGTCAGAAAACAAGGAAAACTGTTAAGGTCTCTACAGATCATTGTGTTGGGGTCTGAGCAGGATTGAAAATGCAGAGTACACCTGTAGAAACATGGGGAAAATTATCAGTACACTTCTTATTTTATTTTTTCTATTATCCAAGACACCCTAGGTAAAGGAAAAACACATATTTTGTAGTGAGCAAATGGGACTTGAATTTCATTTCTGCTTCTGCCTAGAATACTGGTATTCAGTTATATAATCAGTCTTAGATTTTAATTTCCACACCGGAAACAAGGAAATGTAGCCATATTCTTCCTGAATGGACCGTAATATATCCACCCACTGCACCACACCCTGTAGGTAGACAGTGGTTTGCTGTCATGCTGGTGTTAAATTTCGCTGTGTGACATTTTAGGGCTCATAGAATGTGAAGCAGAAACCTGCCTGCACAGAGAACTTTAAAGGTCATGACATGCTTCCAGTTATCCTCTTGTTTTGTTCCTCTGTCATAAGATCAGCACGGCCCTAATGGAGTTTTCTCTTGTAGCCTCATTCAAGAAGATCTTCACTGTCTACAGGGAGAACTAAAGGCATGTGAATCCAAACTGGATGATATTCCTGTAAAGGGCATTAATGATATAACTGGTCAAATTTACATGGGGTAGATACAATGGACCTTTGTAAATTCATAGATTTTATGGTTTTTTTTTTTTTGTGAATGGGTAAGAAAATGTTTTGACTTTAATGAAATATTAATCAAAAGTAATAGGATAGGCCATCATACAAAAGTACTTCAAAAATATTTTGTATTTGCAGCTTTTTAAGAGTTGGTGCTATTTCACATACATGCAAAAAAAAAAAAATCTGTCAGAACAACATGGAAAGAATTTTATTTTGTACCAATTGCACAAAGAAAACAAACCCAAAACATAACTGAATATGTTGCAGCTAAAATTGGAAGTAAATCCTGTTTTTTAGGAAACTAGTAACTGGTTATAAATGTTAATATTGTAAAATTTAAAAATTACTAGTGTACCTCAGATGAGGAAAAAAGACTAGTTACATAAATAAGTTGATGAAAAACATTGGAAAGTTAATGAGATAATGCCATTCAAATTTGAAAATGGACAGGTTCCGATAGCTCAGACAAGATTGTTTCATTTTCATATCTGATAGGTATATAGCTCAGACATATGACATCATATTCATGTTAGACATACCACTCCTTCAGATAAACCACCTTCAATTCACAGCAGCTGCTAAAGTTACAACATCTTTTTTTTTTGAGCTAGGGTTTCACTAGCTCTGGCTGACCTGGAAATCACTATGTAGTCTCAGGGTGGCCTTGAAGTCCTACCTCTGCCTTCCCAGTGCTGGGATTAAAGGCGTGCACCACCACACCCAGCTAAAGTTGCAAAATCTTAAGAGATAACATGACCTTTGAAGTGTCTGGTTGCATTTGACCTAGAATCTGTTCTGAATGTGGGATTTCAACAATGAACATGTAGCAAGTTACATATTCATATGAACTTAAATTCATATGAAAAAAATAACAAATAAACCTGTTATTCTCATGTGCATGAGAATGCACAACAGTATGAATCTAGGAAAATATTCTAATTGAACCAAATTCCTAGGAATTCTAATACAATTAAACAGCTCTTTGCAGTGTGTGCTTTAAGAGCAAAACTTTTCAATGTCATAAATCAGTCATGAAACTCTTAGCTCTAGCATCTTAGGAACATACAAAATCAGGAAGATTTTGCAAGTGGAAAAAAAAATCTCATTGCTTAAGTGAAGTTATTGTTATGTTCATATATTACTTAGCTGATAAACATGCCAAGTGATTGGTCAGGTAGTATTTTCAGTTTGATCAGCCATATATCTTCTGCTAAAAGTACTCAGCTCTGCCATTGTAACTGAAAGCATTCATAAACATGTGTGCATAATTGTGTTCAAATAAAACTTTATTTACAAAACATGCCAGTGACTGACCTCTAAATTTACCAATCAAAACAGAGCAATGGCTTTGAAGAAAACAGGCATGGTTCTCAGTTTATGTTCTCATGCTCAGGACAGTGGCCTTAAGACAGCTGACATTTTTTTGATCAAATACCTACTTCAAAGAGTTAATAAAAATATAGCTAAAGAGACTTTGTGTAGAAGGTAGTTCTCTTCTCTTCTGTTCTACACATTAACAAACACAGTACGGAATTTGAACAAGTGTTTTTGGTTCAAATATTTTGAGCTATTTTCAAAGTGGGTCAAAAGGCCTCCAGGGAGTATTTGGAGAATTTATTGCCTAAATAAATTCCATAGAGAAAGATACCACATAAAAGTGCAGGGTTTTAATTTTTAAAATGTGCAATTCAATATTTTGAGCGGAGTTGAGTGGGTTTAAAAGAACAGGCTCTATTATTATTGTCAGCAGGGGACTCTCTAATTGGACGTCCATCATCTACAATGGAAAACACAGCAGGAACCCAATCAGCTCTTGCAGAACAAGATAAGGGTACACAAGAGATGTGGGAGGATTATGACAATGTATACCTAGACAGAGATGCAAAAAAATAGAAAGACAGCTCAAAAGGTATGCTCTGCATCAGTTCTCAGAAGAGTTTCCCGTAGATATGCTGTGATTGAAAGTGCTCAAGAAGCATAATTCGTACTTCAAACATCCTACAAGGCTGATTGATGGATAGCATTTCCATGATTATGGGGAGATAGGATGGGAGAGATTCAAAGAAAATGAGCCTGGGCTAACTTTAGCCCCCTTAATAGTCATTCATTGCCCACCTTTGTATCTGAACTAACTTCCCTGTGACTATCAAGTGAAAAAATTTTGGAATGTACTAACAGAACACCAGCTTCCATCAACCCAAAGACCAAGAATGTCATCAGAGGGCACATGAAATTTCTCCAACTTTGCTGTAACCCACTTACCTCATGTTTCTACCAATGTATTTGAAAAGCGTTTTGGTTTATGACCTTCTTTATTCTGTAACTATAAAAAGATCATGAAATTGTTAATATGTCAGAACAAAGAACTGGGGATAACTGCATCTGTTTTCCTGGGCCATGGTCACTCATATTTGGCTCTGAAAGAATCCGTCTCTTGGACTGGAGAAATGGCTCAGCTGTTAAGGCCTTGCCTGCCAAGCACAAGGACCCATGTTTGACTCTCCAGATCCCATGTTAGCTGGATGCACAAAGATAAAGCACAAGCATTTAGAGTGCTATTGCAGTGGCTGAGGCACTAGCATGCCAATTCTCTCTATCTGTCTCTTTCTCACACACACACTTGTAATTCACTCCGAACCCTCCACTTCCATCTTGTTTTTGCCAATAGTCAAAAGGTTTCAGTAGACACCCCAAAAAAATAACAAAAGAAATAGGGAAGGCATCTTATATCTCCTGCTGATGAATGTTTTTCTTTTCAAATGTTTCATTATGTCCTCCAGAAAACAAATTCCCAGGTACCCAAGTCTGCTAGGCCTTCCCTCCAACATGTTCTCCAGCATACTTGCTTGTCCATGCATCTAACTAAAGTGAAGGACTCAGTATATTGTCTTTAGCTTGGTGTGCATAATATCTATTATAGGATAGACTTGCTCAGAAATGATTTGTAAAATATTTGTTAAATGAAGACTGAGTATGAAATAGAATGGGATAATTTAAAATACTTTTTCTCTTCCTTTATTCCTCAGTAGCAAGCAATTTAACACCCTTCCAAATTTTATCTTTCTAATTCCCATTTTCTTGGTCTTTAAAATATGTCATATGATATTCAATATGTTTTTGAGCTGTGAGTTAGGTGATATGTGTCAAGCTGCTATTATCAAATATGACATTTTGTTTTCATCCAATGCACAATATGTCAGTATGACATAACTTAACTCATTTCTAATTAAAGTATGTGCCTATACTTTTATTTGCTCTTGAAATCTTCTGAAATTATTTACAATACTATGAGTTAAAGTAAATGTAGATAGTAGTACCCATTTGTGTTTAAATTTGAATTGAAGTTGAAAGCCCTAATTTCTTCCATACATTTTAGGCCAGTCTTAAATTAACTTTACTTCACCTGAAATTATACTCAAAAACCAATTTATGTATTTGAAATGTGTTGCTTTCTTAATCAGCAAATCCAAAATCCCCTTACTTAGCTCACATCAAAATTGTACACACACCAAATACAGGACCTATACATTATAGAACTCATACATTATTGATAGATATCCTTACTCATATGTGAATATACAAGACACACACCTCAGTGCACAGCTATTGTACCAATTTTCATTTCTTCACATCTTTATTTATTGTGATTGAACTGCTGACCTATAAAATAGGAAAAGAAAGCAATACTTAAGTCACAGGATTATTATAAGGATCATATATATCTTACAAAAATGCCATGTAGCATCTACCGTGTCTGTGTTAAATATTTTCATTATTATCTAGAGATGACTATGGTGAAATATTTCCAATCTCCAAAGTCAGTTTATGAGGTGAACAACACATTGGTAGACTTATTGTCTCAGAGAACTACTGAAAGCTTTCCCTTTCACCAGGAAAAGTCCATTTAATCCTCACTACTCTCACTGCAAATGCTTTTCAGGGTCACACAATAAATAACTGACACAAACAGGATAAAACCTCAAACTACCTGGCTTCAAGTTCAGATGATTTTCCCACCACTCTAATGCTAAGGCAGGTGCTGGTATTCATAAACATGTAAAGAACAGCTAACATATAAACTGATCTGACCACAGCCTGTTTGATGTTGGATGTTCTCATAGACCTCTTGTCTCCTTGTACCTTGTAGGCTGCTTACACAGATATTGCTCAACCCAATCAGCTCAGCTCACCACATGACAGATGACCTTGTCTGCATACCTCAGGAGAACATGAATTTGAATATGGATCAAGATGTGCCAGTGTGCTCATACCTGTGAAGGACTTGTGCTACTCTGACTCAGAAATTGCACTGACCTCACTCTCTGTTGGAGAATCTGCTTCTCTCTTTTAGATGGACGCAGAACCTGAAGAGAAAATCAGCCCATCGCCCCTCACCAGGGCACCAGCAGAAGCCATAGAGTTATACGTGAAATGAGCAAGAGTGAGGTTTTGTCGATGAACCTGGTACCAGCACAAGGGCGAAGGAGATAGACACAAAGAACACTCAACCTCTACCAAATCAGATATCCAGAAACTGTTGCAGTTGATTTTGTTCTTAGAAGATGGACAAACATTCACTGGACAAGGAAAGGGAGAACATTTGTTTAATAAGAACAAAAGGACATTCAATTGTGTTTGGAAGTGTGAGGAATGATTTGTAAAGACACAATGGTCTTCTAAATTGAAATAGAGATTTACTGTACAAACTTTACAAATGTTTTCTAAAAAGCATAAGGGAACACTCACAAAAGTTGGTAACTTGCTGTTAAACTGGACTGCAATATATATCCATGCATTCAACATTAAAAGTCTCAGATACATATTTCTATATTTAGGGGGAAGATATTTATATTTCTTTCTTTAAAGTGTGTTAAACATTTTGTATGGCATTCAGGCCTGTTAACTGACAATCATTTGCACATTAGAGTTACCACTTAAAGTCAAGACTGTATCATCAGGAAGACTGACAACCTCAATACAGAACTGCTAAACCCCACTAAAAGATGATGGGCTATCACACCTCACCGGGGCACCAGCTAAAGCAATAGAGTCATTGGGGAAATGAGCAAGAGTGCTGCTTTCTTGGTGAACCTGTTATCAGTACAAGGGTGAAGGAGACAGACACAAAGAACACTCAACTCCCACCAAATCAGATATCCAGAGACACAGAGACTCCCAAGACCTCATCACTGAAATAGACCTAAAATGAACCCAATATGGCTCAGGAAAATTTGTGGAAGAGGGGGCAGAAAGATTGTTAGAACTGTAAGTTGGGTCATTATGCACAGAGATATTGCTTCTTCCCCATAACTGATACCTATCCCCACAATGCAAGACCCACAATCCCCATGGGGGGAGGACAGGGAGAAAGATAACAATTGTACCATCATGGCTATATACACAGCTAATTAAAAATGAAAAAAAAATGATGGGCTATGGCTAATTAACAAATAGATATGACTTATATTAAGAACACACAGACCCTTATTCAGTTTCCTACAAGAATCTGAAGTGGCCAGTGCATTACCGTGTAATCTTCAAATACCTTCCCCTTAATGAACCCACTCTATGACTCATGAACAAACTCCGTGACTCATTTTGATCCTAAGGATGTCTTCTGGTGTAACTGCTTTCCTACTTATTCACTTTACATTCTTTCTTGAATTATACCTTACACCCTACAGATTCTCACTATCCCTGCACAATGCCACGTACTGATGTGGCATCAAGTAGCTCTGGGACGTCTAAGTACTTATCATCTTTGTTTGTCCTATGATACCAGCTACAATAATTATGCCAAGAGAATCTTCACACCTAACAATCCCACCAGGACCCTGATGCCAAAGATACTAATCCTTCCAACACATCCAAATTTGTTTTTCTTTTCATTTTTTTATCCTCAAATACATTTCAGAGCTGTCCTTGGTTCTTGCCTCTTTCCTAAAACTCCCCTTAAACTGGAAACCTTGAAGTCTATGTCCAGCCAGTCAATCAAATAAGTTTCCATCTACCTCCATTACTAATGCTTTCCTTCAAGTCCCTTTTGTCTTTCTTTCTATGTCTCTCTCTTTCTCTCTCCCAGAAGCTTTCTCAATGGAAGCTAATGGGAAGACCATTTTCTCTTTACAAATCATTCCTTACACTTCCCAACACAATTGAATGTCTTTTTGTTCTTATTAAACAAATTTTCTCCCTTTCCTTGCCCACTGAATGTTTGCCCATCTTCTAAGAACAAAATCAACTGCAACAGTTTCTCTTTACCATTTCTAGATAGCCTTCTGGCATTGAAAACAAACTCCAGATATATGGGCCACTTTGTGCATCTGGCTATACATGGGCACCGGGTAATTGAACTCAGGACACCAGTCTGAACTCAGGAGCTACCAGTCTGTTCAATTGTCAAACACCTTTAACCAAGGTAGAGTGTTCCAAAATTTTATTTCCAAATTTCATCTTCCAGAAAGCTGGGTTTTGCAAAAACCAAGAACTCTTACAGTAGCAAAAGGTCAGAAAAAACAGTGGTTCCTCTCATTTTTTGAGTGTATCCTTTTTAGTTTATGCCTAATGTGGTGGTTTAATAAACTTCAAGTGAGAATGCCAAATGCAACTTGGGAATTAACACCTCCTGGAGGCAGAGTAAGGTAGCCAGCTTCCCCTTGCCAGTGTTTGGCACACTCTCCGGTCGCTGTTGTCCACCTTATGTTGACCAGAGGGTGATGTCCACCCTCTGCTCATGCCATCGTTTTTCCTGCCATCATGGAGCTTCCCCCTCGAGCCTGTAAGCCAAAATAAACCTCTTTTTTCCCACAAGCTTTTAGTCGGGTGATTTCTGCCAAATGAACTGACTCCATCTTGCAACAGTAAAGTGGTACCAGAAGTGGGGTTGCTTAGACACCTGACTGTGGGGCCTTTTGGAGCTGTTTTTGGAAGGGAACTTTATTTGGACTGGGCAAGACAAGTTTGCTGTTATGCCAGTGTCACAAAGGTCAGAAATGAAAAACAAGTGACACAGAAAAATTCTTTTTCTACCTGTTTCAGTTTTTTTCAAGTGTATCCTTTTTATGCTGAAGGAGTGTCCTGTTTATCTGCTGGATTAACAAATTGGCACCACCTGGTATTATGGAGTGACAAATGCAGGAAAGAGAGGGTCACATTTAATCCTTATGTTTTGGAAAGCACTGGGGATGCTGGGTTGCAGTGGAGACCCAGTGGAAACACTTGTGTAGATGAAGTTTTCCAGGACCAGCCTGGGGGTGGAAGTACAGAGAAAAGTTATCAGTTGAGTAGTTGTTAAAATAAATAAATCTTCATTGGTTAAGTATTTCTTTGTTTTTGTCTTTCAGTGGATATGGGTTTTTGGGGATATTTTTGGTATTATGGCTCAGTTAAAAGCTTGGATTACATGGACATCATTGAATTGATAAAAATTTGGGACCTGAATGCATTACATTTTACATCAGTACGGTTATCTGGGGGCCACGGAATACATGTTTGTAGGTGTCCCCAGCATTTGGGAGGTTCCCAGATGGCAAGGGATTAACACCTCCTGGAGGCAGAGTATTGTTGGGGCGGGCAGAGCAGCTTCCCCTGCCAGTGTTTGCTCCACTGTTGTCCACCTTATGTTGACCAGAGGTGGTCCAGCTCTGCTCATGCCAGTTTTCCTGCCATCATGGAGCTCTGCCTGTAAACAAAATAAATAATGATGGAAGAAGATGCCAACAATGCAAACCTGTGTCAACTCTACCATGACATACACATTTTAATCCCAGCACTGGGGATGCTGAAGCAAGAAACACTTGTGTTGAAGGCCAGCCTGGGCTATACAGAAAAATCGTTTCTAAAATAAATAAATCAATAGGGAGTTGTCTCAGTGGATAAACTACTTGCTTTACAAGCATATGGACCTGAATTTGGACCTGGCCCCCAGCACTCACATACATGCTTGTAATCCCAGCATTTGGGAGGCAGAGCCAAGGGATCTCCAGAGCAGGCTGGCTTGCTCCACTGGCCCAGTAGGTGGTGAGCTCTGGGTTAAGAGGTAGACTCTGCATAAACAAATAATAATGATGGAAGAATATGCACAATTACAACCCGTGTCCTCTACATGCACACGTACATTCATACATGCACCCCCCACACGGGTACATTCATAGACCCATGCATACATACCATAATACACCTGTAAAAGATAGCTAACTAACTAATTATACACAAAGGAATAAATCAGCTATGCCCTACACTTTCAGGCATCATTCTTTTACTTCCTATTTGGCAGAATGAATGGAGACTTGAACTTTCCCTACTTCTTCAAATTATTCCTCATTTTTTTCAGTTTAAGTAAATTTTCAAGTTGGATTTCATACTACTACTCTATGAGCCAAAGAAAATTCATTTTTATCTGCAGGGCAGGGGGGTTAGCTTCTTAGGTAACCAGAAAAGAATGCTTTCAAAAGCTCTCCACAAGGGGCGTGGCAATAAGATTTTAAAGAGTGACAAAGTTAGCATTTTTTCTCAGTCATTTGTCTCATTTTGTAAAATCCATAGTCACTACATTAAAAAAGCCTCAAGGATCCTACTCCATTTTCTTGTGCTGTGGTAATTATCATTTGATTATGATGGCATTTAGGAAAGGATTGACTCTAATTTAACTTTTCTGCAAGATGGCTGCTAGCCCACTGTCTACCAGATGCCCAAAACCTGGTGGTAGGTAAACCATCTGGATAGCTGTTGAATGCCAGTCATCTGGGAATGCACAAACACCTGAATGGAAGGCAGAAATTTTTACTTGTCCCTGAGTGTTTATATCTTTTCACGATGTGTCATCCCTTTGTTCTGCTCTTCTTTCTGATTCATCTATAGTAGCCTTTGGGCAGATGGAATTTTCCTTCCAAAGGTCTACATCACTCTTTTGTCAGTCTCATCCTCTTTTCTCCACAGCACTTAGGTTGATTGCTGATACAAGCAATAATATAACACACTACCACACAGGTAAATAACATTGGTATTCATTCAGGACACTTCATGCGAGTTTGAAGAATTACCATAGCTACATGGTGCACAGAGTGTCTGAAAACTCTGAGCAGGCAATACATGTTATAAATTAATAACATCTTTAGTGCTTCTAATCTTGATTATTAAAGATGGAGATAATAATATGTTTGGCAGTCTTGGCTACTTTGAGTCTGTCTTTTCAATTCTGTATAAACTTTGACAACTTATTTTTTCCTACTTATTGAATCATCTTTTCATTTCTAGTAAAACCAAAATAACCCATAAGGGTTTCCACATATATCAAATGAGATTCCAGAAGCTGGAAAAGTTCTTTAGAAACTTATGCAATTTATAGCTGAAGAGCCATGTTCAACAGCGTTTTTTGTTTTTTTTTTTTTTTTTTTTTTTTTGTATTAACAAATATATTATCAGGAGCTGAATACAAAATAGACACAGTGACTTCAAAATAATAAGTCTTAGAAACACAGGGAAATAGAAAACATTAGAAATTTGCAAAATTTTAACAAAATGCAAGAATACCAAACCAAAAGTTATTGGATTTTTTGCATGTTTATAGTATATGTGATATGATGTGTGTGTGTGTGTGTGTGTGTGTGTGTGTATAACATGAGTGTTTGATGATGCCCTCACAGGCTCACAGATGCCAGAAGAAAATGCTAGGATGCTGGGTCCTTAATCTATCGCTCACCCTTGTGCTTCTCTGAGACGGAGTCTTTCTATGAACTTGAAGCTTATGTTTTCATGAATCCTCACAGCACTGGGGCAATTCCAAGCTGTTTGCTTGGGTCCTGGGGAATCTAATTCAGGCAATCTCAGGCCATCTCAGGCCCTCATGCTTGCATCAAGCATTTTTACCCACTGCTCCATCAGCCCAGAAGAAAAATTTTATTTTAAAAAAATTGAAGATACATAAAACCATAACTCTATGTGTTAAGAGGATACTGTTTAATATATCTATACATTGTGTGAAGTTCAAATCAACTTAATCACATACATATCCCTTCAAATACTAATCATTTCTTCATGGTGAAAACATTTAAAATTCTTCTAGCTTTTTAAAATGTAGAGTTTCCTTAGTGTGCAATAACACACCTGATCCTAGTACCTCCATCAAACTATAATTTAGAATCTATTGATTAACATCTGCTTATCACTCTTTTTTCTACTTACTCGCTCCAGCTTCTTGGTCAGCACCACCTACTCTGAACTTCTAAGATAGCAAGTCTTTTAGACTTCATGTATAACTAAAAATATGTGTTATTTGTCCTTCTGTGCCTGGATGATTTCACTTAAATCCCTCTTAAAATCTGGAAATGATTCCATATTAGTAAGCATTAGCCTTCCTCAGAGACTTCTAAATGGTATTTTTAGAAGTGACACAGGGAACATACTGCCACATTCATCCTGCAGATATGTGAGATGGGTATTTTGTATTTGAAATCATCTTTAACAGCCTTCTCTTCAAAAGCTTCATTAAGACAAGAAAATGATGAGGTATTTGAGAAGACAATTTGCTAAATCCATAGATAGAAACTGCTTCTCTGGGTTAGGCATAAATCACAAAGTGAAGTAATGTGGATGTGTCAGATTCAATGCATTTAAAACTCCAATATATCAGCTAAAGATTCAAAATTTGTAGTATTGCACTTTTTTGGGTAGTTTGAAGGATACACACACACATACACACACACACACACACACACACACACACATCAATGAGAAAACTGAGTTCCAACATTTTAAAGTATTTTTATTTATTTATTTCCAGGCTGAAGAAGACAGAGAAAAGGACAGAAAAGAGAGAGAGAGAGAGAGAGAAGAGAGAGAATGGGAGACTAGGGCCTCTAGCTGCTGCAGAAAAACTCCAGATTTATGCAGCACATTGTGCATATAGCTTTATGTGGGTACTGGGTAACTGATCCAGGCTTGTTAGAAAAGCGTCTTAACTGCTGAGCCATATTTCCATCCCATCCAACTTTAAACCTAATTGGATTGCCAGTCTTTGACAACTAAGGAAACAATATGTGACAGAATAACTTCATGATTATACTCAAAACTTCTCTTTTGTGATTATATTCTGCTTAATATTATGTATTTTTAAATATATATACATACATACATACATACATATATGTTAATTAGTTTATTAGTTGCATGAGTGAGAGTGAGAAAGAGAGAGAGTGTATGTGCATGAGCACATCAGGGCTGCTTGCTGATGCAAACAAACTCCAGATGTGTGTGTGCCACTTGGTGCATCTGGCTTTATATGAATTGAACTTGGGTCAGCAGGCTATGCAAGCAAGGTCCTTTAACTACTCAGCCATCTCCTCAGTCCATGTTGTGTGCTTTTTCATGTGCCTGCACAGTGGAAATCTTTCTCTTAGGTTTTCTTTCTAGGCAGAATTAAAGTATGTGTTTTAGTTTTTTTTATATATTTTAATTTATTTCTATTTTTCAAGCATAAGGGGGTTGAGGAAGGTAGGACATCAGGGCCTCTTGTCACTGCAAATAATCACCATACATTTGAATCCTTTTTGGGTTATACTTGCAGGCATAACTGGGGAATAGACCCCAGGCCTGCAGGTTTGTGTGTGTGTGTGTGTGTGTGTGTGTGTGTGTGTGCATGTGTGTATTCATGGTATGTTTTTTCAAATGTTTTTTGTTTATATTTAGTTGCAAGTAGAGAGAGAATGAAGAGAGAGAAAGAAGAGAAAGAGAAAGAAATATATAGAGAGAACTGGTATGCTATGACCTCAAGCCACTGCAAACTAATTCCAGCTGCATGCACCACTGAGCACCTGCCTTTAAATGGGTACTAGGGAATCAAACCTAGGTTGTTAGGCTTTGCAGACAAATGCATTAGACACTGAGCCATCTCTTCAGCCATCAATGTTATATGTGTTAACACCAGTCAATAGAATTATTTGCTCTCAGCTTTTTTTGAAGAACTTCTGAGTTCAATTTACAGCAAACATGTTAGCCTATTTTACAAATTTAGTAGCCTCTTGCATTAAGAGATTCATTGCCAAGCTAACCTGTCCCATTTCTGATTCAGCCAGTTGTCAGTAATAGTTTATTGTAATGATCTTTCAAATCATAGTCATGTGGAATCATTTGACCCAAAATATTAAACATGAATAAAATTATAGTATTAATTATTTTGTTAAGAGACGTGTTTCTTTGGGCCAAAAAAAAAAAAAAATCACCAACCCTTTTATTTCTCTTATGTCTCCCTATGTGTTCATTTTTCTTTACATGGAAAATTGATTGACAGAAAGCAGTAAAGCTAAAATACCTTGTAAAAATTCCTGATTCAAAAGTTCACAAAGCATCGCAAATATGTGAAGTGCAGCAAGCACTTTTTCACCTGTCTGAATCCCTGACAGTGGAGTGATGTCATCTTGGAGAATCACTGGGCTGTTTGGAACGTCAGTGCTGAAAGGTGATTGGTGTAACACCATCTCTTGCTTACTCTGTCTAATCTTTTCTTCCCGTTTTAAAATGTTTATAAGCTTTGTGTTTCCCAACATTACTGATTGGATTTATAATAAAAGCTTTTCTAGTCCAACTCAGTTTGTAAGAGGTTTTAGGATGCTGTAGATGAAACAACAAGTTTTATTTTTAATTATAAATAATTTTATTGAGGCAGAATTTCCATTTGATAAAATTCCTTGATTTTAGGGTATATTTTGTTGATATTAAATGAATATTGCAGTTGTGTGATGACCATGGAAGGAAACCAAATTCAAAACAAGTGCATTACCCCACCTAAAAATATTCTGTCTGGCTTTTTTATAGTTTACTCACTCAGCACCTGTTAACCACTAAGTGAGTTTGTTTTTATTGTTCTGAGTTTTTGAGAATACCAAATGAATTTAATCATATGTAGTAAAATATCTGAATGACAATGAGTTTTTCATTTAGTGTAATATAGTAAATGCCCATTCATATTTGTACATTAATGTTTTGTACAAAGTATTAAGTTTGTACATACTTTTCATATTTTTATTATTGATGCATATTTGGTTGTGATAGTATATTGACACTGTAATCTACTAAGTTATTGAGTGATATGTGTGAAACTTTGGAGTAATTATAAATAAATATTATAAATATTTTCAAAATATTTTGTGAATATGCGCTTTCATTTCTCCTTGGTAAATAGTTATTTGTTAATGGTGACTCCATTAGCCTCCTCCCTGTCCTCCCTCTTCCAAAGGGACCCTCATCAATGGGGAATGTGGGTCATGCATTGTGGGGGTAGTCAAGAGTTATGGGGGATAAGCCAAGTCTCTGTGCATAATGCCCCAACTTGTGGCTCTAACATTCTTTCTGCCCCCTCTTCTGTGAATTTCCCTGAGCCACACTGGGGTCATTTTAGTTCTACTTCAGTGATGAGGTTTTGGGAGCCTTTGTGTCTCTGGGGTCACCATTAAGAATGTAAAATCAGAATAATATAAATAAAATAAAATAAATCACTAAAAAAATAGTTATTTGTGGGTCCCATGTTAATTTAATTTTTAGGAAGTTCCATTCTGTTACCAAAAATAGTTATATCATTGTATATTCTTTCTAAACTCCAGTTGCCCCATCCTTACCATTTCTTGGCATTGCCATTTCTCAGAATAATGTGTTAAATGCTGTGGCGGTTTGATTCAGGTGTCCCCCATAAACCTATTCTTTCTGGAGGCTAGGTCCCCAACTAGTGGTAATGTGGGAATTGGATCCTCCTGGAAGTAATGTGTTGTTGGAAGTGGGCTTATGGGTGCTAGAGCCAGCTCCCCCTTGCCAGTGTTTGGCACACTCTCTTGCTGCTCTTATCCACCTGATGAAGGCCAGGAGGTGATGTCCACCCTCTGGTCATGCCATTGTTTCCCCCTGCCATCACAGAACTTCCCCTCTAGTGTGTCAGCCAAAATAAACCTTTTCTTCCCACAAGCTGCTCTTGGTTGGGCATTTTCTGCCAACATCTGGATGCTGACTGCAGCAATGTGCTTGTTGAAAGATAGGCCACATCATCACATTTTCCTGCCCATTCTTATGCACTCTTCACATATCTTTATGGAAGTTGTCTCTTTAGATCTTTTGCTTTTTTAAAATGGGTTGTTTTCTTATTACCTAGCTTTATGAGTCATTTTTATATTCTAGAAGCAAATTGTTTGTCAGATAGGTATTTGCTAGTGTTTTGCTCCCAGGCTCTAAGCCACCTCTGTATCTGTCACAAAGTCAATATTCATTAATGTTGTTGAGTATAAATTCACCAAATTTTCTTCTATAGATCCTGTTTTCTTCAACAAGTCTTACTGTGGTCAATTTTACATTCTGGTCTATGACCCATTTTGACTATTTTTAAATTTTCTACTTTTGTTCATGTTTTTAGGCTCTTTCATTTTCTCTTTTTTGATGTCCAATTGTCCCAGAACCATTTGTGTACAGGTTATTCCTCCTTTATTGAGTTAGCTTTGTACCTCCATCAACAACCAATTAAATACATTTGTCAATTTCTCAGTTCTTTTTATCCTTTTTTTAAAAAAGATTTTATTTATTTACTTATTCATTTATTTATGACAGAGAAAGAGAGAGAGAGTGAAAATGGGCATTCCAGGGCCCCTAGTCACTGCAAACAAACTCCAGATACATGTGCCACCATGTACATCTGGCTTATGTGGGACCTGGATAATAAAGCCTGGGTCCTTAGGCTTTACAGACATGTGCCTTAACCACTAAGCCATCTCTCCAACCCTTGTGCTCCTTTTATTTATGCCTCTATCTTTTTTGCCAGACATCTACTGTCTTAATTAATGGTACCTTTATCATAATTCTTGGATTCATGCAATGGAAGCCCTCAAACTGTGCATTATCTTCTAAATTAGTTTAGCTCTTTTAATTCATTTTCTTGTTTGAATATTTCTACAGAAGAAAAATGACAACACTCTGTTGTAATTCTGAGTAAAATTGCAATAAGTTCATAGATAAATTTGGAACAATAGATATTAATAATATTTAGTCTTACAATCCATGAACAGAGCATTTTTCTTCATTTGTTTAAATCTTTTAAAAATTGTTTTCATCAGTTTAGACCTTGCACATTTTTTTAGAGCTATAACTATTTTTGTTACTGTTGCTATTTGAAATACTTCAAAAAATGGAATTTCAATTGCTCATTGCTGGTACCTATAAATAGAGTTTTATGAATTGCTGTTTTATCCTCTCAATTTTTTTAACTCTCTAGTTCTGCTACCATTACTTTCAGTCTCTACATGAATATTTTTAGGACACAAAAAAAGTATTAAGCATAGAGAATTTTTTTTTCCTTTCTCAATTATGTTCTTCAAATTTGAGGGAATTTTTGATTTATTTGTGTGTGTATGTGTGTGAAAACTTGAGGGTTTTTTTTTTTTTTTTTTAGTTTCTCCTATACACAGCAACTTTAGGAGGTATCCTGAGACTATGATTATCATGTTGTATAATTGTGAGTCTTACTTAAATCTTAGGAGAAATATTGATAACTTTGAAGTTGCCAATTGTTTTGGTGGATGTTAGCACAGGTTTCATACTAATCAGTGTGCTATGCATCCAATTTCAGATCAGTTATAAATCTTTTTCATTCCTTTTAGTGCTATTTGGATCTGTCGCCTGCATATTGTCCAGAGGTTCAGTTGTAAAAGGAAAACTATTTCAATTTTAGTGTCACTGATGTGCTTATTAGAATTAGACACATGCATGTGAAGCTGCAGGTGACCCTAACAGTTTATAAAATACATAGTGGGGTGGTTCAAACCACATGTCCCTCATAGAAACATGTGTTCTGAATACGTGGCTCTCAACTGGTTGCAATTTGGGAGGTGGAGCTTTGCTGGAGGAAGAATTTTGTTGGGCTTGGGCTCAGGGGTGTTATAGCCAGCTCTTGCCAGAGCTTGGCTTGATCTCCCACTGCCATTTTTCTCCTTCTGTGGCAGAGGCGATGTCTACCCTTTTCTCCTGCCATGCATTCTCTGCCTCAAAACTATAGAACAAAATAAATTCTTTCTTCCCATCAGCTGATTTGGTTCAGGTACTTTGTCTCAGCAGTGAGAAGGGAACTGCAATACATTGGTTCATGATCTCGTGTTTCTTCCTCACTGTGGTCTCTGCAGTACTTCCCATTTCTGCAAGTGTAGATAGGTCTATGAACAAACAGTGGAAGACTTGAAGAAAAGAAATGTTTCTCTCTATCTCTAGACTGGAAGTAATTTGCATTCTGATATTCTTTATTAATTCACTTGGTGTTATTCCAGAAAATTCAAATAGCTGTCCATCTTGTCCTGGTTGCATATCTAGATTCATTTTAGATGGAGTCATAATGGACTGAACTTACTTTATCTTACTCATAGCCACTTAAACATTGTGATTAAATGAAATAAATATGGAGCTGCAGAAATAACACATTTGCATAGGCAGGATATGCTTATAAATTCTGTGTATCATGTTATATAATGGCACCAGGCACAGTGCAAAGCTCATTTGGTGACTAACATGTAACTTACACTGCTCACTCTAATTCTTTCTCTCTCCGTCTTGTAAGTATGCCTGCCAACTAGTATTTTTCAGAGAGAAATTCACCCTTTGTAATTTTCACTATATAAGCAAGAGCTTTCTTTCCATCATATTATATAATATTCAATATTCTTTTTCAAGCCACACCATATGCCTTCTTACTCCCATGTATTTCATTCAGTGTCATCCAATCACTCAAGTCAGAATTTCTTTCCTACTAAATACTGTGTATTTGTTGCCAATAGTCTTAAGGCAGCCACTGATTGAACATTTGACACTTGCATGCCAAGCACTGGACAGGTGAAGCCAAAATGAAAAGTCAAATGTCCATCTGTCTATAAATAACTTTTAAACTATTTTTGTATTTATTTATTTGAGAGAGAAAGAAAGAAAGAGAGAGGAAAGGCAAAAGAGAGAGAGAGAGAGGGAGAAAGAGAGAGAGAGAATGGGCACATTAGGGCCTTCAGCCTCTGCAAACAAACTCCAGATGCATGTGCCACCTTGTGCATCTGGCTTATGTGGATCCTGGGGAATTGAACCTGGGTCCTTTGATTTAGCAGGCAAAGGCCATAACCATTAAACCATCTCTTCAGCCCCTATAAATAAATTTTAACAACTATTGAAAATCTTTAATACAAAGTTGTCTTTATAGAGTAAAAAAATGGAAATCACACAAAATGATTGCTCTAACATTTCACAAAGCCACTTCCTAAATTACCAATAGAAAACAAGATTGTGCATAAGAATATGTTCTAAGAATCGATTCTCCTATTGCACTCACTTATTTCTCATCCTTTAAGTTCAGAGTGACACAGACAGTAAATGGTAGCCTTCACTGATTCCCTCAGTCAAAATTACTGTTCCTCTCCCATGTTCTCAGTACTATATTCATGATTCTAACATTTCCACACTGAATTATACCTGACTTGATGTAGCTTTGCCTCTCAAATAGATATTGGCTTCTGAATGGTAGAGGTTTAAGGATATTTTATTAATTTATTTCCTACCCACTTCTTACTTCAGTTACTGGCAAGAAGAAGCATAGATAATTTATTTTAAAAACTTCAAAGAGGGATGGAGATATGGCTCAGTAAATAAAGCACTGGTATTGCAAGAGTGAGGGCCTGAATTGGGATTCCCCAGAATCCATATATAGCTAGGCAAGCACCTGTAACCCTAGCACTTCTTTGGCAAGTTGGGAAACAGACATAAGAGACTGCTCAGAAGCACTCAGGCAGTTAGTCTGGCAAATTTAGCAGCAAACAAGAGGTCCTGCTTCAAACAAGGTGGACAGAAGACAGCAAGGACTGACACCGAGATTGCCCTCTGACTCCACATGCATACTATGGGATGAATGTGCCTGAATTCTCCTGCATTACCACACACACACAAATAATAATAATAATAATAATAATAATAATAATAATAATAATAATAAATCTCTGATAAATATTCCAATTTGTGAACACTACAGAATTTATGAGATACAGAATTTGTAAAATTAAAATCATCAGTTTTGGAAAACTTTTTTAAAAATCGACTAACCATAGATTCAGTACAAGGATATCCCAAAAGAAAAATGGGACATAATTATTATTAATCGTGTCTTTCTTCCATTAATCACTTCCAAGTAAGGTTTTACCACCACCACACTATAGCAGCTGCTATTCCTAGGATCCTCTGGGAAACATGCAAAGTGCCAGTCAGACTGACATAAACAGGCTGAGAATTTTTTAGTCTTGTGATGTCTGCCAACCTTGGGGGAGCAATCAACATGAAACCCCAAATACAGCTTGAAAAGTACAATTTAGTTAAGTTTGTTAGATTAAAAACTAAACACTTTTCAACACCCTATATTGTTTCCAGCCCTCCCTTGGTCCCTCTAGGTTCAGGTCATAAAAAGCATCTGAAATCAAGAGGAAAGCATTTTCCAGAAGGATGTAGTGAGCATGGTAAATAGGCAACACCCAAAATTGAATAATCTGCTCTGAGTAATCAAGCTAAGCCATTCATAGCACATTCATTTGAAATAAATTTGCAAATAAGTGAGTATTAATGATTTCTGAGCACAAATGGAAACATGTTTATGAACTGGTCAATGCCAGTCCATGGGCCTCAGTAATATTCTTGTAACCCATTCTCCTCTTCTCACCACAGGCTCAGAAATTTTTCCAGGTATACTTTTTATGACTTTAGGGCATCTGGAATTGCAGAGAATTCCTGCTCTCCACCGTTGTATAATCCCTGTATAGCTGCAGCATGAACAGACACAGTCAATTTCATTCACTGCATTTAGGCTTTCATGTTTGTCTTCCTTAAACCCAACCAGGCTAGCACAGGCTTCTAAAACTGTGACTATCCACCACTGCCACCAGAAACACTGAGCATGGGTGTCTGAAGTGAATGTATCTAAGCATCATGTTTGAAATAAAGGTATTTAAGTATCACCTCTACACTCATCCTGAAACTACTGTCTAGGAACCTGTATTTTCATAAGCTTTTGTGTACTTTCTTCTTTGAAGTATAGAATAAATTATTTGAATTTCTCTACAAGAACTATTTTGTTAACATGATTATCTCAGTGAATTGCCAAGAAGGTACCTTATTGGGGTACCCTGACTTGTAAATAATACTTGTGCCATTTACCTTTTGATGTCTATGCTTAATAGAACATTGCAAGGAGGTTGTATTAGTATTCTTATAAAGCCATAGATTTTGTCCTCCTTTCTTTTTCTAGTGTCCATAAAAGGAATAAAAACAAATCCTATACTCTGAGGTTTTACTTCTTATTGCCAAGTCACCAGGATGTATTCACCTTTTTTCTCATGAAACATTAGTATAAAGAAAATAATATGTACATGTATTATATTACATATGATTATACTAACAGTATAAGTTATACACATAGTGCATAAGCAGAGTATAATCATATATTATATAGTATGCATTTATATAAAATTGTATGTTATATACAAAGAAACACATATATATTTACATGCATATATGAAAACAAATTTTGAATGCTAAAGTATCAGATAATTTTTGGTATTTCACTGTAGAAACCAGTAGGAAAATGAGTTCTGTGAGCATTAGCTACTCCTTTACTTTGTAGAAGAATATAATAAAAGGAATTTAGAGATCAAATGCTAGCTACATGTATAAACATTTATTTATAAGCAGATTATACCAGTATAGATAATAGTTCACAAGCAGGATTAGTTTACCATTTATCAGAAGAAAATGACCAAGAGATCTTCAAAGGAACACCTTGTGCAAAACTGCTTTCAGAATGAATTCACAGTGCCATTATAAACCACAAAGCTGGTTGGATTTGTGTGGCCTGTATGGAGAGAAGACAGCTTGGATCCACCTAATTTCATTAGTAAGAACCTGTTACTAGCATCCATCATATGAATTACAAAGCTTGTAATATTGACAGAGATAAAGACAATTAAGGGTTTTGTGCATAGCTCAGTGGTACAGTGTATGATTAGTATGCATGTAGCCCTGAGTTAAATCACCATTATCCTCCCCCTAAAATGTTAAATAATTGATTAACCTACTCTAGCCATGCACATTAGCTGTCTGCTGGCCCTTAGTTTGAATATATGTCCCCAATATATTCCAGTGTTTTATTAGTTATAGTTTGCATCTGCAATCACCTTGCTAGAGCAATGTCAAAATGGGTTTGGGGTCACTGGAATTAGTTTGCAGTGGCTGAGGCCCTGTGTACTGTGGTAGTCAGTCTTAAGTGTATTAGTTATGGGTTTGAATTCCATTGTAAAACCTATGCAAATGTGCCAGTTTGAGTTGCTGTGTGACCTTTTGGCTGTAGTTTTGCTCTGTGTGCTGTGGTGGCATCTGGAATTTCTCTCTCTCTGTTTGGCCCTGTGAAAGCAGGCTGCTTTTTCCTACTTTATGGAACTTCCCTGGATCTCTAAGCTTTAAATACTATCCCTTCCTCCATAACTTGCCTGGTCTGGAAGTTCAAACCTGAAGCTTTCTGCTTGCAAATAAATATTTTTTAAAGTTAAAAATTTTAATTTTAAGAATAAAATATTCTTCATATATAGCATAAAACTCATTCAGCAGACTGAAAATGTTTTCTAATCATA
This sequence comes from Orientallactaga sibirica, assembly GCA_036365145.1. Taxonomy (NCBI): domain Eukaryota; kingdom Metazoa; phylum Chordata; class Mammalia; order Rodentia; family Dipodidae; genus Orientallactaga; species Orientallactaga sibirica. Next base: position 38,350,240 of record JAEOAD010000013.1, read on the forward strand.
TATCTGAAAAGTCTATGAGAGGCAAATGAGTCAACAGTACAGAAACAAGAAACCCAGTTAAACATAAGTAAGGAAACTCATTTCTCAAAAGAAGACATTTAAATAGCCAACAGATTTATGAAAAAAAAAGTTCAGTATTACTATGACTCTGCCTACCTGGAGGGCAGAATTGGAAAACCTGGAGACTGTTAGTCTCTAGTTATATTGAACTTGAACTGCAAAAAGTTTGATGATCACCAAATGCAAATTAAAGCCATAATGTGAAAAAGCATGTTATAATGGATATTTTAAAAGAGATGAACAAGAGATTCCCAAGGTGTTGAGAACACAGAATAAACACACACACACACACACACACACACCCTGATGGACATATAAATTAATTACTGTTGATGACATTGGCTATTGGTCTTACAGGATTTCTTCTTTGTGAAGTCTTACTCTTTTTTTCCTGTTTGCAGGATTTTTTGGTTTGCAGCTTTGGATGGTTTGATTACATTGCATCTCATGATTGATCTTAGTCTGTGCTTGAAGACTGCTGAAATTTCTAGCAGTATAGATGAATTTCTTTCTTCAAATGTAGGAAGTTTTAACTACCATGCTTTCAACTATTCAAGTCCTTTTCCTTTCTCTTCTCCTCCTGGGACCTTCATATATAAATGTGGGTATGCTGATACTATTCTTTAGCACTGTTCATATTCTTCACGTTTTCTGTTTCTCATACTGGGTAACTTCTTGTACCCAGCTGAGAGGGAGTACAGTTAGGGTGACTTGACCCCTTAAGGTAAAAAGGGCAGGAAAATTTGCACTTGCTAGAAATCAAAGATAATCTGATTTCTTATCTCTCTTGCCTAGTGCCCCAGACCTATTTTTTCACAAATAGCCAGGATCCCTCCTGGGAGGGAGGTCTTTCCTAAGATTAAATATTGTGGTTGGTCAAGTCCAGCACCTGGAACTTGGTGCCAGCACTAACTTCTTCCTGAGACAGCCCCTACTCCTAACCAACCAGCTGGCCCTCTGATTCACCTGAGCTGGAAGACAACCCACCACCCTAAGATAATAAATAACCTTGAAAGGAGAGGGCAGTCTCTCTGATCACTTGAGAACTACCAGCTGTGGGTGAGTTTTTCCTAGCTCTTACTTTCTGCACGGGTGCTTTATACCCTCTAGCTCCCCACATGGCAGGAGCTCCTTGACCTTTCTTCTCTTTTTTTGTTTCCATGCTTTTTACCCCAGTCCCTCCACATGGGATCTCTAGCCACATGGGTGCCTTTCCTTAACTCCCTACTTCCCTCAATAAATATAATAATTTAATAATTATCCTTCTCAGTCTTCTTTTTTATTCAATTCCTTGATTAAAATTAGAAGCAAACCCAGGGGTTGGGTTGCAAGGATTTTCCTGGATCCTTAGCACCCTGTTACACAATCTTTAAGTCTACTGATCCATTCTTACATCTATTAAATTCTACTCTTGTGCTGGATAGAAGTTTTCCTTTTGTTTTTTTTTTTTTTTAATTTCAACTACTGTACTCTTTTCCCTCCAGAAATCCTAACTACTCTCTTGTTGCAATTTCATTCACTGTACTAATCTCCTGATTTCCTTTTCTTCTTGTTCCTAGTTTACATAACACCTCTGGGTCATAGATCCAATGCCCAGCCTGATATTCAGTGATCCTTTTGGCCAATTTGTTTTCTTTACTCTGAATGAACTATACTTGACCATTTTCTTATATGCTCTGTAACTTTTGGTTGACTATTAGCCATTCTGGATTATAATAAGAAAATTAATTATGAAATCAAATCCATATACCTCCTCAGAAGTTGCCATTACACTAAACTAACAGAGATTTCCTTAAATGTCTGAATTCCAGAGGGAAATCTGGGGAGACTGCTCAGTGTTTAAAGACACTTGCTTGTAAAACCTACCATCTTGGGTTCAATTCTCTAGTACTCACATAAAGCCAGATACCTAAAACTGGTGATGCATCTGGAGTTCATTTGCAGTAATAAGAAATTCTGTTGCACACATTTGCTCTCTTTTTCTCTCTTTCTCACACACAAATAAATAAAATATTTTTAAAAAAAAAATAAAAAATTTTGTCTCTTTAAATCATCTTGGCTGACTCTACAGGGGGCGGGGGGAGTGGAGTTGCATCTATCTACAAAACTGAAACAATTGCGACTTCCTGGTCCAGTGCCTCTTCCAGTAATCTTCCAGGAAAATCAGAACACTCAACTGGGAGTTTTGGAGGGCAAAGGTCTATGTTAAGTGTCTTGTCATCAGCAAGCTGATAGATAATAAAAAGAGGGAGAACAGGCTGGTTTCATAAGAAGCAGCTAAGGAAAATTAGGAGAGTTACAGCACTATGCCAAGGTGGCATGTGTGGGGTGTTGAAGTCAGAGAAAGGTAGATAGAGAGGGATAGAGATAGACTAGGAGCCACAGAAGCAATGAGAGTAGGTGAAGGCGAAGGTCTCTGGTCTTTCAAGGACTCCAATGGGAAGGAGCTATTCTGCCCTGGTGCCATGTTTTAGATAGAACCCAAGGCCTTAGACAGGGCCTAAGGCCATGACTCAGGTGGCCTTAGGGTCCGCTGGCAACAAGGAGCTGGTCTTGTTTTCCCACCTGATCTTGGTCTCAGGCAGCAGAGAAACTCCCAAAGTTATCGCATCTATGCTTTACCATAAGCTACACTGGAAATGTGGGCTACACTCTCCATAGTGACATGTTGTCAAGCCAGGGGATAGGTAATTAGAATCACCAAATAAAACAGTGACATTTATAGAGCTTGCCGGCCTTTTTTCAGCAGACACTCTTTCAGGTGTTGCACAATTCAGAGAGTTGATTCTGATAGTTCTTAAGAGCTTAACAAGTTGTGTTAGTGGACAGACCCATTCGAAGAAAGTTATTGGCATATCTTATTTTCTTTCTTCCAGTCTCAGTTAACCATGGAGGAGTTGGTAGCAGTGGGGGAATTTGTTGGGGTGTCTTCACATCTGAGAAAGCAAAGAGCTCAGGCTGGAACCAGAATGGAATGTCACCTTCAAGCCCCACTCTCAGGGACTCACTTTTTTGCTAGCTAAGACAAAAATTCTATAACCTCACAATGCCACCAGCTGAGAACCAGCTGCTCAAATATATCAGCTTGTGCAGGAGGTGTCAAATCATAATGTAACACTACTTTGCCATTTTCTGTGACATGACTATTTCTTAAATTTTTCAGTATTTATATATTTTGCATATCCAAATGAAACACACAGAGAGAGGCAGAGACAGGCAGAAAGGCAGGGAGAACAGGGGAAGCAAAGAGGAAGAAAAAGAAGACACAAAGGAAAGCAGAAGGAAGGAAACATTGAAAGAGAAAGACCTTTCCATTTTTAATATATTTTTATTAGTTATGTATATAGTATATATACAGCCATTATGGTATCATTGTTAGCCTTCTCCCTGTCCTCCCCCCATGGGTAACATGGGTCTTGCCTTGTGGGGTTAGCCATCAGTTATGTGGGAGAGGCAATGACTCTGTGCACAATGACCCAGCTCATGGCTCTAACAATCTTTCCACCCCCTCTTCTGCGAATTTCTCTGAGCCATGTTGGGCTCATTTTAGGTCTATTTCAGTGACGAGGATTTGTGAGTCTCCGTGTCTCTGGATATCTGATTTGGTAGGGGTTGAGTGTTCTTTGTGTCTATTTCCTTCGCCTTTGTGCTGATACCAGGTTCACGGATAAAGCAGCACTCTTGCTCATTTCCCCTATAACTCAATGGCTTCATCTGGTGTCCTGTTGAGGTGCAATGGGTTGATTCTCTCCTCAGGATATGCATCCATCTGAAAGAGAGAAGCAGATTCTCCAATGGGGAGAGTAAGGTCAGTCCAAGATACATGGATAACCATTATCATTTTAGAGAGAATTGAATAGGTGTATGCCCACTTGTATCCCACTATTGGTAGGAGCTTGATATTGGAGAGTAGGTTAGTTTTTGGATCTAGTTCTGACTTGTTTCCCGTTACCAGGTATGGGTTCCATTCCACTGAGTGGCAGGTGCTCCATTCAGCATTCCAGTTGGAAGGTAAATACAGCATCCTTGGACTTCACTCTCCCAGAGGTAAGGAGATGCTGACCCCTGAGCTAGAGAACAAAAGATAAGGTCTCGGACTTATGTCCTGGATTCATTTTGTTGCAGTAACTGCCCTGTGGCCTTTAGTTCCCCTGTGTTATCACCATGATGATTATGAAGAAAGCTGTCAAATTACGGAGACAGTTGTCTAGTTGTGTTCTTAAAATTTAATATTTGTTTATATTTTTCTGAGATGATTTTATTCTCTTACTATTGTTGGTCACCCTGATAAAATTTACTGTATTGATTTTTCCATCAGCATCATTAATGTATTCTGGTCCTTTTGCTTTAATGACATTTTTTCTTAAGCTTTATTACTCTGTGGTCCTAATGGACCTGACTGAACTGTGTTGGCAGGGGGTAAGCAATTGTATCCTCTTTTCTCTGCCCTCTGTAGTCAATTCAGTAAGGCCCTGAAGAAAAAAAAATATCAAACTCCCAAGCTGGAAATGATTAATAGTCAGATCTAATTGCCTAGTACTTTAAAATATATATTGTGTTTGGGGTGAGAAAAGGAGGGAAAAAAATAAACAAAACCTCTAAAGCAGTTCTAAGGAAAACAAATCCAAATTGCATTTGTTAAGCAATCCACTAAATCTCAGCAGGAGGTTACCTCCCACAGAGTTGCAGAAACATTGGAGAGATATGGTTGGGCATGCTGCAGAATGCACAGGTCCTCAAAGGAAGCCTTGACCTACTTTATTTCTGCCTGGTCTTGTACTGTTTTCTTGCTGTTGTGGCTTCAGTACCCTCAGATATGGAATTTATAGATGAACTGAAGAGATCAATTAGACCATGTGACAAGAACAAATAAAACCATCTTGAACTTTTGGAATTGAAGAAGAACATAAAGGAAGCCATATCACCTTTTAAGGTTTTTTCTTTTTTTCTTGTTTGTTTTTGAGGTAGGGTTGGTCGCCCTCTAGCACAGACTGACCTGGAATTTACTATGTCATCTGAAGCTGGCCTCGAACTCACAGCCATCCTCCTACCTCTGCTTTCCAAGTGCTGGGATTAAAAGCATGCACCACCCTGTCTGGCAACCTTTTAGTTTTGGGGTTTTCTCACACACATGGGTGTATATTGGTACATGGACTCATGGAACATTTGTGGAAGTCAGAGGACAGCTTTGAGGTATGTGGTATAGGAATTGCTTCAAACTGAAACATTTCCTCATTGAAGGAGGGAGTAAAAGGGTCAAAAGTCAGAAGGAAAGGTGAGACTCCTCCCTAAGGTAATATAAAGGGTAAATGATTGCTTAAGGGGACACTTTCAAAATAGCCAAGCTGCCTGCAAGTTATGCAGTGTGCTGCATACTCAGGCCAGTCAAGCTGCTTCAAGTGGTACAGTGTGCTCCTGAGCTGCACCTATGCTGGGTGGGGTTTCAGTGATACAACTGCCTTTAAGTCACTCATGTTCTTGTAAACAACCCCTTTACCCTCATCTGCAAGTAACCCAAATAAATATTGGCTCACCAAAACTGGATTTAGTGCAATCATACTTTTGTATTTCATTTCTGTCCTATCTGGAGTAAATAAACTTGTGTTCCCATGTCCCCAGGGAAAAAGTTTCATGTGACAAGGTGCCTGTTCTCCACCTTCTTTGAGACAGGATCTCTTACTACTGCAAATGAACTACCAGATTAGCAAAGGAAAGAAAAGTCCAACTAGATGGCTCTAGAGCTTCAGATTCTCCTGGCTCTGGCTCTGGCTCTCACTGTCATGAGCACATTGGGATCACAGATGCATGTACCACTTTACATCTGACTTTATATTGATTTGGGAGAATTGATTTAAGTCATCAGGCTTTAGAAACAAGCATCTTTAATCACTGAGCCATCTCCCCAACACCAGTTTGATTTTTAATTATATTAAGTATTTAAGTATTAAAACAGAGCCTAAATTGATTATTTAAGTAAGTAAGATTTAAGTATGATGATTTAGGTAACTTAAGCTCTTAAGCTCTGCTTTGGAAAATAGTGCTTGGACTATTATGGAAAAATCTCTCTCTGCTCTTTCTTAGAAATATCATCAATTCAGATAAGCAATAGGGCTCTGGCTGATTTGTTTTTACAACATTGGAGAGGAATAAACTGTCATGAACTGGAGTTACATATGTAATAAGATCCACTTGTCCCTGAGGCATTGTTATTTACCTGCTTAATGCTCACTCTGTTGCCATTGGCAGATGTAGTTTCTCATGGCCATTATCCCTGGTCTGGCTGTACTCTGTCAGGGCATGTTTGTGATAGCTATCTGACCATACTGCCCTGATCCTAAAACCTCATACTATGTGATAGATATTAGGAAGAGGGCGTAGCCTGGCCCAAGAGAGAGTCACTGAGAAGCATCATCTTCTGAGAATTGGAGCTCGATTATGACAATATGGTGTTTTGGATATACATTGTACCCCACAGACTCATGTGTTTGAATACTTGATTTCCATTGGTACTGTTTGACAAGTTTGTGGAGTCATTGCTGGAGGAAGTGTGTTACCGGGAACACAACTTAAGACGTTATAGTCCAGTCCTGATTGGTACTCTTAGCTTCTCTATTTCCTCCCTGCTAATGTGAAGATGTGACACTGGCTCTCTTCCTTTATTTTTTTTTTACATTTGCATAGTGAACTTCATTGCTAGCAGTGTTTATTTAAACTGTTTATTGACAACCTAAATTCATATACACAATATAAGTTTATCCTAATCCCTTCTCAACAACCTATTTTATCCCCTTGCCCTTATCCCCCATCCACTGAACCCCTTCTTGTTTCAAACTAGTATCTCTTCTATTTTGATGTTATAATTTTTTTTTGCCCTCATCTTGTACAGATCTTGTGTTAGCCACTGTGGGGTCAGGAATGCAATAGCTACTTAATGTCTGGGAGACAGCATTCCAAAGCCCTCCTCCCATTCCTTTGGCTCTTAGGCTTTTTCTGCCATCTCTACTGCAATGGTCCCTAAGCCTTGGAATATGTGATAGAGATGTCTGTCTCACTTAGTGATGAGCACTGCATTGTCACTTCTTCTCAGGACATTGATGACTTTTGTATCTCCCCAATAGTCATCATCATCAAAAAAAAAAAAAAAAAAAAAAAAAAAAAAAAAACTTCTCTAACCAAAAGTGAGAATTACTATGTGGGCATAAATATAAACATTTAGAGGGCCATTTGTTGAGAATAATGTGTATATTTACCCAGACAATAATAGTAGCTTCCCCCTAGGGCTTATGATCTCCCAAGCTTTTTATTATTATTATTATTAGATTTTTAGTACCAGGCATGAATTACTCCTGTGAAGTGGCCTTCAAATCTGGAGGTCAGTTGCTTTCCTCCATAACATACGTGCCGCTCATTGGCACATGTTGCCTGGCTGTCTAACCATGAAGCCAGCAGGTTCCATTGCTGGTTAAGACCATTGATGACTTTTCTCCTCTAGCAGCCTGCATAGATAGCTCTTTCTAGCATCATGACAGCAAGTCAACAGGGAAACTTCCAGCTCAGCTCCAGCTTGATTTCTCAGCGTTCTTCAGCCCAGGCATGTGGTGTATTCAGCAATACGGTAGAATCTTACCATATACTTTTCCTGGGAAACCAAGAACTTTAGCAACAGCCCAATTGTTTGCAATGGAGGGGGTTTATCAGAGTTTTCTCTGGACAAAAAAAAAAAAAAACAAAAAAAAACTCACTCAAAGCTATCCTACTGGGACACTGAAATTTTTATGGATTTAAGAGGGAAGCAAAATAAGAAAGCATAAGCCAAAAGAAAATCTCCCCCTTCCCAACCTGGCTGGGCAGAGAGAACCTAGAAAAATCTACCTTCACATATGTTAGGAGCGAAGAGGCTGGAACAGGTAAGAGGCATACACAACATGGAAAGCAAACAGGAAAGTATTCAGAACAAAGCAGGGAAGCACCCAGACCCCCCACCCCCTGCAAAAAAAAAATCGCAGGGTAGAAAGGGAGAGGGGAGATAGAAAAAATACCTTTCACATAGTGGCGAAAAGAGCAAAAGGAGAGGAGTCAGGGAGCCAAGAGTTCACAAAGGGGCCAAAGCAAAGAGAGACTGAGACACATGTTTCAGGCTGATTTATATGCATCAAACATCCAGTTAGAATGACCCTCATCATCAGACTCAGATGTGTTAGGAACAGACCTGATTGGTTGGCAGTATCAAGAGAGCAACTCAGGAAGGGCCAGCCCACAGGTCTGCCACACTGAGGATGAGTGGAGGAAGAAGTAAGAATCTGTTGCTGAGGAACTGTTGTTTACAGCCATCTTGGATGAGAAGAGATTGGAGGTGGACTGTAGTCCTGTCTGGTCAGGCAAAGTGACATCCATGTTTCTGTGGGCTAGTCCCTGGACATCTACCAATCAGCAAAAATAAAAAGCTTTCTTGCTCCCAGTTTATATCAACAGCAAGATCTTGGAGTAGCTGGTCACAGTCAGTTCACAGCCAGGAAGTAAAGAACAATGAATGGTCATTCTCAGCTATCCTTCTTTTTTTTTTTTTTTTTTTATACATTCCAGAACTCCCAGCCCATGAACTGGAGGCACCAGAGCCAAGGAATGTCTTCTCACCTCAATTAAACTAATCAAGACAATCCCTTACAGGCAAGCCCAAAGCCTCATTTCCCAGGTGACTCTAGATCTTGTCAAATTAATAATATAAACATCACAATGATATTTTGCTATAGCAGCTCAAAAGGACTAAGAATATCTGTGTGAGAGTGTAGGTGTAACAGACATATAATCTAAATAACTAAAAGTTTTATGCTTCTATTTCTAATTTAAAATTGTAAGATCTCCTGTAATATGAAAATGAAATGTTTCCTTAAAAATGTCTTGTGAAAGATGTGCATGGTGGTGCATGCCTTTAATCCCAGCACTGGGGAAAGCAGAGGTAAGAGTTAGAGACCAGCCTGGGACTAGAGTGTGTTCCAGAACAGCTTGAGCTAGAGACCCTACCACTAAAAAACTAAAAAGAAATTTAAAAAAAAAAAAAAGAAGAAGAACAAAAGGAAAAAAAGTGACTTGTGAAGATGAGGACATGGATCACTGGCTCAGTGGCTAAAGTGCTTGCTGCACAAGCGTGAGCTCAGATCTCCAGAACCACCATGAAGCTAGACACTGTTCATGAGCATCTGTAGCCCCAGCATGCCTACAGTGAGAAGGAAAGATAGCAACCAGCAACAGATTCTGCCTCAAATAAGATGGAAGGCAAGGACTGCTCCTGAATTTGTCCTCTCACTTCCATAACTACATTCACACGAATGAGCATACATGCACATCATACACACACACACACACACACACACACCAAAACATTATGCAGTTTTTTGCATATGTATATAATTTTTGCATGTATAGATGCATTTTCACATGTGTATGTATGCACATGTGTGTGTGCATGTGTGTAGAGTACAGACATTGATATCAATTGTCTTCTCCCATCACTTTCCACTTTATTTACTGAACCAGGGTCTCTTACGTGAACACAGAGCTTGCCAACTCAGCTTTTGTAGATAGCTAGCTTGCCCTGGGCAGCTTTTGTCTCCACCTCCTAATTGTGGGCATTTATATGGGTGCTTGGGACCGAAATTTTGGTCCTCATGCTTGCACAGAAGTGCCTTACTAACTGAGCCATCTCTCCAGTCCCTTGTGTAGTTTTACTATCAAAAACATTCTTTGGTTTTGGCTTCTGGTCTTTCAGATGTTTCACAAAGAGGAAAAGGTATTATAACCACAAACTATCAAAGAAGCATGTGTATATCAGAATAGAAATGAATGTAAATCTAAAAAGGTAAATGAGAAACATAGCCTATCCTTTGTACACTGAAAACTACAAAGTACTTAGAAGTAAATGTTGTAATATAGAAACAGGAACCATATAAAAACAATAAGACCTTAATGTACAATATAAGCGTTAATCTGAATACAAATTCTATTCTCATTATGAGAGAATTTGCATTCATAAATACATATTTTCCCTATATTAATATAAATTTAATGTAATTCTAATTGGAATATCCACAGGGATTTAAGTCATATTTTATAAATAGAAGAAAATATCTAAGAATAAGAGAAAAGAACAGCAGTCATAATGAACAAAATCTTAATGTTTATTAGGATATAACGTAAATCCTCTATAATTGGATTAGTGTTTCATTGTCACAAAAACAGATGCATAGATAGATAAAACAGGATGAATAAAAAATAGACTACAGTGTATATGAGAATTTTAATTTCACTAATAGTATTGCTATTTAATTGGAAAAGAATATTATATAATATTTATAAGCTTAGTCATTTATAAAAATGTAACTTTGCACATATGCATGACAATATTTTAATCCATGCAATAAAGTTATACATGAAATAAATGTGAAAATCTATCTAGGGGACATGTATATTACCTTAATGCTATGGTAAAGGCAACCTTCTTAAGCAAGATAGGATGTCCGTTTCTAAATAAAACATAGATGTTTAACCTATCAAGTATTTTATACCTTTATAATGTGAAAAGAGACATAAACCTAATTAAACCATGAAGTCAGAATGAAATTATAAAATATTGTTTGCCATCTATAAAATTGAGAAAAAAATTTCAAATAATAAAACAACTTCTTATAATCTATATTTTATTTATGAGTAACTAACAGAACACTGAAAATATAAATTATGCCTTTAGGATCAGAACACAGAACCCATAATTACTTGGTTAAGATAACATTTAATTATTTATCAAATAGTAATTAAATTGGTTTCAAACTTAAGTATAATTTTCTTCTGTTCCATATGAAATCTACTTGCCAAAGACCCAAGGATCACAGATTTTGTGAGTGACTTCTATGTAAATGTGTTTTGAGAAATAAAAAACATAATAAAAAATTAAAAATTAAGATATTCATATTTTCCGTAACAAAGTACAAAACTTTTAAATATAAACACAAAGTATGTAGATAATCCAATAAATTGGTCAAAGAATATGAGAAAACAAAATCCTTAAAAGCAAATCCTAAAATGAACTATGCATTCAAACTCAGTGGTAGTCAGAAAAATGCATTCTGAAGTAACACAATTTATCATTTCGACACCATAAAACAGGCACACCTTTTAAAGGGGCAGTAGACTTACTTTAAGAGGGGATAGAGATACCCTGCACCAAAGGTTACACTAAGCACAGAGTAGGCCAGGTCTCCCAGTTCCCCAGCTCCCCATAGTTCGCTGGTCCTAGTAGGTCCCCAATGCCTGGCTTGGGGCTGTTTGGACCCTGTGAGCTTGCTGCGGTAGTAGGCCCCTTGCTCTGCCTTCCTGATTGAAGAGTCCCTGCAGCCCCAGTTCCTGGATACCCTGTGCCAGAGGGTGCTCACAGTACTCAGTGAGTAGGCCAGAGCTCTTGATTGGTCCCCCACCTCCTAGTTCCCTGGTTCTGGTACTCCTGCTGCTACCTTGGGGAGGCCTAGTCCTTGTATGTGGGCTGTGGAAGGAGGCCTTTTGCTCTGATGTCCTGACTGGCCCCTGGGTACACAAATCCCTATTCCCTTGAGTCAGAGGGTGCATGGGCCACTGTAGGAGCTGGCCTCCTGCCACTAGCTCTCCAGCTTCCTGGCTCCTGGTTCCATAACCCATGACCCCTGTGTGCAGAGGAGTATGCTCAAGTGGAGTGAGTATGCCAGAGCTCCCAGTTCCCCAGGTACCTTTGATGTACCTGAAATTTCCACAGTCTGTGTAACTGTGGTTATAACCCCATTGTACACCAGTATACCATGGTTCACATTTTAAAACAGAGCACCCTATGAAGATCCTACAAGGACAAAAACTTGCTTTTTTCCTCACTAGAATAAAGTGTTTCCCCAAGATGGGTAGATCACAATGCTAAAAAACCAACAAAAGTCAGAAAACTGAGCGATATCCACCAAGGATGCCTAGTCCCACAATGGAAGCCTCCAATGAAATCATAAAATCAACAAAAATTCAATCCCAAAATGAACACACAACAACCAATGAGACCCTGATCAAAAGAACTGCAGAACTGGAAGCAAATCATGAAAAAACCAACAATTGTGTGAATGATATTAAAAAGAATCATCTCTTATAGCATTCACCTTTTGACAGTAGGCTTAATGTGATTGAAGAAAACATTAGAAGGCTCAAGAGAGATATAAATGAATTAAAGGTGACTCAACAAATGGAATATCTCAATAACCAATTGATTAAGCTTAATGAGGACTTGATCAAGTTCAAGAAGGAATTCTAAGAAGCATCAAGAAAATCAAAATTCAAACTGAAATTGTACCTGAAAAAAGATATGGACATGATGCAAAATCACACAGCAGAATACAAAAATCAAATAAAGCTTATAAAAACCTCTTAAGAACCCCTCACTAATAGTTAGTCATGTAGAAGACTGAACTTCAGACCTGGAAGACAAGAGAAGAAATTGATGCAGAGGACAAAAATTTTGCTAAGTTCAAAAACTCAAGTGAACAGAATATGAGGGAACTGTGGGATACCATAAAACAACCAAATATAAGAATCATGGGTATACCAGAAGGAGAGGAAATCCAAGCCTGAGGAATTCAGAACATATTCAACAAAATTATTGTAGTAAAATTTCTGAATCTCTCAAAAAAGAGGCCCACCCAGATACAAGAAGGTCACAGAACACTAAATAGACAGGACCAAAGAAGCAACTCTCCAAAGCATATCATAGTTAAAACTCTTAATAATGAAAACACAGAGAGAATACTAAAACCAGAATAAGAGAAACAATTCACTACATACAAAGGCAACCTCATCAGAATTAACTCAGATTTCTCAATGGAAAACCTAAAAGCCAGAAGGTCCTGGAGCGGAACTCTTCAAAGTCTAAAAAACATGTGGCTTCCAACCCAAGTTACTGTACCCAGAAAAATTATCCCTCATAATAGATGGTGAAAGCAAAACTTTTCATGACAATCATCAACTCTACAATTATATGAACACAAAACCAAAACTGCAGAGAATACTTCTGGGAATACTCCACATAGAAGAGTCAAACAACCAATCTCAAGAGCCAACAAGAAGATCACAATAATCAAAAATAGACCAGGCTCAAAAAAGTATGAAAATGTCAAACCCCATAAACACCTCATCATGGCAGGGATTAATTCAAACCTCACAGTAATAACCTTAAATATTAATGGTCTTAATTTGCCCATCAAAAGACATAAGTTAACAGGGTGGATCAAAAAATGAACTGTTCTGTCTGATGTCTTCAAGAAACCTACCTCACAACTAAGGATAGACACCTCCTCAGGGTGAAAGGATGGAAAATGATATGCCAAGCAAATGGAAATAAGAAACAATCAGGTGTTGCTCTATTAATATCTAAAAACATAGACTTCAAACCAAAAGTAATCAAAAAGGACAAGGAAGGCCACTTCTTACCATCAATGAAATGTCCCAACATGCAAGCATGACAGAACTTTCCACCCCAACTCTACAGAGTTCACATTCTTGTCAGCAATCCAGGAAGCCTCCAAAAAAGACTGTATGTAAGGCCATAAAGCATCCCTCCATAAATTCAGGAAAATTGAAGTAACTTCCTACATCATATGGGATCACAATGCTTTAAAGCTAGAAATTAATAACAAAAGACACATCAAGAATTCCACCAGCTCCTGAAGATTAAAGAACACACTTTTAAACAAGGAATAGGTTGTATAAGAAATCAGAGAAGAAACTGTAAAATTCCTAGAATTGAATGATCATGAAAACACAATTTACCAAATCTTTTGGGATACAATGAAGGCAGTCCTAAGAGGAAAATTCATAATGCTAAATGCCTTCATAACAAAGACAGAGAAATCCCAAATTATAACCTAACTGTACACCTAAAGGCATTGGAAAAACAAGAACAATCCAACCCTAAGAGCTCCAGATGAAAATAAATAACCAAGATCAGAGCAAAATTATTGAATTGGAAACTAAGAAAATATTTTAAAAAAATCAATGAAACAAAGAGCTTGTTCTTTGAAAAAATAAAATTGATAAACCCCTGGACAATTTCATCAGGCAAACAAAAGAGAAGTCTCAAATTAACAAAATCAGAAATGAAAAAAGGAGTGCTCACAACAGACATCAATGAAATTGACAGAATCATCAAGGCACACTTCCAAAACCTCTACTCCACAAAATTAGATAATCTAGAAAAAATGGATTAATTTGTAGCCATATACCAAACCACCTACCAAATGATACTCAGAGCAGATTAATCTCCTAAACAAACCTATCATATCCACAGAGATTGAAAGGTAATCACAAACCTCCCCAAAAAGAAAAGTCCAGGGCTAGATGGCTTCTCAGCTAAATTCTATCAAACCTTGGTTGAAAAATGGAAACCAATTTTTCTCAAACTGTTTCACATAATCAGAGACCAGGGAATCCTCCCCAACTCCTTTTGTGAAGTTAGCATCACTCTAACACCAAAATAAGACAGAAATACAACAAGAAAACTGTAGACCTATATCCCTGATGAATTTAGATGCAAAGATCCTGAACAAAATCCTAGCAAACCAAATTCAACAATGCATCAAAAGCATTATCCACCTTGATTAAGTAGGCTTTATCCCAGGGATGCAGGGCAGGTTCAACATAAAGTAATCGGTCAACATAATATACCACATAAACAAACTTAGCCATAAGAACCACATGATCATCTCAATTGATACAGAGAAGGCCTTTGACAAAATACCACACCACTTCAAGATCAAAATGCTGGAAAGAATAGGCATGGGGGGTTTACATCTCAACAGAATAAAGGCCATATATATAGCACTCAAAGTCCAAATAATACTTAATAGGTAAAGACTCAAGGAGTTCCCTTTGAGATTGTGGACAAGACAGGGGTGCCCACTCTCACCACTGCTCTTCAACATAGTACTTAAAGTACTAGCCCACACAATAAGACAGGAGAAAGAAATAAAAGGGATTCAAATTGGAAAGGAAGAAGTCAACTTAGCCCTATTTACAGATGACATGATGCTATACATAAATGACCTGAAAGTCTCCATCCCAAAACTTCTAAATGTCATTTATTCCTTAAGTAAAGTGGCAGGATACAAAATCAATGCACAAAACCAGTAGCCTTTCTATATGCAAAGTACAAATATACAGAGAAAGAAATCAGTGAGGCTGTCCAATATTCAAGAGCAACAAAAAATAAAACACCTTGGAATAACACTAAAAAGGATATGAAAGACCTATATAATGAAAACATAAAAAAAAAAAATCTCAAGAAGAAATCCAGGAGGACTTGAGAAGATGGAAAAGACCTCCCATGCTCTTGGATAGGTAGAGTTTATATTGTGAAAATGGCAAGTCTACCAAAAGCAATATACAGATTTAATGCAATACCAATAAAAATGCCAGCATCATTCTTCACAGAGATAGAAAAAATGATCTCAAAATTCATATGGAAGGGCACCAGGCCTTGGATATCCAAATATATCCTCAGAAAAAAAAATATGGAGGTTTCATCTTACCCAAACTAAAGTTATATTAGAAAGCCATAGTAATGAAAAAAGCATGGCACTGGCATAAGAACAGAAACATAGACCAAACAGAACAGAATTGAAGACCCATACCTTAATTCAAGTAACTACAGCTATTTGATCTTTGACAAAGAGGCCAATAATGTAGACTGGAGATAAGACAGCATCTTCAACAAATAATGTTGGAGAAATTGGATAACCATATGAAGAAAATAAAACTAGACCCACGCATCTCTCCATACACAAAAATCAAGTCCAGATGGATTAAAGACCTCAATATAAGACCTGAAACTCTTCTCCTACTGGAGGACAAAAATAGCAGGTAATCTCCATGATGTAGGACTGGGAAAATTCTTCCTGAACAAAACCCCAGAAGCCCAGGAAATTAAACAATCATTCAACCAATGGGATCTCATGAAGCTGAAAGCTTTTGCACAGACAAACACACCATAAGCAGAGCCAATAGATTACCCACTGAATGGGAGAAAATCTGCACCATCTATACCACTGACCAAAGCCTAATATCTAGCATCTACAAAGAACTAAAAAGAGTAAACAATAAAAAAATCAAACAACCCACGGCAAAAATGGGGCAGAGAACTGAATAAGGAGTTCTCAGAGGAAGAATTACAAATGGCTAACACACACTTAAGAAAATGTTCAACATCCCTAACCATTAGAGAAATTCAAATTAGAACAACCATGAGATTCCACCTTACTGCAGTAAGGATGGCAATTATTAAAATACCTAACATGACAAATATTGGCAAGAATATGGGGAAAGAAAAATCATCATCCACTGTTGGTGGAAATGTAAACTTGTGTAACCACTATGGAAATCAATTTGGAGATTCCTGAAAAGGTTGAACATAGAGCTACCAACAGGCCCAGTTATTCCCTTACTGGGCATTTATCCTAAATACTCCATTCATCAATACAGAGACATTTGCTCAACTATGTTTACAGCTGCTCAATTCATTATAGCTAAAAACTGGAAGCAACCCAGATGGCCATCATTGGATGAATGGATAATGAAGTTGTGGTACATTTACACAATGGAATTCTACTCATCAGTAAGAAAAAAATGATTCAATGAAATTTGTATAAAAAATGGACAGACTTGGAACAAACCATACTTTGTGAACTCACACAATCACAGAAAGATAAATGTCACACGGTGTCACTTAGCTGCAGTTCCTAAGCTGGACCTGTTCCAGTCGCTGACTTACCTAATATGCAACTCAAGGCCTAGACAGTAGGCATGGAAGGGTTAGGTGAAAGCGGAAGGGGAGGGGAAAAACTAACACAAAATTAAATCCCAAATGAGCTAATACCATAGAAACCATTATCCTTCAAGATAGCTTAAAAGATATAACCTTCAATGGAGGAAGGGGAAAGCACCTGAAAAGTAGGGCTCTGATGAAGGTAGGATGAAGCCAATATTTAAAAGAAATTTATTGTTTTGTCTCTGGCCTGTAACTCCCAGTACCAAAGATTGGTTGTTACCCACATTGAGCTATTGATGGGAGAGAACTACGAGGTCCCCAAATCAAGACAGCATTTAGTGAAAACACTGGATTACCTTCCTAAGGCAAAAGCTAAGATCCTATTACTGAAGACACCATATACTGCTGACACAGAGCACAAATAGACCTGGCTGGAATTCAGAAGAAAGCCAGTCCTCAGACTGTTAGCCTGTCTAGTGCTCAAAAGCACTACATGAGCTACTGGGGGAAAATGGCCAACAATAGTCTGAGCAACCAAAGGTCTAAGCTTCTCAGAAGCAAACACCCTGACATGATGTTCACTCCCATGAAATAATGACATACAGTCCCAGTGGGTAACCAGCAGCTTTCTGATTGGCTAAGAGATCTGCTCCACATAAAGGAACCCATATCTGGAATTGGGAATCAGATCAGAATCCTATGGAGACAAAGATTATGTTCTCCACTGTCAAGTTCTCACTAGTTTTTGGTTAAAAGAGGGGTTACATACATAAACATCTTCCTAAATTAATAATTATTATCCCATTTTAACAATGCTGACTTAATTCTTCATGGGAGAATCTGTTCTTCTTTTTAGAAGGTAGTGAGACCAGAGGAGATAAACTACCCCTTGCATTTCAGCCAAGCCATAGCTGAAACCACAGAGGAATTGGGAAGGAAGATGAGCAAGAGTCCTGCTTCATTGCTGTACCTGATAATCAGTGCCAGAATGTAGGAGACAGACCCTGAGGATATCCAACACCTACCAAAGCAGAGATCCAGAGGCTCCTCAGAGCTCACCACTGGTTTAGACTTAAAACTCACCCACCATGGCTCAGGGAATTTTGCAAAGAGGAAGCAGAAAGATTGTAAGAGCCACAGGCTGAGACATCATGCCCAGAGGCATTCCTCCCCCTCCCCAAGTAACCGACTGCTGCTCTCACAACATATAAACCACAACCCAATGTGGAATATCTGCAACTCCACCGAGGACAGTCCCCAGTGGAATGGGGGCAGGGACGAGGGAAAAGAGGGTACCAACACATGATATATCCATCAGAATCATGTTGTTAATCTGGGCATGGTAGCACACAACTTTAATCCCAGCACTTGGGAGGCAGAGATAGGAGGATCTTTGTGAGTTCAAGGCCAGCCTGAGACTACATAGTGAATTCCAGGTCAGCCTGAGCTAGAGTGAAACCCTACCTTGAAAAACCAAAAAGAAAACAAAAAAATGTTAATAATAATAATAATAATAAAACATTTAAAGAGAGGGAATACAAGTAAAGAAGTCTTCAAAAGACATAATAAAGTGGATTTATAGAGTTTTCATGTAGGAAATAATCGGGCAACACTTAATAAAAATTAAAAATCAATGTACCATTTAAAATACCAGTCTCTCTTCTGGGATTCTACTGAAATAAAATCAAACACATAAGTTGTATAGAAGATAGATAGATAGATAGATAGATAGATAGATAGATAGATAGAGATAGAGATGGAGATAGAGATAGAGATAGAGGGATAGATAGATAGATAGATAGATAGATAGATAGATAGATAGATAGATAGAGATAGATGACATAGACATACATATAGATGATATAAATATATAGTATATACATAGAGAATGTAATAAAGCATCAGTCATAGAAGAGCAAGAAAGTCAATACTATGTGTAGAAGACGCCTTATTGTTCTTGTTAGTGGGAGAAACCACCCAACCAGAAGCAGCTCATGAGAGGAAAGGGTTTATTTCAGCTCACCATTACATGGTGGAAAAGCATGGTAGGCTTGAGCAGGAAGCCTTGGTCACCTCTCCACATGAATGGGAATGAAGTAGTCCCCATGAGCTAGCCCTAAATGCTAAGTGAGCTGTACTAATAAACAGTGACACATTTTCATCTCCACCTCCCAGAGGGTCCAACACTTTCCCATATTGCCACTAGCTAGGTTCTAAATATTCAAAACACATACCTCCTAGGAGATATTTCATTCAAACCACTGCACAATGGAGCATTATGCAGCACTCATAAGAAATAATTCAGAACTCTACCTGTTGATTTGAAGGAATTCTCATGAGCTTTCATGAATGAGAAAAGCAAATGCTGAAAGCTTACATGTGATCTCAAATCGAAAGAAAAGGGTATACTATGTGTACATTTGTATTAGGTAATTGAGTGTTATTAAATAAACATAAACACAAATTTAGAAGGATAAGTAATAGTTTTCCATGTGTTTTCTAAAGGTGATGGTAGAGCAGTCCTAGGAATGAGCTACATGGGAGGAAAAATTCAGTAGACAGGAGCAGTTTGGGTTGGAAAATTCAGTATTGCCAACTAACTACTATCTTTTTTACTTTCATTTACTTTGAGATGTTCTATACTATCATATGAGAAGTAGTCCTATTAAACTAGGGCGTGTGTTAGTATTTATTAATTTTTTTATGAGAGGCTGTGTTTAAGGCTTCATGTTTAACTGACACCACTGTGCCAAAAAAGAGGACGTCACCTTGTTACTCCCAGGTGAAATAGTAGCAAAAATTTTCCATCTGGCCTCTGTTGATTTCTGAGGTTTGATCATGCCTTGTTCCTGGTGGGTAGAAGTTGGAGTCTTGGCTTCCTTGTCGTTTCTGTTTGGAGATAATTGTGTTACCATCAAGCAATGGTAAAGTCCTAAATCTCTATTTGGCCTCCTGAAGGAAAGGAGAGGATAACCTTGCTTCTTCTGACTTCATATACCTCAGTTCGTCTTCACAGTACAGTGAGAAGCCTCATTCCTGCCAGTACAGATGGAAAGTCTCAGCTCCCCTTTTTACTTCTCTAACATTACTGCTTGAGCAGTATTAGGGTAAATACCTCAGCAGTTTGCCATGGATAAAAGCCCAGGCTACTGTATTAGTCAAGATTCTCTTGGGAGAAAGAATGAGTAAAATGAAGAGGATTTATTAGATTATCTTACTAACGTGGGCTGGAAAGTTTGTAATGGCTGATTTCAGACTGGAGAGTCTAAGAATCCAGTAGCTGCTTGAGTCTATGAGACTGGATGCTTCAGCTTTCCCCATCTGGTGCTAGGAATCTGAAGGATTCATGGACTGTCCATGGTCTTCAGTAGATGCTAGAAAACCAAGAAAGCTGAGTTCCAATGTTAGTGGAGGATGGTAGCAACAGGGCGGATGCACTAACCACTGAGAGGCCAAAGCAGGCAGGTAAAAAGGTGAAAAGCACCATTTTTTTTTTTCCATGAAACTTCTTTATATACAAGCTGCCAACAGAAGGGTTCCCCTCTTCAGTCTATCCTTCTTGGAAATGCCTTTGAAGACCTTCCCAGGAAACATGTCTTAATTTATTCAATATCCAATCAAGATGACAATATAAACAAATAGTTACAGTGACCCTTACTTCCTTGATGGCACTGACTACAGTATAAGGAACATAGACATGATCATAATCAAACCAAAAGTTCCTCCTATTTCCTTTGATGTCTTGATTTTAAATCTATTTAAATCTTTAAAACTATAAAACCTCAGAAAATGTTTATTATTCCTCCAAACTCACACATCAAACATTTTCCATTTCTATTTTATTTTTTATGGGGCACTGTACATTCCCATTCATGTTACATTAAAGAAAGTGTTAGGTGTTATTAAAGCCTTTTAAGTAAATCAATTAACAAATTAATACTAAAGTTATTACAGTGAGGTAAACCATGTTATTTTTTCCAGTCCTAAGATTTTAAGACAGTTCTTAGTAGATCTTAAAGAATTAGAACTGCTTTAATAAATTGTCATGGAATTTCACATACTAATATTTAAACTTAGAAAGAATTTTGAGTTGGAGAGTTGCACATCAATTGTGCCAATAATTAACAAAATTATCCTATAAAGTTCAATTTTATGAAGACTTAATTTCTTAAATTAAGCCTCATAGTATATGTATTCTTCAATGTTCCCTCAAATTAAAAAAAAAAAAAAAACAAGCAAGGGTTGGACAGATGGCTTAGCAGTTAGGCACTTGCCTACAATGCCAAAGGACCCAGGTTTGATAGCCCAGGACCCATGTGAGCCTGATTCACAAGATGGCACATGCGTCTGGATGGAGGTCCTGGCACGCCCATTCTCTCTCTCTCTCTCTACCTGCCACTTCTCTCTCTCATAAATATAAATTAAAAAATTAAACAAAAACAATCAAACTATATTTTAGTAATAGTAATAACATAATCAAATGAATCAAATTTTGTTCAATACATACTCAAAAGTTAGGGGCTTTGTGACAGAGAAATATAATTTTTTCTTCCATGCATGATCAACCTGAAAATTCCCAGAATTCTTCAAAATCCAAGACAAAACACCAAGAGTTGTGTGAGAACAAAATGATAAAAAACTAAAACACAATAGAACTTACTCATTTTCAGCATTAAATTACTATATGACTTATTAAAGGCAGTTGGTGATCACCATCCCTTCACTTTTTCATCTGTAGAAGTTATGAAATAATCCATTCAGAAAGTAGTCCTTGCCTGAAAGTTGTTAAAATACTCCAGATAGGATTTTAAATTAAGCACTGATAGAGAGAATGAACCTGAGTATTAGCCCTAACACAAACTAGGTTATGAAAAAGAGAACAGCTGTAAGAAACTTGAAGTTGTGTGTTCAACTAGAGAAAATATTTATTGCATTGTACTATATGGATGGGTATCTTCAGGGTTTGTTGCTGATCTTAATTAGAAGATTGCTTTATTTTTTTCTTTTGTTGTTGTTGTTTCACAATCCAGTACATACCAGGAAACCAAGTGAAACATACATTTTCCTATCACAATCTAGAGATCTGGAGGCATGGGAAAATTCCTCTAAGGCTGAGTTGTAAAATAGTTCTGATATATATAATTATGTATGTAAAGCATTACAATGAATCTCTCCTTTTTATTCCTTCCTTTCTCTCGTTAACATAGGAAGTAGATAAACAGCTCAAATATTAAATATTCTAAAACCAAATATATAGCAAATGAGTCTCAGCTTTAATACTTGTTTCTTAGCAAATTCATATCCATATAACATATGTTAATCTATTTAATAATATGAACCTGAACTTAGTATTCAGGATGTTAATATCTACTCAGATTTTATTAAGGTTTATGTGAATTAGGGATTATCAAAGAAAAATAGGCTAGCAAGATTTTTATTCAAAATGGTTGCAATAGTGAGGGCAAAAAGGGAAAGAGAATTAAAGAGATAGAGAAGACAGAGGAATATCTCAATTTTATTACAACAAAAGGTCAGAGAGCATTAAAGTACTAGGATGAACTAATGGAAAGAGTAAGGACACTGGTCAATATAATTAGGCCATCTGTGTTGGCTAATTTTAGCTAATGGAAGTCAGACTCCTACCCTGGTACAGATATGGAAAATGTAAGTGTACTGCCTACATTGGTGATTGCATTTTGAGGGAATGGCTCCAATGTCCTTCAGGAAGATGTTCCTGAAACATCAATCAGAGCAAAGGCTGGGAGAATATTCAAATCTCAAAAATATGAGAAAGAATTGACTTTTAATTTTTGGGGTTTTTTTGTTTGTTTGTCTGTTTTGTTGTTTTTTTTATTGTGGATTTTTTTTTTTTGAGGTAGGGTCTCACTCTAGCTCAGGCTGATCTGGAATTCACTATGTAGTCTCAGGGTGGCCTCAAATTCTCAGCAATCCTCCTACCTCTGCCTCCCGAGTGCAGGGATTAAAGGCGTGCGCCACCATGCCTGGCTGACTTTTTTTTAATTTTTAATTTTGGTCTGTTTTTATTTATTATTTTGTTTAAGAGTGACAGACAGACAGAGAGAGAAGAGAGAGAGAGAGAGAGAGAGAGAGAGAGAGAGAGAGAGAGAATGGGCACGACAGGGCCTCCAGCCACTGCAAACGATCTCCAGATGCATGTGCCACCTTGTGCATGTGGCTTCCATGGGTCCAGGGGAATTGAGCCTTGAACTGTGGTCCTTAGGCATCCAGGCAAGCACTTAACCACTAAGCCAACTCTCCAGACCCCCAGCTGACTTTTTCATTTTTTTTGAAAGTAAATGATCTAAACCAAGGAAGACTAGGAAGGACTTTCAATCTGGGCTGGAGCAATAACTCTCTAGGTAGAGTGTTTGCCATGCAAGCATGAGAACCTTAATCCAAATCCCAGCACCCATGAGAGTGGTTTGCATTTTAATCTCAAGGCTGAGAAAGTGGAGACAGTAATATTCCTGGAGATAACTGGTCAGCCAGTCTAACCTCATTGGCAAGCTTCAATCCAATGACAGAACCTGTCTTAAAAATGGCAGTTGGCATTCATTAAGGAGAATAGCCAGAAGTTATCATGACACTTCCACATGAATGTACACACACATACATGCATACACACACACATGCACATCTACACACACATTTACCTGTATGCTCAAACAGGTGCACACACACACACACACACACACACACAGCAAAGGCATACATTAAAAAAGGCTATGGTTTGAAAGAAAGTGATGTGAATATTGGTTAACAAGATAATTTTAAGACCATCTTGGTAAGGATGATATTGTCTTCATGTTATAGATAAGATAAGTTAAGGTGCTTGCCTGTAAAGCCTAAGGACCCAGGTTCAATTCCACAGCACCCATATAAGCCAGATGTGCAAGTGGTGCATGTGTCTGGAGTTTGTTTGCAGTGGATAGAGGACCTGGTGCACCCAATCTCTCTGTCCTTTTCAAATAAAATAAATAAATAAATAAATAAATAAATAAATAAATAAATAAATAAATATTTTTTAAAACAGAGAATTTTGACCTGATAAATTCTTATCTTAAGTTGTGTTTTGTGAAAGACAGGTGTAAGGCAACCTATGAGATGTCTCAAATATTTTGTGCAGCCTTAGCTAATGTGGTATTGATTGTAATTCACAATGTTTGTGAACAACTACAGATTCTGAGATGTCTTACAGTTTCAATAAAACAATATAAAATAAAAACAACCAAGGCAACTTTTCCTTAAGACAATATTTTACTCATTTAATAACAAGTCCCTCTGGAATGTCTATTGCAAGTATCAGAAGTAAGGGCCAAGTATCCCTTGATTTCTATTTTAGTTCTACAATTCTCCCATTATACATATTTAATAATATAGTTATCCTTCTTGACTATAAAAATTCATTTATCTGTTCCTTATTGCAATGGCATACTTCCTCTTGGCCCAAATTGATATCTTAACACTTTTTATCTAATGTTCCTTCATTCTGGATTTTAAATCTATTCATCAAACTTATTTTACCTTTCTTTTCACACTTAGTACCACTAAGCAGATGGAATAGGGGATAACCATATGTTTTAAAATATTCTATGTTAGGCCATGTCTTATGATTATCTTGCAATAGTAGCTATTTGCTTTATCATCACGTGTGTTTCAGAACATGGGGGATTCCAGAAATATTCAATTATTAGAATAATTATCAATTATCCTAAACATTTCTATTAAGCAATAATTTATCATAAATTCTTTGATAATTTCTTGAAAAATTTACAAAAACAATAAAAGGAAAAGAGAGACAAGAAAGAAGTCAAGGAATGATGTATATGTATATTTCTCTAAGGTAACTTATTTCTCTAGTCATGTAAACAAAATTCAGATGCTCCTATTTATGATACTCTTGGAATAATCCTGAAAGTTTTAGCTTTGTAAAAATACTCTAGAAATGTCTTAATAGGAATTAAAGGAGGGAGGGTTCTATACTGTGAGCATTCTCTTTGCCTGGTAAAAATAAGAGGAAAAGCCAAATGACTGAAGTTGGTAAATTCCTCTCATTGCAGAGACAGGCATATGAAATCTCCTTTGGAACATAATTATACTCTGGACATTTACTAAGATAAGGGAACTAAGAAGAAAACCATTATTGGATTTTCTTTCTTCTTTTAAATTTCTTTCTTTCTCTCTCTCTTTCTTTTTTTCTTTTTCTTTTTTGAGTTTTCAAGGTAGGGTTTCAATCTAGGCTGACCTGGAATACAATATGTAGTCTCAAACTCACAACAATCCTCCTACCTCTGCCTCCCAAGTTCTGGGATTAAAGGCATGTGCCACCATGCCCACCTGGGATTTTCTTGTCTTTTCTTTTTTTTCTTTTTTTTCTTTTTTTGATTTTTTTTCATTTTTCAGTTTTTCAAGGTAGGGTCTCATTCTAGCCCAGGCTGACCTGGAATTCACTATGTAATCTCAGGGTGGCCTCAAACTCACCGCAATCCTCCTAACTTTACCTACCAAATGCTGGGATTAAAGGTGTGCACCACCACGCCTGGCTGGGATTTTCTTATAAATAACACAACTATGTCATTTTACCATAGAATAAACAGTCAGATTTACTGCAGTTTTTTTTTGAGAGAGACACAGAGAGAGACAGAGAGAAAGGGAGAAGAAGACAGATAGAGATGGGCGCACCAGCAGCCTCTCAGCTGCTGCAAACAAAATCCAGATGCATGCACCCCCTTGTGGTCAAGTGTGGCATTGCACCCTGCATCACTTTGCATCTGGCTAAACATGGGACCAGGAGATTGGAACCTCTGGAGATTGGAACCAGCGTTCTTAGGCTTAGGAGGCAGGCGCCTTAACCACTAAGGCATCTCGCCAGCCCATTACTGCAATATTTCTTGAAGAAGGTAACAAGTTAAGGTCATCAATTTCAATGAAATAAATTTTTAACTATCATTAAGTTATATAAAATATGTGTATCTCTCCTGATTACCAAAGTACAACATATCATTACAACAGAGCCATTGAACATACTTGTTTATGTTATAATATATATTTGCATAGGCATATCCAAGATTAATACCAATCAAAATAATTACTCCCATTTATATCTGAACACCTAATGAAGTATAAGGAAAACAATTCTATTTTTGAAATTACTCAGAATTTAATCCTAAGTAGAAGTTCTATGCTATGATTACAGGTGTCAATGCATTCATTCTCTACTATAAAAAGTAAATTTTGTGTTCCAAGTATACATTTTAGATACACAAACACATGTTAATTTGTGGTGGATAGAGTTACTTTGAAAGATTGTAGACTATTTTAGACAACACAAATATATGTGTAAATAATATCATAGTTTTCATATATATTTTTCTCCTAGGCTTAAATATTTGTCCATTTTATAGCTTTGGTTCTATTATTTACACAAAATAACAGATCAACTGGGGAAGAGGATCAAATAACACTGTATCATTCCAAATATTAGAGGAATTACCTTATTTCTGAACAATTGGAATATATTCTCTAAAACAACCAAGAAAAATAAAAGCTATTTTCTATAAATCATTTTGTTTATAATCCATTATTCCTTTTAAATCCCATTATATTTAATTTATTACTCTGAGGAATAGCTGAATAATAATGCTGTGCTACATAAGATAGGCTATGCATATTCATGAGACCTCATGAATTATTTCTAAAATTGAAATGAACAAACCTTTATCATATAAGAAAGCAATTAAAAGTACTTGACTCATAGGAAGATAAATCAAAACTGAAAATGTAATCCCCTAGGCATATATAGTCTAAAACATTGCCATGAGAAGTAACACATCATGCTAGATGAGGCTTCCTGGAGTAAAAGGAAGGTTTTAAATATTAAAGTTGCTATCTTAGTTCATAAAACATTCTGGTATGCATAAAGGCATACTGCCTTTTACAAAGCTGAGCTGGTAAGTGATTTAAGGTGCTTTTGAACAGCATATTATCTTCTGACACATTTGCTTTCTGAAAACCCAAGACAATTTAATAATTTTATTAAAGTATCCAGGTAACACTGCACCAAGAAAAGCCCTCAGGCGAGGATTTAAAATGCTCATACTGTAGAATAGAAATTAACAAATGATACATACCTCAGTATCTCTCTCACATTCTCTATGGTTGTTTAATAATCAAGTGATGTATAAAGCTGTCAAAAGGCAGTGAATTTGAAAATAGAAGGGCTATAGAATTGAAGTGAATGAACTGGAAAAAGAAAACATTGATCATTTACTATTTTGTATAGAAAGAGCATGAAGCTGTGCCCCAAGGTTAATAATTTAGAGGAAGTAGTTTAGCAAATGGTATTCTAATGACTTCCCAACCTGGCAATGTATTTTTCTGTTTTTTTTTTTTTTTTTTTTTTTTTTTCTGCTCAGGGGAACATACACAGAATTTTTACCAGGGGAAAAAAAAAACCACATTGCTTTTATGAAAGTATGTAATACAATTGGAAGAAAATCCTTCAGGTCTTCTTATTCCCATACTGCCAATTATGTCTTAGCCATTCAGTTCAATATTAACTGGCATTGTTTTACCTTATTTTTGAAACATTCTAAGTTCCATCCAACATGTCAAGGTTGCTCACAATTCCAACTTTCAGACATGCCTGCAGTTTAAATCATCTGTATTTTATGCTGTTTCTCCTCTTGTCCTGACAAAACGTTTTCTCAACTATCCCACCATTTTATAAACAAAATAAGACAGAAATACCTATCTTGTTCAGACTCTTCCTATAATGAAAAATCTATTCATTTCAAATGGCTCTATCAGGCAAGCCTTCATCAAGTATTGTTATTTTATATGAGCGCTCAGCCAAAGTTGATTTATTCTATTTAAAAAAATTATTTCATAAAAGATAAAAAAATGAGGCATCAGTTGAAATTAACCAAACTTCAAATACCCTGGACTATTGTAATAATAAAAGCCTGAGATGAGAATTAGAACCATGTAGAAATGTCACTATGACAAGTAATGACTATTGACTCTGGGAGAGCCTAACTCTGAATTCTGAATGTCTGTTTCATCATCTATAAAGCAATATATTAATGTTTAATGAGCTAATGAAGAAACAATGGTGGGATACTGAAGCCTTCTTATCAAAAGAGTAGAGCAGCAGACATCAGTGTTTTTTATTTCTAGAAATTCATAGCTTAATACAGGAAGAACATGAAATTCAGAACATACAAATGTCTATGAGGAGGGATGGATGACATCTAAGGAAATCCTTCAAGTCTGCCTAAATATGGATACTTCTGTGAAAAAATATACATGACCATGCAAGGTTGCATGCATTCCACCATTTTTTAAAAATCCATTTAGATTCCAGTTTCATGCAGGCTTATCCATTAGTCACAAGGGAAGATGACTGTGACTTATTCTTTCCACTTTGAATGTGCACTAAAATCACCATTCAGAAAAAAAAAAAAAAAAGCCTATAGATTCTGAGATTCTGAGTGTTATGTTTGAGCTGAGACATCAGAGTCAACACTTCTAATCAGTTCTCCAAAGATTAAGTTGCTCTTTATGGATGTGCACAGTGTGTGTGTGTGTGTGTGGGGGGTGTTGAATGTAAAATGCCTTCCATAGCTTCCTATGCTTGTGATTAAGCCTCATACTTGATCCTCAACTGGAAGAACCTCTAGGAGGTGGAACCTTGCTGGAGGAGATACGTTGCCAGGGGCTCAGAGTAGATGTAATACAGTTTAGCTCCAGCCCAGTACTCAGAATACTTCCTTTATGCTTCTATAAAGATATGATGCCCAGCTGTTCGTCTGCTTCTGAAATGCTTTCCTCACCATGATGAAATTTCCCTCACAGCTATAGCCAAAAAAAAAAAAAAAAACTTCTTCCTTCCTTATACTGTTTCTGGTCAATTGGATGTTTTGTCCCAATTTTGAGAGGTAACTACTACACACATTTTAACTAGCAAAGTTAAAAGACAGTGGTTCTCTAGCCTTTTGTACATCAGACTCATTTTTTTCAGCCTATTTACTTCCTGAGTATCAATCCCCAGATATTCTAATTTCTTCAGATCCAGTCTAACAAAAGCATATTCTACATGCTGCCCTGGGTAATTCCACTGTGCGGTTATTTTTCTCAAAAACTACTATTCTATGGTGAGTTGTCCTCATCACTAGATATGGGAATCAAATTTATGACTGTATTTAAAGATGATTGCAGGGGACTGAGAAGATGACTAAGAAATTAAAGACACTTACTTAAGAAATGATTATAGTTTACCATATTAAGCTGCAAGATTTCTTTCTGCACTTTGAAGTATTTCCTTCCTTCCATTCAGGAAGAGATGAAGTAATGGAATCATTGTCTCAGGAGAAGGAACTGAACAAAAAGATACTAGGTAGGGCTTTACAGTGATTACACACGAACTTCCTTTAGCCTAAGCCTTCTAGAGGATTTGGGAATTATTCATGGGGAAATTAATGGGATTAAATTCCAGCACGAAGAGGAGTAGCTAAATAGAATATGAATGTGCAAAAATAAATTAGATGAGGGTAAAAAGAAATCTGTAGATTTTGGGAACCTTTTAGTTTAAACTTTTAGTTTAATACCATACTTACCTACTTTTATTGAGGAAGCCCTGCTGCTAAAAGAAGTGACCATCCAGTTTAACCAGACATGGGCAACATGAGAGCAGAAAAAATGAGCAACAAATTGGTAATATTGTGAAATCTACTCCCATACTTCTCTCATGATTCTCTTGAGACAAATGGTTAGCATACTAATCTCCTGAATGATGATTTTTGAGGTAAAGGAGAAAACCCCAAGAAAGAACTGATGTTCAGTTATTTCTTGTTTTGTGAATAACTAGCAGAATAAAGACTTTAATTCAGAAAAAAGTTAAATTGACAAAATATTTTATACGCCTTACATGCATAAGATTTTTTTACCAAATATATTGTTACGTCATCCCATCATCTGAGAAGTAACTTCTCTGAATTTCTGCTTGTATCTCATAGTTAAATGATTATGTCATAATTTTAGAATATAATTCTGATTTACAAGATGAGATAAGAGGGAAGACAAGATACTTTTGGGAAAGGGTATGGTTCCCACACCTCTAAAAGAGAGCACTTCTCCACAAATGTGCTCATTCTAGGACTGAGCTCACTAAAAGTTTGTAATTTATTAGTGGAGTAAAAATTAATTTAAGCTCTTAAGAGAAGAAAAATATTCTCAAATTCATCAAACATTATAGCTATAGTTATTCAAGCATCATTTTACTTTTTCCTTGTGGCAATGTTCTAAATGTTCTTTTGTGCATTGTTGGCAGAGTATAGTGTGTAATAAGGTTGTATACTTAATTTTTATTACACTGTAAGCATTATTTCATTACTTCGTGTTCTTTACATTTTTTCTAAAGGTAAGATTTAACTGTAACTTTCTTCCAAAGCACTTGATTAAAAAAATAAACAAACAACAACAAAAAAAAACTTTTGCTGGGCATTGTGGCTCATGCCTTTAATCTCAGCACTTGGGAGGCAGAGGTAGGAGGATCGCCATGAGTTCGAGGCTACCCTGAGACTACAGAGTAAATTCCAGATCAGCCTGAGCTAGAGTGAACCCTACCTCAAAAAACAAAACAAAAAAAACCTTTCATAGATTTATTGTAATAATGGTTCATGAACTAAACCATGTCAGGGCTGTTCCTTGTGGATGCATTGGCTGCTTGACTATAGGGAAGAAACCATTCTGAGAAGAGGAACCAAGAGAACTATTGATAACCACTGCCTAGAATGAATTTAAATTCATTGTTTGAGCATGGCTTTGACAAGAATACTTGCTTTCCCCCAAAAATCATTATGTTCAAAACTTAGTCACCAACGGGAGGATTTTATAGAGATGATTATATTGTAAAAGCAGAGTCTTCATGAGTGGAATTAGTGTCCTTATTAAAGAGCCAATCATAGTTGTGTTATCTCCCTCTCTGTCTTTTTCTCTCTCTCTCTTTCCTTCTCTCTCTGACACACACACACACACACACACACACACACACACACACAATTTGCAATTGGAAAACACCATTTATGAGCCAGACAGCAGGTCCTCACTAGACATTGACTCTGCAGGAACTTTGTTCCCAAATTTCCTGGCCTCCAAAATAATAAGAACAAAATTCCTGGTGTCTATAAACTACCCTACTTGTGAGATCTCGTGGCAATCCAAAGTGATAAAGCATGTATTGTTGTGTTTCTGAGGAAAATGTGGAGATGTTTTAAGTATGAAAGGGAAGAATTCCAAGAATATTAGTCTCGTGTATTATTTAGAATTATTGGAGAGCAGTGAGATTGAAGGCAGGGGGTATGATGATGAGAAAAAGGGAAATTAGGTAGAAAGAAACAAAATGTCCCTCTGCTTTCCAGGCACCAGTTGAGATACACAAATATCAGTATGACAGCATCTTTGGCAAAAGGGGAATAGTCATAAACACCTCTTATAAATGTAGGCAACAGCTAGTTCCTGCGTTTAGACAAAGTTGTGTGATGCTAACAATAGTCTTTATAGGTAAGCCCATTTCTGTGTTAAAGGGGATATCCTGTTTTATGTCCTAAAAAAATTCTATGCTTAAGTCAAAAAGAATTATGAGGACAAGATAAGGAAATGGGAGGAATAACTGTTCTTAGTGAGAAATGAATCTAAAAAGCCCTCTAAGTACAGCACTTATGGATCTCCATTGCTGAGCCTAGCAGCTTTCTGGCAGTTTATTTAGAAAGCTTAGCTTTCTCACTCCCTGACCCAAGTGCTGCTAAGATTCTAGGATTTCCAGGGTATCCTCTCTCTCCTGGATTCCAATAAAATGTCCCCAATTTTTGTTTTGAGTCTGCATATTTTTCATATATGTGTGTATGTGGTATGCATGCATATGTGGATGTATGTTCATATGTGTGTGGGTGCATATGTGTATGCATATATGTGGAGGTGAGAGGTCAAAGTTGAATTTCTTCATCAATTTCTGTGCTTTCCATCCTACTTATTAAGAAAGGGACTTTCACTGAGCCCAGGGATCACCTATTCAGCTTGTCTAGCTAGTCAAATTGCATCAGGGATCTGCCTGTCTCTACCTCCCAAGATATTGCATGTAGACATCACTATGACCTAAATACATTTGGGTGTTCAGAGTCTGAACTCAGGCCTTCCCACTTGCACAGCAAGTATTTTACTGAATGAACCATCACCCTAGCCCCTAGGTCTATATTTTAATTCTTAGATCTGTGAGAATAAGAATATTATATATAATGTCAGATATATTTGTCTTAATCTTAAGTTTAAAAAAGTTCTTCAAAGTTTCACCAATTTTAAGTATTTACTATAATTTCCCCACCCAGGAATTCATTGTCAAATCAAAAACTGAAAGGGAGGCTGGACACATAACTCAGCTGTTAAAGGTACTTTTTTTGCAAAGCCTGCTGACCTGGGTTCAATTTCGCAGTACACATGTAATACCAGATGGACTTTCTTTTTTTTGTTTTTTAAGAGAGAGAAACAGAGAGTGAATGGGCATAGCAACGCCCTCTCAGCCACTGTGAACGAACTCCAGAAGCGTGTACCCCCTTGTGGGCCAGTGTGGCAATGAACCCTTGCCATCACTTTTTTTTTGCATCTGGCTAAACATGGGACCTGGAGATTGGAACCGGCTTTCTTAGGCTTAGCAGGCAGGTGCCTTAACCATTAAGCAATTTCTCCAGCCTCCAGATGGACTTTTAAGTGGGAAATGCATCTACAGTTTGCTTGCAGTGGCAAGAGGACCTTGGGCACCAATACTTCTTTCTCTCTCATACATAAGTAAAAATATTTGTTAAAAAACTGTAAGGAGCCAGGCATAGTGGCGCACTCCCTTTAATCCCAGAAATCGGGAGGTAGAGGTAGGAGGATTACCATGAGTGTGAGGCCACCCTGAGACTATAGAGTGAATTCCAGGTCAGCCTGGACTAGAGTGAGACCCTACCTCAAAAAACAAAAAACAAAACAAAACAAAAAAACCCAAAAGGGTAGTTTCCTATGTCAGTTTAAGAAATTATAGCAAGTAATTTTTCTGTAACTGTTTAAGCAAATTTTATTGTTTACTTGCAGCCTTTAGTGTGAGATTAATATGAAAAAATATTTTATAATATCCGACAATATTCCTTAAATTTATTGTTATTTTCATAAGTTTTGTGTTTTTGCTAATACATACAATTCACTAATATTGCAATTCAGAATTTTGAATCTACAGATTTCATGAATAGAATCAGTTTATGTTTTCCTCGAACAACTTTTGATCAGCTATGCCTTCAAGTTTCTATTAGTTTCATAAAATAAGTTGGGCAAAATTGTTTATTTGTTTAATGCTATAAAACAGTTTGTAGTTTGATAAAGATTTTTTTTAGAATCCCAAAAGTTTGGCAAAACTTATGTATAAAAGTATCAGGAATATATAGGCAGCATACTCGATGAAAACTGGCTTATTCCGTTTCAATAATTGAAGTTTATTAAGCCAAATTTGATTTCTTCTAACTTACCCTGTTTTTGGATAAAGTGATTTATAGTATTACACAATTTAATCTGAAAAGCACTTTTTGTCTATTATACTATCTGTTTAATTTCTAGTTTTGAAACTTTCAAAAATTATTCCAATTCCTTAATTATTTTCATGCAATCAACTGGGATTTTAGTGTTCACCTCTATCAACTATAACAGACCATTTGTTCATTCCTAAATTTTCCTCAGCTTGCTCATTCATTTGGTCTGTCTTTAACCCTTTGTTCAGGGATTGTTTTTTGCACTTTCTTGTATTTTATTACCTTTTCATTCACTTCCTGTCCTTTGAATTCCAAGGTAAAAAAAATCCTATTTAGCAAGCAAAATAAATCACATTAAAGGGCTGGAGATGTAGCTCAGAAGAGTGTTTTCCTAGTCTATGAAAGTCCTTGGATTTATAATCCAAGTCTACAAATTAATTATTAAGCACATTAAATAATGTGTTTAAATTAAGTAGCAAATTAATATGTGTTGACTAATAAATACATAAACAGTAAGTAGATAATGCTTAAAGATGATCTGGCTACAATGATAATCAGAACGAGGCATTATATCCTTCTTAAACAAAAGCTTATTGCTTTGTAAGATAAGACTTTTCTATGTTGAAAAAGACCTACACACACACACACACACACACACACCACATAGCCTGTAATAACTTGTAAATTGGTTCTTAGGATCCATTTGTGTAAGAAATGAAAAAATAGAGATCTAATCTCCCAAGTCACAGAGCAAGATGTATTGTTCAGCATGGGGATAGTACAGTTTTGCCTGTATTTTAGGTTTAAAACAAATGCATAAACATAAATACAACAAAGCAATCCTTTATATGTATTCTTAATGAAAAACTTTATAGTCAAATATAACACAAAATTAACTTCTGTAGGTAAAACTAATTTATATGGGGAGTTTGTTTATTTCAATTAAACTTCATGCATTCCATTTAAAAATGGGAAAATCAAAAATAAATTTTGAATTGTGTGTGAATTTCCCCCCACTAGGCCATTCAAAAAATACATTTCATTAAACAAGCATGATAGGAAATGCTAGTGTTCTGGTCTTTTTACTATTATTAAGTCCTTCACATTCTTATGGTCTAAGAAACATATTGCATTAAATCGTATTTTAATAGGTGTCTTTGCCATAAAATGTTGACTCGGGTTATGCATCATCCAACACCAATCCATATTCCTGGAGGGAAGACTGGCTGTCTTGGGCATGTAGTGAGATGGACTGTTGAAGTACATTGTTACAACTTCATAGTAAGTATTTAAGAGTAGATTTTATATCTAAAATTTCAACTTACAGAATTGTTTTATATTCTTTTTCTATTGAGAATTTTATTTGTTTTGTTTGTTGTTTTTTGTTTTTTGAGGTAGGGTCTCACTCTAGCTCAAGCTGACCTGGAATTCACTATGTAGTCTCAGGGTGGCCTGAAACTCATGGTGATCCTCCTACCTCTGCCTCCCGAGTGCTGGGATTAAAGGCGTGCGCCACCATCCCCGGCCTCTACTGAGAATTTTAATACTTAGACAGACTGTAAATTGATCATATTCCCCTCCTATTACCTCTTTTGTTTCCCCTCTTCCTCCTCTATCCCACTGAGCCCCCTCCTCTGGCTTTGATGTCTCATTTTCTTTTATCCTTCTCCATCCTGTATGTCAAAATGTTGATGGGTTCAGACTTATGCAGGTCTTGTGGGGGTAAGGACCTTCACTGTAAGGTCATGAATGCACCAGTCAGATCACATCTAGTTTGGAATCTTACAGAGACTTTGCAACCAGAATCACCTTCAGGGTATGTTAAAACACACACAATGACCCTTGTCCCCACATTTCAGATGCAAAAAGCCTGGTTTAGGGCTGGAGATATTAGGTGATTCTGGAATCTTTTAATAAGTTCTCAGATTCTGACATCAGTGCTAATGTCTGAGGACCACTGACTGAAAAAGAGCTAAAGTAATCTTTGTGTTCACTCTAGCTGGGTCTCTACTGAATGTTAACACTGTTTCTGTGTGAAGGTGTGAAAGGAAAGACAAGGAATTTGGCATGATTTATTAACTGTCATGGGTAACATTTTATAGGATACAGAAATATTATTGTAATTCATCCATAGCCTATATCCTTCAGTACCAACTGCAAAATTATAGTAATGTCCCCAGCCATCAACTTCTGACACTCTTGATCTAACAGCTTATAATTAATAGTTTAATATGAAGTTATCAACCAGGGATTGTTGACATACTTCCTTTCCTCATAGTTGAAACACACTGAGAAAAACTCTTCTTTTGACAACCTAACATTTTGGCTGAGCAATTTTTGACATTTATTTTGTATTTGAATGCCACAGTATATAACCTCTGTGCTGTGATTGGTTGGTATTTCTGAGTTATTCCTGCCAAGACACATTTCCAGGTCTTGATGAAAGATTGGCACTTTGAATCAGTTATCTTCCTTTCTTATCTTTCTCAAGATGGAAATGTCTCCTTATAAAAATAAATAAATGGGCCTTCAGAATTTATCACAATCTGAAAAGGTCATCAAGGGAGAAGAAGTGTTCAAGGACTCTATAGACCACAAAGGTATTGCCAAGACATCATTTTGTGGGGGCCTTTAAGAGGAACCTTTCTTATCAAATTATGTCTGAATTATAATCCAATTTTTTATGCTAATGGTTGTGAAAATGCAGAAGTTTATGACAAAGAACAAAGGCTTTGTTTCTTTGATAAAGTAATAAACTGGAAAAAATATCATCTGGCTTGTATGATTGCTTGAAATCTCATTAAATGTTAAACACATAGTATTTTCACATGAATTAATAACAAGCTCTAGTTACTAGTTTAAAAACATCACGCTGAAATTTGTCATGACAGACTAATTAAAAGAAGGCCATTTAAGGCAGATTTACTTGACATCAGTAACTGTAATCTAAATAGTGCAGGAGGGATCTTTTTCTTCCCCTGGTCTCAGTTTTGTTTTGAATGTGCATAGGCTGTGTTTCAGAGATGTTTATGGAGGTGCTAAGGCAAGTAGGGCCATTAAAGCCCTCTGGAAACTGGTTAATATCAGTAAATATTAAGCTTGATAAGTTGTGAACATTTTCTTTTGATTTCCACCATGTTTCATATAATAGTCTCTTCTGGGAGACTTACACACTCAGCCTACTGGAAAAACTAGACTAGAAGTGGGTTTTCTATGTGTGTTTTGCATTTTTTCTGCTACAAAATAGTGTGGCTAGGGAGATAGCTCAGTGGTTAATGACATTTGTTTGCATGCCTGCTGGCTTAAATTTAATTCACGAGGACACAGTTAACGCTGTAAAACTGGACACAAAGTAGTGCATACATTTTTGATCTGCAGTACAGCTATGGGGATTGGGAGGTGAGGCCAGGAGAATCCAAAAGCTGGCAGGCCAGCTAGACAGGTTCACACAAAGGAAAGTGGAAGAAACAAAGTAACAAGGAGCCTGTCTCAACAAGGCAGAAGGAGAGGACAAACACCCCGATTTGTTCTCAAACCTCCACACATGTGTGAAGTATGCATGTCCATACACACACACACACACACACACACACACACACACACACACACAAATTCATACTCATACCATATGTACATACATGTACACACACACACACATACAGACCTACAGACAGACATACTATACACAGATAGGAGATGATAGATAAGATAGGTGATAGATGATAAATAAATGATAGCTAGATACATAGATATATGCATATAGAGAGATAATAGACAGGTGATAGGAAGAGAGAGGAAGAGAGAGAGAGAGTTTTATTTCACTAAGGGATGTTAACCAGAACTAGAGAGATGGCTCAATGGATGCATCTTCATGTGCAGTATTTGGAGGCCCTGGCACCCCCATTCTCTCTGTATGTGTTTCTCTTAACACCATCTTTTCCTGCTTGCAAATTAATAAGTAAAAATATTTTTTAAAAAGTATGTTAACTATTCATTGGGGATTATTTTTTATTGGAGGCTCACCGCCTAATGTAAGATCCATGTGCTTCCTTTCTGTAAGCACAAAATAAAAGTTTTCCTAAAGGCTATGATCTTAACTACATGATAAGAATTCTTAGCCGAGCGTGGTGGCGCATGCCTTTAATCCCAGCACTCGGGAGGCAGAGGTAGGGGGATCGCCGAGAGTTCGAGGCCACCCTGAGAATACATAGTGAATTCCAGGTCAGCCTGGACCAGAGTGAGACCCTACCTCGCAAAACCAAAAAAAAATAATTCTTATATTTCTTTGATTTTTTTGCATGTGTGTATTTGTAGGTATATTCATGTGTTGGCACATACATGTGTACAGGTGCTTGTGTGCATATGTATGTGGAGACCAGAGGTTAATGTCAGATATCCTCCTCGGTTGTTCTCCACCTATCTCTTTGAGACACTGAACCTAGAGATCACTGAGTTGTCTGGTCTCACAAGCTTATAAGCCCTGGGGATCTACCTTTCTCCGCCTCCCCCATGCTAGGATTATGGGTACACATCACCACACCTGGCTGTGGGTGATTCAAACTCAGGACATCAAGAACGTCACTGATTGAGCCATCTCCTCACCCCAACCCTTATTTTTCTAGATTAGGAAAGGAACTTTATAACAAAGATTACACATCAATGCATGAATATCTTATTCCCAATACATTGATCCATCAAATTATTTGTGGAAAGTCACTGAGTTCCCATGAATTACAATTTATTTGGATGCCTCTTTCAAAATGCACATTTCCACCTCATCCCTTCACTTAAAATACACACACTATCACCATCTCTCCTACTGTGTCTGAAATCCATCTGAGGTCTGCCTGATTCAGCTGTTGGAAGAAAAGTTGCTTTGGGGCCTGGGTTCTTGAGTGGAGAGAACATTGTAAGCAGTCATCCTGCCTTTACCTCCATTGCCAAACCTACCCCAGTCTTCAGAATAACTTGGTACTGCCAAGTCTTACTTTTTTTCTTAGGGTTCTAGAATATGAATTTCTCCTCAATCATTACACTTTGAGAATTTTCTCCATTTAAGGCATTTATTCATCTTCTAAGTCTGCCATCTTTTAGATTTATTAATATTTTTAAAGTTACTGCAGATGGGCTGTGTGGGAGTTTGAATGTGAAATGTGCCCCATAGCCTCATACGATTGTGAGTAAACCTCATACTCAATCTCCAGTTGGTAGCCACTTGGTAGGAGGAGACTTGCTAGAGGAGGTGTGTTACTCAGGGCAGGACTTGGGGTGTTATAGCCCAAGCCCCTTTAGCCAGAGCTAGATCACTCTTGCTACTACCTTCCAGCTGATGTGACAAGATGTGATGCTCAGCTGTCAAGTACCCCTGCTGTGATGAAGTTTCCCCTCGAGACAGTAAACCAAAATAAAATCTTTCCTCCCATCAGCTGTTTTGGGAGAGTGTTTTGTCACAGCAATAAGTAACGGCAACAAGCTATTCTGATTTACTGTTATCTTTGTTGTATTTGAGTCATTTAAAGGAGAAAGTGGCAAAAAAAATATGTTTCTTTACCATCATAAAATCATGATCCCTGAAAGTTTAAATGAATATGAGCTTTTGCCCTCTACCTTAAAAGGGTAGTAATTTTAATAACAAGTTCTTGGGATACATTTAAGCCATCATTTTGTTTGAAGAAACGTCTGGTATGTATTAACCTGTCTTAAAGAATAATACTTATGCTGGCCTGCTAGGAAATTCCTCATTTAAGATGTCCCTGCTAAGGCATGCCACTTCATCTTACTATTTAAATCTAGCATAAGAACAAACAGACTAGATTGTTTGTTTGTTTGTTTGTTTGTTTGTTTGTTTGTTTGTTTGTTTTGGCTCATTAAAAACAAACCCAAAGGACTGAATTCACTGAGTGTGGAAAATGAGGGAATAAAGGAAAACTGCAAAAAGGACAGAAAGAGAAGCAATGGCAACTCTTGCCATACAATCAAATATGCATTTCTCGGCAAAAGGAAACTCAATAACTAAAAACTGGGGAGGGGAAATTGGAAGCTCTGTTATAGAATGAGAACATAACCATGTATAATTTCTCCTTTAAAGCAAGTGTGGTTCTTGGGGCTCGGGCGATTACTCAGTGGATAGAGTACTTGCCATGCAAGCATGCTGACCTGAGTTAGATCTTCAGTATACACGTAAAATGCCAAGAATGGCAGTGCACCCTTGTAACCCTACACTGACGATGTGGAGCTCACTGACTAGCTAGTCCAGCCAAATTGGTGAGCTATACTTTAGTTGAGAGACCCTGTCTCAAAAACCAAGGTGGAAAGTGACTGAAGGACATACAACATCAACCTCTTGTCTACACACACACACACACACACACACACACACACATATAAAATAAAATTACAAAAAGATGTTCTATTCTTTTTCTATTTAATTTATTTAAATTGATTAATTTGGTTATTTATTTTGGCCTTCCAAGACTTGTATCACTGCCTTGATTGTAGCAATAAAATAATGTCATAGACAGATTTATTTAGCTAAAATTTCAGAGAAAAGCCATGCCTAATTCTATGCTGAATGAGCATTTTTAAAATTTTATTCTATTTATTACTCTTGTTAGCAAGCACAATCAGATTTCATTATAGTGCTTTTCTGACTTTTTTGGTTCCCTTCTCTCTTCTCCTCTCTCCCTCACTGAGCCTCCTCATCCACAGATTTTCATGTTTCATGTGACTTTCTGTCCTCCCCACTGTCTTTACAGTGCTTCTTTCCCTCTCTTGGTCTCCTATCCTGGCCAATACCCTTTCTCACATCCCTTCATTTGCATATATACAAACATTCAAAGTTAAGATCTGCATACGAGAAAGAACATACAATTTTTGTCATCTGGGGCTTGGGTTACCTCACTTAGTATAATCTTTTTCAGCTCTGTCTATTTCCTGGCAAATTTCTTTACAACTGGATAAAATTCTACTTTGTATATGTACCACATTTTCACATCTATCCTATTCTGATCTATTAAAGTATGTGTGGAGATGTGTGGACAATGCCCAACTGTGACTAGCAATGAATGATAAATAAGAGGCACTCCCTTTTGTGATGTCAGTATGCTGACTTTTTTTTAAAGAAGATGACCTTAATTACAATGGTGGTAGAACTAGGAGCTGATTTACAAAAGAACACATCTGATAAAAACAAGGCAATATCTGAAAGCCCCACCTTTATGTCATTGTTACAACTCCTATTGCACAAAAATTATCTGAATGAGCTCAATAAATTAGCTCAAGAAGCTTTTGCTTCTGCTGTGAAATAGCAATTAATGTGTATCCATGAGTAGACTTAACATGGTTTTCCCATATATGACTTGAGACAAAAATTTAACACAAGCACATCCCAGTAACTGGAAGTCAAAAACCAACAGAATGAATGAAGTGTGTTGTGGAGTCAAACAAGCTAATCTGTTCATCAAAGCCGAAAAAGCTTAATTCTGTATTTTACAGGGAAATAAAAGCTGAAAGACGTTGCTGTTATTTTGAGTACTTCAACTAGATGCCTTGTTAAATGAGATTTCCGCTGAGACTGGGATGCTCCCTGTATACCTACCAGTCCAAACACAGACCAGAAAAAAGTGCTCTATGCTTCCTCTTGACTTCCCTAACTAAAGATCAAGTCAGCAGAAAATGAGGCATTTACATTCAACCCTCCCCACTTTTGTGTTAAAATGGGTTAAATAAAGGAAGTTTGGGCTTTAGTAGCCATGAATATTGTTTGTTGCCATGTATTTAAAAAATAGCAAGCTTATAAGTCAGAATATGAGGGACTGAATGTTCCTTTCTTCTGATACAAATCTGTGGTGCCTTTAGTAGGAAGTCAAGGGAAAGACTTAACTGTCATTCAGGAGTTTAATTTACTAGCTTTGGACTCAACGCTGAATTTCCGTTTTGAGTGCTGATCAATTCTGGATTGCTGTGACTTGGAGACACAGTCCTTGAGGGAAAAAATTATTTTTGAGCCTTTGCTCTTTGGAAAATTTTGAACTCTAGTTTTTGTTCTAAGCAGTAAAGGATTTAGAATGATGTTCTCAGTTATTAGTTACCTAAAATGCATCGCTAGAGTATCCACTTATTTGCATTTCCTTCTCAGGTTTTAAAAAGATCTATAAGTCTTTCCTGCCCTGGTGTCACTCAAATGCTTCTCAGATAGTTTTTTAAAGTCTATAAAGTTTTCTAGTATTTCATGTTTATCATGAAGAAATTTGGTTGATATAAATAATTTCTGTGCTTGAAATATATGTGCAAAGCTTGTGAGTTAACCAATCTGGGCATATAGACATCTTCTATATTATTTAAATAATGCATGGCTAAATATAGATTCTACTATTTTCAAAAATTGTCTCTTGCCTTTACAAAGCCACACATTTAAATATTTAACATTTAAATCAAAATATATAAAGATGACTTAATTGACTAAATGTTAAAATTATTTTCCCACAGAGATAAAGGAAACAAGCATCCTTCATAATGAAAGAATTCTTTCTTTCTTTCAAAATATTTTATTTATTTATTTGCAAGAAAGAAGAGAGAGAGAGAATAGGCACTCCAGGTCCGCCAGCCATCGCAAACGAACTCCAACTGTGTGCCCCATATTGTGCACCTGGATTATTTGGGACCTGGGGAGTCAAACCTGAGTCCTTTGGATTTGCAGGAGAGGCAAGCACCTTAAATACTAAGCCTTATCTCCAGCCCTCTTTCTTTCTTTTAAAACTAATAAACCAGGGGCTGGGGATACAGTTCATTCAGCCAAGTGCTTGCTGTGCAAGGTGAAGACCTGAATTCAGATCCCAGCTGCCACATAAAGTGCTTGGCGTGGTGGTGCTTACTTGTCACCCTAGCAGCACCAGGAAGACAGAAACAAGAGGCTTCCCAGAGGTTGTGGGCTAGCTTGTCTAGCCTAGCCAAACCAGTAAGCTCTAGGCTCAATGAGAGACCCTGTTTCAAAAGATAATAATAACGATAAGGTACAGATCAATAGAAGAAGGAACCTGAAGTTGACCTCCATAATCCACATGTACACATGAACCCACACACATGCATGTGTAACATACACACATACAATAATGAATGACTTTTTGTGTCTGGATAGACATATGCTGCTTTCATAAAACTAGACTATATATTATAGAGCATCATTTCTCAATGTGCATTTTCCCTTGGGATATTTTGTCCTTGTACTCTTTTCTCCCCCGAAAAATATGTTTATGTTGAAATATGTTTGGGAATTCTTCCCTTCATATCCTCAGTTTAAGATATGGGCTATGAGCCAGGCGTGGTGGCGCATGCCTTTAATCCCAGCACTCGGGAGGCAGAGGTAGGAGGCTCGCCGAGAGTTTGAGGCCACCTGAGACTACATAGTTAATTCCAGGTCAGTCTGAACCAGAGTGAGACCCTACCTTGCAAAACACAAAAAAAAAAAAAAGATATGGACTATGTAAACATGTTAACTTCACTGAAGTATTATATAGTCAGGATTTGTATTTTGCTTTTCTTGTAGCCCATTTCTCTACATTAGTTGAAAAGAGAAACCTTTAAGGAAGAACTCTATTGATATCTCAAGGAAGTAGTTTTCTATGAGACATACATCCAGTAGTAGCTCTGTGTGAGAGGATACTGAATATATATATACATACATATATATGTACATATATATGACATAGAGTCTCTAGCTCCAAGAGATTTTTTAATGCAGTTGAAGAGAAAAATATATGCACATTAAGTTAAAGTGAAATTTTATAAAATTCAACTCACTTTACAAGAAACCAGAACAAAAAAAAATCATAAGACAATTAAGGCTGAAACTGAACACCTAGGCCTTTGTGACTGAGAAGGATATGTTACAAGAATACCAACATTTATTCCTGGGTTTAATTTAACTACCAT
Source organism: Orientallactaga sibirica (assembly GCA_036365145.1). Classification (NCBI taxonomy): domain Eukaryota; kingdom Metazoa; phylum Chordata; class Mammalia; order Rodentia; family Dipodidae; genus Orientallactaga; species Orientallactaga sibirica. The sequence continues at coordinate 38,393,623 of JAEOAD010000013.1, forward strand.
TATAAATTTGTAGGAAGTACTATAAAGTCCTTGAGGTCAAAATTATAGAAGAATAAGCCTTAAAAATTCCAGTGCAGAAAAACAATGCTATTTGCCAACCAAGTAAAGGTCACAATATTTTCTATTTATTAACGGAGAAGGCTTAGGGTGCTCCCTACAAATCCAGTGCAGTAAAAACAAATGTCATTAAAAATAGCCTTGCTTTTCCTGTGTAACAAGCCTTGGACATTTCAGGGCATCTAGAATAACATACTACAGGTTTTTCTTATATATTTCTCATTAACTTTTTAAAGCCTCCTGACTTTGTGGAATCAGTGCAGTAAGTTCTAAATGATGTATGAAATGGAAAAGAAAATACAGGCTCTCCCCACTTCCTCCCAGGCAGTGTAGGCAGAAACCTGTCTTCTTTTTTTCCATGTTACTGTCAGGATTGCCGTTCCTTTCTCTATAAACCTTTTAAAGAAACCCAGCACAGGCACATAAACATGCACTAAGGAGACGCATAAAAATCAAGGCTTCAGAGTTCATTCCCATCACAGAACATTTCACCTGCCCTGGCCTCTTGGACTTCTGCTTCTAGTCTCTCTCTCTCTCTCTCTCTCTCTCTCTCTCTCTCTCTCTCTCTCTTTCTCCACCCCTCCCTTCCTCTCTTTTGGTCTTTCTCCTTTTTTCTCACCTTCATTTTCTATTACTCCCTACTTCTCTACTTGCTTTTCTTCCACATCCCTCTCTCTTCATCACATCTCAAATAAGATGTCCTTGAACCAATTCTCCAAGGAATAGAATAAGAGGGCATGCCACCACATGGCATCCTAAGCCACCACCCTCAGTACTTACAACTCAAATAAGAAGATACATCATTTTGTGGTTGATTTCAGAAATATTTTTCCTATTAATTGCCTTCATGAAATTTGTAATGTATTTTTCTCTCATTTTATAAAGAACATAGCTAATTATAGAACTTTGGGGATAGAATGGTCAGTAGGATGATTTTGGTCTCCAGGAAAAGAATTTACAACTGTAATGAATTTACAAGCAGGATGAGTTTGTAAGCATGCAAATCAAGACTGGTTGTTTGGTTCAGCAATACCAGCTGTCCAGCCTCTATCACTGTCTCTCAGTCTTGAACTCAAGTCACAGACCTTGTGCCATCCTCCCATGACAACATCCAAAAGTAGGAATGACAGGAAAACAATTGTTTCTCCATCAATGGTCTCTATTCCAGGAATAAAATCATTATTTCCCAGAAGTCTGAAGTAAACTGCTTTGGTTAGAATCCCATCACCTCTCTGTGCCCAACTATTGATGAGGAAGATTAACACATTTTTGCCTCTATATTGGTAGGAGAACTCTGCTGAAAAGGAGGCTGTCACGTCCCCCAGAGTATCTCTCACTGGAAGAGGTAGAGGATGTGCATGTGTTCTTGCATGGATTACTGTTCCTGTTTGGAGAATTACACATTGTGTGTTTTACTTTTTTTTATGTTTATTTATTTTAGAGGGTATGAGCAACCCAGGGCCTCCTGCCCCTGCAAACAAACCCCAAAAGCATATCCCACATTGTGCATCTGGCTTTCTGCGGGTACTGGGGAACTGAACCTGGGCATCAGGTTTTGCAAGCAAGCACCTTTAACTGTTGAGCCATCTCTCCAGACCCTGCATCATAATTTTATTAGGCATAAGATCACCCCTCCTTGTTCTAGCAGATTTTTTTAAGTTTTTTTTTCTTTTTTTAAAAAAATTATTTATTGGCAAGATGAGAGATACAGACAGAGATAAGAGAGAGAGAGAGAGAGAGAGAGAGAGAGAGAGAGCGTGGGCCAGGACCTCTAACCACTGCAAACAAACTCCAAGTGCATGCACCACTTTATGCATCTGGCTTTTATGTGTGTATTGAGGAATGGAACCCAGGTCATCAGGCTTTGTAGGCACCTTAACTGCTGAGCCATCTCTCCAGCCCCAATTTTTTTTTAATTTTTAAAAGTACTTTTATTTACTCATTTTACATAAATATGAACCTTAAATTCTGTTCATTTAAAAATTTAGTTTAATTTGATTTATTGTGTGTACATGTGTATGTGTTTTGCATACAGTCATGTGCATGCCACAGAGGTGTGTGGAGGTCAGAGGACAAGTCCCCACGTTCTCCTGTATTTTGAGGTGAAGTCTCTGATTGTTCACTGCTCCCTTCACAAGCTTCCTGGAAAGTATCTTCTCTTGGCCTCCATTCCAACCATAGGCACACACATAGGATTACAGAAAGACACCACAGTTGAAGGATTTTGCATGGGGTCTTGGTCTCGGGAACTCAGAGTTGTGCTGAAAACACTTTATCCACTGAGCCATCTCCCCAGGCCCTGACCATTATTCATCAATGAGATTTTGGTTGCTTTTCAACTCTCTCATAGCATAATATGCAAGGAAAGAAACCTGGAAAAAAAAAAAAAAAAACCTGTGCCTAAAATCAAAACAGGGAGTAGACAATATCTGATTGTCAACCCAGAGTTCAGTATAGCTTTCCATAATATATTGAACACACTGAAATAATTACTATCCTATTCTGCTAAACTTCATGGAAACAGGAATCCAGCTTCTTCAGCCTTCCAAAATGGACTGAATACCAGCAATTCTCCTGAAATCCTCCAGGCCTTCAGTGACAGATTGGGACTGGTGAAGCATGTGGTTTCATGGACTGAGCTGCTACAGGGTCCTCAGACTTTCCCACTTGCAAATTATCATTGTTGAACTGTGCAGCCTGTACCCTGTAAAACAGTCTAATTAAATACTAAATACTCTCTCTCTCTCTCTCTCTCTCTCTCTCCATATATATATATATTATATATATATTCCTCTACTAATAACAGCAATTGATTTCAAAAAATCAGGGTACCTATATAAACCATCTTAGGAAACCATTATTGTCATCATTTTAGAGACAGAGTTTAACAAATGAAGTTTCACAGGTAACTCTTGTAATAATTGCTATTTATATATATTATTAAACATCAGAAAGATTACTGACATTCTTTAATCCCAAACCTAGGAAAAGTCAATTAACAATATATTTCAGAAGATATTTTCAGAGAAAATTGTAGCCAAAAACCTTTTCTAATTTTTGTTTATACTTCTTTCAGTTGTATTTATTTTTATCTTTTATACCTATTTCAGATGTTCAGTAAGAACTTAATGAGTTCTTGCAGTCTGCCATTTTTGAGCTAGATAACATCTTGAAACTTTGCAGATATGCATGGAGCTTGGGTAAGATTTGCCCATGGTCATGGTCTTACTAAACATTGCAGAATCCAAGCCAGACCACATGATGCTCAGTGCCAGGGTCTTCACTTTCCATAGCCCACTGTCATCACTAAGGCTGTTCAGAGTGTGATCTGTATGACCAAATAGAAGAAAACCTTTTCTGATTATCCTACATATTTAGTTGATATAAATAAGTAATTTACAGAATTCACAGCCAAACCTTCAAAAGAACACAACTTTACAGACATCACTATGCTTTAGGTGATGACATTCATGCCCTCCACATCATTTGGGTGGTAGTAGTTTCTTTGAAAACTATGCATATAACTTCAGAATAAGGTATTTCTCATTTTATTTGTGACTTTTTTGTGATGTGAGCATGTCATATCTTTTAATCTGTAAGTATAGAATGAGTATCCAACTCTTTTTAACTTTTTATTTGAGTCATTGTGAACTATAAAATCAAATTAAATATATTTGTTTCCCTTAAGTTTGTGATGTGTATAATTTAAAACTCTATTAATTTAATTGCTAATGACATCAGAAAAAGACCTTTAATGTTAAATTTTTTTTTTCATTTTATAAAATTCAGCATATTTTTTTGTTATAAAAGCATGATGGGTGATAATTATGAAAAGGTATAGATGAATATGTTTCTCTACTAAGTCTCCAAACAGTTTGCACAGTGATTCCATAAGAGTCATATATACTGTTTTCATGTTAGTTTCAACAAATGGAGCTTGAAATTCATAGTCAGAGTCCAGCTGCAAAGCAGTTCTTCATTCAAAAGAGGAAATGATTACCTCTGGTCTTTTCATTAGTTATCAGCAAGTTGCTACAATTAGATTAGGAATGGATGAAGAACTTATTTTTTTTTAATTTCAGTCCATGTTACATTATCTATGCACCACATATTGTGAACTTAATAGAAGTTCAGAAAAAAAGGTTAAATAGATTTACAATTTGATGGGCTCAAGGGGTAAAAAACAGCATCACAGTTGCTGGGTCAGACTGAAAATCAATTTATAAGAATTAAAATGTGAACTACATTTAGTGTCAAGACGCACCACTATAAGTCCATCCTTAGGAAGGTGCTGGTCCTATCCTTACTGGTGCCTTCAGGATACCTAAGAGGAAAGTGTGGTAGAATAGGAGTCATTCTGGGCATCTCGCATTAAGATGGTAATTCCTTTAGCATCATTTAAGAGAGCTCCCTGAATTAGTACTGTGCCAGAGACAAGAGTTCAAGTACTCAGCAAAAGATTCATTTTAGTTATTGTAGCAGACAGCTTCAGGTTTGCTGAGATGAACTTCCAGACCAGGCACAGTTATGGAGGAAGGGATATTATTTATTGAAGCTTACAGATCCAGGGGAAGTTCCATAATGGCAGGAGAAGCGGCCTGCTCTCACAGGACCAGGCAAGAGAGAAAAAAAAGCCAACCAGACACACAGCACACAGAGCATAGCTACAGCCAAAAGCTACAGCACACTTCAGGAACTCTCACTAGGCAAACTTTGCATATCTTTACAATGGAATCTCAAACCCACCATCACACTTTAATGGCCAGTGACATTGCCTCTAGCAAGGTGGCTGAGGATGCAAACTATAAACTAATAAAATACTGAATATATTGGGGGGCATATATTCAAACTACCACAGTTATCATAGGGATTATATATTATATATTGGCTACATTCATGATACCTTCAAGTTTTTTTTTTAATTTATTTTTGGAGAGAGAGACAGAGAGAGATAGACAGAGAGGGAGAGGGAGACAGAGATGGGCGCGCCAGCAGTCTCTCAGCTGCTGTGAACGAAATCCAGATGTGAGTGCCCCCCTGTGGGCCAGTGCAGCATTGCGCCCTTGCCTCACTTTTCATCTGGCTAAACGTGGGACCTGGAGATTGGAACCACTGGACATTAGAACCAGCTTTCTTAGGCTTAGCAGGCAGGCACCTTAGCCGCTAAGCCATCTCTCCAGCCCACCTTCAAGTTTTATCATGCTCTTGCCCTTTGTCATGTGATGTTGCATGGTCTTCTATCAGTAGGTAAAATTTCTTTCCCTGCCCCTTGAGAGTTAGCTAAATACATGAGTAGTACTGAATAAAGCATGATCGCATATGTGATGCAAATATTCTTTTTGCAGTGGGTTATGGTTAATGGGTAGACTCATAACTTGTCAAAATGCTGAGAACATGTGACTCCTAAGTGCTCAGCTCTAAATGGGAAATTTATATCACTTCCATCAAGGCTTACTGAATATTGAAGATGAAAGGATAGAAAGAATGTAAGGTCTGGAGGGTGGTGAAGAATGCTGTCTTCCAGACATAACTTGGTCATTATATTCATAAACTCACAACAACTGAGGTTACCCCATCTACAAAATTTTTATAATATTGAGACCATCAATATTATCTCATGGATGGTAAGGGGCTTGTGAGAGACTCTGTCCTTCCCTGAGGAACTATTGGAAGTTAATGGTTGCTGGGAAAGGGGGAGTCATATTCTTCAGTGGTGTAGCCACTAGTGAGTTGTCCATACTTCAGTTAATAATCCCCTCCCATGTTCATGCAAGCAACATTAATTTAATTTAGTGAGTCAGTCACACACACACACACACACACACACACACACAAAACCTGAAAGTAGGAAGAGAACTAGTTGGGAAAAAGAGTTCCACAGGAATGGGAGAAGAAGAGAAGATAATGGGGATGAATATGGTCAAAATATATACATGTATGAAATTGTCAAATAATAAATGAAAATGTTTATGCACTCTTGTGCCTTTGTCACTGTCAAGAGAACATGCCCAGCAGGGCCTGCTTGAAGATGGAAAATGCATGGCTCAGTGACCACTGTTGCTTTAGCCAACAGCCAGCCAAATGCCACGTGTGTATGTGATCTAGGTAAGACCACAATTGATAAGCTGAGGTCAGTCTTAATCCCCAATCTACAAACCCATGATCTACATATATCTTTGATGTTTTAAGTCACTGTGTATTGGGATGGTTGGTCACATAGTACTATTGTGGCTTACTCAAGTGCTTCAATAAGCACCATTTCCTCCTAGGAGATTATAATGGAGGAGGTATAGGAGCAATATAATTAGTGCTTCCTTTATTGTGGAGGGAAAGGGGAATTGGGGGGGGGAAAGGAAGATTCCTTTTTATTATCCATAGCAAAGGTGCTAGGATTTGGCCTTCTCTAGAGGGTGCTATTAAAGTTACCTTCATGAGGCTGGGACAAAACATCTGACCAAAAGCAGCTGATGGGAGAAAAAGGTTTATCTTGGCTACAGTCTCAAGGGGAAGTTTCAGCATGACAGAAAAAGAATGGTAGAGCAGAAGCTGGGCATCACTTCTTGCCATAGTAGTTGGCAGAAAGCAGCAAGAGAGTGAGCTGAGCTCTGGAAAGGAGGAAGTTAAGCTATAGCATCCTAAAGCCCTCCCCTAGCAAAGCACCTCCTGTAGCAAGGCTCCACCTCCCAAGTTTACACCAACTTGGGATCAAGCATTCAAAATATATGAGTTTATGGAGGACAGCTAATTCAAATCACTACAGGTAGAGAATAAAACTGGCTCTACCAGAACATATAACTGTAGTTCAAGAAAGCAAAGTGACTGTAAACATCAGCCTCAGAGCTGAGACTGGATGTACCAAAGCAGTCAGGGTTGGCTTAAAGGCCACGGGTTGGGTGGGGAAATAAAAGTGAGATGATACCTTTGTGCAACAACCCAGTGGGAATGTTGGATTACTTCCCATTGAGTGGAGACCCTGCATATAGTTTCTCAGTAGCATTACCAGATTTCGCAAATATAAAGCAAAGTGCTCCATAAGACGTGAATTTCAGATAAACAACAAATAACATATTATTATTACACCCCATACAGTGCATTTGTTGTAGATCATCCAGGCATTAGGTCTTAGGGGCAAGGACATGAATGGAAAATCCAATTAGTTTTGAATTAAGCTTTACGGTTGCTTTATGTTAATTTTCTCATTAGTAGCTGGGAGAATGAGGCATAAAAGTACTTTCTTTGATATTTTTATACAGAAGTTACTGATCAACAACTAAAATGCATGCAGATAGAGCTCAACAGAGATTGTGGATCTTGTAGTAGAAAAACAGTGGATTTTCACCCCTTTTCTACCTGTGGCACTTGCAAAGTCATCCAGAGACACTATGAACAAACCTCACACAGGGACAGTCTTTTTTCCTTATTCTCATGCTAATCATGAGTAGCTGATTGGTCTTTATACACAGTCCCTCTGAACATGATTTATATAATAATTATTTTCCTCAAAATCATTTTTGTGTGTTTTAATCATTATATATATATATATATATATATATATATATATATATTCATTTATATTGTTTTGATTTTACATTCATAGTATTGGTTCCATTGTCCTTCTCCCTGTCCTCCCTCTTTCAAAGGGACCCTCGTCAATGGGGAATGTGGGTCATGCATTGTGAGGTTAGTCAAGAGTTCTGGGGGGTAGGCCCCAGTCTCTGTGCATAATGCCCCAACTATGACTCTAACAATCTTTCCGCCCCCTCTTCCGCAAGTTTCCCTGAGCCACATTGGGGTCATTTTAGTTCTGCTTCAGTGATGCGGTTTTGGGAGCCTCTGTGTCACTGGATATCTGGCTTAGTTGGGGTTGGATGTTCTCTGTGTTTTTCTCCTTCAACCTTTTTCTGGTGTCGTAATCGCCATGCACACTGTATTCTTTGCTCTTCCCCCACAATACTCTATGGTTTCAGCTGGGACCCACCAAAGGGTAATGGAAAGACCCTACTGTTGAAGACAGCATACATGTGTGAGACCAAACACAGAGAGACCTGTTCAGAATCTGAAAGAGGGTCAGTCCCCAGACAGTTAGCTAGTCTAGTACCAGAGGGTGCTACACGAGCAACTGGGGGAAAATGACTGACATCTGTCCAAACAACTTGCAGTCTAAGATACCCAGCAGGAAACAACTTGACGTAATGCTCATACAAGTGCAGTAGTGGCAATCAGCCATGATGGGTAACCAACTGATCTTGATTTGGCTAATAGATCCACTCAGTGGAATGGAACTCATTGCTGGAACTGGGAAATAAGTCAAAACCAGGCACAAAAAATGTGTGTTTTAATTATTATAAAATAATGTAAGATCATTGTAAAATCAATCAGAAAATCATGGGATGACATTAAATCCAAAGAGAAAATAAATTGTTACCCTATGAAATAGTAATTATTAATATTCAGGTAAAAGTCCTTTAATTTTCTTCACTTGCTGGTAAATATAGAGCTCTGTGTTTTGCTCTTATCACATAGAAGTAGATTTTTATGCATGTTGCTTGGCAACCTGTTATTCTTAATGTGTTGTGGATTAAACTTAATTAGATATTATAATACTTAGATAGTAATATACTTAATATGTTGTGTATTTTTTCTTTGTTGACAAATATTCATTTACATAGCTATATTTCTGGCCTGTGTGTGTAGAATATTTGGTGTGTGTGTGGTATATGTCCATGTGTGTATAGACATATGTGCACCATGAGTATAAGTATGCGTGTGGAGGCCAGAGGAGAATGTCACATGTTCCCTATCACTCCTCTTTGTGTTTCCCTATCACTCCTCTTTGTGTTTCCCTGTGTGTTCCCTATCACTCCTCTTTGTGTTTCCCTGTGTGTTCCCTATCACTCCTCTTTGTGTTTCCCTGTGTGTTCCCTATCACTCCTCTTTGTGTTTCCCTGTGTGTTCCCTATCACTCCTCTTTGTGTTTCCCTGATATGGAGTCTCTCACTCAACACAGAGTTGCCATTTTTTTTTTTTTTTAATTAGCAAATCCCAGTGTTTCTCTAGTTTCCTCACAGATAAGGATTTCAGATGATTGTTGTTGTTCCCAGCTTTTAATTGGGTTCTGGAGACTTAAACTCAGGCACTCTCAGGCCCTCATTTCCAGATGTTACACACATTATTACATATTAAATCAGTAGACTAAGAAAATACCATTTGATCAAGCCTTCATGTATGCTTGGCAAGCATTCTTAGCCTATGAACCATCTCCCAGTCCCCTACATCCTTGTTCTCAATGGCTAATGTCAGTGAGCTAACAATATTTATTGTTTTTACTAAATGTAATGCCTCCTGAATTTCATTGCATGGGTACTCGCTGATAGATTTAACCAATGGCCTTTTAGTCACATATTTTATATTGTCCGTAATTGTTCCCTACTATTATCAAGGCTACAATGCAAAGGATGGAAGAAAACATGCTCAGCCATTTTAGAGCAAAACCAATCTTCTGGGGAATTTCCTGATTGCATTGCATGCACATTTCCAGATGGTACACACATTATTACATATTAAATCAGTAGACTAAGAAAATACCATTTGATCAGCGAATTTTTGGGCTCTGCATTATTGCTGACACCATTTTCTGTTTCTAGTGTACTTATGTGTACAATTACACTCCAAAGAGAAAGCAAGCGAGAGGGAGAGACAACACATCAATATAATCACTCTTAGAGGGTTTTATCCATGTCAACATTTAGACATACACATCCTTTCATTCATTAAATATTTACTGAATACCAAACATGTGCCAACCCCTAATCTGGGAATAGCATTTAATACAGATAGAATAGCTCCTCCTAAAGTTCTTTAGCTATAATATGGACACTGCTCACTTCTTCACATTCTTCCTTATATGCATTCTATGCTGTGATGATACAATAGTACCATCCCTATGACATACTAATGTGACAAGTGGTTGTAAGTAAAGAAGGTGAGATAAGAGTCTGGGGAGATAGCTCAATGATTAAAGGTACTTACTTGCAAAGCCTGATGGCCCAGATTGGATCCATCATAACCCACATGAAACCAGACTCAAGGTAGTAAATGAATCTGAAGTTAGTTTGCACTGACAAGAGACCATGGCAAGCGCGCGCATGTGTGTGCGCACGCACACACACACACACACACACAAAGTACAAATAAATTAACATTATTTGTTTGAAATAAAATATGATAAAAATATTCCACAAGTTACTTAAAGATTAAAATGTATTTAAAATATATTAAAGTTATTCTGTTCTTAAATTTCCATGTGCAATTTTCATGTACCTTCTATTTTAAGCCTGTGTCTTCTTAGGTGAATTTTAAATGCATTTGGAGGTATTTATAATTGTTTCAGGAAATTAGCTTATTTAAGATCAGCTTAAGTATTGAGGTATTATTTTTAAGGCAAATAAAAGGTATTGGATATATGTCTTAGACAAAATATAGAAAATGGCAATATATTTCTAAAATGGAAATGGTAATTCTCAGTGTTCGCAAGTCAGTGGCCTCACTGCATCTCAGTTTCAACTTGGCCCAGACTACCTGGGCTTATCTTCTCTTAGTTATTTCAGGTCAAAATGGCTTGCAGAAATGAAGTAAAATTCTTAAAGCTTTTTCTGAAAGTTGACATATTGTCATACATATCCACTTTCCATTTTCTAAGATAAGTCATATGGACAAGCCTTAAGTGAATGAGATGGGGAAATATACTCTTCTACACAGGGAAGGTAGGCTAAGTACATAGTTGATGAGCATAATATAAATTACACTCATTATCAGTTGTGAAAATTTACAAAGCTATCATCATAGATAGGCCAATTAATCAAAAATAGTGCAAATTAGTACAGCCATCAAATAACAAAGTGTTGCTTCAAACAAGCACAATAGGAACTGGGGAAGTGTTTATTAGAAATGCTAGACCACATATTTTTTTTTAATTCTACGGGCATTAAAACCTTTTTTGCTTTAAAAAATTTTTCCTTTGACATGATTAGTTCTTCTTCAGTATACCGCTCTAAAAAGGCATTGTGCATGATTCCTATTTCCTATTATGTTAAAGTGGAAACACTTAACATATTCTGGGTATAAATTCCTTTTAGATTCTTGACTCACTTTATCTTAGTGCTCATCTCACCCATATCTATTAAAATGCCAATAATTTCTTTACTAACTCATTTTTCCAGAGCACTTCTCTTCCTAAGTATTTAACTTACCTTTCATAGAAGTAACTGTTTTCTTTAGGCATGCACGGTTATATTTTGTGATTATACACATAGTGTTGTTGCTGCTGCTAAATAGTATGAGAATAAATATATGAGTGATAAAATTACTGAGCTTTACAGAGCAGAAACTCGCTGCACTTGCCATAGTTTTCAGTTGTCGTTTTCAATAATAAATCACTGTGTTTTATGATGATAATGGAAGGGTTATAGTCAATTAAGTGATTCAATTAAGTTAATGTCTACTATTGATTTAATTTTCATGTATTTGATTACTAGAGGAGTTGAATATTTTAGGATATGTACTAACCATGTCTATTATCCCAAGGAGTTTATTGTTTTGTTTAATGGATATGAAATTAAGACCATTTTATAATCTAACAATCCATAGCACTATGACACATCAAACGAATTGAAGAGTTTAATGATCCTCAATGGAAGGACTCTTTGAAGGATGCAGCATAAAAATTCAAATGTCATCAACATACTATTTACAAAAGTTAATGTTTTATACTTATATATAGTGGTGTCATATGTTAACTGTCCACATTTATAAATAAATTTTTTATGTAATAAAGTTTTTGTCAACTACTGCTCATCTCAATGAACATTAATATATATTTGATATATGAAGTGATAGAACCCCATTCGTCAACAGGAATTAAAGAAACCTTATGTTATTTGTTGTTTGGATCTTCTATCTTTTATCTAAATAAGGTTAATTTTCCCCCCTTTCTCTCAGAGCAGTGGTTGGCATCAAGGTTCTAAGGATGGTTTTCCTTATTTGTCAACCTGACTAGAACATATGGTACCCACATATTGTGTGAAATCTTCAACACATATAGTTTTAAACATGTGTGAAGATATTCCCAGATGTAATTCACATTTGAATCAGTAGGTTTAATAAAACAGCCTCAATGTAAGTGATGCTCATCTCATTCATTGAAGGTCTAAAGAGAACAAAAAGGAATTTGAGCTGGATCACTGGTCTTCTCCTACCTCCAACTTACTTTCAGAGAAATACCTCTGACTCCCCTGGTTTTCAAGACTTCAGCATCACACCATCAGCACCAGATCTGCTTAGTTTCTTACCTGCTGACAGAAGATTATGGGACTTTTCACTTCCATAACTCTGTGAGCCAAGTCCTGACAATAAAAATTAATCTGTGTCTCACTCACTGTCTCTTTCTCTTTCTCTTTGTATCAGACACACACACACACACACACACACACACACACACACACACACACATATATACATCCATATGTTTGATTTCTTTGGAGATCCCAGGTAGCATGGCTTTATTCATCTTCATAAGTCAGAGTCAAAAGTAAAAGTTTTGAGAATCATGAATCAAGAATCCATGCCCATAGCTATTCTGAAAGTCAGCATTGATTCCTCCTCAAAGAGGAAGGCAAGAGATGATGGAGAACTACTGCCAGGTTAGGTTACTTTATGTGAGTTCTGTCTAACTTTTCTTAATAGTAGGCAGCAAAATTGAGCAACAAACTCATGCTAAATTCCTCTAGAGGAAGAACTGGAACTTGTGAGCTGTAGTGTCAAACTACTTATGGTGATAGGATTTGATAGGTTCAGGTCAGCCTGAATACATTTATACTTCACCTCACATAGATTATTTTTGCTCACAGTACTACAGAAAGCTGAGATGCTAACAACCCTCATATTAAAATAAGCTCCACAAAATCCAGGCTCAGAAACTGAAGGGTCTGCAATTTCAAGATAGATTGCAAATCTTTATGTTGAGTAGGAAAGGTGGCTAATATGGACCTAATCAAGAAATACAATTTTTGTTCTTGCAGAACTTCCAATGACAGACTGGCTATTTTTTTTTTTTAAATTCTTTGTATTTATCACAGGCAATTGAACCTGGTAAAGGAAAGAAAATTAAGTTAAAGGGGGGGGGAGGGGGGATTGGTTTCAAGTAAAGCTTAGGAAGCAATTTCTACCCAAGAAGTAATTAATGATTAAGATGGGTTTATACATTTTCTCTTGAGGCAAAGTCATTTTAATGAGCAGCCCTCTTGGGAAAAGTATTCAAAGCAATATTCTCCAGTGGTCAAGCAGTAGCTGATCTTGAAGTGATGAAAATATATTCCTTCATTGTTGAGGGGTCTTCTTGCTCAAATATGTATTAAACTAGTTCATTTTATTCCATTTTAAAGACTCCTGCCATCTCAGAAGGAAATAGAGGAGAAATATCTAGGGGTATTAGAATTGTCATACAGTAATCTTTTGTTTTGTTTAATTATAAAGTATAGATGTTATGTTAAAAAATAATCAAACCAATAGAAGTGTAAAATCAAAGGCAGATCACCAAACATGCTGGTCCATGGGTGCATGCTTAAATCTTCCCATAGTAACCACTGTTCCCTTCCTGAATGTAGATCTGTGAGTTTCTTGAAATTGAACTGGCAGAGACTTGGAGCAAGGTAGAGACACACACCCAAAAGAAAATAGTTGTTGACTTGCCCTGATGAGAACAGAAGGCAACTCCAGTGTGACTCAAGATGGTGAAGAAGAACAGCTTCCTGGTTCTTTCCACTTAAATTTTTGTGGGTCAATTCCCCATTGATAGCCTTTTTTCCTAACCTGTGTTGTGCTCACTGACCCACCAACAAATCATGGTTCTCTATATACACTGAGACTTAACCAAGGAAGCTGATCCCAAGTTATTACCTAATATACATCTCCAAGATTATAAGAACATACAGTCCAAGTCACCATGAGGACTACCCATTTGGGACCCATCCTAGCTCCAAAGTTTTTCCTTCTTTATTTTCCTAAATCTTTCTTAACTTATCCTTCAGTGTGACTTCCCTTACCAATTCTTTGTGAGTTAAATAAAAGAGTTAAAGAGACTTTTAAGAGCCCTGGATTTGCAGAATTAGAATGACTTTGGGTGGCTGGTATTTTAACTCTTAAGCCACACCTGTCCAGAGCTCAAAGAGGCTCTCTTGTCTCAAACCAGTAATGATTCTATTCTATAATGAGGGAAGGCACACACGTTCATGTTGTTAAACCATACTTTGCTTCCTTTTCTAGATATACATCCTAAAGAGACCACTCTGCATGCTTCAGGGGAGTCATTCATCACCTAAGAAATCTCTTGACCCAGGCTACAGGCTAAAGACCAACGTTTAAGTAATTGCATTGGAAAGATAGAGTCTCTTCCTTTCAAAGTCCTTTGCAGAAAGTTAATGATATGTGACTTTGTTATCACTGCACTGCAATAAAAATCAAATCAGTGTCCAGGGTTGCCTAGCACTAAAGAAATTTCAAGCAATAATCCTTTTTTTTTTTTTAAAAAAAAAAAAACACTTTCTTTCCCTTTGTCTTCTTGAGTTTATGTTAATTACATCTGTCTTGATTGTCTGGTGGGCATCTACCTGTAATTCAAAAGAAATCTATTTATGTCCAGTATATTTTAAGTTTTTCTGCAAATTATTATCTTCATATAGTTATCATCTCTGAATCTTGTGGAAGTATTCTTCTGTGAGTTACTTAGCAACCTGTTCTTATCGTTTATACTCTCTGTTTCCATTCAATGTCCAGATAATGTTACTCAAACTAGTGCCTTTCAACCGATGGATATCCAATGACATATTCTATATGGTAGAATAGAATAATTTCTACAAGAAGTTGAATATAGGGATTGTGGGTGTGGTTTACTAGGTAGAATGCTTGCAAATATGTGAAGCTCTAGGTTTGATTTCCAACACCGCATAAAACCAGGTGTATTGTTGCATTGCAATAACCTCAGCATTCTGGAGGTGGAACTGCATTGCTACATGGAATGATATTGCTGGGGAGAGACAGACACACATCTATTAACCCCATGTAAACACAGACCAAAAACCAAAGCAGAATTGCACCAAAACCAATTTTGTTGAATCAATGAGTTTCTTAGAGTTACTTACACAACAGGGCAACAGGTCATTTATAGGAGCAGAGGTGTCTCAAAGGCAGCTGCATCACTTGAAAGCCCCGCTCAACTGCATCTCTGGATCTCACTGTGGGACTTGCAGACAGCTCATCTGGTGGGTGAGCCTCTTTCCCAGCAGTTGTTTACTGTTGCTGGAACCTTGGGACAGGATCTTGTGACCTTTGAAATTTGAGCTTTCACATGTGTCTTTATCTCTTAAGTTTCCTGAGCCTCCCTCTTCCCTCAGTTCAATATTTCAATTAGAAAGAAATCCATACATAATGTGGAGGCAAGAAGATCAGAAGTTCAAGGTTATTCTTGGCAACATGGGGTGTTTTAGATCAGCCTAGACTAAGAGACAAGAAAAAACTGAAAGAAGGAAGGGAGGAGGGACTGAAGGAAAGACGGAGGGAGAATAAAGGAAAGGAAGTTAAAGAAGGGAAGAAAGAAAGGGAGGAGAAGGAAGGAAGAAGAAAAGAGAAAAAACAACAAAGAGAAGGAAAGAAAGAAGTTAATTATGTGACATTTTGACATATTATCCTTTAATATAGTGACTACAATTATCACTATTCTGAATTGCATTAGGTGATAAATTCATAATCAGGCATGTACAAATACAACTTATATACCCAGGTTTCATTTTATTTAGGATCAACCCAAAGGATCCAGTTCTGGCTACGATTTGATTAAGCTGCATTTAACTGGTGTTAGGAAGGCACCACCATTGTCGAAGTGGCAACAGTCAGCTTCTTTGTCCTCAAGTGGACTTGAATGTTCTTTGTGCCAAAGTAATTCATAATTAAAGGATATTTTTGGAGACTAAAATCAGTTATCAAATGGATTTAGATTTTCTTTCCATCACCAAAATAGCATTAGGGAATAGTAACACAATGTGGTTTCTGCTATCAGAGTTAGAGGAGGGCCATGGTACAAAAATGGAGAAGAAGGGAAGGACAGAGAACCCTGGAGGTTAGCAGGTATCAGCACATGTAGCAGAGTACAGTGACATCTGTACAGAGTGAATACCAATACAAAGATGTGGAAGTAGGGAAAATATGCTTCTGCATAGCAGTTTATGCATTTTAAAGAGGACTTAGATGATCTGGTGGTTGGTTATATGATCCACAATTCATTCCCATTACATAGGGAAACTGTGATTAAGAAAGTTAATCTTGGGCTACACAGGAATAACAGGGCCAGATTGGTTTTTTTGCTGAATATTTTTACTAAGCCATGTTCTCATGTGAGATGACTTCAGGAGCATTCTGTTTCCCTAGCTTATCTCTGTCCTGGTTACCATCCAACCATGTAATGGACACTATTAGGTAAGCAATTATACAAACCCAGTTGCGTTGTGAATTAAAAATCTGCTGAAAACTTAATGATGAGTGAAATCCCAAAGACCAATATATATGTAGTGTCTGTTCTGTTCCAGCAACTTTAGGAGGGCTGAGCTAGCCAACACAGATGCATTGAGTTTTGATTCAAGAATAAACTTACACTATCTCACATTTAACTTTCTCAAGCCTGCGTCATGAATTTACCAGTAGTCAGTTTCCTCACTGCTATGACTTAAATACCTGACAAGAAGCAGCTTAGGGAAGGAAAAGGTTTAGAGCAGCCTATGGTTGAAGGGGTTATTTTCTGTCATGGCCAGGAAGGAACAGCAGCAGGCGTGGGTAATCAGTCATGTTGCATCCATACACCAGAAACAGATAAAGAAAAGACAGGAAGTGAGGCCAAGATATAAATCCTCAAGCCCTTCCCCAGGTGATGCATTTCCTCCATCAAGGCTCCACCTGGGAAACAAGTGGTCAAATACATGAGCCCATGTGGGACATTATACATTCAAACCACCACATCCTTCTTGCCTCTTGTACAATGACCACTGCTCTGTTCCTCAGAAACCAATAGTGAATACATTTTAGAGTGAGTCATCAATGATATTATTTATAGAATGAAATAAAGCTTAATAAATTGAGTGACAGCATATTTTAACTACTAAATTCTCTTTTGGAAGATGCAACTATCTACTTGTAAATTGGTTTTGACCTGACAAAAAAGTCTGCTCCTTCCATTCTTGTTATACTGAGGATCCCCTGCTGTGGTGTAGTTCTTACAAATTAATCTGAGTGCTCTTCCTGCATCTATCTTAATGCCATACTCAGGACTTTGTACTGATTCTCTAAAAAAGCAGACAACAAAGATTAAAGCTTCATTGCAAAAAAAAAAAAAAAGAAGAAGAAGAAGAAAAGAAAAATGTACCTGTAAAATGAAAGGAGAGAAGTCGAGAAAGATTAAAGATTATATATATATATATATATATATATATATATATATATATATATGAGTTATTTAAATTTCTAATTAAATGAACTTATTCACATATATTCAATTTATCTTCTTTCACTTTTCCTTCTGATAGCCTTTAAGTTCATTTGTTTACTGTCCAGAAATTTCTTAGAGAGCAGTTGCATGGTTAGGCAACCACAATCTCAGGGATATTGCAGGGGAGGGGGGTATTCAAAACCAATTATTAATTTACAGAAAAAAAAAACTTTGGGGAGACTATAAAACTATTAGAAGGCATAATTGCTGTAACTAATTCTATGACTCTATGAAATAGAAAATTTTTTCACATTCTTTGATTGATAGAGCAAAAACTACTCTCATATTTTCAGATTTTCTATCTAGCGTTAGTACACATATAAATAATTTTCTCAATATTTTAATAAATTCATGCTAGGGTAAGATAACATCCATTGCCCTGATAATACAATAGACATGGATGGAAATTAAGTCACTTTTTCAGAGCTGCCAACTGGCTTTGGACATATAATTTTGACATGCAATTTTAGTACTTTGTGAAGGTGAGAGACTGATTTCATACTTGCTTGCTGCCACACTGTAACTAAACCTGTCTTAAGTTATATGACTTTGGACATCCACTCTTTCTCCTTCTTATGCAAACATTCCTGTAGTGTGATGACACTATTGAATGGAAATTGGATAATGTATCTGAATTATTGAATCCATCATTTCTTTCTTCCAATGCTGGGAATGGAAATCAAGTATGGTGCATGCTAGCCAAGTGCTCTGCTCGTACACTACATCATTTGTGGCAATTCTAGTATTGTTTGTCAGCTCATTGGCCATTACTGGTAGCCATAATTAACAAAGTAATCACAGTACTTACAATCTTTATTTATAATTATGAATTATTTGCAGGCTAGAGAGATGGCTAAGCAGTTTTATATGCCTTTTGAGCATGTGTGAGGGACTGAAAGGAGCTGAGACTACTGAAGTATGAATCTCCATAACCAACAGAACTCACATAAATAGCTGGGTGTGGTCAACAAATCTGTAACCCCAAACCTGTGGGGAAGCAGAAACTCAAAGAATCACTAGGACTAGTGAATGGCATTGCTCTAGAATCAGTAAGAGACTGTCTCAAGAAAAAAAAAATAGGTGAATAAGTTATGGAAGAGGACATACAACCTTCTCCTCTAGCTTCCAAAGGTGAGCCATGGGGTGTCCCATCAACACATACATGCATAAACACCTACCACATACACACATCACATACACAATATCATACATACTAGATGCATGCGAAAAAAGAGTAAGTTATTAATTCTTTCCTACCATAAAATGTGGGAACTTTTACTATCTGTCACCTTCCAATAGGAAATAGGGCACAAGGTGTTTGAAGATCATGCAGGGACCATCACTATGAAGAGTTACACCCAAAATTTACTCTGCATCAATTACAGCCTACTTCTGGCTTTATGTAGGTACTGGGGAATCAAACCTGGGTCTTTTGGCTTTGTGGGCAAGCACCTTAACTTCTAAACTATGTCCCTAGCCCAGCAGCCTACTTCTGGATGATAAAGACAGCAAGGAGAAAAAACAGCATAGAAAAAACGTAGCATTAATGGAAGAACATAAAAACCAGAGAAAACAAAGATGAATTGTTGTGATTAATGAAACAGAAAGGCATTTCTTCTAAGATGCCAAGCTGTGCTGGAAATGAAATAGCAAAAGTCAAGAAATTAATAAGACAACCAATAAGTAGAAAACGATAGGGCAAGTGTGGGTGTGACGAAGGATGCCTCCAAAAGCTTCATTATTTTTCCTCTTCCCGCATTCTCCTAAATCAGTGAAACTAGAGATGAGAAACTTATAAAACAAACAAAAAATAGGGAAGCTTGTGAGATGTTTAAGCTTATTACATTTGCGTACAGATTCAATACTGACTCTAAAGTAAATTTTTTTTCCTAAAAGTTTTATCAAGAATAGTGACTATTTCAAGATCAGGTAGGTATGGCAAACAACAGTGAAGTAAGCATCCTAAAAATGTGATTTAAGGCTTCACTGTGTGTGGTGGTTTGAATGTGTGTCCCACATAGAGTCAGGTGCTTTACTTAAGCATGTAACTTGGATCTACAGCTGCCTGGCTGGAGGAAGGGTCACTGAGGGTGGGTCCTGGGGTCCAGCCCTAAGATGTGTTTGGGAGCAGATCTGATTTCTAGCACATAGGAATATAGAGCAGCCTGAGCTCGGCCTGGGTCCCCACTGCTCGCTGCTCTTTGGTGTTTCTATGCTGGAGCTAGTGTTTTGCTTGATACAGTTTTTCTCTCTGCTTGGCTCTGTGAAAGGAAGCCAGTTTATTCCACCATCTATGGAACTTCTCCTGGATCAATAAGCTTGAAATAAATCCTTTCCTCCTCTACATTGTGCCTGGTTTAGATGTTCATCCCAGCAATGTGGAGCTGACTACAACACTATGAATTCAAATTCCAACTCAGAGTACAGACAAATTAAACAATCACCTCATATTTTATACACTGGCCTTCCCAAGTACAAAGTGGTATATCATTCGTGCTCCCTTTCTCCCTCTCTCTCTCTCTCTCTCTCATCATCATCATCATAATCATCGTCAACTCAATCTTTCTCTAATAGGATTTTGTAAAGTATTGCAACCATCAAGGAGTTTTCCTCTGTTACTCTGCTGATAGTCTTTTGTAATGGGTATTTCTACCTAGAGTTTGAGCTGAATACATAGTCATAGTCAGGCTTTTTTTTTGTTGTTGTTGTTGTTGTTGTTGTTGTTGTTGTTATTGCACCTCAGACATCAATATGCATTTACATATCTAGTGATATTGAAAATGTAGATTTTCATTCCATAGGTCTGAGAAGGTCTTGTGATTCTGCATTTCTAACCTAGATCAGCACCTAGGTGCTAGTGAGGTTGGTCTAGGAACAATGCAAGGACATTAAGTTTCATAATAGTTAAACAGGTTGGCACAGAATCACACCGTTGTGGTTTAGATATGAATGTCCCCCACAAAAGTCTCATGTGGTGAAGGCATCGTCCAAAACTGTATTGCTATTGAGTGGTCTTTGAAGTATGATGTTGTTAACCCATCAATGGCTAATATCTTGTCTCTTTCCTTCTTGGCCACCATGAGGCAAGCAGCTTCCCTCTGTCATTCACTGCAACCAGGATGTTCCACCTTGCCACAGGCCTAAAAGCCATGGAGCCAGTCAACCATGGACTGGAACCTGAGACTCTGAGTCACACAAAAACTTTCTCCCAGCATAATAGCACATGCCTATTATCCCAGAACTTATAAGGTGGAGGCAAGGAGATCAACAGGAACTCAAGGACATCGCCTACATAGCAAGTTCAAGGCTAACTTGGGTAACATGAGACCCTGTCTCAAACACACACACACACACACACACACACACACACACACACACACCTTTCCTCTCTATAGTTTTATTGTTATTATTATTTCCATATTTTGTCACAGTGATGATAACCTAACAAATATATTTAGTAGGCAGTGAAAACGTGGTTTGAAGGCAAGTGTATTTGATTCTCCAGTTTGTGATTCGGGTCAGTACTGTTAATACTTCCCCACAGAGAGGGACAAACAGGATATGCTGTGAGAAGGTTGTTAGCATGAATATGAATGGCACAGAGAGAAAAGCAAGCTAATATCAACAGAAGACATTCTTGTTCTCACACATTTTGAGAAAAGTATGTCCTAAGTTTGGAATGAAACTACTTCAACATTGCAGAATACCAGCTGTTCTCATGCCTCCACCCCATGAAGCTTCACCTCTGCATCACTGAAGAGAGGCAATAAAAGAGAGATGTTATAATTCATGACAACACCTCTGAGTGCCAACACAACATCCACTCAGCCACACGCCACCACCTTATGGCGCCTTCTCTGATCACCCTTCCCGGGAATTCTCAAGACAGCATCTGGGACATTCTCCATTCTCCCTTCTTCAATTTGGATTTTTCTTGCTGTGATTTACAAGGTTATAGCAGAAAATAAGCTCTCATGATACAAGGACCTTGGGTCTTTTTCTCTGTGCCTGTCCAATGCAGACAACTCATTTGATAGATATTTGTGAACAAGTCCTGAATGAATCCCCTCTGCAAAATTCCTTACTTCCTCTTCCAAACACTTTGAAGAGTGCTCCATCAAAATACAGGTCTCACAGTTTATGCACTCACATCTTTGCATGTCCTCTCTTTAGAAGTAGAGCTATTTGAATATGGGAGCTGTGCCTTATTTGTATTTTCCCTATATATTTTAATATGGGAGCTTTGCCTTAACTTTATATTTTCCCTCTATAGGTAGTAACTATTTTGGTAGGTACTTAAAAAATCTGAGATACTAGCTTTCATTATAAAACACAGAAATACATGTCAAGTGACATGCCAAGAATAGTGTAATCCATTCTTATTCATTAACAACCTCAGCAATTATTTAAAATAGGGACACCATTATATAAGAAGAGATTTTTTTAGTATGTTAATCTTTTAATGTTTTTTATTATTGTTTTTATGAACATCATGTGTTGGTACATTGGGGTCACTCTTTAGTAGGGTTACAGGTATTCCCCACGGAGTTGTAGTTTATGCATTGTGGGAGCAGCAGTCAGTTATTTTGTGGGGAAGGGAATGCCTCTGGACATGACGTCTCAACCTGTGGCTCTTACAATCTTTCCACCTCCAAGAAGAGAATTTATTACTGTTTGTTTATTTTTCCCATTTTAACATTTCCATACATGTATATAAAATATTTTTATCTTATTCCTCTCAATCTCAAATCCCCTTCCTTTTCCATTAACATCCTTCTTTCCCATTAATCCTCATTTTACTTCTATGCCCTTTATAAACCCATTGAGATAAATTAATGTTATTTACCTGATCACAAGTGAAGTTTACTTCCTTTGAAATGGACAACATCTACCCTTTCCTCCTCAATGGTGAAGTACTGACAGTCTCAGTCCTATGTAGGAAACTACAACAGCTGTGAATTAATGAGTGTAACAGTCTTGTCATATCAAGAAGACAGCATTTTGTAGCCAGAAGAAAGGAATTCCATGAGAGCTATTGTTTAGAAATGCTGGCACATGCTGATATTAGAGATCACTTTGTACAATGAAATGCTCTTTACTGGTTTTTTCTTTGATTGAACTTACATTGTCTAAGGACATGTAGCCCCTTGGTTTCCCTATTCTAGGCTGAGCACTGGCTATTATACACCATTGTTTATAAGAATTGTAAAAATTCTGAGTCAACACACTTTCATTTCTTTTTAAAATTTTTTTATTATGAACTTTATGAACAAATCTTGTGTTAGACCTGTTCCCCTCTTTCCTGTCTCCATTGCCCTCAGGGAACTCCTCAGTGGAGTTATTGCTATTCACCATGGGCTTATGAATACATCAATCAGCCTCTGTGGGGGGGGAGAAGGGGTGGGCAATGCCTCAGGATAGTCCTTCCCACCATGTTTCTTCCTCCTCTTCTGCAATGTCCTCAAAGAGATAGCTAATTGCCTAGCATGAGACAGACAAGCCACCTCTATCTAGCACATCTGCCAGGGCCCAGGAGACATCACAGAGAAAGTGATGATTTAAACACGAGTGCTGCTCGCACTGTTATCCCGACAACCTGCTCCAGTGAGATGGCAATAGACACTGAGGACTCATCAAAGCATAAACCCTCATTCAGATCTATCAAAGCCTATACAAAAGCTAAAACCTGAGATATGAGAGTTTTTTTGACTAAGACTTAGTAAAAGATTAGATGCTGATTTGAACCTGAGACTGTGAAAAACCACAAATGAGGCTAAGTATCTATTTGGCAGAGCCTGCAGATATATTGTAAAGATAAGAAGAAGCCCAACTCTTTAAGAGTAGAAGAGTGTTATCTACAATATTATATTTAAACTAAGAGCCCAAAGTCATTTTCTATAGGTGGGATTGCATTTATTTTATGGAATATTTTTATTAGAAAAGTACTACAAAGCACACATTAAAAATGTACAAAAGAAGCTTGGCGTGGTGGTGCATGCCTTTAATCCCAGCACTTGGGAGGCAGAGGTAGGAGGATTACCATGAGTTTGAGGCCACCCTGAGAATTCAGAGTGAATTCCAGGTCAGCCTGGGCTACAGTGAGACCCTACCTTGAAAAACAAAACAAAACACAACAGAACAAAAGGTATAAAAGACATCAGTTGCTAAAGAGATGTTTCAGTAGTTAAGGTACTTGCCTACAAAGCCTAATGATCTGGACCTGGATTTAATTCCCCAGTGCTCACATAAGCCAGATGGACAAAGTTGTGCATACTTCTAGAGTTTGCTTGCAGTGGCTAGAGGCCCTGGCTGACCCATACTCTCTCTCTCTTTCTGTCTGTATCTATCTCCTTATAAATAAATTAATAAAATATGTTTTTGAAAGGACATTAGTAGTTATTTTCCTAACTCTGTATCCTAACTCCAGTACCCTTAGGCAATCTATATTAATTTGTAGTTTGGCACATGTCCTATATGACTCTGAGAAATTAAGATAGAGAAATAGATAAAACAATATGGATATATACATGCACACATATTTAATGTTTTTATAAAGATTGGATCATTCCATTCACTTTCCTCTAAAAGCTACTTTTCCCCCAACAATATATCCTAATTTCTTTCTAGGTCATTACATGCAGATATACTTCATTCCTTTAATTTTATATCTCTTCATCCAACATTATTTATTATGGTGTCTATCTGTTTCTGCTTCAGGCACTCAGATAACAAAACAGGCAAAATCCTTGCTTTCATGGAATTTTCATTCTAATGTGAAACCACAGACAGTAAATACGTATATAAGCAAAATAACAGCATGTCACATGGTGTGGAGAGCTGTTTAGAACAAAGGGCAGGGGACACCAGAAAAAGAGTATCCAGGGGAGATCCTGCTGCTGCTTACAAGTCCACAGGAAAGACACAGGAATCAAGAGCTGAAGGACAAGAGTGAGCTAGCCATACATCTATTTAGTGTGAGAACTTCCCAGACAGGGAGGGCAGTAAGTAGAGATAGGCACTGCCAAAAATAGTCTGCTATAGGGCTGGAGAAATGGATTAGTGGTTAAGGCGTTTGCCTGCAAAGCCAAAGGATCCTGGTCCGATTCTCCAGTACCCACATAAGCCAGATGCACAAGGGGCACATGCATCTGGAGTTTGTATGCAGTGGTTCAAAGCCCTGGGGTGCCCATTCTCTCTCTGTCTGCCTCTCTTCTATCTCTCTCTCTGCTTGCAAATAAATAAATAATAGTCTGCTACAAATCTTATAAACAGAGGCTCCCTGAATTAATGGTCAAAGTGTGTACAACTATAAAACAGCCCATTGCAGATCACTTTGGCAGCAATTTGCATTCCTAACAGCAATATATAAGGACATCCCTTTCACAAAATTGATCAGCACTGGGTACAATCAATCTTTTTAATTTTGCTAAATTGATGTTGTTGTTGTTTTTAAACTAGTATTGTTAGGAAATGCTTTGTATGTTTTAACCAATACCACACTCATATTTGAAGGGCTTTAAGGTAGGTGTACTAATGTATGATGACCAAACCTGGTTTTCTGGCATAGAATAAAGCAGGAAAGCACCATTCATGTGGTAAAGTTGGGTTTGAAACTGAGCTTTCCCCAAAGTCAAGGAAGCCTAGTTTTCTGATGTGTGGGGTTGGATCTGTGAGAATTGTAACATACTCTATGATATCATCTGAAATGACCCAGAAAATAGATTTATTTCTGTGAATAGCCCCAAACTAAGAGGATCAAATCTGAAAATTTAGACACCCAGTAGGAATCACGGATACTCAGCCACACCCCCAAACTGGCTTTTACAACATTTTTGAGAAAATGAACATCTGATCAGATACACATTGCAAGATTGCATATTCAAATGCCTAGTCTCCCACTCATAATTCTGATGTACACTTTAGATAACCTGATCAGTGCAACAGTCATTCAACTTTGGTAAATAAGTTTTAAAGTTATTTATGCAATGAACATACTTATTTGTAAAATATTCATTTAAAATAAATTTAGAAAATATGGAAACATGAGGTATAAATTCTAGACTATGTTGTAAACTTCTCACACTGTATTGTCAAACAGCCCAATACAATAACTTTAAGAACAATTTTGTTTCTTTATTCATGGACACCATGCTTATTTTTACATGTGCATTGTGAAGAAAAACAGCTGTTATAAAATACTATTTAAGCTTTTAACTTATTTTGGACTAAGGATGTTATGGTTAATTTATTGTCAACTTGATCTGATTAAGAATCAAACAAGTGATGCACCTCTTGGGCAGGTCTGTGCGGGTATTCCCAGGAAGACTTAACTGAGGGAGGAAGAACTTTCCCGGAGTGGGTAGCCCTCCTAGTTGCAAGCTACATATAAGGAGGCTCCAGGAAGTCAGTGCCTTTTGCTTGCCTGCTGGTGCTACTTGCTGGCACATATATCTACCCTGTTGCTGCCGTACTTTGTGGACATGGGCACCTAGCCTCTTCACCCTCCAAATGTGGACTGAAGACCAGCTGCTCTCTAGGAATCCTCCAGGCCTTCAGTGCCAGATTAGGACTTCTGAGGCAGTCAGGCTTATGGACTGAGCAGCTATCAGGTTCTCAGCCTCTTCAGCTTGTAGCTGGCCCACTAGCTGCCCCTTATAATAAACTCTTTTGTAATATATATTCATTCTATCAGTTCTGTCCCTTTGGAGAGCCCTGACTGGTACAAAGTTATTTAATATGGCTATACTCATACCATCCACTATAATGCTAAATCACTATTGATTATCTAGTCTAATCATGAGACGCTTATGAAGTAGGGATGAGCATTTCCCACTTTATTGATTAAGGGTTAGAGAAATTAAATATATTTCTCAAAGATCCAGAACTAGTATATTCAGAGGTTTCTAGCTACATAGTCCAACTATAAAGTTTGACCTGCTGTAAAGACTGTTTTTGTTTGTTTGTTTGTTTGTTTGTTTTTGGACATTAGGCTTCAACAGCCTATTTTAATCATTGCTTGAAAATAGTAATGACTATAATTGTCATTGGTATTAGAGAACTTCACAAACAAGAAATACTGTTTCTTAACAAGGGAGTAGGTAGAATATGGGGAGCCTTAAGCACTGCAATTTTATGGCTAGTAGGAAAGTCAGGATTTGTCTGGGGAAAAGAAAATGAAGGAGCATAACCTCAGAATTAAAGTTCATCTTTTAAACTTAATAAAAATCTCCTTTAACAAATTCTAATAATTATTTCTTACTTTTCATCTTTTCTAAGAACTAGGTCATTACAAAAAGGTCATCATGGTTCAAGACATCCAACCAAGCACAAAATTCCAGGCGGGCACTGGAGCTAGAATTAGGATATCTTTGTCACTTGGCCAAAGATTGGTTTAGTACTAAGGTCTGCTTGAGAATGACAAAGGAACTGTAGCAGTTAGTTACCTTCATGTTGCTGAGAAAACCAAGCCATAATCAGGTTATGGGAGGGAAGAGTTTATTTCCATTTACAATTTTGAGGGGAGGTTTCATCATGGCAGGGAAAGCATGGCAGGACAGGCAGCTGGGCATCACATCTTGTCAGAGCAGCAGGAAGGAAGCAGTCTGACTGAGCTAGCTTTCACACCCAGTAGGGTTTAACTCATAAACCTAAAGGCCTGCACCCACCCAAGTCACACACCTCTTCCAGTAAGGCTCCACTTTCCAAAAGCTTGACCTCTCAAAGGCTCCACCTCCCAAAGGTTCCACCAACTGGGAACTAAGTATGCGGCTTCATGTGAAGGATAGTACATTCAAATCATCATAGGGACATTCACTACCTCTCCTTTAGTTTTAGTGCACACCTTGAAAACAATAGCAATAACATTCTCATACACACACACACACACACACACACACTCTCTCTCTCTCTCTCTCTCTCTCACACACACACACAGTCTGTACCTATAGAAGGAATTCATTATGAATGCATTGTAAAGATCAATTTAAATAATATCTACTTTGAAAAATCTTTATTTTCTACAACTCCTCAATCCTTTTAATTTATCTGCTGGCAACCCCAATTTTCAGAGTGCATCCAAGATCTGGAGGTATATCCCATGCTCCTGTGTCTGGTCTCATGGCTTCCATTCAGGGTTACATAGTAAGTAGAATCACCAGGTTTATTTATTTATTTATTTATTTATTTATTTATTTATTTATTTTCTGGGTGTTGGTGTCTGATTCAGTAGTGACTTGGCTGGCTCTGCCCAAAGAGAATTAGAAGCAGCTTTCCCACACTGAATTGGCAGATGATGTGTGTCTTCTCATTTTGGCTCCAACACTTTACAGTTTGACAGCCTTAGACCTTCTCTATGTTCTCTGTGCCTCAGTGGTTTTCTTTATAAAGTGAGAAGAAGCAAGGACTATCTTTTAGACTTCTTGTTAGGATAATAGGAAATCAGCCATGCAAAACTGAGTGTGGAGCATAGCACGCATAGCTCACCAGAGCTACCTATTCTTATGTTGCCTGATGCTATTTTTTGTTATATAAAATTGCAGTGCTGACAAAGATGAGTTTTTAATCCTGACATCTCGCTGCAGTTTGCTACCTGAGTTGCACAGAGGCCTTAATTTTGCTCATCAGGTTGGTGATTCATGCTTGTTTGCTAACACTGGGAATGTTGGCAAAGGCGGGAAGGAGGGCTGGCGGCACAGCTATACTAATTACCCAAGGTGCAAATCCAACATGTAGCGCTCTTGCGGAGGCATAATGAGCCTGTGCTGAGGTGAAACAGGAGGTTTGTTACATACATCAGAATTAGAGGCTGTAATTGCTAAGCATCCCAAATGTGAATGATTCCTTGGGAAATTGAAGAAAGCAATCCACCCACCTCTGCCTGATGACAAAAGCGTATCTCCAGTCAGCTGACACCTGAGGAGCCAGGACAGAAGGCTAATTTCCTCCAAGCAGCCGTTGATTAGATATGCTGCATGCTGTTCTCAAATACTGCAGGGAAAAAATAAACAAGAATGTGATGCAGGAACAATGACTCTCATCAAAGGCAACCTGTAGCACTTCTTCACTGGTCAATGAGGGGACAGAAGTGAGCCATTTGGATTTTATTTATTTAAAGCCTAATGAGTGGCTCCAGTCAATCACACAGCAACTTATTTCTGCTTCTTCCCATTAAAGAACTGTAATGGTTTGAGTGTGAAATGTCCCCCATAGGCTCATGTGTTTGTGGGTTAGCCTCATACTCCAATCCCCAGTTGGTAGGAGGTACAGTCTTGCAGAAGAAACTGGGGGCAGACCTTGAGGCTTACACATCCAACCTCACTGGCTAGCTCTCTCTTGCTACTCCCTCCTAGCTGCTGTCACAAGATCTGAGCCATTTTCCTTCTCTGACATGCTTTCCCTGTGGTGGTGAAACTTCCCCTCAAAACTCTAAGCCTGAGATAAACTCTTTTCTATCATAAGCTGCTTCTAGTGCGGGCATTTTGTTCCAGCAATGAGAAGGTAACTGCTACAAGGATATTACCTATGATCATGAATTGGTTTGAATAAATTATGCTTAGGATTTTTAGCAGCTAAAACAAACTTAATGATGCTAAGAGAAAACACATATTTATGTCATGTAGCAATTAAGTCATTTAACAAATTATTTAATAGTACCACCTGTAGGTATACACACACTTCTTTAATGGAAATGAGACACGTGTAAGGTTAGAATCAGTACCTTCAAAAGTTCAAAAAGGCTTTCTGCCAGACCAAAACTGTGAGTTATGCGAACTTTGACAAACTTATTAGCATTTCTGGATTAATAATTGTGTTTTGTACTTCTACTGAATATGAATCTGTTTTTATTATAAATAAACCAACCAATAGTGGAATGCTAGGAAGTCCTTTTTAGGCTCATCTTGATGTAATTGTTTCCATTAGTTCACCTTTTCCTTCCCCTTGTGGGTATTCAAATGTTTTAATCCTTAAAAATTAGAAGACAGATGTCAAGCTCCCCCTTAGTCTTCCCTCCACCAGGGTAATTATTATTTATTTGATTTTTGGGCTAACACATACAAAATAAAAACAAACATTAGTCACAAACATTATTTATACATTGCAACCATTATTTTCAACATTTTTATATCTGTTATTTTCCTTCCTATCTTGTTGGCCCAGCTGACCTAATTAATTATAGGGTGGCCTTGAACTCATATCCTCATTTGGTAGTGCTGGGATTAAAGGTGCGCCACCACACCCGGCAACAATTTTATATCTGTTATTTTCCTTCCTATCTTGTTCTAGTACTCCTAACTTATTATCTATTCTCTATTCATTTGGTAGCTGAATTTCAGGTTGGTTTTTCACACACAGTTTCTTCTATCTTTTAAACACAAATAGATTAGTATCCTACATAAAGGGTTAGTATACCTTTAAAAATCTGCTAAAATCAGCATTTTCCATAACTCACTTACACTTGTAAGCCTGCACATAGGGAATGTTTATTTAATCCTTTCCAGGTCCATCACAACAGAATTTTATTCATCAGTTAGACTAAACTCTTAAGTTTCTTCCTTGTTATTATGTTGTTCTTCTGGACCCCAAACCTATCTGGATCCCAAGTTTTTAATAATAATAATAATAATAAAAAAGACATGATGTCCAAAGTCTTTTTTTACTGTCTATGCTTCAACAAATAACTTTATCTCACAAACTCTGATGAAAGAAACAAATCCCTCGGTTTTGTTGGCCTAGTAAACACAGCTGCTATTGTGTTTTTGCACCAGCAAATAGAATTTATGACGGAAAAGTCAGAAACCTGCTCTGTAA
This sequence comes from Orientallactaga sibirica, assembly GCA_036365145.1. Classification (NCBI taxonomy): domain Eukaryota; kingdom Metazoa; phylum Chordata; class Mammalia; order Rodentia; family Dipodidae; genus Orientallactaga; species Orientallactaga sibirica. The sequence continues at coordinate 38,424,074 of JAEOAD010000013.1, forward strand.
TTTTCAGTTTGCACAGGTTCTTCATTCTGGGATACCATGGGGGTTTCAAAAGTAGCTACAGGTGTGCTGAAAGCAGCTTCCCTCTGGGCTTAGCTTCCAGGAAGAATCAACACTTTCTACAAAAGTCAGAAAACGTTCCTACCTGATAGGAAGATAGAAGACTCAGGGTCAAGAAAGGCACCAGATGTGTGATTCTGAGGTTTCTGAAGGAGAGAAGCAGAGATTGCTTTCTGAGCTATAATTTTCAGCTCTGTGAAGGCACTTCAACCACTGATCATCACTATGCAGCTATTGTATTGAAGTTATTGATTTCTGGGATGAGGAACAGGGAATAGACAAACACTGAATTTTCATTAGCTCCTTGGGAAAAGTGAACATCCTCCCTAAACCAAACTATCCAGAACATATTAAGGGGTAATTTATAAGAGCTGGCTCAATGGTTCTTAAACAAATAGCAGCAGGAGCAATAAAGCATTTTTGGGTGGGTTGCTAATTTGAGCTAGATCATGTCACATAAACAGTTACTTATTCACAATGTTTTTGTTTCTTTTACTCTAACCTTAATGGCAAAACTGCCTATTGATTTCTTATGTGTATGTTTTACACTATGACAAGTCAGAAGAGTGACGAGGTAATTCTGGGTGGGAAATACCTATAAGAGTGATTTCTAGTGACCACATTAAACACCAAAGTTATAATGATTAGAAAGTATATTGAGAGATATAGTGCCACTTCTATGGCATTTCTCAAACCCTACTTGACAATATTAGCATGGAGCACTGCCTTTATTCTCCTTATAAACTGAAACTTCTGTAGGTCACCCACTCTCACACTGCAGCATTGAGTACTTGGGAAACAAATAATATATATACTCATTTCTACTTCTATCCTGAAGTAATTAAGGATATCTGCATAGAGATGTTTCCTGCAAACATGCATAAGTTAAGAAATAATTTACTTGAAGAGTTTTAATTCCCAAGCCCTATGCTTAGTATTGACTTTTGTAGTGAAACTCTATCCTCTTGGCATGATATGGGCATTTCTGTCTTGAATCAGAGCGACTATGATTACCCACATAAAATTTACAAGATTGTAGCTTATTAATATTCCTTAGAACAAGGATGGAAAAGTGTCTTTAGACTCTCACTTAAAATTATAGCCATTTATTATACTCTTGTGTCCTTACTTACTGCATGCAACTCTGCCCTAACTACATGTGGTCTGAGGAGTGCTAGAATATATAATATATAAGGTAGAAGGTTGACTGGGTTGGGGACTCCAGTGACACAGGTTTCAAGACATTATACATTCTGGGCTGGGGATTTTTGGAGATACTGGTGCCCAAGAGTTACCCAGGCTCCTGTAAGTGACCCCAGTGCACATCTGATCCTACAAAAGCATGGACTAGGACCTTTGATCATTCCAGGAGGATGTAAAAGGCTCTAAGGGAGTGATGGGATTGTATGTAGACTGTAAGGTAACAGATCATATGCATATCATTGAAAGGGCAGTACGGAAAGAGAAGAGACAGATTCAGAAAGCAGAGCAGATTGTACAGCATTTGAAGAGCGAGATGTTGCAAATAAGAAAGGAGGGCAGAAGGCAGACCCTGCTATGCCTTGAAGGTCAAGCTAAGGTAACTCACTGGTCTTTAAAATATTGAGGGAGTTTAGGGATTATAGGGACCCAAAAGTAAAGTGAAGAATGTGTTTGAGTCTGTAGGGGGAAAATGTAGGTCATTCCACTTTGCTAAAGGACAGAAGTATCAGAAGGGAGAATCTGACTTATTTTCTTATCTCTTAAAATCTCTCCAGAGGAGGTGAATAAATTCTTCCATGCTCATCTCTGTCCTTCATGGGAAAGGAAGGAATGTAAAGAGATTAGCGCCTTTCCCAGAAAACCTGAACCAGATACCTGACATCAGGACTGGACTGACTAGTCAGTCCATCCAAGGGGTCTCACAAAAGAAAAAAAAATAGCCCAACCTGGAACTTGAGATGATCGATTTCATTTCCAAAAAAGCCCCTCCTTGGGCAAAAGGTCAGTATTACTTCTCTTAGGTTCTATCCTATAAACTAATAAAATCATTTGGAACCTTATCCTCTGTTGATTGAATTTCAATTCTTTAAATTCCCAAGACAAGAATCCAGAGGCCACTGACTCAATGAAAACTTTGCATGGCCACCAAGTTTTCAAGTCCCTTGTTCCTGAATTTCTATTGCCAACCCAAGGAGATCACTGAGAAAAGTTTTGCAAGAATTTTGGTAACATGCAATATTAAGAAATTTGTGAAGATGAAGAAGAGCAAATTTATCCCATTGTAGTTACTTTCTCATTGCTGGGAGAAAAGGCCAAACTAAAAGCAACTTAATGGAGGATAGAATTTATTTTGGCTTCCTGATGGCAAGGAAATGATGGTAGAGCAGAGGTTTTTTTAAAAATATTTTATTTTAAATTTATTTTTATGTATATTATTCTAATTTTACATTCATAGTGGTGACTCCATTATCCTCCTCCCTGTCCTCCCACCAAAGGTTAATGGTAAGACCCTACTGTCAAAGACAGCATACACGTGTGAGACCAAACTTGGAGAGACCTGGCCAGAATCTGGAAAAGGGTCAGTCCCCAGACAGTTAGCTAGTCCAGTGCCAGATGGTGCTACACGAGCAACTGGGGGGAAATGGCTGACATCAGTCCAAACAACTTCCAGTCTAAGATACCCAGCAAGAAACAACCTGACATAATGCTCAAACAAGTGCAGTAGTGGCACACAGCCATGGTGGGCAACCAACAGCTCTTGATTTGGCTAATTGATCCACTCAGTGGAATGGAACTCATCGCTGGAACTGGGAAATAAGTCAAAACCATGTACAAAAAAATAGAGCAGAGGCTTTACATTACTCGTTACTATAACAGCTGAAGTGGAAAGCAGCAAGAGGGTGAAGTGATCTACCACTGGCAATTGGAAGCTAATAAACCTTGAGACCCTCTCCTACCAACACACCTTCTCCAGCAAGGCTCCACCTCCCATGTTTCTACCAGCTGTGGACCAAGCATTCAAAACACATGAATTTATGTGGGAAATTTGATTCAAACCACTATAATGACATCTTGGAAGCTACATTTAGGAAATCAAATATTGACGGAAAGATGAGTGAGGAAACATTTGGGATGGAGTAATAACATAATTTAGAATAGAATTTATTGCATTCTGTGTCCTCCCCAAAGGATTAAATCAATGTGAGAAAAAAAGTTCATAATATAAAGCAGGTTCAATAAAGTAGAAAAACAAGACTACATTAAAAAAAAAAATGATCTATATATTTAAATATTTTTATTTATTTATTTATTATTTATTTATTTATTTATTTATTTGATAGGGGAGAGAGAATGGGTGTTCCAGGTTGTCCAGTCACAGCAAACGAACTCCAGATGCACGCACCTGCTTGTGGATCTGGCTAATGTGGGTTCTGGGGAATTGAACCTGGGTCCTTTGGCTTTGTAGGCAAATGCCGTTATCGCTTAGCCATCCCTCCAGCCCTGATCTATATATTTAAAGTGATGTAGCTGATAATTAGATTTAACATTTATTACCACATTTCACAGTATCCAGCAAAAAAGGATTCTAATAGCTGCTTATTCTTTAATGAAGGGAAAGTACAATTCTTCAAGATAACCTTTCCTACTGATCCTAGATAATATCTATTGTCATTATGTAACATATATCCGACAAGAAAATTATCAATGCCCTCAACACCTGTTTAGGAACAGTTATTGGAGTTTTCCAAACATACTCATTTCTCTTAACAATAATAGCAAAAAATTAAAAGTGATGGCATTAAAACAAAATTTAATATAAACATTTTGTACATGTGTGGGAGCAAAGTTGACATGTCCTAGATATGTGCTATTCTGTGTCTCTCACTAAATTTTAGTATAGAACCAGAAAATGAACTGTTATTGTAAATCCAAAAATGGGAAAAACATGGTCCCTGTTCTCATTGATAGTAATTTAAAAAGATATGTTAATGTTTTCTTATATTGAATTTGTATATATTAGTTGCCATATTAGACTTGCCTATGTTTAAAATTTCCAAGACCAAGCCGGGCGTGGTGGCTCACGCCTTTAATCCCAGCACTCGGGAGGCAGAGGTAGGAGGATCACCGAGAGTTCGAGGCCACCCTAAGACTACATAGTTAATTCCAGGTCAGCCTGGACCAGAGTGAGACCCTCTCTTGCAAAACTAAAAAAAAAAAAAAAAAAAATGTCCAAGACCTTATCAGAATATCCTCAAAATAAGATCACATCCATTTCTTGTAATGCAATGTTTAGTCTGATTCTTTTTTTGCCAATTTTGTACATGTGTACAATCTATTTTAATCTCACTGTTCCCCATTACCTCTGTTCCTCTTTCCCTTCCAACTAAAACTATGTGCTTGGCAACAGATCATTTTTTTTTTGACCTTCCAATTTAAATTAGGGTTGCTTACATAATACTATGTAGGAGGTTATTTCCAAAAAAAAGGGGGGGGGACTAATCCTCTAACGGCTACACCAGTAAAGGACATGTTTTTCTCTCTTCCAGCAATCATCAGTGTCTATTATTAACTCTGGGAGCTGTGGTTTCTCATGGACCCCTCCTTTATTTATGATGAAATATTGAGCCTGTCAATATCTGCTATGTGTTCATGCAGAACTTGTGTGATATCACAAAGACTGCATTCCCATCCAACTGCTCTCACCTTCTTTTTACTCCCTCTTCCTTGAGGTTCCTTGAGCCTGGAGAGTGTGGTTTAGATGCCTTGTTTAGGACTGAGCACAAACTGATTGCTTATTCATAATTTATAACATTAGATATTTTCAAAAAATATTTTTATTTCTTTATTCACAAAGAGAGAGAGAGAGAGAGGAAAGGGGCACACCAGGGCCTCCTGCAACAGCAAATGAACTCCAGATGCATGGTCTGCTTTGTGAATATGGCTTTACGTGAGTACTAGGGAGTTGAACCTGGACGTTCAGGCTTTGCTGTCTAGCACCTTTAAGCACTGAGCAATCTCTCCAGCCCCTAACATTAGATATTTTTAGACTTCAGAACATTGCTAAATTATTTCTTCCACAGAATTATAAACACACATTTCCAAGCCATATAAATATAGGGTTGAATGTAATACATACCATAATTGGCATTACTTATTTAAAATGACCTTCCTAACAAAAATACAATGTGTGAATGATAGCCAATAAAGCATGCTCATAGAACTGAAAGAGTTTTATAATTAACCTTTACCATTTTTCTCTCCCAATTTATTTCTGCAACTTTTCATCATTTGTTAAAGGGCATATTTTATACAGCAGATAGCAATGAATAGACAGTTTTCTGTGCTCTATCAGAAGAGTTGCAGGATGATTTTATATCAATTCCCATCAAGAAGCAAAGCCTGTCTGTTTGCTGATTTGAGTCTGGGATAACCTGGTGCACTGCTTTCCCTGAGAAAATGTGATAGAACCAATGCTGTTAAAGGTTGTGCCTGGGTTAATTCCGATTCTTAGCTATTATGAATTGAGCAGCTATAAACATAGTTGAGTTAATATCTCTGAACTGAGGCTTGGAGCTTTTAGGGTAAATGCCCAGTAAGGGGATAACTGGGTCTGTTGGTACCTCTATAGACATCCTTTTTAGGAGTCTCCATATTGCTTTCCATAGTGGTTGTACCAGCTTACATTCCCACCAAATAAGATGTGGTATATTTACACAATACAAGGAAATATGACACAAAGCAATTTGAAGAAAAATGGTCAAACTTGGAACAGATCATTCTTAGCAAATGCGCCCAATCACAGAAAGATAAGCGTTGCATTGTCTCACTCATCTGTGGCTTCTAAACATCTCAAGGACTGGACAATAGGGATGGTGGGGTGGGAGGGCAGGGAAAGTGTGGGTGTGGGGGGACAAAAAACTGGATCCAAATGGAAATAGTACCATAAAATCCTGTATCCTGAAGGATAAACTAATAGGTCAAACCTGCCTCAGGCACTTGGAGAGAATCACCTCCGAATCACCGGGGCCGGGAGAGGGTACGATGAAGACTAACTTCAATCTTCATCTGTTTCTTTGCGTATCACTCCCTCTTCTCTCTTTCTCTTTCATATTATGTATTTTTTTCTTCTTTCTTTTTCCTTGGCATTGACCTGTATCTCCCAATACTAGCATGTGGTTAATATCCACAAGGAGCTGTTTATCAGAGAGACCTACAAGGTTTCCAAAAAGAAGACAGATTTCTGTCAGAGTACTTGATGACTCATCAAAGGTTATTGGTAAGACCCTACTGCTGAAGACACCATATGCTGTTCAGACAGAACATGGAGAGATCTGGCTGGAATCTGAAAGAGAGTCAGTCCCCAGACAGTTAGCTTGTCTAGTTCCAGAAGGGGCTAAATAAGTGACTGGGGGAAAACAACCAATATCTGTCTAAGCAACTCATGGTCTAAGCTACTCAGCAGCAAACAACCTGACCTGACCTGATATTCACACAAGTGCAGTAGTGGCGCTCAGCCATGGTGAGTTACCAACTGCTCTAGATTTGGCTAACGGATCTGCTCAGTGGAATGGAACCCATACCTAGAAATGGGAAACAAGTCAGAACCACATCCAAAAATGAGCCTGCTCTCCAATATCAAGCTCCCATCAATAGTGGGATACAAGAGGGCCTACATCTATTAAATTCTACCAAAAATAATAATTGTTATCCATGTATCTTGCACTGACCTCACTCGCCATTGGAGAATCTGCTTCTGTCTTTCAGATGGATGCATATCCTGAGAGAATCATCCCATCACACCACACTGGCCACCAGCTGAAGCCATAGAGTTATAGGGGAAATGAGCAAGAGTGCTGCTTTATTGGTGAAGCTGGTACCAGCACAAGGGTGAAGGAGATAGACACAAAGGACACTCAACCCCTACCAAATCACATATCCAGAGACACAGAGACTCACAAAACCTCGTCACTGATATAGACCTAAAATGAACTCAACATGGCTCAGGGAAACTAGTGGAAGAGGGAGCAGAAAAATTGTTAGAGCCATGAGCTGGGTCATTATACACAGAGTCATTACTGCAAAACTGATGGCTACCCACATAAGGCAAGACCACACTACCCATGAGGGGAGGACTGGGAGAAGGATAATGATGGTACCATCATGGCAGTATATATATTATATACATAACTAATAAAAATATATTAAAATACTTTACCACCATTTTTATCTCTCTCTACTCTTTCTTTCATAAATAATAAAAATATGTTTTTTAAAAATGAAAAAAAAGGTTGTGCCTGCTTTTACGTTCTCTCTTGGAACTGTATTAGGCCACATGACAGACAGCCTGGGCTACTCAGCTAGATGCTAAGGCTCACATGCCCAGATGCCTTGATCTCACCAGCTGACTGCCAGCTATCTAAGGAAGAAAGGCTGCCTAGGTGATCCACATGGATAAGTGAAGATCACCTCAAATGTTACATGAGCAACATTAGTAGTAAATTGTCTTTATTTTATGTCTCTATTTATATATGAGAGACATGAGGGGCATTAGGGATACATTGTCCCTACTTATATATGAGAAAACTTGGACAAAGAAGGCTTAAATCACTTGTCCCATTCACTTATTCTTAAGGAGAGACGTTCAGATTTTCTTTGTGTGTGTGGCAGGGGGAGGGGAACTGGAGAGATTGCTCAGTGGTTAAGTACACTTTCTGTGCAAGCATGTGGCCTGAGGGGACCCAGACCAAAAGAGCTCACATCTCCAGATGCCACATAAACAGCTGGATGTGGCCAAACATGCCTGCAATCCTAGTCCTGGTCCTGCAGAGGAGCAGAAATCCAAGCATCATTGGAGCCCCACAAGCTATGAAACCAGAAAAGAGTCTCTAGTTCAAAACAAGACTGGGTAGAAGAGAAATGGTGCTGCACAACCAGTATTCCACTGACCTCACCACAAGTGAGCACCCCCTGCACGAGGTAAGCACCACACACATGCAAAACAAAAGGAGATTTCTGAGTCACGATGCTGGCTGGCTCAGGGTTCAAGTATTTAACCATTTAACTATTCTCCTTTCCTAACAGCACCAGTATCACTCTGCTGTTTGGTTTCTACTCCAGCAGAAGGGTTCACATATTAACAAACACTGAGGAAAGAGAAAGGAGATTTTGTCTGCCTCTTATTCAGCCAACCACAATTGTCTACTAACTCTTATGATTAACTGTATGAAGATATCAATGTAACCTCTACAGAACTTCATTCCAAATCTTCAACTTTTTGTTCTTTTGTTCATTCAAATCTCAGAAAAGATATCAGTGTTGAGCTGAGGCAATGCCTTAGTGGGTAAGATTGTTTACTGAACAAGCATGAGGACCTGAGTTCAAGTCCCAACACCCACATTAAAAGCTGGCCATGGCTGTGCCTGCCTGTAATCCCAGTGTTGAGGGACGAGGGGACAGGGGGATTGGTGGGACTCCTTCATCACCCCGTCTAAACAAAAAATGGAGAGCTGTAGGCTCAGTGAAAGATACTATCTCAGGAGAAAGGGCAATTGAGGACATCCAACGTCCTTCCCTGACCTTCACATGTGTGCACACAAGGCACACGAATCTGCACACACATGTACATCACACACACGCACACATACACACACACAGACACACACAGACACACACACACACACACCAAAAAACAAAAGAAAAAAGCATTCATATTGGATCATCACATAAATAAGTAGGAAAAAATACTGTCTGGGTAAGTTTGATCTTATAATGGAAAATTATATTATTTTCATAATAACATTGATCAAGTACTGAACTTGCATTGCCAAAATTTAGAAATATATTTCTCTATGGTACATGTATTAATGAGTAAATATTAGGTTTACGTACAACTTTCCTTAGAAGTGAAAGCAGAAGTATCTTTTATTCACTTTGCCATCATAAGAGCTATCATTTTTCATTAAAAATTCAAGCAACTCTGTCATGAATATTATAGGATAATAAAAATGTGTGTTAACGGGATGGAGATGGTTTATAGCTCAACTCCACATCAGATGTTACATGGAATTCTTGCTGACACAGCATAGGCAGATAATCATTCAAACATATTTATTTTTGCTTACCTATTATGCGAAAGCTTTGATTTTTAGAAGATTCTTTCTATACTGAGGCAGATACACCCTTCCTATAATTGTCATTTACTAGCCATAGATCTAGACATAAGAAAACATGAAAATGAACTCATTCTTTCATGTTATAGTCAGTTAAGTATCGAAACATAATTATCCTTTCTACTCAAACTTTCTTGGACTAGATACACACACACACACACACACACACACACACACACATATAGAGAGAGAGAGAGTCATCATTAGACCTTTCTTGCATGTGAATATATGCTTACCCACTTCCTTTTGAAAAGACAGTGATTAAAACTTAACAGAGTGCAAGGAGCCTGATCAGGAAGATGTGAATCCACTGAACTCCTCACCTCTCTTCATCTAGAAATGCCCTTTAAATGTGTACAATTTCAGAAATCACTATCTTATTTATACTACTAAGTTCACTGGTTCACAGACTGTCCTTTCCACTTCTCTTATAACCATAAATATTATTTAAATGTTATTATATTAAATATTGCATCAATCTAGAAACAGACACAGATTTCTAGGGTCAGGTTTGCAATTTAGAATAGTATGCACATAGGTTACACTTTTTGACTCATATATGCAGGTCATGGGAATACATGTTCTCAGAAAAGACTGAATAATCCATGTCTAAGTTTAATATCTGCTATAGCTATTGGCCATACAGTGATGTTTGTGAAACTTTTACATATGGCTTTACATGTACACACTCATTGCATGTACACATTCATATACATACATACACACAGAGAGAAACTTATTCTTCCTATTGCAATGTTTACATTGTCACGACCTACATATTTTTCTCCTGTTATAGCCTGTATCCAAATTGACCTCCTCCTCTATCTGTACTCCATCCATTCTTTTTGTCCTACTTAGCATGCCCTACTCTCAAAAAAAAAACTTTGATAAGAACCCATACAAGTTTCTTAAAATTCAGGAGACATATTTCTCAGGAAGAAAAGAAGTATTTAGAAGGTGTAGAAGAAATAAGGTGATCTCTGTACTCCTTCCAGTTTAAAAGACCCAGGGAAAGGGAAAGAGATAAAACATCACTTCACTGCACTCTTTGGAAATAGCAATGCAGTGATCCATAAAATTTTATGCCTTTACTATTGAGAACATCAGTTAAATATCAGCAACATCATACACAGCGCCTGGCACATCACATCCACACAAATTAGGTGTACCTGGCCAACACCTGGACAAAGTCTCCTTGAATTATTTTTCCCAATGTGAAATTAAAAGAGACTTGGAAGAAAGCTAGCTTCTTTTTGGCAGTTTTAGTTAGGGATAGGAGTCCAAAGGGGGAACCAGAAAATGCCACCTCACCTTGGCAGGAATGGAACTCATGTCTGATCCAGTTTCTTCCACAATGGCTACCACACCCACTGATGCCTCCACAGTCAAGCAAACTACCTAGGTGGGCTAGCCTTTGAGTCAGCCCCTTGAATCTGGAAGCCAATCAGGTTTTCCTTTTATATGCCTGAATCTGACAAAAAGGAATCCATTTCTAATTAACTCTGAAGGCTTGTTAGCACTGATCTCAGCCCTCTGACTGCCCTGTGATCTCTGTCTTGACTTATAAGTCTGACTTTCCCCTGCCCACCCAAGCTGAGTGATGGAGAACACTTTTTCTCTGCATGAGTAGTTTTCTGCTTGCCTTCAATCTGTTTTATGCTTTGGAATACCTTCTTACTTTGGTCACATGTATGACTTTTCTCTGATCTCTGAGCCTACCGCGAGGATATTTCCTCTAAAACTCTCGGCATGCTACATGTGTGATTTCTCTAATCTCGGGGTAACCACTTGAATTTCCTGGTCCCAGCTTTGGTACTCTCTCTGTGCTGTTCTTTAAGTCGTCACCACTTGTGGTAGTTTGAATGTATGTCCCCCAATATATTCAGTATTTTATTAGTTATAGTTTGCATCTGCAATCACCTTGCTAGAGGCAGTGTCACTGGGGGCCAGTCTTAAGGTGTTAATGGTGGGTTTGAGATTCCATTGTAAAGATATGCAAATGTGCCTAGCAGGAGTTCCTGAAGTGTGCTGTGTGACCTTTTGGGCTGTAGTTTTGCTCTGTGTGCTGTGGTGGCTGGTTGGTTTCTCTCTCTCTCTGCTTGGCCCTGTGGAGAGCAGGCTGCTTCTCTTGCCATTATGGAACTTCCCCTGGATCTGTAAGCTTCAATAAATAATATCCCTTCCTCCATAACTGTGCCTGGTCTGGAAGTTCATCTCAGCGAACCTGAAGCTGTCTGCTACACCACTTACTCGCTTAACTTTATTTCTTGTGGAGACTTAGGGCAGATACTATGCTTTCCATACAAGTGAGAGCTCCCTCTCAATATCTCTTCATGGGCTTCTAGACCCTTCTCCATGGGTTTATGAATATGCCCCAGCCTTTTTCTAGATCCCAATTTCCCTTAAATAAACCTCATGAATTAGGATTTCACCCAAAATAAACTCAATAATTCATAATTTATCCTTCTTGAGTTCATTTTTATAATTCTTTGTTAAAAAATAGGACAAGGACCCAAAACTGGGCTTCACAAGTCTAAGAGACCCCTCTAAAACCCCCAAAACCTGTATCAAAATTGCACACAAGACTGGAGTAGTTCAGTTCCACAGGTATCACAGTTGAATGATCAGTACATTTAAAGGATGTATTTGGATCTCAAATGGACATGCAAGGTTGGAATGGGCATAGGAGAGATCTGTTAAATTATTCCTCATTCCTTCAAAATTGAAGTAATAGAGGAAATTAATTGCTTTGCAAGTATGGTGGTTTTGCACAGTAGAGAATGGAAGTGTCAAGGGCATGGGAAGATTAGTCTCTAATATCTGAAACATGAACTGAAGTTTTTACCCAGCCCTGAAAACAGAAGAAAAGTGGCTAGAAAGCACAGGGGAAAAAAAGAAAGATTTTTGCTTTGTTATACAGGGAAACTTTATAAAACAAAATAAGATCTGTTAACAGATCTTAGAAAGGACAATTGTTGAACTAGAAAATGGCCCACAGGACACCTTCTATTTTTGAGGTTCTGTGATTTGTGATTCTATAGCATTGCTTTCTGGAGAGGAGAATTAGAGGCACTTCACTCTTAGCTAGAATGTGATTTGGGTCACCAACATCAGAATCACCTTAAGCAATTATATAAGATGCAGATTTTTTTAGCTCCATCCAAAGGATGTTACTACTCAGGCTGTCTTGGAAAGTAGTCTTAGAATCTGCATTTAAATGGCATCCACAAAATGATAAGATGAAATTCTTAGAATTTTCTAGTTAGCATTTGTCAGCTTAAGTAGCTTGGTTCTAGCAAACCCTTATCCATTCTTCCTTACTGTTACACTTCTTTGTGCCTTAGATTCTTTGGCCTTTTGTACATCAAAGGCGTAATGCTTAAGAGAAAGAGAAAATAAGTACAAAAGTCTCAGGGATCCCCAGCTAAAACATTTTCTGTTGGATGCCATTCATTTTCTCTACAGCTCATAAATATAAAAAAATAACAAAATCTACAAACAATAGTGCCACATAACGATGAGTTTTGCTAAAATATCATATTATGTCAGCATCCCCAATGCTATTCATAATTGTGGATAGCTTATAAAAAATTCAGTGCCTGTAACTGAATACAACTGCATAGAAACATGAAAAGGACTTTCACAGTAATACAAAAGACAGATGATATTAAGTCTAACTCTCTGTGTTTGAACAAGGGATGCCTATAACAAGCCATTGGATGTAGGCTCAAGTAAAATTTATAAATACTCTGAATTTCTGAGACACAAATACTTGCTTTCCTAGCTCCCTGTTTGAATCAAGAGTCTTGATATTAAATCCCACCTATGTAGAACTGAACATTTACACATAGAGGTCCTATCCCCACTCTTAGGGAGACAACAAGCCATGATATGATCTATCTATATGTATTTTAGGACTTTAAGAAACTTTCTAATTGCCTTGCTTCCCATTACTTTACAGCTGACATTGAATTCAGGATGAGTGATCATATACGAAAACTCCAAAACTCAGTTGTGAATTCATTAATTGAAAAAATAGTAGAGGGACTAGTTGAAGGGAAGAAGGTCACAGAGGAAGGAATAAGGAGGTACATAGGGTAGGCAAAGACAAGGTGACTATGATAAAAATATATTTTGTACATACATACAAACTGTCAATAAAAGTAGCAGAGGGACTAGAAGAAAATAAGTGACTCAGTGGAGGGGGCATATGAGAGGTGGAAAAGGTAGGGTGGTAGGATCATGGTATATATGGATGTTGTCAATAAAGTTTTTTTTTTTTTTTTTAACAAAGCCAAAGATTATTTACCCTTCAATCTCACAAGAAGGTACACAAATGCTACCTTGCCAAAAAAATGTTTATTTTAAACTGAGATATAGTGTAAAGGGACAAGGTATCTTGAGTGATGGGCTTTCTGCTGCCATGTCAAACTAGTGAACCTCAAATTGCATCAGGTCAAGGAGCACAAGATCAGAATACACATGATAGCTGATTCCCCAGGCAGAATTGTTTTCTTGGTTACTCAGGCATGTAACTGGTGAAGGCTAGAGAGAAGTAGCAAGTAGAACGCCAGCAGTTCCATGACATCCCACTGGCTCTATCTGTGAGATGAGGCCTTGGCATTAGATCAACTTATATGATTCTTCCATGCTGTAGACTTTTATGAAGTTTTGTTCTTTCTTCTACATTCATCTTCCTCATCATTAAAATATTGCTATTTTGTGGAAAATAACCTATAAAAACATATCATAAATGGAAAGAAAAATATTTTGCATCCAAATAAGGAACTCTGAAAGGGCCAAGATGATGATGTCCATGTTTTAAAAACTGTAGTTTTTCTTACATTTTTAATAAAGCATGCATTCAGTAGTCTATCAATTTTGGTTTTAGTACTGAATAATAACTAGGATTATGATCTCAATGAAGCTGCTATTATATCATTTTCTTCATATATCACTATTTTGCAATATAGAAAATGTTCTTTATCCCAAAATTAGTTACAAAATGAAGGCTATAAATTGAAAAAAGATAGGACAGCTACATAACATGATTCTGAAATTTATAAGAAAAAAATAAAATAACAAAGAATAAAAGGAACTTTTTAAATAACAGTAAAAGGGGAATCATATCCTTATGCATATGAAATAAAGTAAATATATACACATCCATCTTCAAATACATTCCAAATTTTTGCATATGATGAATTCAAATCAGTAAGTATAAATATCAATTACTTAGCACATTATATTGGAACAAGTTACTAACCATCCTGGAAAATAACAAAGTCAAATCAGTATTTATTTTTTCCCCAAAAATCCAAATAAATGCCAGATGAATAAAAAACTTCAGTTATTACAAAACTCTGAAATAGCATAAAACATGTATTTTAGATTCACAGATTTGGAAAGGCCTTTCTACAGTAAAACCAAGAATTATAAAATATAATATTAATCATATGAAGGAAAGATTACCTACATAAACATTAAAAAATTCTGCAAAGAAAAATGTTCAAATGGAACTTGCATGATGGGATGGAATTATGCAATATACATGACTAAGAACTAATCTCTTAGTTCTTATATAAAGAAATATTACAACTAAAAAGAAAGAAGAATTTGATTTTTAAAACCATGAATAGTGAGTGTAGCAGACAGCTTCAGTTTTACTGAGATGAACTTCCAGACCAGGAACAGTTATGGAGGAAGGGATATTATTTATTGAAGCTTACAGATCCAGGGGAAGTTCCATAATGGCAGGAGAAGCGGCCTGCTCTCACAGGACCAGGCAAGAGAGCAAAGCCAACCAGCCACACAGCACACAGAGGAAAAAAAAAACAAAAACTACAGCCAAGTCACAGCAAGCTTCGGGAACTCCTATTAGGCACACTTTGCATATCTTTACAATGGAATCTCAAACCATCACCACAGCTTAAGACTGGCCCCCAGTGACATTGCCTCTAGCAAGGTGATTGTAGATGCAAACTATAACTAATAAAACACTGAATATATTGGGGGACATATATTCAAACTACCACAGGGAGTATACAGAAAAGGAAATACATATAGTTTTTAGACATTTGAAAAGATGATGAAATTAACTAAAGTAATATATACTCAAACATTAATGCAATACCATTTTAATCTATCAAATTATCAAAATAAAATGTTGGTAACATATTTTGTTGGTCATGCTAATTATATCTAGTCATTCCCTTTTATTGTTAAATAATGAAAACTAAGCCATACTATCTGGAGAGTAACTTGACAATTGTATGGACAATAAAATCCCCAAAGCCTTTGATGCATTAATATCTTTTGCAAAGTGGGATGGTTTGAATGTAAAATGTATCCCATTACCTTATATGATTGTTATTAAGCCTCATACTTAGCTCAGAGATTATAGGAGACACTGGGAGATTGACTCTCTCAGGGGGAGGTGTGTCACTAGGGTTGGGCTTTAGGGAGTTGTATCCCAGCCTCCTCGCCTCCCCCCCCCCGCCCCCCCGGCACTTAGCAAGCTTATTCTGTGTACTTCCGCCCAGCTGCTCTGGAGATGTGATGCTCAGACTTCCATGCTTTGTTCATCATGATGAAACTGCCCCTTAAACTGTAAGCTAGAAATCAACCCTTTCCTTCCATCAGCTGTTTCTGGTTGGCTAACTTGCCCCATCAAAGAAAAGGTAACTGCTACACTAAGAGTTTATCCACAGACACATAGATGAGTATGAAACAAGCACATGGAAGATGTTTGTGATAAAAAAGCATTTGACCCCTGACTTGGGTCCACATGATAACTAAGCTGAAAGCCTGGCGTTTCTGTGTTCATCTTGTGTTTGTCTTCTTTATTTTGGGTCACTCTAACCTCTGCAGGCTGACATGTCTGTAACTCAAGGACAATTTGCCTAACAAATGCATTCTCTCTCAATGCTGATGGCAGAGAAATAAGTCATTGTTCTAAACCTGCAATCACATTGGATTTTAGGAGCAGCAGAACTTTGCTGTGAGATATCTTCCATTAATACCAGATGAGGACCACTTCCATGTTGGTGAAGACTGCACTCTGGAAAAGAAGAAGCTATCCCAAGACCCGACTGGTCCTCTGAAGCATTGACAGTGATATTTCAACTGAGACATCGACCAAGTCATCACATCATGATTGGGAGGACTTGATTAAACATACCTCTCAGCCACCAGCCCCGATTATTCTTCAACTTAAACCTCATGCCAGTATTCCAAAGACGGACTTGAAAGTCAGAAAACCTCTTTATCTGTTTCTCTTCCAAGTATGTACACATTGAATAGTCACACTTTCTGTTTTCACCATTGCATAATATCTTTTATTGGTATATTGAGAACAGGTGGCTGACCATACACTATTGAGGCTGTGGGAGGCGGGGGCTAAGCATTTGTCCTCAATGTTCCAGGTACATATAAAGATGCATAATAGTAAGAGACTAGAAATAAATGAGTATCACTAGTGGATGACTTAAATAAATGGCAGTGTACTCATACAATGAGATAACATAGAGTTATTTAAAATGACAGGTAAAGAAATACAGGTTAGATAGATATTGATATATGTTATGTTAATTATTATTTGGCCAGGACAACATAAAGCTCTCTAGATAGTATAGCCAGAACACATAGAGAGTTTTCTACTCTCTAGAGTAGAAAAAAGCAGGACCACCGAGATACTAGGAGGTTGCTGGTGTTGGAAGCTCAGGGATAACAGGGATGACAAGGAAAGGTGGCCCACGGCTGGGTTATGGTACTTTCCTGTAGGAGCTCGGGTACCTTCTCTTGCCACACTGCCATGGAAGGTGCTATCAAAGCAGCTGAAAAGAAGCTGTGCTGGCTCTAATCGTTTCCTCTCTCCCTAGAATTGAAGCAGAATAGAAAGGCAGGAAAAATGATAGGGACATAGGAAGGGAGAATAGTTCTGTCCCTGGAGCCTGGTTGAAGCCAGAAGCAAGAATTGCAGCACAATTAACACCTGTTTAAGGCCCTTCTCCCTTCCCAGCCATAAATCTTCAGTTTTCTAGGAATCTCACCTCAGACATCATTTTATAGAGAAAGCACATGTACTGAACACTTCGAGTAACTCTAGTGGTTCTGGTTTTACCTTATGAGATGATAACCCCATCTCAAGGCCCCTCTGGAGATAGCCTATAATCTCACTTATCAAAAGAGAGAGAAAAGAAAAAAAAAGATTTTTAGCAATCCATTGGGATATAACTGAAAACCACCAGGAGACACTGGGAGATTGACTCTCTCAGGGGGAGGTGTGTCACTAGGGTTGGGCTTTAGGGAGTTGTATCCCAGCCTCCTCACCTCCCCCCCCCCGCCCCCCGGCACTTAGCAAGCTTATTCTGTGTACTTCCGCCCAGCTGCTCTGGAGATGTGATGCTCAGACTTCCATGCTTTGTTCATCATGATGAAACTGCCCCTTAAACTGTAAGCTAGAAATGAACCCTTTCCTTCCATCAGCTGTTTCTGGTTGGCTAACTTGCCCCATCAAAGAAAAGGTAACTGCTACACTAAGAGTTTATCCACAGACACATAGATGAGTATGAAACAAGCACATGGAAGATGTTTGTGATAAAAAAGCATTTGACCCCTGACTTGGGCCCACATGATAACTAAGCTGAAAGCCTGGCATTTC
Source organism: Orientallactaga sibirica (assembly GCA_036365145.1). NCBI lineage: Eukaryota > Metazoa > Chordata > Mammalia > Rodentia > Dipodidae > Orientallactaga > Orientallactaga sibirica. Next base: position 38,441,945 of record JAEOAD010000013.1, read on the forward strand.
TGTGTTCATCTTGTGTTTGTCTTCTTTATTTTGGGTCACTCTAACCTCTGCAAGCTGACATGTCTGTAACTCAAGGACAATTTGCCTAACAAATGCATTCTCTCTCAATGCTGATGGCAGAGAAATAAGTCATTGTTCTAAACCTGCCATCACATTGGATTTTAGGAGCAGCAGAACTTTGCTGTGAGATATCTTCCATTAATACCAGATGAGGACCACTTCCATGTTGGTGAAGACTGCACTCTGGAAAAGAAGAAGCTATCTCAAGACCCGACTGGTCCTCTAAAGCATTGACAGTGATATTTCAACTGAGACATCGACCAAGTCATCACATCATGATTGGGAGGACTTGATTAAACATACCTCTCAGCCACCAGCCCCGATTATTCTTCAACTTAAACCTCATGCCAGTATTCCAAAGACGGACTTGAAAGTCAGAAAACCTCTTTATCTGTTTCTCTTCCAAGTATGCACACATTGAATAGTCACACTTTCTGTTTTCACCATTGCATAATATCTTTCATTGGTATATTGAGAACAGGTGGCTGACCATACACTATTGAGGCTGTGGGAGGCGGGGGGGGCTAAGCATTTGTCCTCAATGCTCCAGGTACATATAAAGATACATAATAGTAAGAGACTAGAAATAAATGAGTATCACTAGTAGATGACTTAAATAAATGGCAGTGTCCTCATACAATGAGATAACATAGAGTTATTTAAAATGACAGGTAAAGAAATACAGGTTAGATAGATATTGATATATGTTATCTTAATTATTATTTGGCCAGGACAACATAAAGCTCTCTAGATAGTATAGCTAGAACACGTAGAGAGTTTTCTTCTCTCTAGAGTAGAAAAAAGCAGGACCACCGAGATACTAGGAGGTTGCTGGTGTTGGAAGCTCAGGGATAACAGGGATGACAAGGAAAGGTGGCCAAGGCTGGGTTATGGTACTTTCCTGTAGGAGCTCGGGTACCTTCTCTTGCCACACTGCCATGGAAGGTGCTATCAAAGCAGCTGAAAAGAAGCTGTGCCGGCTCTAATCGTTTCCTCTCTCCCTAGAATTGAAGCAGAATAGAAAGGCAGGAAAAATGATAGGGACATAGGAAGGGAGAATAGTTCTGTCCCTGGAGCCTGGTTGAAGCCAGAAGCAAGAATTGCAGCACAATTAACACCTGTTTAAGGCCCTTCTCCCTTCCCAGCCATAAATCTTCAGTTTTCTAGGAATCTCACCTCAGACATCATTTTATAGAGAAAGCACATGTACTGAACACTTCGAGTAACTCTAGTGGTTCTGGTTTTACCTTATGAGATGATAACCCCATCTCAAGGCCCCTCTGGAGATAGCCTATAATCTCACTTATCAAAAAGAGAGAGAAAAAAAAAAAAGATTTTAGCAATCCATTGGGATATAACTGAAAACCAAGAACACTGGGAGAAAGATTTTTAGGAGTTGTATCCCAATCCATTGGGCTTATTCTATAACTGAAAATATACCAAAATGGCATATATTGCTAATTCTAAGACAACTAACTGTGACTTGTCTTTGAGAAGCCCATACTCACACCTCAATGGATCTTATTCTTCCCCTCAGGAACTCTTTTAGAGAAACCCATGTCCCTGATTACAGGTGTACTCTCATTCTCTTTTTCAAAATCTTCCTTAGTATCTCTGATAAAATCTATAACTCTGCTTCATACACTAGTCATGAAATTCTTTTCACTATCAAAGCCATCAATCCTGGGTTTTCCAGAGTAGAGGTCCCTAAGATATAAAGGGGATGTCTCAGGCTGCTGAGGGTGAAAATGTAGAGCTATATCTCTGTCCTCTCAGAGCTGATAAAATCACTGCTGAAGATCCCATTGGAACCATCACTCCAGCCCTGACTGGCGGCCATCCTGGGGTCACTAACATAGCCTGGACCCACAGCTCCTATAGACACTTGCTATAGCCCTTCACCAGCACTGCCCCTAGGAAGTTCCTGGAATAGACTTTTCATTTCTCCTCATCCTGCCTATTCTCTTCCACAGCATTCTAGTTTGGTGAGCATCCTTTTGTAAGTCTGTCACGAGAAAGCAGATGGAATTAAATATTATATATATATATAAAATATATAATATATATTATATTAAATATTAAATATTTTGAATCAAATATCACTCCTAGAAATCAAATACGAATCCTACAGTTCAGAGAATGGACAGTATAACCTGAAAGATCATAGCAGGGAAGGCTCAGGCAGATTCCTAGAAAAAGAACCCATCAGACAAGTTTCTGAGGATTTCTGTGAAAACATGGCATTTTTCAACTGACAAATGACTAAAGGAAGCAGAGACTGTGGATGAGACAAAGTAGGTTTTATATCAACCTGACATCTAAAAGAGTCAGTTTTCTAGTGAAATTTTACAGGTAAAGAATGTGTTTTTTTTTATTCAGATGTCTTAGATACTGAAGTTTAGAAATCTATTCCTCAAATCCAGTGATATAGAAACAATGTCAGTAAACAACTCCTGAATGATCATGTTAAAAGTCTGAACAACACTTCAGAACACATCTGGTTCTCTGCAGTACCTCATGTTGGGTACTTCAAGCTGGTAGGGCAGCCATTCTCTATTCCCAGGCTAATGTGAACAAATGAGCCTAGCATTATGGATGTGTCCACATACAACACAGCTCAGACTTCAAATGGAATAAGAAATAGTTTATTTGTTGTGAAATTTAAGTGACCAAGGTTCAGATTCTAAAGTAACCTATTCTGAGGTTTATACAGACTTTTGTAGTCACAGAACAAAAGAATGCCCATGACTCAAGGCATTTACCAAATACATTGGAACTAACATGTAGGCAGGTTACAATAAAGTAAGGAAATCACTGATATAGCTATCAAATGCTATCTAATCACAATATTAACTTTTAGGATGGTAAAAGCATGTGGTCTGCTAGGTTAAAACATTGCAAGGGTTTTACTTGATAGATGAAAGAATGTTACAACACATATAGAAGATGGGCATTAAGTGGTGTACTAGTTTGAATGCAAAATGCTCCCCATAACTTCATGTGCTTGTGATTAAGCCTCATACTTGAACCTCAGCTGATGGAGCCTGTGGGAGGTAGAGCCTTGCTGGAGGAGGTATGTCAATGGTAGTGGAACTTGGGATTTTACACTACAACCCCACTAGTTTAGCCAGCTCATTGTTGTTGCTGCTATGTGATAATGTGAGTACATTTCCTACTTGAACCACACTTTCCTCACCATAATGAAACTTCCTCTCAAAGCTAGAAATGGGGGCTAGAGAGATGACTCAGTGGTTAAGGCACTTGCCTGTAAAGCCCAAGGACACACAGTATCCACATACAGCCAGATGCACAAAGTGGTCCATGAGTCTGGAGTTAGTTTGCAGTGGCTAGAAGCCCTGACATGCCCATACTCTCTCTTTCCATTTCTCTATCGCTCTTATTCTCTGTACCTGTCTTCTCTCTCTCTCTCTTTCTCTCCTTGAAAACAAAATTAAATAAAACTGTAAGCAGAAATAAGCCCTTTCCTTCCATAAGTTGATTCTGGTTGGGTGTTTTTTCCCAGCAACAAGATGGTCACTGATGCAAAGGATCTAAAAACAGTCAAGCCAACTTTAGAACAAGTCAAGCCAAGCTATAGAACAGAGGAAACAGCTACTGGCTTCCAGGAAGAGTCACATGACAGACAAAGGAAGTATAAAAATCTGATATAGGCTCTGGATCCATGTGCTTATCCGTGACTGCTAGGAAGGAATACCAGCTTCTCTTATCCTTCTCTAGCATCACTTGGTGAATTGGAAAAATCTAATCCCAGTGCTACTGGGAAGAGAGACAGAGGAGTACTTAAAAGGGAATATGGACAATACTGAAAAGGCCCATCTGGTCTATATTTTCTACATGTGCATAGGATGGCAATTCAGCGTTTAACAAATATCTAACATTTGCTAGGCATAGTGTTAAGGATTGGGATATATCAGCTGAGAAGATCACAGAGTGTCCTTGAAGGAGAAAAATAATAAATATTATTAATATGACATGTAGTATATGCTACTTGGCACGTTATGCTAGAGAGAAAAATACAGGAGGGAAGGAGATGTGAAATTTCAGAGCATCATGACTTTAGACCCTGTGGTATAGAAGTGTTCACTGTGAAACACAAAGATAACTGACAACTGCTATAGTGAAGCATTGATAAGAGGTGTAAAAGCTTTAGATTTTAGATTCCTCTTATAATTTTCCCCCACTTCTCTCCCCATGCTGTAAATTGTTATTCCTTTATTTCTACTCTTGTAGCCTTCTCTTTGGGGATTCACGTACTTTCATGATATATACTGCATGGGGAGAGAGCTCCATACCTCAGTGCTAGAATGAGGCTCAATGGAAGATAGTATATGAATAGCTTGGGATAGATGCTATATGCTTTTCTTTTCTGATTCTGGCCTTTGTGATGTCCTTTCTATGATTTTATTCCTAAAAGCTCAAGAATAAAAGGTATGGGACTTGAGTAAACATGACTAAGAATGAAATATGCTACGTTTTTTCTTCCTTTAGCAACTTGAGATTTTTATAGACAAATGGATTTTAAAAATAGGAAAAAAAAAAAAAACTAACCCACAGTTAAGCCAAGGTGAATATTAGTAAGGGCTTCCCAAAAATGAGTTTAAGGTCTAACTCAAAGAAAAGAGAAAAATGCATGAATAAGAGAACAAGAAAAATAGCACAAGTCACAGAGGTATAAAAATTAGAGAAATGTTCAAAAGAAAGCCAGAAGCAGTGACACAATGTATTTTCAGGAATGCTGTCTTGGTAAGGTGCAATTACTATTAGGGTCACCCAAATTACATTCTTAGGCCTCCAGCCTGTGGGCTTGTACTAATTTGACCAGCTGTTCTAAAGAAGTTCATTGTTATTTGTTTGACAGATGGAGGAAAATGGTCCTAGCTAATGGCTTAAGTTGCTTTGACACAAACTGATTTCCCTATTGTTAAAACTTGCTCACGATATCAATTGCAAATAGCTCTGACAATCTGAACCTATTCTTCAGTGCTGACATCCTGAAGAGAAACTTTTCAAAATTTGAGATCTTCATTTGCAAGAATATTACCATTATTGTAACCAACTCTCCTTCATTCTCTTGCAAAGGAGAATTGAGAAATTGGCAACTACGGGTCATATATATATATATATATATATATATATATATATATATATATATATATATATATATATATATAATCTCCCCATTGTTAGGAGAAGATTGTTAGTCACCATTGTTTTTTATTATAATTATTTGAAGATGAGCTCCCTACCTTTGGAAATAAAGGAGAATGATTGCATTTTATTCCTATGAAGGGATTTATAAAACTCACAATATTAGAAAAAACAGCTGTGCTTTTTTTTTCTTTACTATGCTGTTGCTTTCTTTCATTGCATAGGAAGTCAGCTTGGAGATGCTACTAAACTTTTGATTCAATGAAATACAAACTGGGTGTTTGTTTCTATTTGGAAAATAAATTTTCCCTAGTTGTTTTCATGGAAAAGACTGAAATGTCTTTAAAATAATTTCTCATTAGGACAAAGAAGATACATGACACAATTGAAATGAAGACCATTGAGTTGGAAAATGCAGATAATATGTGTGAAAATTAATAACAAAGTAATTGGGGAAAAGTATAGACTTTATGGAAATGGAGTTTTAGTAATAAATTCTTTTCACTCTTTCAAAATTATAGACCTACATATTTTGGATCCTTGGTTTTCTCACACATTCTTCTCCAATGATCAGCAGTATTTGGATTAGTGGAATTCAGCATTCCAGCAAAGGGAATTTGTCAGTTGAATATTTTGCTGTAGTTGTTATTGTCAGTGTGATTTTTTTCTCTTTTCATTTTCATTAGCTAGGTGTAATTGTGTCTGTACTGAATTCAGTAGTTTCCACTTCATTTTGTCAAGTTATTGGTAATTGATGTGCAATGTAACATTCTTTTATAATTTTTTTGATTATCTTCTTTCATGTTATCTCTTCATAATATTTAGATGCCTCAAACACATATCATGCATTTGCTTAAGAACTGAAATGTGGGCTGGAGAGATGGCTTAGCGGTTAAGGCGCCTGCCTCCTAAACTTAAGAACGCTGGTTCCAATCTCCAGCGGTTCCAATCTCCAGGTCCCATGTTTAGCCAGATGCAAAATGATGCAAGGGTGCAATTCTGCACTTGACCACAAGGGGGAACACGCATCTGGATTTCTTCCACAGCAGTTGAGAGGCAGCTGGAGCACCCATTCTCTATCTGTCTTCCTCTCCCTCTCTCTCTGTCTCTCAAAAAAAAAAAAATAATAATAATAATTGAAATGTTAATTCTTCTTGCATTTTTAGTATTTGTACATTCTGCTATATCCATTTATAACTGGCACACCAAAGGAAATAAAAGCAACTTCCTTCTCATAAACTCATTAAAAAACAGCATTCTCTATAGCTAGCACGGTGTTTTAGATTGTATCCTGTCCATGTTCCTTGTTTTGGGGACAGTATAAGTCAGAGTTTCCAGAGAAATAGATTTCTAGGATGTGTGTATGTATGTGAATATGTAAAGAAATTTCTATCTGAAGAGATTTCTTATAAGGAATTAGCTCATGTAATTATTAGACAGGCTAGCTTCAAGCTCTACAGGAGAGAGGGTAAGCTAAATAACCTGAAAAACAATAATTAGTTATAGTCTGAGTGAAAAAGCATAAAAAAAAAAATCCATTGATATACTATTCTAAGACTCTAGCCTCAAGCTTTTCTCCAAGACCACTTGCAGGAAAATGTCCTATTTCCAAGTTTGAAGTCAGTCATTTAGTAATTATTCTCTTACTTAGAGAAGGATTAGTCTTTTTTCTACCCAGGTCTTCAACTGACTGGACTTATCTGCATTTTAAATATATTTTTAAAAAACATTTCATATATTTATAAAAGAGAGAGAAAGGATGAGTGATAGAATGTGGGCATCCCAGGGCCTCCTGCCACTGCAAATGAACAACTCCAGATACATGTGCCACTTTGTGCATCTGGTTTTATTTTGGGAATTTAACCCAGACTAGCAGCCTTTATAAGAAAGAGCTTTAACTGCTGAGCCAACTCCTCAGCCCCCATCTGCATTTTAGAAGGCAATCTGCTTTACTCTGTCTTACAATTTAAATGTTAATCTCATCAAAAACATTTTCACAAAATAGTATTTAATCATATAGCTGGACACACCACTGGTCCAACAAATTGACACAAAATGAACCAACACAGGTTTGCATCTTGCCAATTTTTCACCTTACACCTCCCCTCATCCCACAGTTTATCTCCAAATGGATCTAATTAATAAGAACAAGATTATGGTTCTATCTAGCATGATGCATCTATATTGCATACAACTAAAACACAGCAACCCCTTTATACAGGCATTCTGTGTCTATAAAAACTGACTCAAATCTGTTATGATCCAAGTTAGACTTTCATCCAACTGGCCTTTAACATCTCTGCTTATACAGAAGGATGAAATATGTACGTACTCTGTGTTTCACTTCTAGGAGCAGTATGATCAGGTAGCAGGGGCCATTTGTCTCCAAGCAGCAGGTTCTGCTGTGTTACAGCTTATTTCATCTCTACCTTACTTTTTATCTCTTGGCCCTTGCCACCATCAGATCTAATTATTCTCCTTATTTTTCATGACTTAACATTCATAGTTCCTACTATATGAGAAGAGTAATCAGAAAGTTCTCCTAGGATTCTGAGCCATCACCACACATTTATTTTTTCAAACTTATGGTAAAATACCTATTCTGGGGACACTTCCAAGGTGAGTGAGGAGGTCTAAAATTACACATATACTTCCACATCCCAATCTCCCAACACCTCCAGATCCCTTCTCCTATATTAAACCAAAGCAGGCTTGACATTTCTAACTGTTGGCCACCTATTGATCTAATTTTCAGTCAACCAAACAAATTAGAGTTCTCTCTAACTCCTTGAAATGCACCATTAAATGCAAACTCTGTGCTTAATGAGCCTATAGGAATAGACTCTGCCTGATCCAATTTTGTGTTTCTTCTACTATTATCCTACCCTTAATATCTATTTAACACACATACCCTAGATTTCTATCTGTATAAATTAGAAAACCCAAGTAATTCTTATGGAGTATAGTATACCCCTTCATGAGTTTAAACTCATAATTTACCTCTAGGGATGTTTGGGGACTTGAGTCTAGTTATAAATCTACAAGTAAAGAGGGTAGGAAGAGTGCATGAAGGAAATATTCATCGTTGTTTTATGCAAGACAGTCATCTCAAGGGAGTCCATTAATTTCCTTATGTGAAATCAGGCTTAATACCTTAAGATAGGAGTACAGAGGCTCTTCCATTAGGAATAAAATGTCTGCCCATTGGCAAGGAAGATTCATTATAATTTTTGGTCTTAATGTCCTTCCGTGGCTTCATTACCTGTCCCCATTCTAACTTTCAGGACCATTTTACTGCCCAATCAAAGCCCTCCCTCTGTCAACCAGGTGACACTAAGTATTCAAGCACAAGAGCTGTGGAACACCTTTTGAGTATACACAGAAGCCTTTTGATCATTACTGTAGTACTTGACTGGAGAATTTGAATCTCTGCACTCATGCTTTCCTTTCTGTATTTTGTTCAGTGACAATAGAAACAAGCAGCCAATCTAGTTATATACATGGCTTGACAATGTTGTTTGAATGTATCATATGCATTACTCATAAATTGTTGATTAAGGATAACCAGTGATACTTTTGCATTTCTCCATTACCAAATCATGCCATGAATTATTTGTACAGATGGTGTTCAGTTTATGAGGGCTGGACTTAACAATTATTTTTCCTTTCCAATAGTGAAACAGAGATATGAGTTCAGTAGAGATCATACTTCAAATTTTGGATTTAGATCTTTTTGCTGGTGAGTGATTATGCTATCCAATATTCTCTCACAATGTTGGGCATTGAAAAAAAAAATCAGCTCCCTGTCACACATGTGATCATGATGAAAAATAACCATTACCCTACAGGGTACTGTGTGTAAGCAGTTTTTGGATATAGGGATATAATAATTTAAAATAGGTTTTGTTTTATAGGAATTTGTCTAACTATAGGCTAATTTGAATTTTCTGAACATGTTAGATAGGTCAGACTAATATATGATGTTTAGTAGGCTAAGTAAATTAAAAACGGTTTTGTTTTATGATATTTTCAATTGATAATGCATTTATCAAAATGCCGACCCAATGTAAATAGAAGAGAATCTGTACTCTTGAACAGATCATTGTATCTTTAACTTTAAGTTAGAGTGTTAATTCCAGAACCCCCAGAAACAATTCAGAAATATCACACTTAAAAAAAATTTTTTTTTGCTTGTTTTTTGGAGAGATGGCAGTAAGGTGCTTGCCTATAAAGGTTAAGGACCTAAGTTTGACTCCCTAGAACCCATAAAAGCCAGATGCACATGGTGGCACATGCATCTGGAGTTCATTTGCGGTGGCTAGAAACTCTTGCATGCCCTCTCTCTCTCTCTCTCATAAATGAATACATAAAAATAAAATAATAAAGATGTTACCTTTAAAAAAGCTTTTTTATTAGAACTATTCTTGGTACTAAAATCTATATTAGTCACAAGTCTCCAGTGAAACCATCAAAGGCATGCATAAACAAAATCAGTAAAAATATCAATTTATATGTATATGGGGGAGGTATGAACTTTATTTCAATGAATTGACTCATAATATTATGGAGATGGTGAGTTTTCAAGGGAGTCAGTAAGCTGAAGACCCAAGAAAGGTAATGATTAGTTCTATTCTGAGTCTGAAAGCCTGAGAACTGGGGCAGCTAGCACTTTGTTAACAATCTGTGAGGTACTGAGCTTGAAAAGTTAGCCTGAGAGAGTGATTTAGGACACTCCTGTAAAATATTCATAAGGTCACTTTAAGGACAAAAATATGGGCTCAAATAGCTTGTATTGCTTGTTCATTCTACCTAGATTAATAATATCTAAAAAAAAAAGTCCTAATTTATCTTCTTACAATTAGCTGCAATGAACAAAAAAAAAAAAAAAAAAAGTAAAAAAAAAAAGAAATTAGATGGGCTAGGAATTTGGCTCTGCAGTAGTGCATGTGTTTTACACACATGGGACTCTGAGTTCAAGACATGCATACATACATATATGCACACATATTTTAATAATGAAAAATAAGACTTCTAAAACTAGGCATGTTGGAAAATGTCTCTAATTAAAGCACTCTGAAAGCTGAGGCAAAAGGATAACAATTCAAGAGCCACCTTGGCTATATACTATTACCTGTCTTAAAAAATAAACAAACAGAGCTGGAAAGATGGCTTAGTGTTTAAGGAACATGAATGCAAATCCTAACAACCTAGGTTTGATTCCTCAGTAACCGCACAAAGTCAGATGTCCAAAGTGGTGCATGCATCTAGAGTTTGTCTGCAGTGGCTAGAGGCCTTAGCATGCCCATTCTTTCTCTATTTCTCTTCTCTCTCTCTCTCTCTCTTCATGCAAATAAATAAAATAAACGAATAAAAAATAAAAAATAACAGGGCCATACAATGGATAAAGAACTAAATGGATTTAGATAAATGAGTAATTATTACAATGAGAATTAATCTCAGCCCAATAACTGACCTGAAGGTTTTCATGTATGTTGTGTTTTGCTTTGATTTTACTGGCTTCATCAGGTAGAGATTATGCCAATTCTAGGGCTGTTAAGCATATAATTCCATTTTCCTTTCAAAAGATTTAAATAATAAATAAGTAATATGTTTTGAATAAATTCTTACAAGCATTTAAAAACAAAGTTATAGTTGATCAGACCATATTACATATGAAAGTAAAATCTAAAGGAATCCAGGCTGTGGTGATGGTACAGAGGGTAAATCCTTGCCATGTAAGCCATGAGAACCTGAATTCAGGTCACCAGCACCCACATGAAAATGCTGGGCCTGGAAGCATGAACCTGTAATCCCAGCCCTGGGGAGGTGGAGACATGCGGATCTCCAGGACTTTCAGGCTAGCTAACCAAACTAATGTGCAGTGGCTCAAAGCATAAGATGTAGAACAACTGAAGGATGACACCTAATGTGAACCTGTGACCTACACCAACACACAGGTGCATGCATACCCACAATCACATGTGCACCCACACATGTGTGAACACAAATGCACACCAGAAATATACACATTCAAAATAATTAAAACTTAAAATTTAAAACCTTTAAGAGACTAAAAATAGCCCATATACTTTTGGCCTGAAAACCTCTGTAAAATCTGAAGCAAGGATTCACTACATTCAGGATCTAATGTGGAGGGTGTAAGAGCATCAAAGGACAAAACTAAAGACTCAAAAGAAAAATTTCTCTTAAAAAATGAGAACCCAAAGGGCTTCTATGAACTTAGGAGAAAGAGTTATTGTGCCTAACAAAGGACAGTGTCCTCAGAAAATTATAAATACAAACAAGCCCTCATGGACATTGCTACCTAAACCCACTTTGCTCAAGTGGTCTAAAAACCTTAGGAATGACCATGATAATGAACTTCCCAAACTGTTAACACTCCAGACATTGGACTGTTGTTTTCCAGAAGTGAGCCCCTTCTAGAACAAGGTATCTGCAATGAAGTATGATGGGTATTATTGTCAACTTTACAGGATCTACAGCCTTTTACAATGCAAACCTCCTGGCATGTATGTAAGGGAGTTTCTAGGGTGGGTTAATTGAGATGAGAAGATCTACCCTAATTGTGGTTAACACCACTCAATGGGCTGGGGTTGTGACCTGAATTACAGGATAGAGAAAACTACACTTCAGTATTATTCTCTCTGTTTCCTGACTGTGAATGTAATGTGACAAGCTGCTTTAAGTTCCAATCACTATGACTTCTCACCATGAATTTTATCCCTTTGATTTGTAAATTTTAATACATCCTTCTTTAAGTTGCTATTGTCAGGTATTTTGTTATAGCCAAGAGAAAAGTCACTGTGGTGGTTTGAATATATGGCCCCCAATACAGTCTGTGTTTTATTAGTTTGTAGTTTGGATCTACATCCACCTGGCTGGAGGCAGTGTCAGTGGGTGGATCTTAAGGTGTGGTGGTGGGTTTGAGATTTCAATCTAAAGATATGCAAACTATGCCTAGGTGGAGTTCCTGAAGTGTGCTGGGCTGTGTGGCTTTTGGCTTCTCTCTGTGTTTGGTCCTGTGAAGGCAGGCCAGCTTCTTCTGCCATTATGGAACTGCCCCTGGACCTGTAAGCTTCAATAAATATCCCTTCCTCCATAACTGTGCCTGGTCTGGAAGCTCATCACAGTGAACATGAAGCTGTCTGCTATAGTCACTAAAGCACTAAGATTTCAAAGAATCATCAGATAAATAGTGATAATTCCAAGTACAATAAGCTTATTGGCCAAAAAAAAAAAAAAAAATCATTAAGAGCATTAAAAAAAAAAACAACACCATATATGAGAATCAGAATAAAAGATCCTGGAATATGTTTACAGAGGACTTAGATGCTAGGAGTTTACTAAATAGACTTGATTTATATGTACAAAGCAAATTAAAACACAGCTTGAAGATTTTGCAGGAAACAGCAAACTGAAAATAATCATCAGCCATGTTTGAAAAGGAACAAAACAGAATTTCTAGAATTTGAAAACATAATTATTTGATGAATGGGCTTCTAGCTATGATGAAGTAGCTTGTGATAAAACAATACTCCAATTAAGAATGAGCAGAAACCTCCAGATAGAGCATGCACATCTGTGTGAAAGTTTTAGATAGCTGCTGGAGTCATCAGGACAAGAAGGTGTAAGAACATAGAGTAGAAAACAAGTGAACAGTGGGGACATGGGCCAGCTGATTGCCTACAATAGCCATTTGCTGCTCATGTGGATGGAGCAAGACACAAAGAGTTGGGGGACAAAGGGATGGCTGTTGACAGAAAATCTAGTAGGGAATCGTTTTGGTTTTATGTAATGTGACACTTAAAATCCATGAAGATCCCTCAAATGAGAAGAGGCAGACCTGAGCCAGGAGTGCCATAAGTAGACTAAGAAATCAGATTTGTGTCTAAGAAGCAGACTGTGTGATAAGGTTTGGGATCTGAAAGTAGTTTATTTGGGAGGTGATTTCAAGAAACACTCATAGAGTAGTAAATAAGAAAAAAGGGAAGAATGGAAATTAGGAGGCAATGAATAATAATTTTTTTTGCAGATATCACTGTGAAAAATTGAGCTTAATCTAACCAGTAAATTCAGGGATATGGTGTAAAATATACATCTTAGAGGAGTCACCTCATCCAAGGGTGAGGAAATTGGCATATTTGGGTACAAATTCCTGGTAGTCATTAGCCAGAAAGTACTACTTTCATTTTTCTCTGGATTGCTATGTTTATGGACATAGCAGAGCTCTGGTGACCAAAACATATATATAAGAAGACATTCACGTTCAAGTGCTGCCATTTGGGGCTGAGACTCGTTAGTATGCTCTGCAACGCGAGAGCTGGTAAAATATGAGCCGGGCCCCTAGTCCCTGTCATAGATAATGACTTGCACTTCTCAGATCCACGCATGTCCTTTGTAGTGCTGACTCTCTCTGATGACTGATTCTTTAAGGTGATGGATGGTTGCAGTTACCCAAGAGTAATGGGTGCATAAGAGAATAATGGACCCTGGTTCCAACTGTACAGCTGGTCCTGAGGCAGTACTGGCACTAGATATCTCTCTTTACTCCTGCCCATCATAGATTTCCTTCATCTTTGACAATGTATGTACTTGTTCGAGGAGATAACATAAATTTTTATTCCTGATCAGCCTGTGGTGCTGTTTTCCAGTTCCCTCATTGTGGTTGTGTCAATGGCTGCGGAAGCATCTAGAAGCAGTGAAGTAAACCTACCTCATCACCCTCATACTCCTCCCTGCTGCTAGAATGAGCCCTTACTCTCACCTTACAATCAGGGTCACTTACTCTTGATGATATAGTAACTTCAATTAAAGAATCCCAAGTGACCGAGTGGCAAGTGTAACATCAGGTCTCATGAAATCTTGACCATGGATCTCTATTCTAGTGAGCCTATAGCTATGAAATAAGGAGGCACCAGTTGTACAAGACAGTATCTCACATTCAGAGTGACAGCAGCCACTGCTGTTCCCTTTTTTATCATCAGAGACTAAGTTTATGCCATTTCCCTTGAATCCATGTTGAGTCTGTGCCCACCTAGTCTTTAAGATATAGATGAAATGGCATTGTGCTAGTACTGAATAAAGTCTTCAGGAGTATCGGCAGGTACTGTTTATAGCAATATTTGCTCATGTTCCAAACCCAGATGCTATGAAGATGACCACGATGATGGGGAGATTATGTGGCTCTTCAGACCACTGTCCCAATATCAACCACCCCCTTGTAAGTAATTAGCTCAGACTTTTCAACTTTCTCAATTACCCTGAGCCATGCAGCAAAGGCAGACTTCCCAGGAACCAGAAAGACCACCATGCAATCATGACATATACAGGTTGATTACTCGTTATCTGAAATGCTTAAGACCAAAAGTATTAGAAATTCATTTTTAAATTTGAATATTTGCATTTGCATAATGAGTCCTACTAATACTGGTTAAGAAGTCTCATATTTTACAATATTTTAGAGCACATAGTCTTTGACTATAACCATTCATATGAGGTGTAGTGTAAATTTTTCCATTTGTAGTGCCATGTTGGCACTCACAGACTTTTGGATTTTGGATTTTTGGATTATTGATATTCAACCTATACACAAAAGGAGTTATTTTTTCTCAACCCATTAAATTTGGGGACTATTTACAGTAGGAAACATAAAACTAATAAAGATTTAGTAAAGAGACATTTTATTTAAAAGGGTCACTGTATTTCAGTGAGGCAGAGAACTACTACAACAGGGAGAAGATGCCATCTAAAGCATTTGGGGAAAAGGGTTTTGCTTTTATTTAAAGGAATAAATGAGGCTAAAAAGAACTGGAAGAAGGGAAATGGGGTGAAAAGTATCATAATTGGAAAAAAAAATACTATATCCTGAGGCCAGCTATTTTTCAGGAGAGGATCTTAAGCAGGGAGTCTGTGTTAGAATGGGATGGATTCAGGGGCCTGGGGAAGAAGAAAGTCATACCTAAGTTTGGTTGGGAAGCATTTTGTTTTGATCAATCAGCAAGTATAAACAATTTGGCCAGTCATTTGTGACACAAAGAATGATAAGTTAGAGCTGGAGAGATGGCTTAGCAGTTAAGGTGCTTGCCTAAAAAGTCAAAGGACTAAAGTTTGATTCCCTAGGACCCATTTAAGCCAAAAGCACAAGGTGTCCATGAGTCTGGAGTAAATTTGCAGCAGCTAGAGGCCTTGGCATACCCATTCACTCTATCTGCCGCTTTCTCTTTTTCTCAAATAAATAAAATATTTTTAAAATATTTAAAAAAATAATGAGAAATTGGTGATCTGTGCTGAGTCTTATTATCATCAGTTAAATATAGGGATGAGGCAGTCAAAGTCTTATTTGAGTCTTAGGAAAAGGGCAATTTCTTACAAAAGGGTGGGAAGATTTTTCTAACTGCTGCTGCCTGGTCACACAGCAAACAGTAGGTAAAATTTAATACTATGAATAGCAATCTGAATGCAAAAAGCCAGCACCTTGTGGTCCTATGTCCAGTGAAAATGCTCTGTAGAAATCGGAATAAAATACACTCATGGAAAAATAAGACAGAGTAAACTTATTGCAGAAGACCTGGTATAAGTGTGGTGATTTGAGTATGAAATGTCCTCCATAGCTTCATGTATTTGTGATTAAGCCTCATACTTAATCTGCCAGTGGGAACCTTTGGGAGGTGGAACTTTGCTGAAGGAGATTTGTCACTGGGGGCAGACCTTTCAGCGCAGCCCTGCTAGCCACACAAAGCTGACTCTCTGTCCTTCCTTCCTGCTGATGAGAAGATGGGATTCTCAGCTGTCTGCTCCTGCCATGTTTTCCCCACCATGATGAAATTCCCCCATGACACTGTTAGCCAGAAACAAACCATTTCCTTTTATGGGATTCTTCTGGTTGGATATTTTGTCCCAACTATTAAGTGATATAATAGGTAATGCTTTAAAAAATGTCATAAGGGCTATGTATGGTAGCATCTTGTGGAGATAGAGGCAGGTGGCTCAGAATTTTAAGGCCAGCATTTTTATTAGAAAAATTATTAGACAGTATAAATGGTACCAAAAGGAATGAAAGGCCCAGGAAATGATGAATAAAAATATTTTTTGAGGGATGTTAAGATAGCTTAGTGGTAAGGTGTTTGCCTACAAAGCCTAAGGGACCCAGGTTCAGTTCCCCATCACCCACATAAGCTAGATGCTGAGGAGGCACATGCATCTGGAATTTGTTTGCAGTGGCTAGAAGCCCTGGCATGTACATTCATTATCTCTCTCTCTCTCTCTCTCTCTCCATTTTTCTCAAAATAAATAAAAAGGAAGATCACCAGGAGTTCAAGGCCACCCTGAAACTACATAGTGAATTCCAGGTTAGCCTAGGCTAGAGAAAGAGACTACCTCAAAGAAATAAAAAAAACAACAACAACAAAGTCGTTGAGTAAGTGAAAGCTACTAGAGTGGGATAGTTAATTAGTTTGACTGTGACAATTACTTATAAATTACCACATATCAAAACACTATCTTGTAGTATCTTATCTAGTTAGTTGCACCTTAATAAACTACAGAGGATTAAAATTCTGGGGTAATGAGTATATAATAGTTTTCAAGAAGTATTGTTATACAAGTAAAATTTGTGCATTTTGTTCTACGATCTTAGCTAAATTCAAAACATCTGAATGTCTAATTTCTTGTTTTATAACTTTTTATTTTTATTTTTTTGAGAGAGCTAGAAAGAAAGAGGCAGATAGAAAGATAGAATGGGTGTATCAGGGCCTCCAGCCACTCAAGTGAACTCCAGACACATGTGCTACCTTGTGCATCTGGCATACATGGGTCCTGAAGAATCAAACCTAGGTCCTTTGGCTTTTCAGGCAAGTGTCTTACCCACTAAGCCATCTCTCCAGCACATGAATCACTATTTTCTATACTGAAGTTGGCTAATAAATTAAAAATAAACAGGTATAAAAGTTTTAGAAAATATTTTCATGGCATCAAGGTAGAAAAGGATATATTAATCAAAGCCCACAAAAACAAAAATCCTAAAGGGAGATATTGATTTTACTTAATTGCAAACTTCTAATTATGATAGCAGAAATGAAGATAATGACACAGAGTATCCAGATTATATGAAGAGTTGTAAGCACAACAATATTAGGAAAACCATGTCCCAAGGTATTCCCAGATGAGATCAGATATTTCACAGATAAAGAATTCAAGAAGATCTATAAATATGTAAAATAATGTTCATGTGCATCAATAATCTACCACATGATTAGAAAATGTGTCATATTCTATCATCGTATACTCACCAGGTAATCAGAAAGATGGAAAAATTCTGACAAATCTAGTTAAAGAAGGGGAAGGGCAGCCATTTTGGAACTACTTGTAATTACCTAACAAAGCTGAAGATTTGGCTATCATATAATTATTAATTTCTTCTCTCTTTAGGTACATGTTCTGAGGAGCCTCTCTTTTGAGCTACATGTAAAAGAATATTCATAGTATACTGTCTGAAATGTTCAATACCAGTAGAACAAATAAATTATGTTGTATTAATAGGGTGAGAAATTATATATCATAGACTTTGCATGAAAGCAGATACATATTGGAATGAATCAGACTCCAAAGAATGTTGAATCAAGGAAGCAAATATGAACAGAATAATTGATTCCATTTATACAGTGTGATAACATCCAAATAAATTACATTGTTTTTGTATGAAAATGTAGATGATAAAAATCAGGATGAAAATCAAAGAAATGATTGTGCTATTTCATAAATACACACACCTGCAAATAAATAATTTAAAATCTTCCAAAGTTCATATGTGCTTTGTATATTTGGTCTATTGTGTCTATCAAGACAAAATAATTTCCATTTTTTTCAGGAGGAATAGCTGTGTCTTATTTCCAGACCTATTCGAGGTTGACTAATTTCCCTTATTAGCACTAGAGAATAACTGTCTTTCAAACACAAATAAAACTTGAAAATAACATGCATTATCACAATGAAGTTTTAAACAATGAATCCAGTTTGTTAAATGAATTGCTTAGAGTAGAATAGTACTGACAGAAGCTAGGCTAACATTCCACAGGGGACAATGAAATTAATCATGTTTTGACATTAACCATGAGAAAGTCTCTAATGGCAGCTCTCAGTTCTTGTTACATTAACAATGGTTTGCATTCACATTTTATATGCCGTGCCTTGGTTGGTTGCCCATGACATAGACATCTGATATAGTATGTTAATCAAACAAATGCTAAACATCTGCAGTTACTTATAACTAAAGAGAGGAAATATTTCTCAAAATTTCAACTTAATCCTTTTATAATTTTAAAAATTGTATATCTATATTTCCATTTTTCATATTTTTATACATGTATGTAATGTATTTCAATCTAGTCCCTCTAGTTACCTTCAGCATCCCTAACTTAACTCAATGGGTTTTAAAACTGAGTAAATTTAATGTAATCCACAATCTTTAGCCCATTATAGGTTTATGAATTTTATTTTTACTTTTGTTATTGTTTTTGTTAGAGACAGGGCCCCATGTAATATAGGCTGGCCTCTAATTTCTGATCCTCCTGTATTCCCCTCTCTAGTATTCTCTCTAGTATTGAGATTACAGCCATGTACTACCATGCCCAGCTAAATGATTTTTTTTAAATTCATTGTTTCTTCAGTGTTATCTGTGGACACAATGACATAAGAACCAATTGGAATGTGAGACATGTTTAAAATGCAAGTCTGTAAATAGTACCCAGACATAATCTAGTAGAATCTATGAGGGGTCAGTTTAGAAGCTTACATTTTAAACAAGCTTTCTAGCTGATTGTTTTTATGTCCAGTAACATTAAAGAAACTCCCAAGAACTCATTTATCTCCTCTTTCTTCTTTATTTTTTCATGCATGTGCATGTGTGTAGTGCACATGAGTGTGTGTGTGCACACATGTATGTGGGTGTGCATGAGTGTGTATGCCTGTACATATAGAGGCCAGAGGTCAATGTGAAATGTCTTCCTCAATTGTTCTCCACTTAATTTTTTCAGATATATTGTTCCACTGAAACAGAATCTCACTGATTTGATTAGGCAAGTTGGTCTGCAAGCCCTGAGGACCCTCCTGTCTCTGTCTCATCAACACTGGGATTACAGATGTGCACAACTACATATAGGTGCTGGGGATTCAAACAATGGTCCTCATGCTTGGGTGGCAAGCACTTTACTGATGGAGCCATCTTCCCAATCCACACGATTTATCATCTTAATCACATACATTTTAGCATCTACAATTGTGACAAGGTAGAGATGACTTCCCTGAAAGATTATTGGCAATGTATTATATTCTAGTACTTAAATTACAAATATTACTTGATATTAAACAATTTTATAACTGAGTTTTATTCTTTTTTAAAGTTTCTAGTGCTCTTGCTGTGCTGAAGTATAAAATATTGTATTGGAGGAATTTTAGGGACAGGCAAATCAGAGCTCATCATTTGATATGGGAGAAAATTAAAGCCCAGTGAAAATCTGGAATATTTGAAGATATTTTAAAATATATAAATGAACACTCATCTTCTCTGGTCATACAAAGAGTTGGTGTTTATTTTCACACCATAATTCAATTGTCATGGCCTAGGGCAACAATTTTCTCTTTAATGCATAAGTGTATAGAAGTTGATAATATGTAACAGTGAAATTGTTTTTATAAGGATTCTGGGAAGATGTCTCTGGTTTAATTCTCTGGTTTAATTTAAAACCACTTAAGTTTTATTCATTGATTAAAGTACTTGATCTTTTCAGCATAAAGTAATACAATTTCCACTTGATGAATATAGTATAATAAAATGCATTTTACTATTATAAACATGTATGTATATCTCAATTCAGGCTCAAAAGATGATGTCAGTCCACAGAAAAAAATGCATAGGATAGGATAGCAAGATAGGAAAACAGGTGAAATAACTGTGACACATTTTTATGAATATGACATTGGGAAAAGGTTTGGAGCAATCTGCAGATTTCTAACTTGAGTCAAGCTAAGTTAGAGAGTACAGAAAGAAATTGAGTGCATTAGAAAATGGTTTGTATTTTTTATTATTTCTCCTAAATTTAGGTTTTTCACAAAGTCTACAATATAGTTTCTTCTCAACGAACTCTAATCGGGATTTCGTAGTAGTCAGATGGCTTCTTGTTGAGATCAGTAATAACCTCCAAGACACTAAGACCATGGACAAGCTCTTATCTGACTTAATTTCTTGGCAGTAGTCACTATATTTTGGCTACAATCTCTTCCTCCTTCAAACACCTTCTTCTCTGAGTGTTTTTTTGTCTGGGCCACAGAACCCTGGTATTTATTTGATTAAAAAGTACAGATGGGGCTGGAGAGATGGCTTAGCGGTTAAACGCTTGCCTATGAAGCCTAAGGACCCTGGTTTTTTGTCACGTAAGCCAGATGCACAAGGGGGCCACACCATCTGGAGAAGGCCCTGGCATTCCCATTATCTTCAGTCTGTCTGTCACTCTCAAATAAATAAAAATAAACAAAAAATTTTTAAAAAAAGTACAGATGTTGCTATGAAAGTATTTTCTTAGATGAGGCTAATATTTAAATCAGATTTTAAGTCAAGCAGATTATTCTTCATAAAGTGTATGGGCCTCTTAAAATCAGTTGAAGGTGTTAAGGGAGAAAGTTTTGACATCCCATGAAAACAAGGAATTTTTACCAGCAGGCTATATCTTGATTGTAACACTAACTCCTTCATGGATCACTAGTTTGCTGATCTACTCAATAGAATGGGGACTTGTAAGCCTCTATAGCCACATGATTCAATTCCTTAAAACTCTTCTCTTCTTCTCTCAAGAACTGAGAAGATGGCTCAGTGTGTGAGGATGCTTGTTGCACAAGCATGGGGATCCGAGTTTGATCCCCAGCATGCACATTAAAGAGCCAGGCACGGCAAAACATACCTATAACTTCAATGCTGAGGGGGCTGGAGACAGGAAGGTCACTGGAGCTCATTAGTTAGCCAGCAGAACCAAAACACAGTGAGCTCAAGATTCAACAAGAGACTCTTTCTCAGGGAAATAAGGTAGGAGAGTGATAGATTCACACAATGTCCTTCTCTGGCCTTGACACACATGCACATAGGGCATGTGCATCTGTGCAAACAGTTCACATATCACACATATTATACACACTACCAAAAATAAGTATGTGCACGTGTGCAGACTATACATAAGTAACATTAGAATTTCCCTCAAAATATAAATACCTTGAAATAAACTTAACCAAGTGGAAGAATCTCTATGATTGAAACTTTAAAACACTAAAGAAAGAAATTGAAGGAGGCCCTAGATGATGGAAAGACCTCATAAACTAGTGGACTGGAAGAATTAATATCATGAAGATGGTTACCTTACCAAAATCAATCTGCAGTTTCAATGTAATCACTATAGAATTTCCAATGCCATTCTTCACAGATATAAAAGAACAACATTAACATTCATATGAAAGCGTAAAAGATCACTGATAGCGAAAGAAATCCTGAACAAAAAGAACCCTGGAGATATCAGCATATCTGATTTCAAATTATGCTGCCGAGCCATGCTCCCAGAAACAGATACTGGCACAAAAAGACACACATAGCAGCTACAGACACTTGATTTTTGACAGATGCAAAAAAAAAATGGAGAAAAGACAGTTTGTTCAAGAAATGGTACTGGGAAAACTGAATGTCTACACATAGTAGGAAGAATTAGATTCTTATCCCTTAAACTGCATAAACATCAACCTCACAAACAATATGTAAGACTAGGAATTCTGAAATTGTGAGAGGAAAGAGTAAGGCAAACCTTTCAAGATAATATATGAATAGGTTACTAATCAGAAAGTCTTTACCTATGCATATATTTAAATGGTACCCCATTAAATTAATACACTTCTGAACCATAAAGGAAAGTCAATTGAAAAGTTAGCCTATAGAATAAAATAAAATCTGCCAGCTATGCATCTGAAAGAGGATTAATATCTTGAACACACAAAGAACTCAAAATATTAAAAACGAAATCAGTTTAATCAATAAATGTATACACAAGATAGCCAGCTCAAAAGATGAAATACAAATGACTAATAAACATGAAAACCGTTCACTTTCATTAGAGAAACGCACATTAAAACTATATTTAGATTCCATCTTACCCCAGTCAGAAGAGTAGTCATTATTTTTTTAAATAGTAGTGAGGACTGGTAAGGAAATATTTAAAAAGGCATTTCTAGTGGGAATATAAACTATTGGAGCCACTATGGAAATCAGAGTGGAACTTTTCAGAAAATGACAAATAGAACCTTGGTATGACCCAGTTATGTCATTTTTGCATATTTACTAAAAGAATTCCAAGTCATCATATCACAGAGCTACTTGCACATCAATGTTTATTTCAGTATTAGTCCCAGTAACTAAATTATGGAATCAGCCTAGTTGTCCACCAATAGAGGAAAGAAAATGTGGAATATATACACAGTGAAATTTTTCTTGACTATGAAGAAGAATTAAGTTACACCCTTTGCAGGAAAATGTATGCAACTAGAAATGATCATATCAAATGAATGAAACCAGTCTCAGAAAGATAAATATCATGCATTTTCTTTCATTTTTTTTTTAGATTTTGCATAAATGAATAAAAGTATGTCTATATGTGACATGAAAGTAAAGTGAAATTGTCTACAGAGACAAAGAGGACTAATGGGATAGGCAAGGGTGAGAAAAGGGGGACGTGAATGATGTAATCAACATAGAAATATATATGTATAAAATTAAAAATGTAGGGTCTAGAGAGATGGCTTGGTGGTGAAAGTGCTTGTGCACAAAGCCTGATGGGCTAGGTTCAATTTGCCAGTCTCCATGTAAAGCCAGATGAACAAAGTGGTGCATGCATCTGGAGTTTGTTTGCAGAGGCAAGAGGCCCTGGTACACCCATTTCTCTCTCTCCCCTTTTCCCTTTGCAAATAAATAAATAAAAATACTTTTAAAATTGAAAATACAATTAAAAATAAGACAAAATTTTAAAATCTTGACCTGAAAGATCTCTTTCTCTCTCCCTTCTTTTCTCCCTCCCTCCCTTCCTACTGGTTATGTTTCTCTGGAGGGTTCTGACTAATATAGGTCAGTTACCATCTTGTTGTTCATAACCCTTCAGTTTCAGTTTATGGGCTCCCCCTTCAATGTTTGGACCCTTGTCAATTTACAACTTCTCTTCAGGGTACCTCTGCTTCCCTGCATGTTTTAAACACCATGTTAACACCAATTTAGGCTATGCATATAATACATGCATAAAACACAAATTAATTTTGGATTTAGCCATGGGTCCCATACATAAGACATTATGTTACATATAATAATATAATGTTATTAAAATATAATATTTTGAATATACAGATAATCAAAAACTTGAAAAGATCTAAAATACTCCTGCACATTAACAGTTCAGATGAGACATACTTAATTTGTATTCATCCCACATACAAAGTCAGCCATGTAATCATATCCAGTGATAAATCAAATTATGTTACTTCCCAGTTTAAAGAAGGCATAGACTTCCAACTTACTCTGCTATAAAAACCAAGACACTATCCAGCAATTTGACCTTTTTCTTTCTAGGTTGTGCATTGTGTTCCAGTTTTCCAGACCCCATTTCTCTACTGTTAACCATGCCTCATTTGCTCCTGTTCAAGTCCTTAGTCAGTCACATGCCACTTCCTTGGAATGCTTCCTGAGTAAGTGCACAACTTCAACTTCCATGTAGACAATGGCTTACATGTTCTCCAGAGAGAGCTTTCTTTCACACCCAATCTTTGATCATCATGCTATTATCACTATCTGAGTGCTTCTCCCACAGCACTGAAACTTTCCAGGTGCTTTTTAACGTTTATTTTACTTCTCCACTCCACCTGAATGTTAGATCATAAGCATACAAGATATATCTTGCTCATCTGGAAGCAAGGACTTTAACTTGCACAGATCAGATGTTGAATGAATACAGACAATGATCTGAAAGTATATATGGCACCAAGTGAATAATTATTCATTTAGGATGGTTGGATGATGGGAATACAAACATCTGCTAAACTGTCATATTATCATTCTCATCACCTCCTATATTATTTTTTGCATATCTCAAGATGCAGACATAAAGAGAAGGGGAGTAGAAAGGGAGGAAGGAAGGGAAAGAGAGAGAATGAATCTGAGAAATCACTTGATGTGGTGTTAGAACTAGTCATCCTGAGTCTGATTGTAAATTCCCTGAAAGAACATGTGTGTTCCTCATTGTTAATTACACTCTGTGAAGTCTGGTGTGGAAAATCAGGGCATGGGGCTTGGATGGACTCTATAAAGATAAGTAATGCACTTACTAGAGCCCAGCTCTCTAAGTTCTTCATAATGTTGAGAAATGTGTGGGGTCCTTGAGCGACCAGATTCTGTGGGGAGACGCTGCTCAGCTGATCCTGGCAGAGTCCTGATAGGTGTCCTCTCCCACCAGCTGTTTAGAAGGGCACTTGCTTGTGTGTGTGTGTGTGTGTGTGTGTGTGTGTGTGTGTGTGTGGTCTCCCTTCTTACTAAAATAAGGGAACTGAGCAAAAATGATACCTTTTCTTAATCATTTCACTTCCCCCTAATATTTCTAGAATTTCATTTAAGAATAACCAGTTTCTCAATCTAAATTTTGAAATCTTAGAAAATGCATTAACACTGAGATTTCTTTATAATCTAGACCCTTACTATTCAAAATGAGCTAATGCTTTGGGCCCACAGAATTCATATTCCCTGGGAGCTTTCTAAGGATTTCAGAAGCATTCAAGTCCCCTGTTTGAGCTAGTGAGTTGGAAGGTATCTGCATTTTAAACAGATCCTCAGTGGGTACAAATGCACACTACGAGGTAAATATGTTATCCTATGGCACCCACTAAACATTTCTACATTTGATGATTTCACCAGTGACACCTGCTTAACAAACACCTGGACACTTTGACCTTAATGAAATTTAAGTCTATATCAGTCTTTTAAAAACTCTTGTATAAACATTATTTTGCTAAATATTTACAACAATCCTGCTAGGCTGTCAAGCGATTTCTATTATCACCAATTCACGGATGAGAAAACTGATGCTACATGAAATGATGTGCCCACATCCTATACCAACAGGGTCTGTGCCTGCATATCTTCTCTAAAACCCCTATTAGGATGGGCAATACCTGATCCCCATACCCATCTTCCTCATTCTGAATAGTCAGAGAGACATGCCAGGGATGCTGCTTAATGGTGAATTTTTAAATTCTCATAGGTACTGAAAAAATAAATCACGTCTTCCAAGTCATTCCGAGTCAAGCTAAAAAATCCAATTATCGCCTTACTAGCTAGCATCATAAATCTTCCCAAATTCTGAGCAACTATGAGATAACCTTAAGAGCACCCACTCCACTGAGCTTCTGACCTTCTCTGGAAGTTGTCTCAGTCCTCTGCCATGGGTTAGAATGTCAAGCAGATAGACTTGGGCTCAAATTCTGACCTTGACTCTTTCTTACTGGTTGTGATCCACGGAGGCATTGTTTAGCCTCTTTGGTCACAGCTTCTACCTCTATAAGACTGAGCTGGTTTGCCTGTCTGTAAAAGTTGTTATTCAAGTTGAGGACAATGAGCAAGTCCATCAAGTCAAACTTTTCTCATCACAGTTAAGCATCACTCTGCTGCTGTTTCTTCCTTGGGCCGCAAAAGCATTGTGGGTTAACTATTGTCATCTTCACATGACTCAGGCAAAGTAAGGAGACAAAACTCCACTAGAAGCTATCCTCCTCACTGGAACACATTCACAAAAACACAGTAGATGTGTTAGAAGGCTTATCTAACTTATCCTGTAGGATAATATCCCATACTCTCAGATGTCTTTATAGTCAAAGTGAAAATGATGCTCTTCCAAAGATAGACTTAGGAGATCATTGAGTTGTGAGCTGAATTGGTCACCTCTATCTGAGAGTGTCAAAAAAAAAAAAAAAAAAAAAAAAACCCACCTGACAATTCAGACTTGGGATGCTTGGTAGACATTTCCTCAAAACCAAATGAAATGAACATATCAGGGAAACAATTGCCATTATGTTGCCAATTAGTTGAGTTTGTAAGTGAAAAGGAAGATTTTGGAAAACATGGGTCTGTCACTATGAGCTTGAGAGCTTCCCCACAGCTGAACTCTTTTGATGGCTTCCTTGGAGAAATTAAATATTTTATCTAATCTTACAAGATTCATAGACCTCAGGAGATCAGTCTTCCAAATATTGGTCAATGCATAATGCTGCAAAATCACGCTTGTGTATAGAATCTTTTCTGAGTGAAGGATACACTAATGCATTTCATGCAGAAGTTACTTACTGATATAGTTACCTAAGATTCTACAATACAAGTAATCTTCAAGAAACTACTGCCAATCAAAGTTGATTATAAGATTAACAGATATCCACAACTATTTGAAAAGATTATTAAAATAAACTATAGTTTCCCCACAATTTATCTGTATTGGATAAATTTTTCTTCACTTAACTCAAGCAAAAGAACAAATTGCAAACAACTAATTAATGTAAATGCAGATGTAATAACATAAATTTATCCTATTAGCCAGTTATTAAAAAATTCAGAAAAAATGTAAAATAATGAAACACATTAAATTTTTTGGAAACTATAGCTATTTGTCCATAAAATATATTAGAAGATATTAGATTTATTATTATTATTGTTGTTGTTGCTATTATTATATGAATTACATATTATTTTTAAGGTTTCTAGGTTAATTCAAATGTTAAAACGTTTTATACATTTGTCTGTTATAATTGAAAGTTCTTTGGACACCTAAATACATTTTATGAGTGCAAGGAAGGCCTAAGACCAAAAAGTTTACCAACTGCTGCTATCTCCAAAACAAGAAACATGACAATGTTGGACTAACTGAAACTCAGTGGTGCTGATGCATAAACATCCCAGCATGTTAATGAAGAGAACAGAATCTGGAAATAGACTCATATGTATGATAATAAAATACTATGATACAGTTTGCATTTTAAATTAGAAATTATATAAGGCAGGGTCTTGACAGGAAGCAGATGACATTGCCAAATGAGGTAACTGAAGAAATTTTAACAAAGGGACTATTTTCAAGTGTATTAGCAGGGATAAAGAGATTTAGGTGGGAGAGAGAAGCACCATATTGTCAGAAACAGTGAGATCCTTTACCAACCTACTGTGAAACACCAGCAAAAAGGGAGCATACAAGCTGGAGACTGAACTAGACTTTTAGTGGAGGTAGGAGACCACTTCTAATTGCAAGTATGGACCCCAGAAGAGAAATGGGCATTGCCAAGCTGCCAGCCATGAGAGGCAGGGGAGCAGGTCAAACTCTGTCTCATTGCATCCTCTCTGGCCTATTGCTGGTGCCTCTTCTTGGTCAAATCCAACTGAAAGCCAGATCCTCCAGGGGACAGAAGTCAATAATGATGGACAGAAGACACAGGGGCACAAGTAGAAGATATGGATTTTGATCTACTCCTTTTGATTCTTAGCATCTTCTTATATTTTTTGCCTGAACCTGTTTAGACCCAAATGCATTTTCCTCTAAGTGATAGAATTCAATGTTAATCTTATGAGCCAGTGTATTTAGATAATGCTCAGTCCATGATGAGAAATTCAAATGGAAAAATCCTTTATTGTCCTAGATCTCTGATCTAAAGAAGGTTTTGATACAGAATGTTAGGATGTGCCTATAGCCTAGGCTGTTACAAACTGCAGAGTGTGTTCCTCCACAGATTCATATGTTGAAACACTAATCCCCAATGAAAGAATAGAGAAGATGGGGCCTTCGGGACGTTATTAGGTCATGAGAGTGTGATCTGTGTACTTCAGAGAAAGAATGGGACTCATTCTCAATGGGCACTCACCACAAAGGTCATCACAAACAGGAGACCCTCATAAAGAAGTTGAGCACAATGGTGACCACATGGTACTTTTCCAACCTCCGGAAATAAAGCTCTGTTGCTTAAGTAGCGCTTTTAACATATTGTCACTGTAGTCAGCAGGCCTCTCGTGCTCTTGTTTTACTGTTTTTCTTTGCTTCAATCCACTTGTTGTCTTGTATACCCTCGTCCAAGTTGTTCATTCTTTCTATGTTTGTTCTGCTATTAAACACATCTCTAGTATAGTTAATTGGATTTGTATTCTGTAACTATCACAATTTTATGTTCTTTCTTGAAATTACCAATGTTTCATTAAATTTCACCTACATTAATAGTAACTATTAAAATTTGTATCTGGGACATAGGACTATATATCAGTATAGAGCATTTGGCTTGGGTTAGCATGTGTAAAGCTCTGAGTTCAAGCTCCAGTAACACCCAAACATAATAATAATAATAATAATTATTATTATTTAATAATAATAGTGAAATCTGTGTCTTAGTCATTAATTTCTCACATATATTAATCATAGTTGTTTGAATCTATATTCAATACCAATATCTGAACTTTTTATAGACTAGTTACTATTTTCTGGGTTTTTTTCTCTCTAAGTTTTCAATTATTTTCTTTCACATGCTTGCTAGTTTGTTTTCTTTATAGAGAATTGTATAGTTGGCATGAAACATTAAGAAGAGAATTAGAACATCTGAATAACACTGCTTCCTCCAGGGAGCATTTACTGGTACTAATGACAGACAACTAGAATAGGCACTATTTATCTTCAAACAGTGAGATTAAATTGAATCAGAGGTAGGTCCCATTCATTCTGATGCCTTGACTATTTTTATTTATTTTTACTTTAAGCAGTGGTCATTTAGAGAATCCACTGAAAACTTTGTGTATCTACCCTGACTCCTCCTGATGGGAGCTAAAATCTGTTTTGTATCTTTCCAGCTCCAAGAGATTGTAAGACTACTCAGCATATTCTTTCTCTTCCTTGTAACTTCATTTTCAATCTCTCAGGGAACTGTACTGTACAGAAGAGAGTAGGGCCAATTGTGCAGCACATCTCTTTAAATTTCTCTCTCTTCCAGTCCCAATTTCCCTAGTAGCTTTCTAGCACCACCACACAGTGGATTAAAAGTACCCTATCTAATGTTTGTCCTTGTTCTTGCCAGAATATTGGTCAGATACCAGCCACTCTTCCATAGCTGGAAGCAGAAATAATACCCTCATGTCTTAATTGATGGCTTGGTTTTATCTTCATTTTTAGATTAGAAATAATTTTTCTACAAAATATCGAAGATTTTACTGCTGAGAATTTTAATTCTATATCTTCTTTTCACTTGTTTCTTTTACTTGGCTATAATTTTGAGGGGGTATGTGTGTTTAAGAGTTTAAAAGAATAAAGTTTATTTCAAAGTAAAAGTGAGAGAAAGCAGAAAGGCAGAGAGAGCAGACTCCTCTGGGCGGAGAGAACTCCGAGATTGAAAATCAACCATCCCAGTGGAAACAGGACTTCTTTCTTATTATTTGTGGACATACTCAGCATGTAAACAGCACTTGCAGGTATCATCCTTACCCTCATCCCTGCCTCCTTCAAAGGGAGCTTCCTCCATGAGGATTGTGGGTGGTGCATTGTGGGGGTAGCCATCAGTTATGGGGGAGAGACAATGTCTCTGTGCATAATGTCCCAACCTGTGGCTCTAACAATCTTTCTGCCCCCTCTTCCACAAAATTCCCTGAGCAATGTTGGGTTCATTTTAGGTCTACTTCAGTGATGGGCTCTTAGGAGCCTCTGAATCTCTGGTTTGGTAGGAGTTGAGTGTCCCCAGTGTCAATCTCCTTTACCCTTGTGCTGTTACCAGGTTCAGAGGGAAAGAAGCACTCTTGCTCATTTCCCCAATTCCCCTATGGTTTCAACTGGGGCCTGGGTGGAGTGTGATGGGCTGTTTCTCTCCTCAGGTCCTGCTTCCATTTGAAAAAGAGAAGCAGATTCTCCAGTGGAGAGTGAAGTCAACACAGGAGTTTTGTCAAATAAGAGAAGCCTGCCTATCCAAGTTTATGACTGATCAGCTTAAATAGAGATAAAGTTGCTGGTTGGTCCATGATGTATCAATATGCACGGTTCCCACAAAGCTTATGAAGCCAGTCAACCAGCCAGCCAGCCAGCAGGAAAATTCACGTAAATCCAGGAAGAAGGAAGAAGGGGGGTGGGCACCCTCTTCTTCATCTTGTGTTAGAATATAGCCACTTACCAAGTACTTTTTATCCTTGTCTATCTAGCCAAGGAAACTGTCTATGTCCTATAGTGTTTCAATCCCCTTCTTAGAAGCTACTCTAAGTACTGTTAGGGAAATGAGACATTAAGAGATGTAACTGCTTCATGCTGATAAAGGAGCTATGTTAGGCCACAGCAGCTAAAGTGGCTTTGCATTTTTTTTTGTTTGTATTTATGGAAACACCTTTCTTTACTTTCTCTTTCTTCTTCTTTTTTATTTATTTATCAGAGACAGACAGAGAAAGAGACAGAATGAGAACAGGAGTTCCAAGGCGTCTAGCCACTGCAAACAAACTCCAGATGCATGTGCCACCCTGTGCATCTGGCTTATGTGGGTTCTGGGGAATTGAACCTGGGTCCTTAGGCTTCACAGGCCTTATGTGCTAAGCCATCTCTCCATCCCTTTCTCTTTCCTTTTTAAAATGTCATCAGCCTTTTGAAATGTCAAGATTATGTATTTTGGAAAAATTGTGTTCATCCCTTTTTTCTGGTTATTTAAAGGAAGTTTTAATCAAGAATTCACATGATAGAACTGTATTTTTTCATTAGTTTTCTATAATTTTTTCCATGCCATTTCTAATATACTTTATTGACCGTTTTCATAAGTGGAAATAATATATGTTCATCATAATCCCATCCTATTACATTCTTTTATCCCCCTTCTCATGTCTCCCTTCTACTGCATCCCTTCTTTCCAGTTAATCCCTCTTCTGTTTTGATGTCTGTTTTTGTCCTCCTGTATCATCCATGAGGAAATGTTGATGGGCCCACTGTGATTAGGGCCTTGTGCAGCTAAGGTCATGAATGCAATGGCCACTTCACGTCTGAAGACAGTGTTCAAAGCACTCCTTCCTTCCCATCCTCTAGCTCTTAACATTCTTTCCAGTCTCTCTTCCTGATGTCTCCTGAGCCTGGAAGGTGGTGCTAGAGATGTTTCATACAGTGTGGAGCCCTCAGCAGTCACTTATTCTCAGCATTTTGCTGAGTTTTGAGTCTTCCCAGGAGTCACTGTCATCTACATAAGAAACTTCTCTGACAAAAGATGAGAATAGTACTAATATATTGGCATAAATATTAATATGTGAAGGGCAACTTGGTGGGCACAGCACACACATTTAGACAAACAACCATAGTAGCATTCTATAACCTTTCTAACCAAAGCTTTTGATTAGGTTTTAGTATGGCATAAATTCCATGCCATTTTAATAGTTTTCTCTTTATAAATTCTCTTGACTGGGTTTGTCTAGCTCAGATTGATTTTTTTGCTTTACATTCCTATCACTGTTGTATACCTGTATTTTATAATATTTTTGAGATATTTTATTAACTTTACCATTTTTATAATTTTTCATTGTTACTATAGTAATTTAAATTTACATAGTCTCATTCTTGTGCCTCTAAACACACTTTTCATGGCATTTTTTACATTACAGAAGAAAAATCTTTATACTTTTGGAGATATATGTATGTATATGTGTGTATGTATATGTGTGTGTGTATATATATATATATATATATATATATATATATATATATATATATATATATATATATATATATATATATATTGCTAATTTATCACCAAATTTGCCACAATATTTCTCAGTTTCTTCCCAGCAACAATAAATGAAAATGTACATTCACTTAAAATCTTACCAACTTCTCTTAATATCTTATCAATATTGGGTAATAGTCAAGGTTTATGACAGAATTCAAGCTTTCAACTTTAACAATATATTTCTTAAGTAGAAAATTTATGTTTTGGTTTGGTTTGTGCAAATATCTAGCAAAATTTAAGTAATATCATATTTGATGTATGTCTTATGTATGGTGTATTCATGTTTTTATGTCCATGCAGTTCACTGAATGCTCACCTGTGGGGATGGGGAGAGGGTTCACAGTGGCCAGAGTGCCATTCTTACTTGAGTGAGTGTCTCTTATTGATCCCAGAGTTTGCCATTTTTTGACCAGCCCTGATGATTTTCTGGTCTCTACTGCCCACAGGACTGGGGTTGCAGACATTCATGGCCACACCCAGCTGTTTATGTGGGTCCTGATGATAGAAAACAAGCTGAATACTCATTCAATTTTCTACTTTGACACAATTCCAAGTTGCTGTTGAATTCTGGTTCCTGTTTTCTGAATATATAAATTTATTGTAAAGTTTAAGTTACTCAAGATAGATTTGGAAGTTTTTTCTGGAGAATGTTTTATACTATCTTATTTTAGTTATAAATACAAATATTGTTTGTCATCCCCCAGAGAGCTTCTCTTCCTGTCCGAGGATGCAGTGGGATCCAGAATTGTAGCTAGGAAAGAACATGGAGAAAGGAGAACACTCTACTTGGGGGATTCAGGGTTAAATGAATGTTTGAAGATGTTTGTACTAAAAAAAAGATGGCTATTCAGACAAAATGATAATTTCATGCCTACTATTTAGAAACTAAACACATATAAAAAACTGACCAATTAAAATCTGAGGGATGGCATCTCAACACTATGGCTCCTAATGCAAAATTCAGGTAACTAATTGTATTTAAAAACAAGCTCCAGCCAGGCGTGATGGCGCACGCCTTTAATCCCAGTACCCGGGAGGCAGAGGTAGGAGGATCCCCTGAGAATACAGAGTGAATTCCAGGTCAGTCTGGGCTAGAGTGAGACCCTACCTTGAAAAACAAAAACAATAACAACAAAAAGCTCCCTGGGAAGACAGATAGCTATCACTTTAAATTCTGATACAGACAGAAACAAACTTTGGATATCTATTTACATTAAGTACACACATACACATGCTAGAAAGGAGCATGCTACCAGTCTATATTTAGCAGTCAGCCCTCTAAACAAGAGAATGATCTGATGGGCAGTGTTGGAGCTCTCTACTGTGCAAATTTTCTGAAGATGGCCAGTTTCAACATGAGGGTGGAAAGAGTGCCATGAAACCTTCCTCCCCAACTGCGAGCGAGCTCTGGCATGATACCAATGCACCAAAGCAAATGTCACCCTGTCCCATTGCCACTGATCCTAGAACTGTGCTTTTTCCATCACTACACACAACAAAATCCATGTGTGCTGTCATCCACCAAGAGATGCTCAGCCCAGACTGAGGAATAAACTCTTGCTTGTGCTGTCCCTTAGCTTACATGGTCAGTGGGGCCATTTGATCTGCAGCTACATAGTTTCTCTCTTGATCTCTACAAAAATAAGTGGGAATGGCCTTGTTGTAATGGAAGTAAATAAATTATTAACCCCTAGGGCCACTGAAATGAACAGGGAGTTTTTACTCAAGCTAAAGAAAATAAATTAAACATAAACGATGCTATTTTAGGGACAAAGATTTTTCATTTTGAAGCTGGTTGAGGGCTAGTCTTATAATGCAAAGTTCTGCAGAGTAGTTTGAAACACTGCTCTCCTGAAAGGCTCATTATAAAACCAAATACAGCCATCCTCTAAATTGCAACAAATAAAAAAAGGCTGTGGCAGTAGCCTAGTTGTTTGTCCCTATGCATAGTCTTCAAGCAATAAATTGCCTTCCTTCTTTAAGGAAGATTATGTCCCTCTTCTGTTTCTTTTGTAAGATGCTTTACATATAAGCAGTAACTTACCCTTTCCCAGCTCAGAGACAACTTGTCAGAGAGCATCCGTAAAGACAGCTTCCAGGGTTCCCAGACAGTCTCACTACAAGGGTTTTGAAGGGTTGTTGCTCTAGTCACTATCTACGTATGATTAGTTCACTGCCTGCCTTGTTTGTCAAGGAGCTTCCATTTTAATTATTATTTTCATGACATTATTTCATGTGGTACCCATGACAATAGTGAAATAACTAAGTCAGGTAGGAAAAAATGCAGCATGGTTGACTTTGAAAAGGGGATCATTTTCTTATCGGTACTTATTGCAGATTTCCCCTTTATTCTCTAGTAATCAGTAGCATCAGGAAAAATGTCAACATTCAACTTTAGAAGCTCAACACAAGAAGTTGACAAAAGTAAAATAGAACTTAACACCATTTTGTTTCACTTTAGAGTGTCATCCTGTGTTATATGTCTTACACATGTGAGGCATCACATCATTTTTAAAATTTGAAATCAAGAGGCTGGGGAGATCGCTTACTGGTTAAAGACACTTGCATGAAAATTCTACCAGCCCAAGTTCAATTCCCCAGCACCTGTGTAAAGCCAGATGCAAAGTGACATATAATATCTGTGACACCAATGTGCCTAC
Source organism: Orientallactaga sibirica (assembly GCA_036365145.1). Lineage (NCBI taxonomy): Eukaryota > Metazoa > Chordata > Mammalia > Rodentia > Dipodidae > Orientallactaga > Orientallactaga sibirica. The sequence continues at coordinate 38,476,666 of JAEOAD010000013.1, forward strand.
TACAGCTGGCCCAGAGCCAGGAGAATCTGCAGCTTCTGGGGCCCGTTAGTTTGATGTTCTTTTGCAATTTGAAAACTCATTTGAAGTGACAAAGAAGGCGAATTACAGGTCCCTCAGAGTTGTTCTCTGACCTCCGCATATGCACACACACACACACACACACACACACACACACACAATAAATAAATAATTATTTAGAAAGCTAAAATATGCAGTTTCCTATGAATCAAGCTCTGTTTTATAAGTGTGAAATGAATCATGTTTTAATTATATGAACCAGTAAGTACCCTCCCAGAGAGCCCATAGCAGTTTACAGAGTGATGAGTGTCACTGTGGTCATTCAAGGGAGTAGTTTTCTGCACCATTGGTCCCCGGTACTCATCATTTATTACCTGGTAAGTCCTCAGCTCCCAGGCTGCTAAATCTTAATGTTGAAGAAACCCCAGAAATTTACCTTTCATTGATAGCCACCTAGATGACTTTTTGCATACTGAAGTTTGAAGAACAGTTTTATGAAGCTTAGCCCTCTGCAGACTTTAGTGATTTTCCCGGGTCTAAATCCTCATTGGGACCACATCCTGACTGCATCTGAATCAACAAAGCCAGACCTTCTCTACAGTGTTTATACTGTATTTCCTACATTACATTGTCTCAAAGACAGCCACTCCAAGACTATAGCTGCTGTCTATCATCTCTCCCATCACCTCATATTTTTAAAAAATAAATGTATTTATTTACTTGCATGCACATGTGACCTTTGTTTGTGTGTGTGTGTGTGTGTGTGTGTGCGCGTGCGCGCGTGCATGCACATGCCAGGATCTCTTGCTGCTGCAAACAAACCTCAGGTGCATGTTGGTGCTAGGGAATTTAACCCAGGCCAACAGGCTCGACAAGACTTTTAATTGCTGAGCTATCTCCCTCTACTCTTTTTAAGTTTTACTATTACCTTATCATTTTTGTAAAAACACTTTGATTTTACCCAAAGAAACTTTATTCAGGGATGTCACAGGCTCTGTTCAATAGAGTAAAGTTAGTTTTCTGAATATATGCCTGGTAGATCTTTGGTTCTTTGTTATAAGGATTGCAGGCTTAAGTTGGCTATATATAACAGAGGGAGGATTGAGACCTAAACCAAACATGTGAATTAAAAATCACTTGTACTCCTTCAATACAGTGAGACTTGCAGCAAGTTAGCAGACCTTTTAAAGCCTCAGCGATAAAACAGTAGTAATATGGGCTGGAGGGATGGCTTAGTGGTTAAGGTGTTTGCCAGCAAAGCCAAAGGACCCAGGTTCAATTCCCCAGGACCCACATTAGCCAGATGCACAAGGTGGCACATGTGTCTGGAGTTTGTTTGCAGTGGCTGGAGGCCCTGGTGCACCCATTCTCTCTTTCTCTTTCTCTCCCTCTTTCTCTCTGTTAAATAAATAAATAAATAAATAAATAAATAAATAAATAAATAAATAAATAAATACAGTAGTAATATATCAAGGTTGCAGTGTTTCTGTAAGAAATATGATATGCTAAAGAAAACATGAAACAAAGGAGATGCTTGGCAAATATTTGAAGATAATTTTTTCCCTGAGGTCTTATTTCAAACCATGTGAGACATTGCTGTTGCCTGAATTCTAATCTATCAAAGACATCTAGGTGTGGAAAAAAGTAAACACTGGGAAGTTCAATTTGGAAGGCTTAATTGAAACTGCCCACTTCCAAAACACACTGGGTTGTACACAAAGGTGACCTCTGTCAGCAAGAAAAGATTCTGAACCCAAATCTACTCATACCACAAGTTTTCTATGATTGACAGTGAAATACCCATGTTTCCTGTTTTGATCTTGATTGCTTCATTGTGGAATACACCTCAATGACCTGGTATCTTTCATGACACCCCATAAGCAGACAGATTTTTTTTTTGGTTTTGCAAGGTAGGGTCTCACTCTGGTCCAGGCTGACCTGGAATTAACTATGTAGTCTCAGGGTGGCCTCGAACTCTCAGCAATCCTCCTACCTCTGCCTCCCGAGTGCTGGGATTAAAGGCGTGCGCCACCACGCCTGGCTCAGATTTTTTTAACTCCTTTTGTGTCATGAAAGAAGAAATTGTGTGGAACAAATTCATGTATATACATTGTGTTTATACATGTTTGCACCCTCACATCTACCTTTATGAGGTCCTATCAGAGACAACCATGAGATACTATATTACAAATAAATCTTACTACTTTCAAAACTCCTTTTGAAACTTTTAAAATATCACTCTCATGAAAGTATGTTGTAATGAAAATATTTATCTAATAAAATATTATTATTATGTAACATTACTGAACAATTTCATCAAATTGGAATAAATCCAAGAAGCATTTACATATGCAAACACACACACACAATCTAACAGATATTGTAAATCCTAAATATTTAATTTCAAACACTGTGCCATAGAGAATACCACTTTTTTCATTCAGAACCCAATTATTGTCTAACTTTGTGCTCCTTAGGCAACAGCAAATTAACAGGGGTAGTGATAGTGTGAGATATACTATAAGCAGAAAGGGATGGTAACAGTTTATGCTTGAGTAAACAATTAGGCAGAAGGATGTCCAAGAATCAGACACAAGTGTAGTATAATGATTTCACCAAAGGCTTGCAGCTACTTCAGAAGTCCCTGAAGGACTGAGTCTAATAGTATGTCACATAGTATTCAATGATATGTGGAAATGATAGTTTATATGTAATATTCTTTATTTAGCAATGCAAGGAGGTTTATACTACTTGGAATCATAATTCTTTAAATTAAAAAAATTAATTTCATTACCTGTAGGCTGAGATTTCTTCAGTCATCTGAAATCATTCTTACATAGTAAATTTTAGAAACCAAGGTAAATAAGATGTTCACATTTCAGTACTATCAAAAGCAATATATGTCATTATTCTTGATTTGTACTGTAGGCACACTGAATTCCTGGGCTTCAAGGGGTCTGTCAGGTGACAGTTAACCAACCTCTCGCTCTGAAGCCTAACCTATCTCAATCTGATACAAAAGGTTTTATAAACATGTGTGAGAAAATTCTAAAAGGAATGAATGCTGTTTTGATATATTATTTAAGTCTTCCCTGCCCCAGAGATAAATGTAATGCATATCTACTAAATGGGCCTAACAATTTTATGTAAATATTACAACGAGATACTTTAAAACTACCTAAATACCAGTAACTTACTGAAAAACTCACAGATTTATTTGTTTCTCTGTTGACAGGAACTGTAATCTTTCTTATGCAAAAGGATGAGAAAATCAGAAAAACTTGTTGGATAAAGTATTTAAGAGTGTAAATAATGACCTCAATCATCGGATGCAGAAACTTCATGACTCTGGCATTTCTGTATGACCTAATTATACAAATCTGAAACCTGCAGTTATTATGCTGTTATGAAAGCCTAAAAGGTTTTTTTTTAACTTTCTGACTTAAATATCAATAAATTTAATCGCTCTTTTCCTCTGTAATTAGGAATTGATAAAAGACTGTTATCCATTTCACTTTTAAAGTGAATTTCACATTTGCTTCCTGAATACTACATTAAAAATTGACTCTTTCTACTGGTTATAAAATTATGTGTGTATATGTGTGTATAAGCATATAAAGAAGAATTAATTGTTATAGCTCCTACATTCAAAATTAATACCATTTAATATAGCATGATAATTAATATGAATTAATTAATTCATTCATATTAAACATGAAAAATTTAAGTCCTGTGCTTTTGTTTTAATCCTAACCCCTCAGTAGGAATATATTACAAAAGATTTTCTCCTTGTTACATTAGGCTTTTCTTAACATCATATTAAATGCCATATTTTATTCTTCTTAAGTTCCATGTACTGGTGTTCATATTGTTTCCAACTAGGTCAGAAGTTCTATAGGACCTATGAGAAATACAGTTTAAAACAGATATTTTTAATGTTTTGTTTATTTTTATTTATTCATTTGAGAGCAACAGACACAGAAAGAAATATGTGGAGAGAGAGAGAATGGGCACACCAGGGCCTCTAGCCACTGCAAATGAACTCCAGATGCATGTGCTACCTTGTGCATCTGACTTATGTGGGTACTGGGCAATCGAGCCTCAAACTAGGGTCCTTAGGCTTCACAGGCAAGCGCTTAACCACTGAGCCATCTCTCCAGCCCTGAGAAATACAGTTTTAAATGAAGTATTGATAAAGGTTCACTGTTGATATGGAGACATTAGCTGTTCAATCTGCATATACATGTCAAGCATTTTTTAAATACCTTATGATGAAGAATGAGTCATAAAGAACTCATATAGTCCCTCTGCTACAAAGATGGCTGCGAGTGGGATGTGAGTGAGAATAAAGAACTCATATAGTCCTTCTGCTACAAAGACGGCTGAGAGTGGGATGTGAGTGAGAATGAGGAGCAATGCTGTGGCATGAGGGAGAATGTGATGGAGCTGAGTCCTGGGTCCTCATGCTCTCGGTGCATAGAAAAATTCACTGTACAAATTACTCAAGTGTGCTAAACCCATTTCTGAAATAATTCAGAAAATGTTATATGGTTACCACTCCTAGTATCATATACACTTGCTATGTGAGTTTGGGCAAAGACTTAAATTTATGGAGTGTAGGTTTCTTTAATGTTTCCTTAAGAACCATGTAAAACAATCAATAAGAATTGTCAGAGACACAAACACTTGCCAAAACAGAGGCTGTGCCCTCAGGATGTTAGAATTAATGTTATTAGTAGTAATAAAGCTGACATTTGCTGATTGTATAATTGATTGTGATTGTATCTGATATGCCAGACACTACTCTATTTAATATGCATACATTAACATATTTTATCCTCACAACCACTTTATGAACAGGTACTATTGTTAGCATTTTTTAAAACAAATTAAAAACTTAGCTATAGAAAAATGAATGTGCTTTCCTAAAATCTTATATATTTTTGTTTGATTGTTTTTTTTTTTTTTTTCATTTTTCAAGGTAGGGTTTTATTTTAGCCCAGGCTAACCTAGAATTCACTCTGTAGTCTCAGGATGACCTCAAGCTCATGGCATTCCCAAGTGCTGGGATTACAGGTGCAGGCCACCATGCCCAGCTTGTTTATTTGTTTTTGATACAGAGTTTCATGTAATCTAGGCTGGTCTCAAATTAACAATATAGCTGAGAATGACCTTGAATTTCTGATCCTCCTACCACCACTTCCAGAGTGCTGGGATTACAGTAGTGAGCCACCACAGTCAGGTTCATCTAGCCTTTACGTGTCAGAGAAGGCTAGGAGTCATAGTTTGTATGGTGACTTGAATGAAGTGTCCTCCATAGATTTGTGTGTTTTGAATACTTGGTCCCCAGCTGGTGACTATATGGGAGGTGGAGTCTTGCTGGAGGAGGGGTGTTGCTTGGGGAGGGTAAGTGTTATGTCCCTTCTTCCCCGTGTCAATGCTAATTAGCTCACTCTTGCTGCTACCTTTTCCCTGATATGGCAAGACAGGATGGATGGCTAACCTTTGCCCTGTCATGCTTTTTCTGTGCCTTGATGAGGCTTCCCCTCAAGACTTCAAGCTAAAATAAACACTTTCCTCACATCACCTGCCTTTGGCCAGGTGCTTAGTTTCAGCAATGGGAAAATAGTTGCTATGATCTAGAACCAATTTCCCTGCTTTTTCCAACTCTTCTATATTGCTAAGAGAGAGAATAAAGAAGCATGAATAAATATCTTTTTATATGATGTAATTGTCAGAACTGAGGCAAATCATTGAAGTTAAGATAAAAGGGAGATCATTCCTAGGAATCTTGTTGAGTTCTTTGGGATAGGATTAGAGGGATTTAACATCAGTAGCCTCAGTTTGTTGATACTGAATTATAGTCCCTCTGTACATGGATTGTCTCTTGTAACCATTTATCAACTCTATTTGTTTTGTTTTATTTTATTCATTATTTATTTATAAAAGTGAGAGAGATAATGAGGGCATGAATTGGTGCACCAAGGCCTTGCCACTGCAAATGAACTCCAGATATACATGCCACTTTGTACATCTGCCTTTACATGGTTTTTGGACAATCCAATCCAAACAAGCAATCCCTCCAACCTTAACAACACTATTTTTATTTTATTTTATTTGTTTGTTGAGGTAGGGTTTCACTCTAGCTCAGGCTGACCTGGAAGTCACTCTGTAGTCTCAGGGTGGCCTCAAATTCACAGCGCTCCTCCTAGCTCTGCCTCCCGAGTGCTGGGATTAAAGGCGTGCACCACCATGCTGGGCTTCACTATTTTGATCTCTACAGTGCACTTGGGGAAATTACGGCTGAGTGTCTTTCCCATGGCCATTAAACTCATGAGTAGTCCAGGTGGGGTTCATCTTAGGCACATGGAGATGGATGAGAGAAACCTGACATATGGAGCTTTCTTGTTCTTAGAGGGAAAGGAAAGAAGGGATTGTTTTTGTAAACTCAGAAATATTTTTAAATTATTAGTAATTTTCACTTAAGTTATCTTATTTATAAATCCAACATTACAAAATAATGTTTGATTAAATGATAATTTAAGTTTCTTTAAAATTCAGTAAGCCTGAATCATGTTTATGAAGAATTTGTACTTAAATAGAAAAATGATATGCATGTGGTGGTATACAAAATGACATACAGATTAAATGACTTCAAGTTTGATAAACAGTAAACATAGTTACTTTCATAAAAACACAGGCTAAATACTGGAACATGTTAATTGTAGTTCCATGTGTGTAATGGAAACTTTGAGTTGTTTTAGTCTCTTAAATGTACTTTCTACATTTTCTGCAATAAGTAGACATTAAATTTGTAGCTGTTACAAATTCAGTGAGGATGCAAGGTGTGGTAGTTTGAATATATGTCCCCCAGTATATTCAACGTTTTATTTTATAGTTTGCATCTGCAATCACCTTGCTAGAGGCAAGGTCACTGGGGGCCCGGTCTTAAGGTGTGGTGATGGTTTGAGATTCCATTGTAAAGATATGCAAGTGTGCCTAGCAGGAGTTCCTGAAGTGTGCTGTGTGACCTTTTGGCTGTAGTTTTGCTCTGTGTGCTGTGGTGGCTGGCTGGTTGGTTTCTCTCTCTCTGCTTGGCCCTGTGAAAGCAGGCTGCTTTTCCTGCCTTTATGGAACTTCCCCTGGATCTGTAAGCTTCAATAAATAATATCCCTTCCTCCATAACTGTGCCTGGTCTGGAAGTTCATCTCAGCGAACCTGAAGCTGTCTGCAACAGTAAAGTGGTACCAAGGAGTGTGGGGTGAGATGAACCAGACCTTGTGGATATTCGTCTTTTGGAACCTTTGTTTTGGAGGAATGGGCATGGACTTGATGCTTGCAACTGAAGATGCCTTCTGGAGTGGTAAGCCAAGTTTTATGGACTATTCTGATGAGAGTTTGAGAATGCTAAGTGCAGACAGTATTGAACTTCGAGGATTGGCTTATGAGCTTTCTAAGGGGAAGGAAAGACTGCAGAGGACTTTGTTGGAACTGGGCTACTGGCATAAGGGATGGCTACGTTCCGCTATCCAGGCCAAGAAAGTTTGATCAAGGTTAAATTTGTAATGGACTGATGTGCTGGCTAAAGATATCGGACTGAGATTTTAAGATTTTAAGTTGGAAAACCTGAAGCAAGTTAAAAGTAGAGGCATTGAGACTGGTTTAGCTGCTATTGTCAAACACATTAGCAATCTTAAGGAAGGTGGAAGGAAGGTGGCCTGATGACTGATTTACATTAAAACAATGGAGAGGATGCCTGAGGAAAGACTGTTAAAAATGCAAATTCTTGGAAAGAGCTGACTGGAGAAGGAACCTGCTTTTCAAGGCTATGGTTTATTTTGTCCCTAGATTAAGAATATGGCTGTGTCCTGCACACCTGGTATTAGTTTTGGAAGCATGAAAAATGCATAGAGTGGTCATGAGTTGCACACGGTTCCAGGAGCCGCTGCTGAGATGTGACATGAGGCAGGGCATAAAGACCTTCAGGAATAGGCTGGAAGAGCCTTAGGAAGATGGACCGTGGGTTGCATGGAGACCTGAAAATGTTTTGGATATACCAGGACTGTGCAAAAGGACTACCATGGAGTGCAATGTTAAACTGGGATGAAAGTTTTCCCTGGCGACTCTGCCCAGCTGGAGGGGCGGAATTGGTAAACATGGAGACTGTTAGTCTCTGGTTATATTGAACTTGAACTGCAGAAGTTTGATGACGGCTGATGGTGGTTGAGTTTGCATTGTTTTAGTTTCTCCTTGCTATGCCTTATACCAGTTAAAAATGTTTACTCTGTGCCTTTACATGTTGAAAGTATTTAACTTGTTTGATTTTACAGGACTCACTATCTTAAGTTAATCAAGACTGTGAGAACCTTTGAAATGGACTGAGTACAATTTACAATGTGTGATAGTTATAAATCTATTGGGGGCCAAGAGCTAAATATATTGGGGGCCAGGGGCGGAATGTGGTAGTTTGAATATATGTCCCCCAATATATTCAACGTTTTATTTTATAGTTTGCATCTGCAATCACCTTGCTAGAGGCAAGGTCACTGGGGCCCGGTCTTAAGGTGTGGTGATGGTTTGAGATTCCATTGTAAAGATATGCAAATGTGCCTAGCAGGAGTTCCTGAAGTGTGCTGTGTGACCTTTTGGCTGTAGTTTTGCTCTGTGTGCTGTGGTGGCTGGCTGGTTGGTTTCTCTCTCTCTGCTTGGTCCTGTGAAAGCAGGCTGCTTTTCCTGCCTTTATGGAACTTCCCCTGGATCTGTAAGCTTCAATAAATAATATCCCTTCCTCCATAACTGTGCCTGGTCTGGAAGTTCATCTCAGTGAACCTGAAGCTGTCTGCAACACAAGGAATTCCCAATAAGATTGGAAACAAGATAGACTTCTGGTCAAGACAGAGTCTGCCTAACCACACCTCAACTCTCAGGGAAGGAAAGGCAAGACATTTAGGGTTAAGTGGGTTTTTTTACAGTCTGCAGATTCTAGTAGATCTGTAGTGGGAGGGTTCAGAGGAGCAAAGTAGGGAATCCATTGATTCCCATGCTCTCCAGTCCCCCGTATCCCCAAGCAGCTGAACGAGCTGCACTCCCTTCCAAGGTGCCTCCTGCACTAACTGCAGGCCAGCAGGCTACCATTCAGCTATCACCACCCCAACCTAGGCTTTCCAGCACCCATAGAGCTCCACATGTGAATCCTGTCCCACTCACTGCCACTACTGCACCCCTACCACTCCCTGCCTCCTGTGCGCAGAACCAGGCCAACGGGCTAGCATTTGCCCCTCCCCACCCTGACTAAGGCTTTCCCAGCCCCATGGAGCTACATACACCATAGCCACCCCTTGCGCCACCGCCCCCTCACCCCCATGTGCAAACCAAGGTCAAGAGTAAACTACAGCTTCCTCCTAAATTTAATACGATTTGAAAAAGAATTTCGACTTCGAGGTAAGGTGGAGGCATAGGAGCCATACCAAACCAGCCCAGGGAGGGACTTAAGCAAAACCACAGCAAAATACACTCTTCCTCTGAAAAGTGCAGGAGCATAAGTTTTTCTTAGACACAGCAGAGAAGCAGGAGAGACCAAGATCCAACAGAAAAGAAGAAAAAGGACAGAATCCCATTGAGGAGCTTATTGCCCTGATCTTCACAATCCACACTCCTGGCACCACCTGCCAGGTGCACCCAGCATCAGATGCAGCAGAGACCAAACAAGGGGACTATCCAACCTCATCAGCCTCCTTGCAGAGTCAAGAAATCTGAAGGAAAGACAGCTAATATCAACTAAGGAGCTACTGAAAGAGATACAGGGGGACTGTGTGAGCAACTCCAGGCTTCCTGAACTCTCCCATCCTCCAACCATCAGAACTGCAAACCTCCTGCATTCAGGCCCTAGTGGCAGAGCATCCAGCATAGCTGAACAGAATTCCAGCTAAATTTAATAAGATTCCTTCATTGTGATGGATAGACCACAGCGCAAAAGGAATAACATGAAAAATCAAATGCAAGTATATCAAACAAGATTGCCCAGCCCCACAATGGATATCTCTAATCAAAACAAAGAAGAGACAATAGGATCAGAACCTCAAAATGAAGACATAAGCAATGCAATCTTGGCCAAGAAAATAGCAGAACTTGAAGAGAATGAACAAAGGGCCAATAATTGTATGAATGCTGTTCTTGCAATATTAGACCTAATAGAAAAGAACCAGAAAGGGCTCCAAAGATAGGTAAAGGACCTAAAGGAGAGCGAATCAAAAGAGAGGACCACAATAACCAGCTAGCTAAGCTCAATGCAAGGATGAATTCCAAGAAGCATTAAGAAAATCAGAAAATGATGTGAAAAGGGAACTTGACAGAAGGAAGGAAACTATACATAAAAAAAGCAGTAGAGAACACAAACAAAATTAAACAAGCCCAAAACTCTACAGAAGCTCTCCAGAATAGAGTCAGCCATGTGGAGGATAGAAGCTCAGAACTGGAAGACAAAACAGAAGAAACAGTTCAGGAATCCAAAAGTTTCAATAAGTTTAAAAATTTTTGTGAATAGAGCATGAGAGAACTGTGGGATACCCTAAAAAGTCCCAACATTCAAGTCATGGGAATACCAGAAGGAGAAGAAATTCAGACCAAAGGCATGGAGAACTTACTCAACAAAATTATTGAAGAAAACTTTCCCACTTTCTCAAAAGAATGTCCCATCAAGTTACAAGAAGCTAACAGAACTCCAAAGAGACTGGACCAAAGGAGAAATTCTCCAAGATATATTAAGACTCTAAACATCGATAACAATGAGAAACTCCTAAAAGCAGCTATGGAGAAATAATACATTTCATATAAAGGTAACCCCATAAGAATTACTTCAGACTTCTCAATGGAAACCCTGAAAATCAGAAGGGCTTGGAATGGAATACTGCATAGTCTAAGAAATCATGGCTTCCAACCCAAACTACTCTACCCAGCAAAAGTATCCCTCATAAGAAATGGTGAAAGAAAAACTTTACAATATAAAAGTCAGCTTTACAACTATATGAACACAAGGCCAAACCTACAGAGAGTACTTAAGGGAATTCTCCACACAGAAGAGTCAAATAACTAACCTAAAGTGCTTACAAGAAGCAGATCACAATAACCAAACTCAGAAGGTGCAAAAACTAACTAGTCCAAGAAAACACAAAACCAGCACAACATGGAAGGAATTAAATCAAACCTCACAGTTATTAACCTGAACATTAATGGCTTTAATTCACTCATCAAGAGACATAAGCTACCAGGGTGGATCAGAACGTGAGACCCACTCAATCTGTTGTCTATAAGAAACCTACCTCACCACAAAGACAGTCACCTCCTCAAGGTGAAAGGGTGGAAAATGTTATTCCAAGCAAATGGAAATAAGAAACAAGCAAGCATTGCTATACTAATATCAGATAAAATAGAATTCAAACCAAAAGTAATCAAAAAAGACAAAAATGTCACTTCTTACTTATCAAGGGAATGATTCAACAAGACAATATCACAACCATCAATCTTTATGCGCCAAACACAGGTGCACCACAATTCATAAAACAAAACCTACCTGACAACAAAACATAAATAACCACCACCAACATCATAGTTTGGGACTTCAATAACCCACTACCAGCAATAGATAGATCATCCAAACAGAAAATTAACAGGGAAGTAAAAGAGCTTAACAAACCCATAGATCAACTAGATCTAAGGGACATCTACAGACCATTCTACCCCCAATCCACAGATTACACATTCTTCTCAGCAGCCCATGGAACCTTCTCTAAAATAGATCATATGCTGGGTCATAAAGCCTGCCTCCATATATTTAGGAAGATCAACATAATGTCCTGCATGATATCAGATCACAATGCTGTATCACTAGAAATTAACAACAAAAGATGCCTCAGGATTCCAACCAGTTCCTGGAAACTGAATAACACACACTTAAACAATAAATGGGTAGTGGACTAAATAAAAATGAAGTAGCAAAATTTCTAGAAATGAATGGCAATGAGAATACATCATACCAAAACTTGTGGGACACAATGAAGGCGGTCCTCAGGGGAAAGTTCATAGCACTAAATGCCTTCATAACAAGGACAGAGAGATCCCAAATAATAACCTAACCATCCACCTAAAGGCATTGGAAAAACAAGAAGAATCCAACACAAAAAAATTCCAGATGGAAAGAAATAATTAAGATCTGAGCAGAAGTTAATGAACTGGAAACTAAGAAAAAATTAAGAAAATTGATGAAACAAAGAGAGCTGGTTCTTTGGAAAAATAAACAAGATTGATAAACCCTGGACAATTTGATCAAGCAAAAAAAAAGAGAGAGAAAGAGAGATATGCTTCAAGTTAACAAAATTAGAAATGAAAAAGGACAGATCACAACAGACATAAGTGAAATTGGGAGAACCATCAGGACTTATTTCAAAACCCTCTATTCTACAAAACTGGATAATTTGGAGGAAATGGATGAATTCCTGGGCACATACCACCTACCAAACCTAAACTCAGAGCAGATTAATCTCCTAAACAAACCTATCACACCAATGGAAATTGAAAAGGTAACCAAACACCTCCCCAAAAGAAGAGTCCAGGACCAGATGGCTTCTCAGCTGAATTCTATCAAACCTTCATGGAAGAACTGAAACCAATCTTTCTCAAACTGTGCCACACAATTGGAGAACAGGGAGTGATCCCCAACTCCTTCTATGAAGCTAGTATCACCCTAATTCCAAAACCAGGCAGAGACGCCACAAGAAAAGAAAATTATAGGCCTATTTCCCTGATGAACATAGACACACAGATCCTGAACATAATCCTTGCAAACAGAACTCAACAACACAACAAAAGCCTTATCCACTTGGATCAAGCAGGCTTCATCCCAGGAATGCACGATTGGCTCAACATACACAAATCTGTCAATGTAATACACCACATAAATAAGCTTAAATACACAAACCACATGATCATTTCGATAGATGCAGAAAAGGCCTTTGACAAAATACTTTATGATCAAAACATTGGAGAGAATAGGCATGGATGGTTTATACTTCAACATAATAAAGGAGTATGGGGGAATTGTCTGGTAAGAAGGGCCCTGGAGAGGATGAGATGAAGCCCAATCCTAAAATAGTTGGCATTCGCTTATAACTCCTCATACCAGAAATTGGTTGGACTGGAGAAAACTGGAGGTCCCCAAAACAAGACAGCCTTCTGTCATAGCACTTGATTACCCACCTGAGTTGAAAGGCAAGACCCATTGCTGAAGACACCACATGTTCTTGACACAGAATATCTAGAGATCCAGCTGAATCTGGAAGGAAGCCAGATCCCTGATGGTTAGCCTACATAGTGCTGAAAAGCACTACATAAGTGTCTGGGGGAAAAATAACTAAGAAGTTGTGAGCAAGAATCTCTGCTATATGAAAGCAACTAGCCTGACAAAATATACACACCTGCATAATAGTGACACAGAGCCTGGGTAGGTAACCAGTGGCTCTCTGATTGGCTAAAAAAATCTGCCCAGTGGAAAGGAACTCATAGCTGTAACTAGGAACCAAGTCAGAATCTTATGAAGACCAAGATTATGTACTCCAATGAGAAGCTCCACTAGATTTTGGCCAAATGTGAGGCCATACCCATCAAAATCTCTCTAAATTAACAATGCTTATCCCTTTTGACCTATCCTGAGCTCACTCTGAATTGGACATTCTGTTTTTCTTTTTCAGAAAGCAGTGAGAACCAAGGGCAACCAAAAGCTATCAACAAGGCATGAATTTACAGCTGACTCCTTGGCAAGAGATAAACCACCCCTCGCACATCAGCTAGGGCCCAAGTGAAACCACAGAGGAAGTGGCAAGATGAACAAGAGTGCTGCTTCAGTGGTGAGCCTGACAACCTGAAACAGGGTGATGGAAACAGACACTGAGGAGACTCAAAATGCACCAAAGCAGAAATCCAGAAGCTGCTGAGAGCACAACACTAAAGTAGAATTAAAGCACACTCACCAAGGTGCAGGAAATTTTGTGGCATGGAAAGAATGTAAGAGTCACGGGGTGGGAGGGAATTTCTAGGGGCATTGCCCCCAACCATAATGACTGAATGCTGCTCTCAAAACTCATATTCCACAACTCCATGGTGAATACCAGTAACCCCACTAAGGAGAAGCCACAGTGGAGTGGAAACAGAGGAGAGTTATGATGGTTCCAACACATGATGTATCCATACAAAGTTTCTACTTAATAAATGTTTTAATTCAGTGAGGAATTATCACATATGAAGAATCGGATTAAATGCTGATGTTACAAAAGCAAATGAGTGAGATAAGATCTCAAGCTTTGGAAACCAGAGGAGACAAGGAGGGAAAGAGGTTAGGACAAGTCTAATGATAAAAGTATAGGCCAGTTTGATTTTAGCTCAGAATAATTAGTTGATTTGGTTCTTTTGAAAGAGGGCTCAGATAAGTAGATCTTAGGGTAAAAATGAATGCACAGGGAGGAATCATTTGAAATGTCTCTGCAAAGATAACTAGGCAGTTTCCACGTGGTCAGGAAAGAATGAAAGTCTGAGGAGAGGGAAAAAATAAAGACAGAAGGCAGAATGAAGAGCAAGTCTGCGGTACTTTTACACAATACAAAGTTCACCATCATTAAGGCATTCAATGCAAGATCAGAGTGGACAGTTGACCTGAAGCACCAGTCAGGGAATCTAGAAGTTGGATCATGGCTATATTGAGCCAAAACACCCATTTCTATGCTGTTTTAACTAGATTTGGTGGCATTTCTCAGACATACCCATACAAACTTTGCATGAAAGGCAAATGGCCTGTACATCAACTTGTATGCATGCATTCAGTGGATGATGGACTGAAAGTTGACTTTCATCTTTCCCACTCACTTGACTAACTCCTACATTCCAGTCTTTCTGATAGGCCTGATGAATGATGCTCATGACACAATGATCCTCATAACTTGTGGGCAGCTCTCTAAAGTGTCCATGAACCCTTGCATCCATTAGATCGAAAAGAAACAGATTTGGCTGCAAGAAACAAAAATTTTTTCTAACTTCATAAGAAGACAGAGTCCAATATACAGTCTATTTACATGTCCTGTAAAATGGGAGGCGACCTTCAAGTCAAACAGCATGATAACATATGAGAAAGACTTGGCCTTGCTGATGGAAAGGGCCACAAGCCAAAATTCCAGGCAGTCTTGGGAAAGAGGAAATATCCAAAAACCACAAAAATTCCTATAGAACCACCAAAAGAAACACAGCTTTGGGGGCTGGAGAGATGGCTCAGTGGTTAAAAGTGATTGTTTTCAGAGCGTGATATCCAGAGTTCATTTCCCCAGAACCCATGTCAAGCCTGATGTACAAAGTGGCACATGCATCTGGAGTTCATGTGCAGCAGTAGGAGGCTATCATATGCCTATATTTTTTCTTTCTCTCTCCCTCCTTTCTCTCAAATAAATAAATATTTAAGAAAAGGAAGCACAGCCTTACAGTATCCTTGGCTGAGACCTCTTTCAGAATTCTAGCCCTTCAGCAATGGATCCGACTTATGTTGATTTAAGCAACTGTTGGTGAAATTTTACCTTAGCAATGGAAAACTTATAAATCATCTTCAAAACTATAACAGAAACTATAAAACATATTTTGGGAGGAAAGTGAAGAAAATCTAAGACTTCTGCACTCATTGTTGAAAATTCTAAAGCTGTACGTTGTGAAGGGTAGGATTAGTATGCTTTATGCAAAAAAGACGCAAACAAATCTGTTGGGTATAACTTACATAAGCCTTTGACCTTCTGTCAAAGGAATATTAGATGAATGAGAACTTATATATTTTTAATTAAAATGAAACAATGAGATGTCTATGTATAATTTTATAAGATTCTCAGTCTTAAAAGGCATTGTTTCATCCATTCATTATTCATTCACCTACTTATTCACCTCACAACAATGAATTTCCATACTGCTCCAGTCAGTTTAGTGTCTATACAGATTAGCGCAGGGGACACAGAAAACCACTGTTTGAGATGCTTAAAACACACAAAAGACCACAGGGGAAACTATAAATCAGACCAGAAACTTGACTTCCTAACAGGCAAAAAGGCAATGTTATCGTTGCAGATTTGGAAAATGATGCAGCCGTTCTCAGCTCCAGTCATGCTTAGTGCAAGGGTTAAAGCACCAGACACTCAACAATCATTACAACTCTCCCAGACAGTGGCTCTTGAGTTCATTGCTTTGAGACCCATGTAGAAGAATGACAAGTGCCGACATGGCAGAAGAACAAGTTAAACAAGACTGATATGAAAAGAAAAAGTCAAGTACAAGAGGTCCCAAGCCAGAAGGGTTTCCAAGGGAGTTGCTAGCTAGTAACTTGGACTGGGGTTTTTCATCCCCTTGGGAATGTCAAATAAGGATCAGGTTGGTATGTATTAGATTGGTCACTTTGAATGTGTATGTGTGGGGTGGGCTCCTGATAAGCTGATGAGTTAGACAAATTGGTTACTTGGTATGTGAGGTCCATATGGCCGCCTGGTAACCCAGCAGAAGTCAGGGTTTTGGACCTTTTGGAAGTCAGAGCATGTAGATTTCAGTTCTAGGAATCTGCTTTCTAGACTTCCTATAAAATCCTCATTCTCATTGTCTTTGCTGGGCCATACAGATGTGTTCTTATTCTTTTTGAGACCTATAACCCTGACTAGCTGCCTGTACAATCGTGGGGTGGGGGGCATGCCTTACTTCTTATCCCTGTCACTATGATGCCCAAGCTCAGCCTCCAAAACTGCATGGCTGGGGCACTTTTTGCTATGAGTTATTTATAACAACCACAGAAAGTCATTACAGAGTTTCTTTTATGTTTCCTTCCAAAAGTATTGCCTGAATTCTTTAAAAATGTATGTCATTGTATCAAAACACAGCTATCACATGACAACTGCACAAATAATTAAAACTTTTGTTGGACATAGCACTTTCCAAAGCTGTGGGAGTTTATCAAAATAAAATGCACTCATTCAGGGAGAGGTGAGCATCAAGAGCATCAGGAGCACAAGAGAAGGCTGTTCATTCCTAGTCCTATTTGGCCGGGCGTCAAATCCATGAGCTTTGCTGTGCCCCAAAATGCTGAAATCTCAATACTGGGTCTTATCAATTTCACCTCCTTGCTTTCTTCCTCACCAGCAAGGCCAATTTGCCATGCTGGACCAGCCTCCAAGTTCAGCTCACATTTTTAATGAGCATACCGTCTCTTCCTCCTTGCCTCTCAGGTACCTTCGCTATGCCCGAGTGAATTCAAGATCATGTAGAAGTAATGGAATTAGGCTGTCAGCACAGCTCTGCTAAATATGTTTTTAGTCTGCCTTTGTTTGAGGGATTCATCTTTCTTAAATTCTCAGGGCTCTCCAGCACCTCTGAACAGAATAACATTAGTGTGCACTTGTCATTATATCACTCGTTAGACATACTCTTCCTGCGCAGGAGAAAACTCAGAGTAGTAGCACTCATTAGCTCCTTACATTAAAGGCTTCACAAAAACCAGGTTGGAGTGTGAAAACTCATTTACACCTGCTGGAAGGGGATCATTAGGCAGCTGAATGATTAGAGCAAGTGCAAGTCCATGACTAAAAAGGACAAGAGGATTCTAGAATTCCAAGTTACCAAGCTTTTAATGCCAACAGTGTTGAGCATTTAGTACTCCGATACAAGGATCAGAATTTGCTCTGTGACATGAATGAAGTGACATAGTCCTGAATGACTTTCTTGCTGTTGAATGGGAAAGGCTAAGTAGGACTAGTGATCACTTCTTAAGTCTGATTGGGTTATGCAGTCCTCAGTGGTATACAGTGGTTTTCCGCTCTTTTCTATTTTGGGTAAGGAAGAGTTGGAAGATGATGCACTCTAGTGTTTGCTTTTAAAAAAATTTTTTTATTTATTTGAGAGAGAGAGAAAAAAATGGGCAAGCCAGGGCCCCTAGCCACTGCAAACAAACTCCAGATGCATGTGCCACCTTGTACATCTGGTTTTATGTGGGTGCTGGAAAATCTAATATGGGTCTTTTGGCTTTACCAGAAAGCACCTTAACCACTAAGGCAACTATCTAGTCCCATGTTTGCTTTAAAAAAATTATTTATTTGAGATATAGAAAAAGAGACAGAGAGAGAGGGAGAGAAAGATGCAGATAGAGAATGGGCACACCATTATGAATTCCAGATGCATGTACCACCTTGTTTTATGTGAGTACTGGGGAACTGAAACTGGATCATTTGATTTTTTTTTTTTGTAAGTGCCTTAACATCTAAGCCATCTCTCCAGCCTGTGTTTGCTTTTTTTCTTTTTTTCTGTTTTTCTTTTTTTCCGAGGTAGTGTCTCTCTCTAGCTCAGGCTGACCTGGAATTCACTATGTACTCTCAGGATGGCCTTGAACTCACAGTGATCCTCCTACCTCTGCCTCCCAAGTGCTGGGATTAAAGGCGTGTGCCACCACGCTGGCTTCAGCGTTTGCTTTTTTAATGGGACTAAAAGGTTCACAGTTATATGTAAAAAAAACCCAACAAATTGCAGACTGGATATTAGAGAAGCACTCCTGGTGCAGCTCTGTGTTAGAACCAAGAATGGAACTGACTGTACATACCCAATTCATTTACATAAGAATATGATGCCCTAAGGGTGTAGCTCAGTGGAAGGGCACTAGTCTAGCATACCTAATGCCTTGAGTTGGATGCTTTAGCACAGCCAAAAATTAATAATGTAAATAAGTAAGAATTTTAGCACATTAAAGATGATGTGACTGCTGAATGCTCTGTACCAGGAAAACCATACAAGGGAGCATAGTTGAACATACTCTCCTGAAAATGCAGTTTCAGTTTTCTTCTCCGTGTTACCACAGAGCAGCCTCTTCTGCAAAATAGCAAGTAATTTAGGCTTATTAAATTTCACAAAATTTAATGTCTCAAAAAAAAAAAGTACACAAATGTATCAATGTACCAGTAAGCATGCTTTTGTTCATGGAGGGAATGTTTTGAGTAACAATTTAGAGTTAAGTTACTGCACTCAGATAATTTAATTGGCTTCTCCAAGAATACTCATCTAGCAAAAGGTGAGATATTGTTGCTTTGGCTCCAAAAGATTCCAGACAATGACCAAATTTCAGTGATTATATTAACTATGCCCTGAAGTAAAATTTAGTGAGCTACTGAGTATACATGCCCATAGGACAGTTGGTTGGGCCACTTCACTTACTGAGTCAAGGACTCAGGGAAGGAGCCAGAGGATATAAGGTTCTGGTAAAACAACCTGCTAACATACATAGACCAACTGTGGTGGTTTGAATCAGATTCCCCCCCCCCCATTAAATTCATGTGTTCTGAGTGCTTTATATCCAGCCCATTACAATTTGGGAAGTGGAGTCTTGCTGGAGGAGTTATATTTCAGGGTGTGGGCTTAGGGATGTTATAGCCAGCTCCTCCTCACCAGAGTCCAACTCATTCTCCTTCTACTCTTTTCCATGTGCTGTTGCAGAGGTGAGGTCCAGCCTCAGCTGAAACCATGCTTTGCTTTCTCCTGCCATCCTGTAGCTTGCCTTGAGACTGTAAGCCAAAATAAAAACTTTCCTCCCATCAGCTGCTGTGGGTCAGTTGCTTTATCCCATCTGACTTGAAAATAATGTGGAGTTATAGTGGGGTGAGGTAGTCAATAAGTATTGATCTCATAAACATTTTTGTTCGTGGACTGAAAGATGAACTCCTGAAGATTCACAGTGTATCACACATAATGTAGATGTTTTCTCTCCTAAAACTTTAGTTGAGTAGTGTGGTATTGGTCTCCAATATATTTAGGATTTCATTAAAGTTTCTAATTTAGATCTGCAGCCACCTGGCTGGAGGAGGTGTCATTGTGGGTGGATGCTTAGGGGTCCAGCCCTAAGGTGTGGGGTTGGATTGGAATTCCAGTCTAAAGATATGCATGAAAAGTGGGGGATCTTTGCCTGGCATTCCAGAAGTATGCTTGCTTGCATGTACTGGTGTTGGTGGCTTATAGCATTTCTCTCTGTGCTTGGACCTGTGAAAGCAGAGGAACTTCATCTCTATCTTCAATAAATCGCTTCTTCCAGAACTGTGCCTGGTCTGGAAGTTCATCTCAGAGACCTGAAGCTGTCTGTTATAAGTAGGGTAATTTTGCCCTATTCTTTTGCTGTTGTTGTTTGTTTGTTTGTTCTTGTTTCCATTTTGCTCCACCTCACTTTAGCCTAGACTGATCAGGAATTCATTCCATATCCCAGGCTGGCCTTGAACTTATGGTGATCCTTCTACTTCAGCTTCCCAAGTGCCAGAATTAAAGTTATAAGCCACTATGCCCAGTTTTTGTTGTATTCTTGAGTACTTTCTCATCCTCGGTTTTATATTTAACCTACCTTATACATTTGCATTTTCTTTTCCTATGATTTGGAAATAAAACTCTAATTAATGCTGATTACTGGAGTGCATAAATGTGTTTTCAACATTCAGGCCTTCTGTCCATCTATTCCCATTAAATGGATAAACTCTGAAGGTAAGCAGTCCCCTGTCTTATAAGCAACATTTGCTTAAGAACACTTGTGGAAATTCTTGGCGGTATTAACAAGTCATAAGTCACAGAAGTTAAGGTTGCCTTTTCCTCCTATCATATCTTCCTTAACTCTGTACTTTTGCTGACCTCCTCACACTGCAACAAAGGTACTTTCTGCAAACATTCCCTCTGACCCAAACAAATGTGATGCCAGGGAGGGTTTCTGTTGCCTCTAAATTTTTACATTGATTTAAAAATCTGTTAGAGTTAAAATCTTGGTCCTTCTGTTTCTACGACGTGGGACAACATTATGTAAGTTCTCAAGTACTGAGTAGTTTCATTGTTCACATGAAAGTTACCATATTTAATCTGAAAACTGGCTATTGGAATTGGAGAAGGAAAATGATGAGAACGAGAATGTATGAAACCACATTGAGCCATGAGCTGCCTCATCCGGGGAGAAGTGGTTATATGTCCACATTTAGGCACTGTAGTTCCTAGTTACGTGTATCTCAGGGCAAGGTATTCAATTTCTCTAAAATTGTTTTGCTTGCTAGAACAAATGATAACAATGAAAGTGGCTATTTCATGGGCTTGTTGTTAGAAGTAAATCAAATAAAGTCTGTAAAGTGCTTAATGTACTACTAAGTATTTCTCCTAAATTTGAGAGAAATGGTAGCCAATTGTTCTGTCAAAAGAAATTGTAAAATATGAGCCTACCAAGGAAGAGTAGATGAAAGAATTAAAAAGGAGATCTATAGTCTAGTAAAACAAAAACAAAACAAAACCACAACCACAAAGAAAACCACCTGGCTTATGTTACAGATTTTGCCTAGAGTCCATCACTGTCTTCTTTATAGAAACTTGCCTCCTCTTGCTTTCCTGAAGGCTGTGCTGCAAGTGACAAATACAGACTCTTGATAATGGCTTCTAGGATGAAGCTGCACAAAGCCAACCCCATTCTTCTCCACTCCCTTCATCATTCTCACAATGTTTCCTCTCCAAGAAGCAAGTTTTTATAGCTTGTACTTTCAGGATTAAGGTTTTTCCTCTGCTTTCTAAAACATAGATAGAAAATACATTGAAATATCATGGCTAATGAGAAATGCCAAAGGCACCATTCTAAGTCAAAAGACAAGCTAGCCACTAATGTCATATGATGACTGGCATGACATTTTACCTTTCTGTAACACAATTTCCGCTTGTATCTGTACAAGGGGTTCAAAAGGTGCATTCTGATATCTCTCCCATTTTATGTCTTTTATAACCATGATTATGACTTAGTGGGGAGATAGCCCAAGCTCCACTCTAGACATGTGTATATTTTACTTGTGGCATTTCAGAGATAACACTTTCTTTCTTCCTAAGACTTGGAAATAACCATGATTATAAACTGCAGGCCAATTGGTTTGGGAAGATTGGGTCATGAGAGGTTAATTGGGGTTGTATTTTTTACTAACAGAGATGTCATGCAATGTGCACTGAGCATGTTGTGACAAATGTACATTTTGTTCCTGGGACAACAGCGAAAGACACCAATCCTGGCCCCTTTGCAGCTGTGAAAGGGAGAAGGAATGTCCTGGCCAGTGTCCCCTGCCCCTTCCTAACACTCTTCCAAGAATCCTGAGGCCAAAATCATGTTGACAATAACACAAAGGATTTGTTGTCTTTTTGTGGAGTTTTTCCAGTGGTGCTGAAATCATTGTTATAATAGTTAATTTAGTTATGTATTCTTGTGATTTTAAAATACCTTGGGTTTAAATGATGAAAAAGGAAACTTCTTGTGGTCTTTAAAAAAATCTTAGTATAAAAATTTTCTAACACCAAAAAGTTTAAAAACTGCTAAGGTAGACTAAATAAAACTATACATCATAGTCCTTCCATGCCATTCATGTTACCATAACAAAATACTACAGACTGGCTGGCTTGTACTGGAAGCTGACAGTTCCAAGATTAATGCCACAGCAGCCATATGGGTGATGACAGCTCTTCCTGTGTTTTACAAATAACACCTTCTTGCTCCATTCTCACATGGTGAAAAGGGTATAGGTGGGATCTTCCTTATATGGTCAATAATCCTGTGGCTTAATCACTTCTTCCTAAAAGGCCTTAACTCTTAAAACCATTACTTCAGAGGTTATTATTACAACATGCAAATGGAGGAGGGAATGTCACAAGTAGTCAGAACATAGTCATTAGGCAATAGTCCAAGGCTCCCCTCATGGGCATCCCTCAAGAGACTGAAATAACTTGAAATCACAGGGTGCCTAATGGTGATTCAGAAAATGGAATCAAGCACAGTGTGCACCAGCCTTGCAGGCTCACCTCTCTAAGTTGTAGGTTTTACATTCTGTATCATACCCTATTTTAATCACACACACTTATTTTGCACACTACTCAAAACAGAAGAAAGTCATAACAAATTAAAATTTGTAAGATGCCACTGATTGTAAGAGACACTGAGACTTTAAAAACTTTGAAATATCACTTTAAATTTTAGAATCAGTGTATTAAAAGAATGCAAAGTCTTCAGCTGCACTTCTTGGCACTTCTTAATAAAGATTCTATAAGTAACATTTTTCTTCCTTACATCACAGGCGTAGGGAGAGTGGCCCTAGACATAAATTGCATGCAACAAGTATAATTGTCTGAATTCTGTGTACATACACATGAACTGTTCACGTTTTGTGTATGTTCTGGTTTTTGGAACCATGCTCAGATAATCTTTTTGTTGTTGTTGTTGTTTTTTCCTGAAGCAAGCCGAACAAATGAAAAGCAAGAGAGAGACACAGAGAGAGAGAAGTGGCATGCTAGGGCCTCCGGCCACTGCAATTGAACTCCCGATGCATGTGCCACCTTGTGCACATACGTGACCTTGCACATGCACTACCTTGTGTGTCTGGCTTACATGGGATCTGGGGAGTTGAACATGGGTCCTTTGGCTTGGCAGGAAAGTCCCTTAACCACTAAGCCATCTCTCCAGTCCTAGTCTCTTTTTGTTCACTGTGACATCACAGGCAAAAGTACAGTTATTTCACACCAAAGCAGCTCACCATAACCCATTTTAAAACTCCAATCTCCACTCTCAGGCTTACCCTGAGTTAAGAAGCACACAGCTGCTACAGATCCTCCAGTGTTGACAAAGAACTGACAGGACAAAGTCCAGCAAGTCTGTAATTATAATCCTGTCTTTTGTCAACTTCTCTCAGTGTGGCCTGAGCACAGAGAGCTGTGACTCGGGCCTTCTTGTTTTATCCTTCTTAAGGACTTCTACATCTCTTGAGGGTTGTCTTTGTCATTGGATTACCTTTTTGGAGAAAATGAACCTTACCAAGAAATCCAAAGCCCTGTTCCCCGACCTTTGTGGCACCCGACACACACACACACACACACACACACCTGGGCTGGAGAGATGGCTCGGAGGTTAAGAACACTTGCTGCACAAGCCTGAGGGCCTGAGGGGACTGACACTGCTTGTGTTTGAATCTCAGAAGTCATGTACACAGCAAGACATGGCCAAGCATGCCTTAATCCCAGTCCTGTGGGAAACGGAACTGGAGAATTGCTGGGGCTTGTGAACAGTAAACTCTGGAATCAGTAAGTGGCTCCATTTCAAGGGAAAAACAGGTGGGTGAGATGAAGAAGGTCACCCAAAGTTGTTTTCTGGCCTCAGCAGGCCAGCTCACACGCCACTGCATTAGTATATCCATGTGCATATAACACACACAACACACACACACACACACACACACACACACACACCTCACCACCCATTTAAAAAATGCACGCGTCCTTGCTGTTCAAAGAGTTGACATGCAAGTCATCCTTCCGTCATCCTCTTCACTCCCGGTGAGGTTCCCAATCACATGTCACTCTCCTTCCCTCCCTTTCTCACTATGTTGTGTGACTTGATGCAGGAGGGATGGACACAAGTTCTCCTAGTTATTAATAAAGCCTGAAAGGTGCAGGCACAGGTTTGTCAGCTCGTTTTGAACTCCCTCTTTAGAAAGGTGGGTTTGGCATGCATCTTTATCCCAAGGCTTGCATGCTTGTGGTTAACCAGTGCAAAGAAGTGAGTCGCATCTAACATTTCTTCCATTAAGCCCGTTGAATATCACAGAAGAGCCAGCCCTGCCTTCCTTGTTACTAATAGAGCTTTCCTTAAAATTCACCAGTTACTCAGCTCTAATACATACCCAGCAGTTGCACAAATAGAAGCAAAAGGAGGACTCCCTGGGGAGTCTTAAGAAGCCCCAGCTCCACCCCAAGCCTGTAAGCATCTGTTGCTGACAGGGTTCTCAGAAATCCCGACAGTCTGCATGAAGGAATTTGCAGGAGAGAATCTGACAGGGCTGGTGTGTCTTTTGGTTGAATAATCACCGCTGTTCTGGCTGTTTAATTAGAGAACAAAGGGAAAGGCTGGCTCATGCTTTCCAGATGAACAATGGAGCAAAATTACCTAGCGTGAAAAATATGCCCCCCCCCCCCATAGCTCTTGGTTGTCATCTCAGGCACCAGTCTTACCTCACTTACATGTTGATAGATGGGAAGGTGAGAGTCCAGGTTGGAAGACAACACAGTTTTTGGACAAAATTTCTCTGAAAGGAATTTTAGCAAGCTGCTGGTTGTGAGAGCAAGGACAGGTGTTAGCTCAGATGAAGGAGAGAAAGGAGGCTGGATGAACTTTGTTTCAGTTCTCAGTATGTCTGCAACTGAGAAGCACGCACTTATTGTAGAGAGAACAAAAACACATGGAAAAAGATAACTAGCTTCATGTAGCTGATCTCCCCCTCCTGCAGAGCACACACAGAACACGCACACATATATAGTGACCTGATGAACCCAAACTGCTTGATATTTGTCCAGGGAAAAACAGGTCTCAGAGAAAATAAATGCATGATATGATATGATATGATATGATATGATATGATATGATACATGTCATATGATATAAGTCATATGATAGAAGAAAACCCTGTAACTCTGAAACTGTCATATGCTTGTTGTTTGCTTGAAGTAGGGATAAGAAATAAAACCAGCAAAATTTAAATTCCTGTATGATAGCTCTTAAAAATGTCCAGAATTTCTATGACTATTCACTATTTAAACACTTTTTAAACTATTTAAGCACTTTCTCTCAGATCACCATATTAGGTCTTTAGAACCATCCTGTAAAATTGTTCTTCAGCATATCAAAATTTATATATTAAGAAGCAAACTCATTGGGATGGTTTTGTTATCAACTTGATCTGTTGAGGAATCCACAGACATTCCTTTGCAGTGGGTCTCTGAGGTTGTTTCCAGGAAGCAGGATTAACAGGGGAGGAAGTCCTTCCCCCAGGGTGAGCCCTTCCCCCACAGTGGGTGGCCTCGCTCAGAGGGGGTCTTATCTAAGGAAGCTCTGGGAGAAAAGAATCCTTTCTTCCCACCTGGCTGTTCGTGCTCCTTGCTGCCTTCCAAAGTGGACTGAAGACAACTGGCTGCCCAGGAAGCTTCCAGCCTTCAGTGGTGGATTGGGAATGCTGAGGCATCCAGCCTCATAGACTGAGAAGCTACGCGGTTCCTTGACTCTCGGACCTGTAAACTACTATTGTTGGATTGCTGTAAACTAATCCAGTAAATTCCTTTTAAAAAATTTTTTTAATTTTTTTATTTTTTAGAGAGAGACACACAGAGAGAGGGAGACAGATAGAAAATGGGCGCACCAGCAATCTCTTAGCTGCTGTGAACAAAATCCAGATGTGTGTGCCCCCTTGTGGACAAGTGAAGCATTGGGCCCTTGTGTCACTTTGCATCTGGCTAAACGTGGGACCTGGAGATTGGAACCGGGTTCTTAGGCTTAGGCGGTAGGCGCCTTAACCACTGAGCCATCTCTCCAGCCCAATAAATTCCTTTTTTAATACAATTCATTCTAATGGTTCTATTCCTGTAGAGAACCCTGACTAATACACTCACATGCAACCTACTGATGGTTGCATAGATAGCAAATGGAAAAGGGGAGCCTTTAAGCCATATTACTAATCCATTCTCTAAACCACATCTAATATCCTTCCTACCCAGCCAACTTTATTTTGTAATACTTAAGTCATTTAAGTTGGGACACTATTTTCATTATCTTCCTCAATAGTAGCCAACACAGTATTAGACAGTAAATGAATATTTAATAAGACAATCAATGTATATGCATTTATTGAGTTGTGTCTTAATAGTTGCCTTTTTTTAGCTACACATTTTTGCATATTTCTTTAAACACCTACATAAGGTATCATTCTCATTTTATAGGTGAAGAAATTAGGGCTCAGAATAGTTAGGTAACTTTTCCCATCATTCAGCTAGACTATATAAATGAGCCTTGTATACTAAGCTTATTTCCGTATCTCTCTTCTTTCTATGCCTCTTCCTACCTACCTTTTACACCTACATTATCCCCTAAAATTACCCCTAGAGGACTGGAGAGATGTCTTAGTGGTTAAGGCACTTGCCTGAGAAGCCCAAGGACCCACGTTTGATCTCTCTCCAGGTACCATGTAAACCATATACACAAAAGTGGTGTAAGTGCAAAATTGACATGCTCACTACATGACTGAAGCATCTAGCATTCGATTTCAATGACTGAGGCCCTGGTGCTCCAGTTCTGTCTTTCTCTCTCTCTCTTGCTCTTACTCTCACTCTAGAAAGAAAGAATAAAAGGAAGAAAGGGAGAGAGAGAAAGAGAGAACAAGAAACAAGGAAGTAGGGAAGGAGGGAAGTAGGGAAGAACAGAAGGAAGGAAGGAAGGAAGGAAGGAAGGAAGGAAGGAAGGAAGGAAGGAAGGAAGGAAGGAAGGAAGAAGTGAAAACGAGGAAAAAAATACCCCTAGAGGTGTGTGAACCCCCCTGAGTAGTTGGCATGTAACAAGTCCAAATTGGTAAGTGCTGGTAAGTATAAAACATGTACCTGAGTTTATACCTAATATGAAAAAAATGTGAGATTATTTATTGTTAATCCTTTATGTGGATTACACACTAAAATCATAATATTTTAGAGTTAAGTAAAATATGTCATTAAATTAATATCTGCCTCTCTTTTACTTTTTAAAAAGCTAAAATTGCATGATTTGTACTATATTTCTATTTGTCAGTGCTGGCCTAAGTATTCTTAATGATTTGAAGTCTTACCTGCTCACATATTGCAACATAGAGACCATGTCTTTGTTTTAAAGCCACTTAAATAAATAACATGGAATATATTCCTTCCTTACAGCTGCTCCTGATCCGAGGCAGACATATTTTTCTAGTCTTTTTCCTTTGATTCAGTTTTTGGTGTGAGTACATGTTCTCATTCCGTTTGGAGCTGCTGCTCTATTCCTTCTTTCTATAACAATGGTTCCAAAATCTTAACAAAAGTTTATGATTCAGGAGTACAAAATACCCTGAAGGCAAGATTTTCCCTTAGTATTAGTGTAGTGGTTTGAATGAAATGTCCCCCATAGGCTCAGTGTGGTTTAAAGAGTTGGGCGCAAGCTGGTAGCATTTTGGAAAAGTTGAGGCTCCTTGCAGAAGGAGGGAAGTCATTAGGTACAGACCTTGAGATGTATTAGTTCAGCCCACTGGGTGTTGAAAGACGACTTGCTTGGAATACTTACTTCCTACTGCTGTGATAAGAGACAGTTCCCCAGATTCCTGCTCTGTCATGCTTTTCTTGCAAGGAAGAAAGTTTTCCTCAAAACATAAAGCAAAAATAAGCCATTCCTCCAAAAGGCTGTGTCTAGTGTTTTGTCCATGCAACTAGGAGGCAATTGTTACAATTATCTTAGTGTTCTAGGTTGGCACCTCTACTTCACACAACTTGGCACCTCTGCTTCAACACAATTTTCTTTACCACTATTAGAAAGGAGTTGAGACAATTAAGTACTTCCTCATAGAAATCATATGTGTCTTTAGTACAATTCTAGCTATAGAAAGCCCTGTGGTTGAGAACAATGCTGAGAATATAAAGTAGTGGATAATTGAATATGGATGAATGATTGCAATGCCTACTACAACTTCTTTCTGAATATTAATGGTGGGTAGCCTTATATGAAATGTTTCTAATTTTCATAACAACATTCTAAAATGAGTATCAGTGCTATAAAACAAAACAAAAAAAGGGGGGGAAGAGATTAAATTAGTTGCCAAAAATCACAGTAAATCAATGGCTGAGTAAGGATATGGTAAGAATTCAAAGGTCTCTAGTTTCAAAACCTGAAAATTCCTCAATCTCTCTAACACCCTTCATCTAGCAGAAAATCATTTCCTCCATGGGACTCTACTTAGCACTTAGACCAAATTTATTTTTTTTTAATTTTTTTGGAGAAAGACACAGAGAGACAGGGGAAGACAAGAGATGGGCATGCCAGCAGTGTCTCAGCTGCTGCGAACGAAATCCAGATGCGTGCGCCCACTTGTGGTCAAGTGTGGCATTGCACCCTTGCGTCACTTTGCATCTGGCTAAACGTGGGACCTGGAGATTGGAACTGCTGGAGATTGGAACCAGTGTTCTTAGGCTTAGGAGGCAGGTGCCTTAACCCCTAAGCCATCTCTCCAGCCCTTGGACCAAATTTATAATCACTAAGATTCATTCTTCATTATTAGTTATGTGTGTTGTTGACACTCTAGTTATACTCTGAGCAGCTCAAGGGAAATGATTATCTTTCTACCTTTGTGCCTAAAAGAAAGACTACACAGTGTTTCTAAATAAGTAAATAAATAAATACATAAATAAATAAAACCAGAATTGCACTTAAATGTCTGTGTTTATCCATTTTCAAAGGAAAACCGAAGGAACCACACAAGGGATCCCAAAGTAACCTCCTGGCAGGCCACCTCCAGCCTTGCCTATCTGGTCACATTGCTGCGTGGCAATGACATTGATGAATCATTGCCATGAAGATATTATGGCCTGTAGGGCTGAATGGATGGCTTAGCAGTTAAGGCATTTGCCTGCAAAGCCAAAGGACCAAGGTTCAATTTTCCAGGACCCACATTAGCCATATGCACAAAGTGGCCCATGTGTATGGAGTTCATTTGCAATGGCTGGAAGTCCTGGTGTGCCCATTCTCTCTCTCTTTCACTCTGTCAAATAAATAAATAAAAATAAATATATTTTTAAAAATAAATATTATGGCATGTAAAAATGAAAACAAAAATGGTCTAGCCCTTTATAGAAACACCCACTCGAACCAGAAATTGTTCCCTGAGAGCTAAGCAAGGCCAACTATGATATATCAAAGCACTACTTAGTTGAATCCAAAACATAAAACAAGCAAACACAAAGGAGTGTTTTCCACACTCTCCCACCAAGGACAAACACTGTACTTGTAATCAAAGAAATATGAAATTTGTCTGGGCTCACTGCAGCCAGGAGATAGCACACCAAGGGCAGTATGGTAGTTTGAATGTGATAGTGAAAATTTTTGGCCAAAGAGACTCAGGTGTTTTATTAAAACTGAATTTGCAACTTCAGTCCCTAGCAAGCAGATTCCTCCTGCAGGGGTGTGTATAACTAGGACTGGACCTGGTTCTAGTCCAAAGGTGTGTGCAGAGCTGTGTGAGTTCTGTCAGTTTCTGCATACTTGTGGTGCTGGCTGTTTGGTGCTTGGTCTCTTCTTGGCTCAATGAAAGGGAGCAAGCTTCTTCCACCATCATTAGAAATTGCCCTGGATTGGTAGGCTGAAATAAATCAATTCATCCCATAAATTGTGTCTTATTGGATGAATATTTATCCCAGCAACATGGAGCTGGTAACAACAGGCAACTACAAGTTGGCTCAAAAAAAAAAAAAAAAAAAAGTGGGCGGGACTTTCCACAGTTGCTGTTAGGTGATTTAAAGAAGCATGTAAGACAGTCACGTTACTTTGCACTGAGTATTGCCAAAAACTGGAGAAATTCTAAAATGCAGCATCTTAATGATTTTTCAGTAAGGGCAGAGGAACAGGGCAGGGCTAACCACAGGTGAAGAAGTTGTTAGCTGGGAGAGAGAGATGCTTAATCATGGTTATGGTTTAGGCAGTGACCTTGTTTGTGCTCAGACAGGTTATAGGGTAGCTTTGTTTGGTCTAGCCTCATCATGGTTACAAAGTGAGCCAGCCTGATACTGGTTCCACCAAGTGTGAATGTCTAACAGAAAAGCACCATGGTCCAAGTGTCAATGACAGCAGAGGACTTATTTCTCTCAGAAATCCACCTATCCATGTCATTTTTCACAAACCTTCATTCTCTGTCTCTCTCTTTTTATCTGTCTTTATCTCGCTCTCTCCTTTAGGACAATAGGTCACTTATGTCTGCAAACTGGATACACTCTTGGATTCATCCTAATATAGATGCAACAAAAGTGACTCAACAAAATGCAGCCCACCTATTAAATCAGGATGTGAGTGAAATGTCTTAGAAAAAATGGGAATTTGCATGCTGGAGAGATGGCTTAGTGGTTAAAGCGCTTGCCTGCAAAGCCTAAGGACCCATGTTCGACTCTCCAGATCCCACACAAGCCAGATGCACAAGGTGATGTAATCACACAAGGTCGCCCATGCACACTAGGTGGTGCACATCTCTGGAGTTCAATTGTAGTGGCTGTAGGCACGGGTGTAGCAATTCTCTTTCTCTCTCTCTCTCTCTCTTTCATGAAAAAAAATTCAAAAAAAGAAAAACAGTAGGAACTCTGAAGGAAGACAAATATGAATTTAAATAAATGTTCCCTCATTTTCAAGTATGTTACTTCTGAAAGTTTTCAGAATCACCAAGTCTTAATTTCCCTATTTGTGAAATAATAAAGTTACAATAAGAATTATGTAACATAACACACACACATATCCCACAGGAAATGTTCAATGACACCATGTATACATATATATGCAGCATGGTTTTCGTTGCTGTGACAAAATACCTGGCAAAATCAATGGAAGGAAGGAAGGATTTATTTGTGTTCACAGTGTAAGGTGGAATATAGTTCTTCAAGTGGGGAAGGTATGGTTCAAGAGCAGCTGATAAGAAAGTTCAGCTCACTTTCTCCTTTTCATTCAGTCCAGGATCCCCAGCCCTGTGCCATCCACAAAGTAGGTCTTCCTATAGCCCATGGGATGGAACCACCCACAAGGAAGATCTTTCCTCCTGGTTAAACCTTTCTGAGAACATCCTCACAGACATGCTCAGAGGTGCGTTTCCATAATGATTCTAAATCCGGTAAGTTGACAATGAATGTCAACTACCACACTAAAAAAAAAAAAAAAAAAAAATGCCGATAAGTCCAGTTCCAAATATTTCATTTTAATGAGAAAAAACAATATAATGGCCATAAATATGGTTTAATCAATTGGAAAAAAATAAGTTTGCCTTTTTCTGGGCTATTCGGCAACTCAGAAAATATTGCACAACAGTAGATAGTGCATGATTGTTATATCTGCTTGAATGGAGTATCCTCAGATTGATGTGTGATGCTTCAAACTATTGAATTGATGTGTTGACTATTTTTCATATGCTTATCTGTACTTTACACTTCTCCTCTATAAGATAAATATTCATATTTTTGCCATTTATATCAAGCTGTTGATTTCTCCCTAATTTACCATATCCAAAATGAGGGTTCAGAAGGAAGACCTAATGGTTACTTTTCTCTCAAAAATGTCTTTGTGGTGACATTTTGACAAGAAAAATCACAGTATCTCAGCATGTGACACCTATTCTATAGTCCATGTTTCTATGTAGAAAAAAATGACATGAGAATAGATTAAAATTATAATCTTAAGAAAATTACAAACAAGGAGAATCTAACCTTGAATGTGGGCTACAAAGAGCAAGTAGAGTGAGCCAATGGAAGAGCACCACGGGCCATCTGGTTTTCAGTGGATTGTTCTTAGAGCTGATAAATGCGTTATGAGCCATTAAAACCTCTTTAGTGGGCCACACATAAATTATGGCCTAATTAGCTGGTTCAGTTTGGATATGGGTGGTTTATGAAGCACCAGACGGCAAAGACCAGCTCCTGCCTGACTTCCAAATGAGTTCATGTTAAAATATTGGCAGCAGGGCAAATATCTCAATTACAAGTTCCAGTAGCATCAGAAGAATGTAGCGTGAATTCCATATGGTGACGAGAAGTCCAAAGAGTTAGAGGTGACATCGAAATCCACAGAATCCTAGAGGACAGTGGCAGTCCTGCTGGAGTCCTGCACACTTACCAAGTGCTCGATGATGAAGGGTATTTAAAAATAGCAGGCGTGTTTTTCTTAATGATCACCAAGGGATACAATTAATATGGTTTGAATACACTGAATATAGCCAGGAGTTGAAACAACAAACTGTTGTTTCAACAAACTGAATGAAGATACTATTCAAAGTTTATAGAGCTTTCAGGACACATATTTTTAACACCTTAAAGTTTGCTTGGAAGTACATGATTCTAGGAATTTAGAAATTCTGGGATCATAAATTAAAAGAAAATAAATTTATCAGGCATAGAGGTACATGCCTATAGTTCCAGCACCAAGACAGCTAAGACAAGAGGATCAGAAATCTGAAGCTATACAGAAAGCCCTTGTCTTAAAAAATGAACAAACAAGAATTTTTTTTTCTGATTTTGATTTGTTTAAATTTTATTATAGGGCTGGAGAGATGGCTTAGCGGTTAAGTGCTTGCCTGTGAAGCCTAAGGACCCCCGTTCGAGGCTCGATTCTCCAGGACCCACGTTAGCCAGAAGCACAAGGGGGCACATGCATCTGGAGTTTGTTTGCAGTGGCTGGAAGCCCTGGTGTGCCCGTTCTCTCTCTCTCTCTCTCTCTCTCTCTCTCTACCTGTCTATTTCTCTCTCTCTCTCTCTCTCAAATAAATAATAAAAAATATTTAAAAAAATATTTTATTATACATATATATAGGCTATACTATTTTATCACCTCACCTCGATTCCTGTTACCCTGGGGGCTCTCCTCAGTAGAGTTATGATATCCACTGTGAACATTAAATCAGACTGCCAACAGGCCTGACATGGCTCAGGGAACATCATGGAAGAGGGAGTGGAAACACTGTAAGAGCCACAGAGTGGGTAGTAATACTCTGAGGCATGGTCTTCCCAGCTCTGCTGCCCCATAGGGACTGACTAAGCCTTCATGACCCCACAGTGAATACAAATAAGGAATTGTACTGCACCAAATTGTGCCTGTGTTGATGTCAGGGATATGAAATCTTTTATACCTCTCTCATTGACTAAACAGACAGAAAACTGTAATGTGAAAGATAATATTAAAAGTAGGCTAGGGAATAATAAAAGTAGTGATTACCTAAGAAATATTTGTTAGAGAAGTGGATGGTTGCTTTCTGGAGCCCACCAAAGTACATTTAACGAACTGTGCACCAAAGTGCTGGTTAAGTGTTGGCTGGATGACAAACTATTGTTCCTTCATTTCTTTTCTTTACTTTTTTTTTTTTTATTTTCTGAGGTAGGGTCTCACTCTGGCCCAGGTTGACCTGGAATTCACTATGTAGTCTCAGGGTGGCCTCGAACTCATGGCAATCCTCCTACCTCTGCCTCCCTAATACTAGGATTAAAGGTGTGCGCCACCACGCCTGGCTCCTTCATTTCTTTAGAGAAGTACCTTGGCCCAAAAGGGAGTTGTATCCATGGCCCACTCTGCTTGCAGATTCTCCACAAAGGAACAAGTTTTATCTTTCTAATTCATCACTAGGTTAGCATGCAGGCTTCTATTACAAATGACACATTGTAAAAAGTAAACTGTATTACTTTATTTAATAACTTTTATGTCACACAGGAGCCTTCAGAAAGGAAGACCTAAAGAAACAATGGAACGAACATGTACATGAGTTAATGGAGAAATGGGTATTTGTGGAGCAGACTGATTTCCAAGAGAGATAGGCCCTAATGGTCATACAGTGGGAGAAAATTGGCCAAAACAGTTTGTTCTGATTCTTCCCTATGACCTTGTATCTTCAGAGAAAAAGATAGTCATTTAGTGTAGACATAGGGAGGGTGTCTATTGAATAAAGGTCTTACGCCCTGTTTCAGAGGAAGGACAGACAATTCATTTCTAGAGTTTATAGCCTGCTTCAGGGCGAAGGGCAGGGAATAGCTTTCTTATTCTTGCTATTTTTCCAAAAGCTAAAGGGCCATATTTTGCAGTAATTTGTCTTGAGTCATCACCCCGTTTCCAAACTATGACCAATAACCAGCAGGCACCCAGAAACGGTTCTTCAAGGGAGAAGACAAAGTGTCTCCAGTGCACACAACTTCTTGCTTAGCTCTTTTTACCTCTGATCTTGCTTTCTCTTTTGCGCCTCTTCTCTGAACAATCCCTCAATGGTCCTCTTAAATAAGAATTCTTACCTCAGGAACTATTTCTGGGGAGTCCCAACTAAGAGAATAGTTTTGTTTTGCTTTGTTTTGTGGTCAAAAAGACCAGGTGAAGTATTATGATGCAGGCATTTTTCTTTCAACTTGATAGTCAGTTACAAGGAAGAAATATGTTTCCCATCAATGTTTTCCCCCCTCATCCCATATAAAGGTAAACAGTACCTGTACAGAGTGCATCCGGAGTTATTCCCAAAGTGTCTGCAAATAGGTAGTCTTACTTAGTTCTTTGTACTTAATTTGCCATTTTAGCCAAGGTTTCCCTACCTAGTGTCAAGTATATGATGTCTCTTTTTATGTTCAGAAGATCAAGCCTATGCTTTAAAGGCTTACTTCTAATCCAGGAGCTGTCAAGTTTTTGATGCTAAGTACTTGAAAAACATCATCACATTACACCTTTGGTGTAATCAGAAGCCCTAAGTCACTTGATAGAGTTCTGCTCAAGATCCTAGGGGCTGTTCAGAGTAGCTTTCATCATTTTTCTTCTCATCCCTCTATCTACTTTACTTTCACAAGAGAGAAGGAACCTTACTAATCACTTACATGCCTGTGTGTGTGTGTGTGTGTGTGTGTGTTTTTGTGTGTGTATGTGTGTATTTGTATATGTGTGTATTTGTGTATGTGTGTATTTGTGTGTGTGTATGTGTATATTTGTGTGTGTGTGTGTGAGTGTGTGTGTGTATGTGTGTGTGTGTGTGTATTTGTGTGTGTGTGTGTATTTGTGTGTGTGTGAGTGTGTGTGTTTATTTGTGTGGGGACACTTGTATGTGCTCATGTGGTGAAGGCCAGAGTATGACTTCTGGGTCTTCCTCACTCATCTCCACTTATTGACACAGGGTCTCTTGGGCTGAAGAGACAGCTCATGAATTTTAAGTAAATTTGATCTAAAAAAGACAAGCTGTAAAATTTTGAAAAGATATAAAGGAGAACTTAGGGAAGGATGCAGTATTTTATATAAGAGATGAAAAGGAAAAGACTTCATTAAAACATCAAACTTTTGCCAGGCTTGGTGGCGCACGCCTTTAATCCCAGCACTCGGGAGGCAGAGGTAGGAGGATCACCATGAGTTCAAGGCCACCCTGAGACTACATAGTGAATTCTAAGTCAGCCTGGACTAAAGTGAGACCATATCTCAAAAAAAAAACAAACAAACAAAAAATCAAACTTTTACTTGAAAACACTGAGCATAAAGTTACAAGGCAGGGCCTTTGAGAAATATCTTAAATACATATAACTGAAATGTACTTGCATCCCAATTCATAAAGAAATACAAACCACAATATTACCACCCAAGAATAAAGTGGGCAAATAATTTGATGAGCCATTCTCAACACAAAAAAAGAAAACTGAAATGGCCAATAAACAATTAAGAAGACCCAGCTTCATTAGTCATTTGGCAAAGGCAACTTCAAACTTTCATGAAAGACACTTTATACTCATTCTAGTGGGTAACGTCTTAAACATCTAACAATTCCTCCTAATTATAGAAAAGCTGAGATTCTCACCTGTTACTGGAAAGTGTAGATGCTAGTGTAACCACCTTGCAGAGGCTGAAAGTGTGTGTATTCTCTTACCTAGCAGTTCCATGCATGGACACAGTCACCAGGAACACTGGCTATTGGTGTTTCTCTCTTTCTGTTATGCTGATGTATGATGGAGTGAATCAGCTCCTTCTGATATTGATGGTGTTTCCTCTAGATTCTGTAAGCCTAAAATAAACCCTTTCCTCCCATAAACGGCTCCTAGTTGGATGTTTTATCAGCACCATGAAGGTAATCACAACATAATATATAAGAAATATGCTATTGCAAGTTTATAGGAAACCAAAATACAGAAAGATTAAGTAATTTGGTCTCATTATATATCTAGTAAATGAGAGTGATGGGTTTTAGTCCTTCTTTTAAGTAGGACATGTTAGTGTTGGAGAGAGAGAATGGGATGCAGGGATGGCATGTAGGAGGGTACAACTGAAATGTTTATGTATGTTCCCATTCTTGGAATGATACAGTAAACCAGTAAGACAATAAAACTAAGTTGGGGAAACATAATTTCTATTACATAATTGTCCTAGACTGCCTACATATTCATAGTATATTCATAGTATTAGAAAAGAGGGGAACAAGAGGAGATAGAGGAGAGAAATAGAATTAGGCATCAGAAGAAGGAAGAGAAAAGAGAGACCATCTTACCAGCAAGTAGAGAGAAATTACACAAGCATGAGGGTCTGATGGGGTCTGAACCTGCCTGTTGCAGTCAGCTTTGCATTGCTGGGAGAAAACGCATAACAAACATCAAACTGTGGGAGGAAATGATTTATTTTGGTTTATAGACTTAAGGAGAAGCTCCATGATGGCAGGGGAAATCATGGCATGAGCAGAGGGTGGAACCTCCCTCCAGGCCAACATTAGGTGGACAACAGCAGTGGGAGAGTGTGTCAAACACTGGCAAGGGGACACATGCCTTAACACCAATAAGCCCACCCTCAACAATCTACTGCCTCCAGGAGTATCCAGTTCCCAAATTACCACCCACTGGGGACCTAACATTCAGAACACAAGTTTATAGGGACACCTGAATCAAACCACCATATTCTGTCCCTGGCCCTCATAAACTGATAATTATTCATGATATAAATTCATCCAGTCCAACTTTAAAAGTTCCCATAGTTTTTATCAATCTCAATGATGTTCAAACATCCCCATAGTCCAATGGCTTTTAACTGAGCCATAATACAAAAAAAAAGAAGAACAGTGACACAGAATAAACATTCACACTGTAAAAGAGAAGAATTAGGAAGGAACAGTGACAAGAATAAACAACCAATACAAATAGGAGGAACAAACAACTGAAAATACTGCAATCTCCAACTCTGTATCTCCAAGCCTAACAACTCTAGTCAGTGACAAGTCTCCAAGTCCAATAATTCTAACCAATGACAAGTCTCTAGAGTTCCAATTCCACCCCTCCAGCTAGGCTACTCACAGTCCCAGAAAATTTCATCTGGTGTTGGCAGCTTTCCTTGGCAGCCATCCCATAGTTCTGGCATCTCCATTGGGTCTCCACTGCAACTCACAGTTCATCCCAATGGCTCCATCAGGCTTCCATGCAAGTAATCCAACAAGCCTGCTTCACATTACCCATGGCCATTTCAAAAAAACAAATCTGTGTTTCAAATTCTGTGACTCTCTCTTTCCTGCATTTGTTATCCTCCTTAGTACCAGGCAGGCTACTAATTTTTTAATGCAAGGGGGAATAAAGCAGATTTTAAAGAACAGCATAGTCCTTCAGCATTCAGACCCCTTCAAAAGATTCTGCATTCTTCCTGTTGTCCCAGTGCAGATCAGCTGGCTCATTGTCAATGGTTGTAATCTCTCAAACAATTGCAGCTGAACAGGCAGCAGTTTTGACCCAAAGTTTCTTTTTTTTTTTTTTTTTCTGTGCCATATCTGCCTGCTCACACCAGTCCATTTTATAAACAATGAAACCCTGCACAAGTTTCCAAGGCAGGCAGATTGAGCCAATCATCTCACACAAACTGTTTCTATATCAGTCCCAACAAAGTTATTTCTCCCCCTCATGAGCCCACCTCACAGTCTGTAGCTCTTACTGCATTCTAGTCTTTCAAATCTGACATGAAAAGTCCATGGAGCTGCATTTACAGCACTGCAAAGCATCTCTTAGGCCAAGGTTTAAATCCTTCCACATTTCTCTCACAAATCAGCTCCAAAAGGCTAGAAGCCACATGGTCAGGTTTCTAACACCAGTGATGCCACTTTTGGTACCAATTTGCTGTTGCAGTCAGTTTTGCATTGCTGGCAATAAAAAGCCTTGTGGGAAAAAGGGTTTATTTTGGCTTACAGACTTGAGGGGAAACTCCATGATGGCAGGAAGAAATGATGGCATGAGCAGCAGAAGGTGGACATCATCTACTGGCCAACATTAGGTGGACAACAACAGCAGGAGAGTGTGACAAACACTGGTAAAGGGAAGCTTGCTTTAACACTCATAAGACAGCCCCCAACAGTCCACCACATCCAGTAGGTTCTAATTCCCAAATTGCCACTAGCTGATGACCTAGTATTCAGAACATGTAAGTTTATGGAGGACACCTGAATCAAACCACCACACTGCCTGAGTTTGAATATCCAGATCCCACATAAACAGTTTGGTGTGGGGCTGGAGAGATGGCTTAGCAGTTAAGGCGCCTGCCTCCTAAGCCTAAGAAGAATGTGGGTTCCAATCTACAGGTCCCACGTGACACAAGGGCGCAATGCTACACTTGACCACAAGGGGTGCACGCATCTGGATTTCATTCACAGCAGCTGAGAGTCTGCTGGTGCACCCATCTCTATCTGTCTTCCTCTCCTTCTGTCTCTCTCCAAAAAAAAAAAAAAAAAAAAAAAAGAGTTTGGTGTGGCCCTGCATGCCTGTAACCCTAGTCTCACAAAGGGACATAGAGACCAGGAATCACCTGGGCTTCTGAAAAAAAAAAAACAGCATGCTTAAATAAGAATGGCAGAAGGACAATGGAATAGAAGACCTGACATTCTGCTCTAAGTATAGCAGGTGAACACATGGGTTGCTACAAGGGCACACACACTGTGCCACACACACCATATCACATACACACACAAGAAAAAAAGTG
This sequence comes from Orientallactaga sibirica, assembly GCA_036365145.1. Classification (NCBI taxonomy): domain Eukaryota; kingdom Metazoa; phylum Chordata; class Mammalia; order Rodentia; family Dipodidae; genus Orientallactaga; species Orientallactaga sibirica. The sequence continues at coordinate 38,516,264 of JAEOAD010000013.1, forward strand.
GAAAAAAAAGAGATAAAGTGAACAGGGTGAACAGGAGTTAGAGGAGTCACTGGACAGTTATTTTCTAGGATGGAAATAAATGAAACCAAGACAGTCACTAATACTTGGTGATGAATGATCTACCCAAAATGACTCAAATGATTTTTGTAGTGAAAAGTCTAAATAGTACTCCCTAAAGCTTGTGGCACATGTTCTACATATATTACCATTCAAATATGTTCCATAAACCCATGAGGCAGGCATCATTGTTATCCCTGTTAGATAGCTAACTAACTTGAAGCTTAAAACAGCAAAACAGCTTGCCCAAAATCTCTACAGCTAACCATTCTGGGATTTAAACTCAGACTCAGGTACCCTGACTTGAATCTTCTTTCAAATATGAGTAGTTCAAACACCTCCAAGTAGCCACATGTACACTAAATTGACTGATGGATTTTAATAATGTATTTACCTGGTCATTAGTAACAGTGATATTTTTCAGATAAAAAACCCTTCATTTCAGGCATCATTTTCTGTAATCCACATCCTCTATATTTGGGCTTCCAGAAATGTCCATATTAATTCCAGCTTTAAAGTGTGTGGTCATGGAACCTTCATTTTATAATATTTGCCGTAACTTTTGCTTTGAAAGTAACATAATTAACAAATACTCAGCTTCTCCTTTGATACATCAAAAAAATTCTTGGAAATATGTGGTTATGGATCATATTATGCTGCCTCAAAATACAAGGGGAAAAACTGGGGAAGTAACAAAAATAAATAAATAAATAAATAAATAAATAAGCCTGTAATAATGTTTTCACCACCCCAGGTCACTGTGGATATATTATTGATAGCTCTTTCACCCATAGGGAGAAGGCTCTTGAGGCTCAAGCACAATGTAAGGAAAGAGTGGGGAGATGTTGCCACCCTTCCAATTTGACATCGCATTGAAAAAAGAAGCAGGATGCTGAATTAATGTAATTTTCTTAGAACAGAGCAAATAGATAGATATTTATATGTGTGCATGGAAATTTCTGCGCAATAACTTTTATTAATAAAACGACTACCCTGCAGAACAGATTTCCTTAGAGTGTCTTGAGATTCTAAATCTTGGAAGACAAGTAAATAGGATTATACTGATCAAACTCAATTTATTCCCAAATTCTCTACAGCTTGAAAAACTACAGAACAGTTCATATCTATGCAAAGCCCCTGTTCTTTTTAATGTCTGGTTTTTGCAAAACAATTTCGGACAACCCAATATTTCTAAGAACTAGTGCTTGATTCTGGCTATGCCAAGTCCTGGCTATGATATCCCCCTCCTCTATAGCACTCATACCACAGCAAGAAAGCTTAATATCAGTTTTTAAGAAATTTCAATTGTGGAATATAGTTTTAAATTCCATTCTGTGGCTTCATTTCACTGTCTGTGCAGTCTGCCTCCTTACTTTCCTCTCTGTTTACCTCAACACGCAGTTTTATGTTAAGGAGAAAACAAGGTTTACATTCTTCTTTGCCAGTGCCTTTTCTTCCATGACAGATTCATGTAGATGGCTTTATGCTGAAAGGGATCTGTAGATCCTGATGTGAAAGAAAAATAGAAGCAATGTGTTTACTGGATATTAAAACCTAATTAACACCTTGGCGATTTAGCTTTCTCTAGGGGCTTTTCTTCTGAAATCTAAGACCAGAACAAAACAAAACAAAACAAAAAAAGCTTCAAGCTTTCTCAATATAGAAAGCAGTAGAAAGAAACACTCTTCACTCTCCGTTTTCCCTCATTAGCTATCTGTGCTCTGTGCTGCTTCCAGAGACAAAGAATAGAAGCCAGAATGTAAACAAAGGATAGAGGTGGAAATTATAAAAGTGCACTGAGAAGGAGAATAACAAAAGCATATTCTACCCCAAGAGGATTCTCTGGAATAATAAATGGATGTAAAAGTGATGAAATAATTGAAGATTAGATAATGGGAAAAACTGAATGTCAGAAATATCAAAAATGTACTCTCTAGAATTGAAAGTTATTAAATATAGTCTTTTTTGCATGTGTGTGTATGTGTGAAGTATGTATGTAGTATGGTGTGTGTGATATGTGTGCAGGTGCACATGCCCATGTGCCTGCATGTGGAGGCCACAGGAGAAGATTGGGTATCCTCTAATTGCTCATTGAAGTATTTCATTTGAGACAGGAAGTCTCCTTCAACCTGGAGCTGCTGCCCATCACTCAGTCCCAGTGAGTCCTCCATCTCTGCCTACCAGGCCATCCACTGGGGTTACCGACATGGCCTGGCTTTTTACATAGTTCTGGGGAGTGAAACTTGGTGATCTCTTGCCCAGCCTTTGTGATTAAGCAGCAAGTGCTCTTAAAAGCTGAGCCATCTCCCCAGCCCTTGAATATAGATTTTGTTTGTGATAAAAATGATTGAGAGAAAGACATTAGCCTAAAGACATTTTATAGATGTATATATATAAGCATATATGTACATACATAGTATGGTATGGAAGGAACTGATATTGGTTAGGTGGCTATGTTTCTAGCCACTTTGTCTCAAGCACGGTTAAGGCAGACTAGGTAGCAAAGAGAAAGAGGCAGCTGCATGTTGACCTAAGGCTATGCAATGGTGTAGTTTCATTACAGCAGGAGAAATGCTACCTTGCCAGAACTAGCTGGGACCAGCATGTTCTCGCACAGAGACAACTAGTAACTGCTCTTCACTTCTTTATGAGTATGTAGCATAGCAGTTAGCTTCTCTGAGCTGGGACCAAACATTCAACCAGAAGCAGATTATGGAAGAAAAAGGTTTATTTCCATTTATAGATTCTTTTTTGGCACTTTTAAAGGAAGTTTTATTAACAACTTCTGTACCTATAGACAATATATCATGATCATAATCCCCTCCTATTACCCTCACTTTTTAACTTTGTATTCACAGCTTCCATAATTATAGACAATAAACCATGAAAATTCCCTCCCATACCCCACTTGTCCCCCCATCTTCCCAGTGCCCACATAGGGTCAGATGCACAAGTTGATACATGTTTCTGGAGCTTGTTTGCAGTGGTAAGAGGCCATGGTGCTCACTTTCTCTTTCCCTTTATCTCTCTCTCTTTTTCTCCCCTAGCAAGTAAATAAATAAAATATTTTAAAGAAAGCATATATTCTGAGTTAGCTGAGCTATGATCGTCCAGGAGGGCTGTTCTAGTATACCTCAGGGCATGTCTCCAGACCTTCTCCAGCAAGCCTCCACTTCCCAAAGATTCCACCAGCTGAGGATTTAGTATGAAGTTTAGTCACAAACACATTAGGTGAGAGAGGACATTTCACCTCCAGAAACTTTCACAACAGAAACTATCTCCACATTTTCAGCTTCACAGAACAGGCTGTTTTCATTGTGCATTTGAAGCCACTACACATCCAAAAACCCCATTTAAGAACAGGAAAAGGAAGTATACCTTAATCCAGAAATATGCCTCCTGCGTGAGTTCATGAGCAATCTTTCCCCACATGAAACTTGCCTAGAAGACAAGATTTCCAAACCCCAGCAGGTGTGACTCACTCTGACAATGCTCTCTCTCACTCCTTGAGGGTGTGCTTTGTAAGAAAAGCTCTCTCTCAAGTCTTCATTTTTGTCTCCACTCCGAGTTGTTCTCTGACAGTGGCAAAATCCTTGAAACTCTTAGTGGAGGTCTTTCTGTCTGGTCTATCTCTCCTGAAACTTTGCCAAGGCACCTTACCCCATAACACTTTTAAAATCATTAATTCAATTTTGTTCTTTAACCAAAAAAAGGAACTGACAAATAATAATTGTATAAATTAAATACTTCTAGAGTACAATGTGATAGACAGGCAGATAGATGATAGCTAGGTAGATAGATGATTGATAGATAGATAGATAGATAGATAGATAGATAGATAGATGATAGAAAAATGATTAAATCAAGCTTTAAGGAGGTCCATAAAGCTGCAGAGTATGGATCCAGAAGATTCACATGATCTCTCCTGAATACTAAGCTCTTTTCCAAGGATAACTTGCAGTTCAAAGATGCCACATAGAGAAAGCTAAGGGAAGAATTGTGTGGAGTAAAGACTGGTCTCGCTTGTATCCCGTGGGGTTGTCGTGTCCCCTTACATGGTACTGACAAGGCAGAGGCACTAATCACCCCAACAGGAGGGGCGGGGGGAGAAGAATGGTGGCCCAGTAGCCAGACAGAAGTGATGCATGCATGCGATTTTGCAATAAACAATGATGAATTAGATCTTAGATATAAGAATGTGATATTGGTCATGCAACTTTTTAGATTGAATTAGAAGGTGTCACATTACCTTCTCTAGTGTGCCAGCCCAATTTACACCTTTGCAGTTGCACTGAGAAAACCTTTTCATATCTTAACCTTTTAAAATGACATGAATGGCCAGGCATGGTAATACTCCTTTAATTCCAGCACTGGAGAGGCTGAGGTAGGAGGATCGATCCAGGTGAATTTGAAGCCAGCCTGAGGCTACAGAGTAAGTTCCAGGTCAACCTGGGATAGAAGGAGACCCTGCCTCAAAAATAAAATAAAATAAATTAAAATGGCATGTATTATTATTCCCCTTTATGCTATGTGAAACAAAAGCCATTTTAGGGCTGGAGAGATGGCAAAGCGGTTGAGCACTTGCTTGTGAAGCCTGAAGACCCCGGTTCAAGGCTCGATTCCCCAGTACCCACGTAAAACAGATGCACAAGGTGGCGCATGCATCTGGAGTTCATTTGCAGTGGCTGGAGACCCTGTTGTGCCCATTCTCTCTCTCTCTCTCGCTCTCGATCTCTCTGCTTCTTTCTCCCTCTGCCTCTTTCTCCCTCTGCCTGTCTCTCTCAAATAAATAAATAAAAATAAACAAAAAAAATTTGAAAAGCCATTTTACATTGCTTTGACCCATTGACTAAAGTGAAAAGTATCTACAATCCTAGACCCTCTAGGGTCCAAATGGGAAGATGAAACAAGGGATTTCCCTGCATCCTGTATGTTATGTTCAACAGTGGGAATTTGCAAGCAGGTCTCCAAAGGCAGACATAGCCTTTCTTCTAATCTTTCCAGGGTAAAAACAAAGTCTATTAAAATAAGACTTAAAATCACTGGAGGGGTGGCTTAGCAGTTAAGGCAATTGCCTGCAAAGCCAAAGGACCCAGGTTTGATTCCCCAGGACCCACGTAAGTGAGATGCACAAAGTAACACATGCATCTGGAGTTCATTTGCAGGGCTGAAGACCCTGGCGCACCTATTGTCTCTCTCTCTTTCTGCCTCTTTCTCTGTCGCTCCCAAATAAATAAACAAAATATTTTTTTAAAAATCACTGGGAAAACAAATATATGTACAGAAACTCTAAATGATCAGGAACAACCTATAAACCAACTTTGTCTTCTACAGTCAAGCCTGTGAGTATCATGAGTAGTAACAGAGCCTTTCTGTTACCTCTTGGAGGAATGGTCAGCATAAGCAAAAGGAAAGACAAAATACGATACTGTTTACATCAATCACATTGGGAATTTGGGGCTTCAACAATAAAGGTCCCCAGGAATATAAATATGGAAATTTCCAGAAGGCAGAAATAAAGGAATCTGCTCTATTCAAGAAGATGGTGCTACAATTTAATATAGAAGCCAGTCTGAAATCTCCAAGATTTCCATGAACAATAGCATAAGAGAATCAAGCCCAACAGGCAAAAGCCACATAGTAGGAAGAATACAGTCAGCAAAAGGAGATGTTGCAATGATAAAAAGAGTCACAGCAACCCTTAAAAGGTTAAGATAGCAAAGACTTCAAAGACCCAGCAGACAGACCTGGGGAAATGAGAATTGATAAAAGGTTAATAAGTATCTACCGTAAGAAAACTAGAGAAGCGTGTCAACAAAGTGGTGGGAAATTGGTTTAGAAGAAATTAAGGCAGCAAAAATTGTGCCTCTTGTTCAAGAAGACTGGCAATACAACCAGGGGAAATGTCACAAATTGCCAATACAATTAAAAAGAAATGCACCTAGTCTTGTAAATACACACGCATTTCCTGCCAACTCATTTTCACCCATAGCCAAGCACTGATTTCATCCCAGCTGTTCTCAAAATGTTCAAAAGAGTGAGTCAGTACAGTGCGAATTAACAAGCTTTTCAAAATTTATATTTTCATGTTTGTAAGCCAGAAGATTTCTATTTTATTTGGGCAAATCTCAAAGAATCTTATGATGTCATATGGAATCAAACATTAACAAAATTTAGGGTTGTTATCTTTGCTATAACTATATGATTAAAATATTTGACTACTTTCAAACTTTAAATTTGAATATTATAGTATTTTACAAATAATTAGCATTTCTATGACTACAAAATGTGTTGCTACAAGTCCCAAGAAACTGAAATGTTACAAGTATAATAATTTAGGTATACTAAACTTTTTGTTATTTAAAATAATTCTATTTTCAAGTCATGAGAGACTTCAACATTAATTTTTGAATCAGTATTTTATCATGAATATTTAGAAACAACCAACTGCTGATATTTCCTACATATATTTTATATATATATACAGTTATATAAACATATGTATGTACAGCTGCAAGCTAAGTGTTCCTTAAACAGCTGATTTCCCTTATCAGCCATGGATAATATTTTGACCTCTTGTGTTCATTCTTTATTCAAGCTATGAGGAATAAACTTGCATTTCCCATGTGATTTTTTTTTTTAAGAAAAAGGCCATTCCAATTAAATTTATAAACAAAATAAAATTTTCCATTATAGTTTTTTTTCACCTTTTCTCTTCAGAAGCTATAAGCACTTCTATGAAGCCAGAACAGAACTGGTTCATTCATAAGACATGTGGCAAGCTCAAATACTAATTATGCACAAGTATTGGGCACAAATAAAGATGGTAGCTCTTGGATCTGTTTGTAAAAATGTTTTATGGGAACACAGATACATTCATTCATTTACACCTATCTGTCTGTGGCTGTTCTCTTGCTATAACAGTAGTGTTAAGCAGTAGAGGGAGTGGGCATATGATCCTCAAACCAACAATATTTATAGAAACAATAGTGCTTGGTAAGGAATGAGATTACCAGTGATTTCTGACATACCTGGTAATTATTCCTATGTAGAAAAGCAGGGTCAGTGTTAGCACACTTAGTATTTGAAAAGAGCAAGAAATCCAAAGTCTATTTCCAAAAACTGAATCAGTCAACATTGTAAGCTCAACCAAACTTATCTTTTGCCTGGACCTAACCATTTATACCTCTAGCATGGCCTTAACAGCTATGTGGCATCCCATCAGTAAATGAGTTTCTCAGTATTTCAGTTTCTCATTTGCAAGTTGTTGACTACCAACTCCTCAAAAATACCAACAAAATAAACCTGTTGATTAAGTAAAGCTTGATATTGATTTAACCTCAGTTTTTAAAAAAACATAGTCTTATTCAAGTAAATTTTTAGGTGGAGAAAAAGGTTTGTTTTCATGGGGTGTGTCTTTCAATAGGTGGACCTGATACGATTAAGCAAATCATTTCACTTAATAATTTAGGATTGATAGGAACATTGAGAGGTGGTGTTACTCAGATGCTATAGATTGTTATTAGAAAATTTTCAGTGTCTGGGTGGGATACCTTCCAGCAAGTTGTTGGCAAGTAAGGCTCCTGATGCCCCCAAAACAATATAGGCTATTGCCAAGGCTCTTGGCTGCCCATCAAATCTAGATGATCAAACCTTATTGCTGAAAACTCCACAGTTTGGGCTGCAGATCATTGAAAATCAAACTGAGCTAAGCTGGATGCCTCCTCCCTGTTGACTAGCATTTAGGATTCTGGAAAGACCTAAGCAGCATGGTGAGGGAGAAAAGTCATCAAGGGTCTTAACCAGCAGTGGACCCTACAAGTTTTATGGCTGGCCAGCCAGGCCAAATGTACCAAATGATGCAATGATGGCATGTCTGTTTTGGAGGAAACCAACTGCTCTCTGATTGGACTTGAGGCCTGCTCCACAATGCCTGATACTGAAACACTAACGAAAACCCTGTGGCTGAGGAGGTCATAATCCTCGGGAAGGAGAGCAAAAGCTACTATTGTAATCTGTCTAAATTTGTACATTATGTCCACCAAACTGCCCTCTAATGTTTATGTTTGTGCCCATACAGGAATCCCACTTTCTTTTCTGTAGAGAAGCTTCTCTTTTCAGATAACAGTGACCTCTGGGGTTACTCACAACTTACCAAAGTACTGAGACGTGCCAGTGGAGTATTTAGCACTAAGTGAGACATCTCTATCACACCCTCCAAAGCTCAGAGGCCATTGTGAAAGAGGTGGTGGAAAGAATGTAAAAGCAAAAAGAAGGGGAGGGGTATTTACAATTTTGTCTTCCAGACACAAAGTGGCCTTGATAGTCATGGTTTCACAGGGGCAGATTCTACCTTTATAAGACCTGCATGATAGGAGAAGAAAAACAATGACACCATAATAGTAGATGGGGGCTGGATAGATGGCTTAGCGGTTAAGGTGCCTGCCTGTGAAGCCTAAGAATGCCCTTTTGAATCTCCAGGTGGCCCGTTTAGCCAGTCACAAAAGTGATGCAAGCTCGCAATGTCACACAAAGGGGTGCACATGTCTGGAGTTTGTTCACGGCTACTGAGAGGCCTGGGCACTCCCATTCTCTATCTGTCTTTCTCTCTGTCTCTCTCTCTCTCAAATTAAAAAAAAAAATAGTAGATGGGGGGCTGGAGAGCTGGCTTAGTGGTTAAGGCACTTGCCTGCGAAGCCAAAGGACCCAGGTTTGATTCCCCAGGACCCACACAAGCCAGATGCACAAAGTGGTGCATGCATCTGGAGTTCATTTGCAGTGGCTAAAGGCCCTGATGCACCCATTCTCTTTCTCTCTCTAGCTGCCTGTTTCTCGCTCTGTGTCAAATCAATAAAATAAAATTTTTAAAAATAATAGATGGAGGATTTGGGAGAGGAAAACAGGAGGGTGATAGGAGGGTAATAGGAGGGGATTATGGTAACAGTATATTGTTTATATTTATTGAAGTTGTCAATTAAAAAGTTTCAAAAGAAGTGGTTTTAACAATAAGTCTTGAACAATAAACAGGTTTTATGATGAGCTTAGCTAAAGATGCCAGAGATGGAGTATATTACCCTGATAAAGAGAGAATCAACAATCTGTTATTTGGACAAATGGATTTTCAGTAAGTTCTTGAAGCAAATAATGGCATTACATTCAACATCATTTTACTTTTAAAAAATTTTTTGAGATACAGAGAAAGAGAGAGAGAGAGAAAAAATTGATGTGCCAGGGCCTCCAGCCACCCCAATCGAACTCCAGACATGTGTGCTACCTTGTGCACATGTGTGACCTTGCACTTGCATCACTTTGTGCATATGGCTTATGTGGGATCTGGAGAGTCGAACATGGGTCCTCAGGCTTCAGAGGCAAGCGCCTTAACCCCTAAGCCATCTCTACAACTCTAACCTCATTTTCTTGAGCAACATTTTCCTGGGATGGTGAATTCCTATTGGCCATGAATGTTAGCTCCTTAGCTGTAATCCCCATTTCTCCCTGCACTGGAGATGCTACCACATTCAATGCGAGAATTCCATCACTCTACATTGTGATTGCTATGTGAGGTATCATAATTGTGGCAGGCCAGTGTCCAGGTTGGTGGAAGAATTCACCCAAGTCAGATCAAAGCAGAAAAAAGACACTTGTGGAGTACATGTTAAGAGAGTAGCAGTACCAGAAGTTGTAGGGTGTCTTTAGATGGCAGGATATTAAGGTTTTGACTCGTGAGCTAGCCTCCTTTGGGCTTGGGATCCCATCATGCAATTTGTGTCATGTTGATGAAGGTGTTCCTTCCTGGTGGAGGTTTGACTCTGGGCAGGGGCCTAGGTTTACTGGGTAAGTAGCTCTATGGTATCCTGTTGTAGTTTAGCCAGGCTGTCATGCCAGTCATCCACTCATCCATTAATGGTTTAACCCAAAAGAATTTTCTTTTCTTAACCCATGAAGAATTTTTTTCATGATGTTATTAGGAATGCCTTCTGGGGAAGATTTGTTTTGTAGAAAGCCCCTGATAGGGACATATTTCCTTTGTGGTCTCTCAAACCATGGCCTTCTCTCAACATTGCCTGTATAGAAACTTTGAGATGGCCTCTATAGCTTCCAGTTAATATCAAGTTTCCTCCTATGATGGGAGAGTAACGAAGGGAGAGCTGATAGCCATCATTTCTTATGAATACTGTATAAATAACACAGCTGAGAAAAGCAAACAGTATCAGAAATACACAGTGCAGTTCTCAGCCAAAAAGCCAAGAAAGCCTAATTTGTAAAAAACAAGAAATAAAATGGGTGCCAGCCTCAACTTAAAGAAATCACAGACCCAGAAATAAAGTTATTAGCCATACCACATAACTTATGGTGCCTTTACTACTGGTTTTTGAAGTCATATTTAAAGATTGAAAAAAAATTCCCAAGAGACAACCACAAGCAGCTGATGGGAGGGATGTTTTCTTTTTTTATTATGTTTTTCTTTTTATTTTGGCTGACAGTCTTGAGGTGAAGCTTCATGATGGCAGGGGAAGCATGACATGTCCAGAGGCTGGGCATCACTTCTGCCACAGTGGGTAGTAAATAGCAGAAAAAAATAGTAAACCAAGCTCTGGCAAGGGGGAGCTGGTTATATCACCCCAAAGCCTTCCCCCAGCAACAGGTCTCCTCCAGCAAGACCCAACCTCCCTAATTACCATCAGCTGGGGAGTAAGTGTTCAAATTGTATGAGTTTGTGGAGAACATCTAATTGAAACCTCCACAGAGTCCTGAGAAGAAAAGTATGTCTTCCTTTAAAATCAAATGTTTGCCTATGAGAGGCCAAATTATACCTAAACAGGTTTTTTTTTTTTTGTTTGTTTGTTTGTTTTTGTTTTTTGTTTTTTGGACAGAGTCAGAGAGAGAGAGAGAGAGACAGATAGAGAATGTGCATGCCAGCAGCCCCTCAGCCTCTGTGAATGAACTCCAGACACATGCGCCCGCTTATGGGCAAGTGAGGCATTGTGTCCTTGTGTCACTTTGCATCTGGCTAAACGTGGGACCTGGAGGATTGAACTGGCCTTAACCGCTAAGCCATCTCACCGTAGCTCAGGCTGACCTGGAATTCACTATGTAGTCTCAGGGTGGCCTTGAACTCACAGTGATGCTCCTACCTCTGCCTCCCAAGTGCTGGGATTAAAGGGGTGCACCACCACACTGGCAAGGTTCTCTTTTAAACTGCCATCTGTTCAAGTCCATGGACCTCTGTAGTGAAGATTCCTATTATCATGGTGATATTGTCTTGCTTCATAGCTCCTCTTTGAACCAATACCCTACTTTCTGGATAAAACGTATTTATGAAACAAACAAACTTGAGAACCGAATAAAAGTATATATAACCCCACCCTTTGTGTGACTGAAGTTTCAATCATCAAATTAAGATTGAGTTCATTAACTGGATTTGGTTTTCCCTTCTTATTTGAGTTAAAAATATAATAGCTCGTCTGGCTTGGGGAGATGGCCCACAAGTTAAAGACACTTGCATTTAAAGCCTGCCATCCTGGTTTCAGCTCCTTAGTGATATGAGCATCTGGAGTTCATTTGTAATATCCGGAAGTCTTGGCGCACCCATACTCGCTCTCTCCCACTCCTTATCTCTCTCTCTCTCTCTCTCTCAATTAAATAGAAAATATTAAAAAGTATAAATATTTTTAAAGAAATATCTCCTCTTTATTAAAGGGAAACTGAGGGATCAGAATGAATCCCAAGTGAAGGCAAGGAGAATCCTGAGAGCAAATATCCCCTAATTAAAATGACAAATCCATTTCGTCTTTGCAAGTTGTACCCAGGTTACTTTTGTGCTACAATATGATATCAACCATTTAAAATCAACTAACCAGCTATTTTACACTAACATTGCATGGAAATAAATATTTAGTCCACAGTTCTAATTTTTTGCAATTAATCAATGAGCCATGGCTGCTGGAATTGGTAGTATAAGTCACATCTCCCTCTTACTGCCTCCCTTTGGAAATAGCTAAGAATCTAGGAGATTTACCCATGTTTCTCTTCAGATGCCAGGTGGAGAGAAACTGGTGAGCAAAACCAGCTGGCTCTTGTCATTGAATTTTGTCCCTTTAACATGGCACTTTCATTGAAAGCTGTTTCTGTTGATAACCATCTAACAGTAATTGCCTATTTGCTCAGGCTGTAAGTAGTAGTGCCAAGATTGGGCTCTGAGTATGAATTTATAATCAACCTCAGTTGGTATTGACAAGTTAGGCCACTGTTTATTTGATGACTGAGCCAACTCAGGGATTTTAGCCTCAGATCTTACTATATATCTGAGCCATTTGTAGAGATATTAATGTTACATAGTAATCACTAGTCCAGACTCTTCTCTAAAAGTATACATCCACATTGGGTGGGGTGTCATGTACTGCCAGAACATATAAAAAACCAGCTACATCATAGATACTCCACGAATATGGCTTTAACAGGACAGGATTTAAAGTCTTTAGAGAGCTGGGTGGGGTGGTGCACACCGTTAATTCCAGCACTCAGGAGGCAGAGGTAGGAGGATCACCATGAGTTCAAGGCCACCCTGAGACTACACAGTCAATTCCAGGTCAGTCTGGGCTAGAGTGAGACCCTACCTTGGAAAACCAAAGAAAAAACAAAAAACAAAAAACAAAAAACAAAAAAAGTCTTTAGATAGTTGGGTTCCTCCCAAGAGCTGATCTGGTGACTTGTGGAAACGTACCCAGCTTTCCCCCACAAATTAGTCCTAAATATAGAACAGAATTTGGAGATGCCTTTGTCAAAAAGCATAGTCTTGCTATAGGCTTCTTGTATGAGGCAGATTTCTCTTGTACAAAATTATTAGAATATATATTATACAACAGGATATATTATATCATCTTATAGTCAAGTGAGTTCAACCTTTGAAAATGTGACATGATGTTTTCATCTACAAAATATATGCTTGAGAACACACAATTGGGTTGCAAAAAATATCCAGCCCCCAATCCTGTAATGGGTTAAGTTTTCAGCTCTGAATTGGGTCACATTCATAGCTATCTTCCGCTGCCCATGGCCTAGCAGTTACAGGTTGGACACAATTGTGCGATAGGAGTTGGGCACCGCAACAGTGGTCATGAGCGTGCTGGAAAGGCAGAGAACCTGGGAGTTGTTCAATCCGTGATGTTGCAGGCCTGGAGTTCCCTAGAGAGCTGATGGCCTTCAGTCCACGGTGAAAGGTTGAAGAAGCTGGAGTGTCATGTCAGTGAGGCTGGCAGCATTAGCACACGTTCAAGAAGGGCAGGTAATAAGCCATGGGTTAGAATGCGCTGCCCACTTCGGGGGCAGGTCTTCCCCTTCAGCCAATCTTCGCAAGAAACACCATTACTGTCATGCCCAGAGGCCTGTGTCCTAGGTTGATTCTAAAGCCCATCAAGCCGGCAATTTAGACCAACCGTCACTCTTCCTCAGAAGTCATGTGTGCTTATTGTAACTTTCTAGCCACACGTATCTGCTCCAGTATTTAGGTGAGAGACGAAGGAGGCATATTCCAAACTACATTCATCTTCCTTTCCCAGGCCAAAAGGGAAGTTTTTCCACTATAAACTAGAAAGTTTGCTTTTCTAGGAATAAACTGTATTTATTTATGAGGAAATAAGATCTATATATCAATTTTAAAAGTACCTGATATCCTTAATATGATTTCTGAATAGTTTCCCATCAGTTCTCTTTGTTTTTGTCAGCTGCAAAGGAAAGCTCTTTCTTTGCTGCTATGTACATCCAGTTTCTTTTTTCTGTCTAATGGAATGGGGTAGCTTTTTCACACCAATTTTCAAAGGACCATGGGCATCTTGTCCTTGTTCTTCAGTAAGATGTTCCCAGTGTTCTACATTAAACATGAGACTGATACTGATTGATATTATAAAGTTTAATTTTTCTGTTCTGATTATAATAGAGCAATTGTTTTCATCATCCTTGCCATCTTATAAGAATCATTTTAGTCATGCAGTATTAGTCTTTTAGTTTATAGCTGGATTCTATGAATTTATTTTTTACTCTAGAACTTTTTCATCAGGATTGAAAAATTAACTTTGACAAGCACTTTTCTTTTATATGCCCCCTGTATCAAATTTATTGTCTTCTAGAAAACCAAGTGAATTTGACATTTATCTTATTTCTCCATGATCTTAACCTACAAATCACATCAGAACAATAAATTCCAGTGAAACACGAAGCTACCTTTTCCATCTTGTTATTTACTTTTAATTTTAGAAAATAATTATTTAATATTTTAATTTTCAAGAAAATAATTATTTAATCAATTTCAATAAAGAAAATGTAATTTTCAAGATGGAAATGAAAATTGACAACTTACATGGATTAGAAAGTCATTCTGTTTATCAATTAAACAAATCAATGATGTCACCCATATGTGTAACATAACATAGTCAAAGCCATAGAAGCAGAAAGTACAGTGGTGATTTCCGGGGGGCTGCAAGATAGGAGAAATGTGGAAACATCAGTTGAAGTGTATAAAATTACATGTATCAGATGAACATGTTCTAGGGATACATGTGCAGCACTGTTAGTGGTGAGTGTGTCCATCTTATTGTAGTCATTATAGCATATCAGATATCATGTTATTCACAGTGAGTATATGCATTCCTTGTCAAGTAAATATTTTATGGTTTAAAAAACATCCTCCTTGGCTTTGTATATCATAGCATGGTTTATGGTTTTCTGCTAATTCCTCTAGTTTTGTCCCATGCATGAGCTTCCTTTAATTTATGTAGTTTCAGTGGACTTCTCTGGGAATCTGGAATCAATAAGAGAAGCTCTCCCCTGCCTCAGGAAACGTGTTCAGAATGTTTCTCATATTTATCACTTCATGCTTCAGTAAAACTTAATTTCTAAACAAGACTTTGTAGAACTAATTTGATCTTCGTGCACACACCTAACAGATGGTACTCATCATTTCTGACACTGCTTGCTTCATGTCTTCCCGCTCTTTAAGCTCCATGAAGTTAGAAAGAAAACTCGTCATTATTTTCCCAGAACCTGTCATCCACTCAGGGATGCAGAAGCTTAATGAGTAGTTATTAACTACAGAAGAACGAAGTGAAGGTAATGAGATGACTGGATAGGAGACACTCACATTTCATGATTTTATTTTTTATTATTTCTTAATTGTATCTATTTTTATTTTAACATCCACTAACAGGTTATTGTTCCAAAAATACACAGATTATATTTTGTTTTGTCTCATAGAAGCAAAGTCTGTACTAAGTCAGAAAATTATTTTAGATATCAGAAGGGCTTGTAGCTACATGTCCATTTTTTCTTGGTTCTTTCTTTTCTATGAAATAATCTTAAAGACTTCCGAGTCATTACCAGGCAATTCTGTTATTTTCTTGACTTGTAATAATTTCAAATTTGTATATAGTCTGGGTGACATGATTTGGAGTCTTATTGTAAGAGATATGTACCCTTGACACTTGATTCCTGTATTTTCAAACAAACACCTTGGCAAAAAAATAGCTTTGAGTCGGGCATGGTGGCGCACGCCTTTAATCCCAGCACTTGGGAGGCAGAGGTAGGAGGATTGCCGTGAGTTTAAGGCCACCCTGAGACTACATAGTTAATTCCAGGTCAGTCTGGGCCAGAGTGAGACCCTACCTCGAAAAAAAAAAAATAGCTTTGTCAAAAGAGATTGTTATGTCTGAGCCCACTTCAATAAGTATATAAATTAAGTAGTAATATTTCTTGGAGCAAAAAGGAAAGCAACTGAAATTTAGTTGCTATGTAAAAGCAGCAAACTCAATAGATGGACTGTTGACAATTATCCTTACTAAGTGAAAGAAGTTCAAGAAAGTAAAGGGAAGGAAAAGTAAGATGAGCTTCTATAGAGAAATAGTACATAACTTTCAACACATGCTAAAATCCTATTTCTTTGCAACCACTTAGGCTAACTTTATACTTTAGTTTGACACTTCCCTTGAAGCTCTCTCTCTGTTGGATACAGAATGGAATAGAATTAGATATCCTCTTAAAAATAGATGGTAGGGCTGGAGAGATAGCTTGGCATCTAAGAGCACTCGCTTTACAAGCATGAGGTGCTGAGGAGGCCTGAGAGACCGCCTGAGTTAGATATGCAGGACCCACATAAACAGCTGAGCACGGCCATGCATGTCAGTCATCCCAGTCCCACAAGGGACGAAGACCCAAGAATTGCCAGAGCTAATGAAAAGATGGCATGCTTCAGGATCAGTAGGAGACTCTGGTTCAAATAAGAATGGGCTGAAAAGTGATGGAGCAGGACACCTGACTTTCCTCTCCAGCCACCACAGGTGACTGCATGGAGGGCAGCGTGGGCGGGCACACATGTATTCACATGTGTGCGTGCACACACAGATACATATGCACACGGAATAAATAAGTAAATACTTTACAGATGGTCTCTGGTCATGTCTGTGGAGTGAATAAAGGTTTAATTTGTTTCAATATTCCAAGACTTCCAGAATCTCAGGAAACTGAATGAAGCATTTCTATGATCATCATATTTTTGGATTCATTACATTTCAGCTCAAAATGTCACATAGAATCACCAAAAAATGAAACCTGGGTTTGTTTTTACAGTAGAAACATTTAAAATTTGTTAGGTTTGGGAGTCCCAGGACAGTAAATGATTTCCCTCAATCAGAAACATCTGCATTCCAGTGGTAATTCTTGAAGACAGGGAATTGCACAGATGTGACCCAGTAGTTAGCATAGACAATGGGGAAATGGGAACTGGGTCCAGACCCCATTCCCTCTTAACAACAGCACCTCCACTGTGAAGCTGAAGCGTGTGTGGTAGGGTTCCATGTGAGATTTGTTTGACAAGAAGTTTGACTATCAAGTAAATTTTAAAAATCAAAAGTATTTGCCTATAAGAATGGAATCCAAATTCTTTAGCCATGTCACTGGTTTCTTCTGATGCCCTGACTTATTATTCCTGCAACCCATCTAATACAGGGCCTATAGACTGATTATCATACCCTGGTATCCTGGGTGCTCTGTATAGTAACCTGTATGGTCTTCTGTATTTACTTTATTTTTAATCTTGGGTTAAATGCCCTATTTATTGACTTAACCACAGGGTACATTTCCCAGCTGTACTGTCTTTAAAACTTTTGCAGTAAAGAGAGAAGACAGGATACAAGACAAGCATTTTAATAATTATCATTAATTTATTTTTATTTTATTTTGAAATAATTATAGATTTACCAAAAGCTACAAGAGATTGGTTAGGGCAGTATTATTAATACAACCTTAAAGCATGAAAATCAACTAATCTCCTACTTTAGGGGAACAACTTTGTCAGAAAGGTACAAAGAAATGGATTAGAACTATCCATTAAACTAGATTAGACATCTTTTCTTATCGCTACAGAATGAGGTAGAGGCTGGAGAAATCACTAAACAATTGATCTTAGTGCTCGATTTTTCTGGCTAGAGAAAAAGGAAAAGGAATGTACATCCAGTGAAAATCATCTTCAGCTTTGGGGATCTAAGAACAAAAGAGAAAGAAAGAAATGACAAAACAAACAGTCAAGAAGTCAGTCACTCCTGGGAAAGGCAACATTGAAAATTCCCTGTGATGTTTCTTTCTCCTTCCCTACCGTCTCTTCATAGATAAGAGACCCTTTCCAACTGAAAGTACCAAAGCTTCTATACTGTATGGTTCCATTTTCATAAAATTCTTGAGGATATGAAAGAACACAAATGGAGGCAATATTACAGGTTGTTTGAGATTGAAGAGGGAATAAGGTCAAAGGGGAAACCGTTGCAGCTCTAAAAGGACATGTGAAGGGTCCTTGTGATGATGGAAAACTTCTGTGTCTTGACTTTATCAATGCCAATATCCTGGTGTGAGTGGTGTTACTGTTTAGAGAAACTGGTCACAGGACACATAGAAGTTCTCTGCATTACTTTGTACAATTATATATGACTCTAATAAATAAAAGCCAGAGGGGGGAAGAAAGACTTTGGGACACTATCTTCTGAAGAAGTGACCTGTGCACTTATGACCTCACAGCGACTGTCATTACCTCCACGTGATGTACACAATATTTAGCCTATGAACATTTTACCATAGGTGGTAGACAAGGGAAACAAAGAAAGAGACTTCAAAATAGGAGGAGTAATAAAAAAGAAGAGGTGTTCAGTGTAATGGGAGTGGAGAGGGGCAAAAACATCAAAGGGAGAGGAATATGACCAAATTGCAGTATGCTTGTGTATGGAAATTCTCAATAAAATAGTTTAAGAAAATATTAAACATAACACTCACTGAAAGAGATTGTCATTTATTTACTTATATTTACATACATAAATATATGCTTGTTTATTGTTACTTTCTGCCAATATGCACAAAGTGATATGTGCATCTGGAGTTCATTTGCAGTGGCAAGAGGACCTGGAGTGCCATTCTCTCTCTCACCTATTCTGTTTCTTTCTCTTCTCTCTCTCTCTCTCTCTCTCTCTCTCTCTCTCTCTCTCTCATGTGTGTGCTTGAAAATAATTAAGATAAAAGTATATCATATTTTAAGTACTATATAAATTTATATAGAATATAGCAATATATTATAAAATATTATGTGGGTAGTATTTTAAAGAGAGTAACTGACCTATATTTTGTTCTTTCATTTACTCTGATCCTCCCTTTGTGAGAAAACAATTATGTGAGTATATTTTCTGCCAAGACCACAGCTGCCAGAAACACCCTCAGCCAACAGAGTCTATAGGGCACAGTGATAAATTTGGGGGAATGTGAAAGAAGACAGCAAATACCTTGTCTATTCCAAGATTTGACCATTAGAAGTCCACACACTAGCAAAGCAATACAATGATCGATGCTGGCCAACTTGAAACAAAGAAGAAATAGCCTCCAAAATGTTGTAAAAGGTCATTCAGACATTCAGACAGTATTTTTTTAATTCCCATTTCAATATCTTATTTTTATTTATATATTTGAGAATGACAGATACAGAGAGAAAGAGGCAGAGAGAGAGAGAGAGAGAGAGAGAGAGAGAGAGAGAATGGGTGCACCAAGGCCTCTAGCCACTGAAAATGAACTCCAGATGCATATGCCATCTTGTGCATCTGGCTTAAGTGGGTACTGGGGAATCAAGCCTTGAACTGGAGTCTTTGGGCTTCACAGGCAAGTGCTTAACTGCTAAGCCATCTCTCCAGCCCCAAGATAGTATGTTTTTGTGTGAAAGTCTGGGAAATTCAAATACAGAACTAAGTTCAGCTTTCCAAAAGTTATCACACAGAGCTATAAATAATGTGTGTAAATGATGGAATTATATGAAATACAATTCTGCTAATTAGTAAAGGAGGAATCAGGATAACAGCATGCATTGTTAAAGCTTAGGTGAGGAAATCCTCAGTAGGGTTGATATATGTGAAGGTGGGAGCCATGTGGACAGTATAAAGTGACAGAAAAGAATCAGTGGTCCATACACACCTGTGATCCCAGCATTCAGGAAATGGAGGAAAGAGGACTGACCCAAATTTGAGGTTAGACTGCGCTACACACCAAAACCCTACATTAAAATATAGGACTAGAAGGTAGAAATGTGTATTCTGAGGCATTTTCCCCTCCTACCCCAGGACTGGTGTGTTCTTTATCCACAGTGAATACCAATAATCCCACTCAGGAAGTCCCTCACTGGAATGGGGGCAGAGGAGGGAACACACGAGTATAGCTTAATGGAAAATGACCAATATGGAATTTGTTTATATAATAAAGTTTGTAATTTGAAAAAATTCAATAGAGTGATTACAATATATTATGTACATGCATGAAAAATGACAATAAAGATATTTTAAAGAATTCCAAGGATTGTTGATGTAGCTCAGGGGCAGAATGCTTGCTTAGCATATACAAAACCATGGGTTTGATCCCTAGTTATGATAAAAAGGACAGAAATAAAAACGGAGGGCTCTAAGGATGCCTTATAGGTTTAAGACCTTGCTTACAAGGCCAAAGGACCCAGGTTTCATTCCCCAGAACCCAGGTAAGGCAGATGCACAAGGTGGCACAAGTGTCTGGAGTTCATTTGCAGTGGCTGGAGGCCCTGGCATGCCCATTTTCTCTCTCTCTCCCTCTTTCTCCTTCTCTGCCTCTCTCTCTCAAATAAATAAATAAATATTTTTAAAAAGGATTATAAAAATTAATGTTGATTCTTAGAAGGTTCTATAAATAAACCTGAAAAGTAAACACACATGCTAGTA
The DNA here is from genome assembly GCA_036365145.1 of Orientallactaga sibirica. NCBI lineage: Eukaryota > Metazoa > Chordata > Mammalia > Rodentia > Dipodidae > Orientallactaga > Orientallactaga sibirica. Next base: position 38,536,579 of record JAEOAD010000013.1, read on the forward strand.
AAGAGAGGAGATCTCTGAACAAAGAGCACAGCACGCATGCCTGAGATCTGTTTCACATTACAACTAGTATTCTGTATTAGTTCAAATTTACTACTTAGTCTCTTGAGTCTTTCATTGCCTCTCATTCATCATTAAAATAGATTTAATAATGTTGATGTTATTTAATTCAGAATTTTTTGATAGTTAATTGCTAGAGAACATTTAAAGTATGAAACATGCCAAATAGACTCACAAATATGTCCTAATTATTTTATTTAAAATGATGTATGCATATTTGGCATTATTATTTATTTTCAGTATATGATAATTATTCTGGTGGTCATTTAGTCTTCAAAACAAGTCTTACATTCTCAGTAGAACAAATTATATCTTATATTCTTCTCACAAATATTTAAGTATGATAGAGCAAAGCTGACTATGGGTGATGAAGCAAAAAGAACTTGTTAAAGGGGACAGCAGGTACTTTGTAAGACTGAAGCCAATTCAAGGTCAAGGCACCAGGAAAATGACTGTATTTCTGAGGAAGAACTAACTTCCCTACCATTCCCTATGCCCAAATTTAGCAGTTAACATTGTCCTTGCTGGTAGAAAACAGAATTTACTACAAACAAAACTGCCAACGGCATCAATACTACTGGTGTACCATGACTTTGTCCCTATATCCACTCACCTTTTACAGTTGTATCCCTTGTCTCAGTCTAACAAAATAGCTTCCATCTTCTCCAGGATGATTGCTTCTAATGGAAGGGAGGGCAATGTGTGTGTTTTGGATGCCATAACAAAATAGCAGAGACTGCATGGCTTACATTATGGAGGCCTAAGTTTTCACAGCTCTGAAGGCTGGAAGTTCAAGATCAATGTTCATACTTAGTTTGGGTCTTGATGAAGTCTGCCTTCCTGGCTTGATGATAGTGGTCTTATAACACTATCATATCCAGAATATTCAACCCCTACTTTAAGACTTCATTTAGCTCTAATTACCTCCTACAGACCCTACTTCCAAATACAAACACATTGGGAATTTGACCTTCAGTGTATGAATTGAGGAAAACATCATTCAGTCCAGTAAAGCCCAGAATACATGATTGGGAACCTGAGGTAACTGCAAAGGGTGAATTGAGCAAGAAATTCCCCAAGCACAGTACAATAATATACTGCATAAAGACATTTCTCTGCAACAATGGTGCTTTCTTGAGATTACCTTTCCAGTGATAATGTAGCTATTGTTTGTCTGGTACATCATATGATGCTAGCACTATGGTAGAATTGCCTAATAATGCATTTTTCTGAGTATATCTGCATTGGTGAGTAAACAAAGAACTGTTGAAGGAGTGCTGGGGAGAGAAATGATAGAACAAAGGCTCACTATATTTGGTAAATGGAATCCAAGAACCAAACAATACTCCTTATAGGCAATATATAGCCATATAGCCTACATGCAAATGTAATTGCTGCTCAAATAGTGCATAAGTGAGATCTAGAAAATAAAATCAAACCACTGGAGATGCTTATTTCTTGTAATGTTGAAGAGAACAGAAAGAGAAAGAACTAGGGAAAAAGTGGAGGGAGTAAAGGAGGAGCTTATTCTTGGCTTAGTGGAATATATACTTTTTCTCCTTCATAATATAAGTTTTCTGGGGAGCTGCAGAGATGGCTTAGCAGTTAAGGCACCTGCATGCAAAGGCAAAGGACCCAGATTTGATTCCCCAGGACCCATGTAAAGCCAGATGCACAAAGTGGAGCATGTATATGGAGTTCATCTGCAGTACATGGAGGCCCTAGCACATCCATTATTATTCTCTCTCCCTCTTCAATCTCTCACTCTCTTTCTCTCTCTCTATGTATATATATATTTACCTTTCAAATAAATAAATATATTTTTTTAAAATAAAAAGTTATTTTGGAAAAATGTAGAAAGAATTTAGTAGATAATGGTAATAAGCACAGTTTAATGGCATTTATATGTAAATCTTTTAAAAATATTTTTATTTATTTTAGGGATAGACTTTATCTACTTATTTACTTATAAGAGAGGTAGTAAGTATGGGCTTGTCAGAAGCTCTTGCCACTGCAAATGAACTCTAGATGCATAAGCCACATTGTGTATCAGTCTTTATGTGGGTACTAGGGGATTGAAACAGATTAGCAGGCTTTGCAAGCAAGTGTTTTAACTACTGAGGCATCCCCCCAGTGGCTGTCAACCTTTTTGAAAAAAATTAATTGTACATAGGTACGTGTGTGTGTGTGTGTGTGTGTGTGTGTGTATGCATGTGTGCATGTGTGCAGGCACACGCAAGCCATAATGCATTGTGGAGGTCAGAGGCCAGGTTTGGGTGTTGGTTGGTTCTCATCATCCACCTTGTTTGAGGCTGCTTTTCTTATTGTTCATCACTGCATTTGCTGGGCCTGCTGGCCCACAGGCTTCTGGTGTATTCAGTCACCATCTCCCTTCTTACTACAGGCATGCTGGGATTACAGGACTGTCACTTCCATGACTGGCTTTATGTGGGCTCTAGGGATCCAAGTTTACATCTTCAGATTTGCTAGGGAAAAGCCTGGATTTCACTCCCAGCACCACATAAATTAGGAATAGTGGAGCACTCACTCATTGCCAGAGGCAAGAAGATCAAAAGTTCAGTTTCATTCTCAGGTATACAGCTAATTTGATGCCATCCTTGAACACATGACACCCTGTCTAGAAAGAGAGAGAAAGAGGATGCAGTTTGGAGGTTGGAGAGATGGCTTAGCTGTTAAAGGTATTACTTGCAAAGCCTTTTGGCTTGGGTTGTATTCCCCAGTACCCGCATAAAGCCAGATGCACAAAATGGTAAATGTATCATCTGGAGTTATTTTTGCAGTGGTCAGAAGCCCTGGCATGCCCATTTTCATTCATTCTATCTCTCACTCTTTCTGTGCTTGCAAATAAATAAAGTACATATATTTTTTAAACTATGCAATTTTTAATGGGTTCTTCCTTAACCAAAATATGGCTTACACCTCACAGTTTTAGTTGTTCTTACTTTCAAGCATTCCAAAGTAATTTAATGCTGGAGTGTAATAAATTAATTAGTAGAATGGAAATTGTAACCTACTCCTGTAGAGAAAAGGGTATGCATGCATTTGAAAATTGGAAAGTCTCAGATGGAAATAAAGAGCCGAAAGTGAATTTAAAAAGTGTGCCAATGGATGCTGACAGCAGAAATAGCAGAGTTGCTGACACAGGATCTCATTGTCTTCCTTCAGGGGCTGGACCATAGTGAACCACTGTCTTCTGAGAACAGCAAATAACATTTCATCAACACATGAAATGACCCCAGAGTTCAAGCACAGATCATACTAGTGCTGTAGAGCCTCCTTTAAAATAGAGATGTACAAAGTCAACACGCCCACTCCACTTCTTGCTTCCAATGCTGTGGGCAGCTGACCACCCACCTTACAACATCTCATATGATCTGGCTTGCCGAATTTTCTTTGCATGGCATTTTTCAAGCAACACAAAATGAAAACGTGTTGATTATATATATTTTTTTCTGCCCATATTCCCAGAGGCAAGACACAACTATCCTAATGTAGTTAATATCACTTTTAACATTTCTATTTAAGGTCACAGCTGAATTGTAATCATACCAGGGCATTTCTGTTTTGAGCCTAAGAGAAATTCTGAAATGGTTTCAATCTTATCACTATCTTATATTGGAAACCTCTACTAACATCTTCCTTTCTCTCTAATCTACCCATTATGGCCTTCATGCTTCCTGTCCTTCCTAAAGAAGTTGCAAGGTCCTCAGGGGCTAGTCACCCTGTTGCTGTGTCTTCACTCACCTCTCCTCTAACTATGCATAGGGGAACAGGAAGAAAAGGAAAAGTGTACACCTGCTAAAAGTGAGAGGCAGTGAAAGATACCTTTCTCGTGAATTACAGTTTGTACCTATGTAGAACTCATTTGGCATTGTTTGGGGTCTGAGCTTTTCTACTGTCAGTTATCCAGGTTAATTCAGCTGTGCTGTATTATAAGCAAAAACATGGCTACCATAAAAATAAGCACACCTCAGTTGAGCCAAATATACTAATCTGTTTCCTGTATCTTCTGCTTGTGGATTTAGGGAGGATTTTGTCTCTGATGGGCCCTCCATTTTGGGGGTTTGATTTTAGTATCTGCACTCCATTTATTTATTTACACATTCATTATTATTATTATTTTATTATTATATTTTATTTATTTATTTTGCTTTTTCTAGGTAGGGTCTTGCTCTAGCCCAGGTTGACCTGGAATTCACTATGTAGTCTCAGGATGGCCTTGAACTCATGGTGATCTTCCTTACCTCTGCCTCCAGAGTGCTGAGATTAAAGGTGTGTACCACGAAGTCTGGCCCATTTGTTCATTTTTTTTTTTTTTTTGCATTGTCTAAACTATCCATTCAACTCTACATGTGATCCAATGACTGTGGTCCAAATAACAATAGCTTGAGTTTGTTATAATGCTAAATCTGTGCTCATGCTCCATACTAATAAATCAGAACCTGCTTCCTAGCTCTACCACCCAGCTTTATAAGGATTCTAGGGATCTAAACTCCAGTCATGAGACTGGAATCACAAGTATCTTTAACCACTAATCCATCTCCCCAGCCCAAGGCTACTCTTCTAGACATGGTTGAGTACTCTTTAGGAAGAAAGTAAAATGTAGCTCTTCATTCTCTACCTGGTGTGCATCACAAATCAGCATTCTACAATTAGTGTTGTTTAATACTTTCCAAAATTAAGAATCAGGAAACATAGTAAGTGTGGTAAAATATTAAAAACCATGTTTGGAGATGTTTTATATGTTGTATCCATTCTTTCAACACATATTTATGAAGCACCAACTGAATTCTTTCTTTACCAATCATTAGGTGTGTAACCATCTAAGACAGACTTCCCAATAAAGTAAAGACTGCAACAGCTTATATTCTGTTTCTTGGTTGGGATATGCACTATTTAACTGGGGAAGCAGAAGTGAGAGAAAAGCAACTGAAACGGGAAAGAGAAAATATGACAGTACATTGCTGAATTGATAGACTACCAAAATGTCCCAAAGAGGGCTGGAGAGATAGCTTAACAGTTAAGGCACTTGCCTATGAAGGTAAGGAGCCATGTTCAATTCTCCAGATCCCACATCAGCCAGATGCACAAAAGTGAGGCAAGCACAAGGCTGCACATGCCCATTAGGGGGAGCAAGCATCTGGAGTTCTATTGCAGCACTGAGGCCCAGGCACACCTATTCTCTCTTCTGTCTTTCTCTCTCTCTCTCTCCTTAAAATAAAAAAAAAAAGTCCCAAAGAAATTCTGAATTTTAAGACTGTGCAGATATGTTATTTCCCATGTCTATGGATTCAGAGGCCAGAAGTGAACTTCAGGTGTTTTTTCTTATCTCTCATCCGTTTTTTCCTTGAGACAGAGTTTCTCCCTCAGCACAGAGCTACTGTCTATCAGCAGGTCCCAGTGGTTCTCAGTTCTCTACACTCCATGGACTGGGGTTACAGGAGTTCATGGCCACACCAGCTCCCATGTATTGCCTACTTCCTTTCTGCCCACAGGATTCACACATGAACATTAGGCTCCCCACACTTCTAGATCACATATTGGAGATAGGAAGCAGGGTTTATTGTACCTCACATTTCAATACCAACAAAGGAGCCACATAGGAGAAAAGTGCCACCCGGCTGAGCCAGCATGACGCTACCATCTCATACTGGGCTGGGTAAAGGGTGTATAAAAATGGTCATTAATGCTAATTTGTAGTTTGACTAGGAATTCCTTTACCCACCCATTCTTTCACAGAGCAGGCTCTGGTCTCCACCAGGGATACAAAAATTGAATAGGGGCTGGAAAGATGGCTTAGTGGTTCAGGGACTTGCCTACAAACCCTAAGAACATAGGTTCAATTCACCAGTACCAATGTAAGCCAGATGCACAAGGTAGTGGATACCTCTGGAGTTCATTTCCAGTGGCTAGAGGCCCTGGCCACTCATTCTTACTCTCTCTCTCTCTGTTGTGCTCTCATAAATAAATAAAGGAAAATTGAATAGAACTCTTTCTGCCCTTCAAGAAATTATACTGTAAAAGGGGTTGGAGAATGATTCAGTCTGGAGGACCTGAGTTCAATTCACAATACCCACATAGAATATATGGCTTGATGATGGATCTTTTGAATTCCAGCACCAGGGAGGTGAGACAAGAGGATTCCTGGGTCTTCTCAGCCAGCCAGTCTAGTCTCCTTGGTGAGTTTCAGGCCAATGACAGGCTCTGTCTCAAAAAGAAGTGATTGACACCCAAGGTTGCCCTCCGGCATCCATACGCATACATGAGCACTCATGCATATATGAATATATACACATGCATACACACTGCATACACATGCAGACGTAAATAAAAAGAAATTGCACTGTGGTAGGATAACAGACATAAAATAATAATGTTCAAATGGGTCTAACACTAAAATGGGAAATTATATAGAAGTGAAACTAACCTCTTCATCTGTCTGCTGGGACCATCCATAGAAATGGAAGGAAATATTCATTGAGAAATATTCACGGAGCAGAGAAGCCACTGAAGGGGTAAAGTTTAGCCAGGCCTCCCAGCAGGAAGGAAGATCTGATAGCATGACACAACAAATTAAAAGTCAAAATTTTGGAAACTTTGGGTAGAAGGAGAGAAGGTTAAACCAGGCAAATTCACAGACACCAGATTATCACTGACATTTTATATTTTGTGAAGAAGTTAAGAGTTATGCTACATGTAATGGGGAGCCGTTTAGGAAAATAATTGAGCAGGAATAGCATTGATAAAATGTAAGTGTTAAGTAGATGACTCCCATGGAAGTGTGTAGGATGAATGAGAGGGATGAAACCAGGGGATAAGTGAACCAGAAAATAAAGACTGAGAAGATTCTCATTCATTTGTTCTCTATCATATGACTGCTGAGAAAACTGAATCCATTGATGTGGATGCCAGAGAATGGGAAAGAAATGGTCACAACACTCCTATGTTTCTATTGTGCTTTACCAGTGAATGATCCTTACCCTATCAGTACCACCTACAGCAGGTCTGGGATGTACTCAACGGACTCTCATAAGCACGGAACTACTTCTTCAGAGGTCTGGCATTATTTAAATCCAGTTCAAAGACAGGTGATAATTTTTTCATCATCAAACTAAGTAATTACGTGGCCTACAGGGGTCAACAAAGCCTGGTCACCAAGGCCTCGGTGCAGAAATCAATAAGAAAAGATGGCAAAACGTTTACTTACATAACATGCCCGCTTCCTGTGGGGTCTGGTCACAGGTTTTGTGCCCACATTTTTCCGCAGTTGTCGTTTAAATTCTAAGTCTGCTGAGACATAATGTAATTTTCCTCAAACCAGATGGATTCTATTCCTGAGAGGCATGTATCATTTTTATTTTCGTCAAAGGCTCAGAGGAACCAACGAGACTGGTGGGTGACAAGCAATTAGTGTTTCTGTTTCACTCAGGTGCGACGTACACCTGAGAGGAATCATAGGCACAGCATGGAGGAGACCAGATGGGCTTTTACTTGATTTGAATTCACTGGACTGCTTTTTAAATCCAGGGACTACGTGTTGATTCTCTAGATTCACAGTTGGCCAGGGTGATCTATGAGGTCCTCAAAACAATGCAGGTCATGGCCAAGCACTTGGTTACCCCCAACACAGCTAAAAGGTAAAACCCTGTTGCTAGAGACACCACAGGCTGTTGTCATAGGACACTGAGAGACTATGCTGGAACTGAAAGGAAAGCCCATTCTCTTCTAGTGGTATGGGAGCTACTGAGTGATCATGATCACAATCAGCATAAGGCCCTGTAAGCTCTGCAACCAAATAGCCAGACAAGAAGTATACACTTGTGCAATAGTGGCAAACAACCTTTGTGGGAAACTAACTGCTCTACGCTTGGACATGAGGCTTGCTCAGTGGGAGAGAACATGTAACTGGTACCAAGAACAAAGTCAGAGTGCCATGGCTGGAAACTCATAAACCCCAGAGAGAAAACCCTATTGCTCTATGGATCAGGAGAGTGGGCAGACACAGCAAAATGTCTCTCAAACTTCTATGCATATTCCTTTTAATAAAATCTTCTCTCACGTCCATTTTACAGATGGAAAAAAACACTTGGGGAGAACCAAGATCCATCAATATAACAAGAAAAAATAGCTGACTGTTCACCACCACAAGATGTGTCACCTCTACCCTATTTATCAGGCTCCAGGAGAAGTTACAGAGGAAGTAGCAACATAAGTGTTTCACCGATTGCTAGCCTGACAACCAGCTCCAGGGAAATGGTTACAAACACTGTGATGAATTGAAACACATTGAAGCAGAAGGCTACAGAGAACTGAACACTAAAACAAGAAGCTGAAAGACCTGCCAAGGCTCAGGGATTGTTGAGAAAGAGGAGGCAGGAAGATTAAAATGCTACAGGGTGGATAGAAATATCCTGAAGCACAGAGCCTCCCCATGCTAAGACTGACAGAGGCCCTAATTATCCCACAGTGAACACCAATAACTCCACTGAGGAGGGGCCCCAGGGCAATGAGAAGCAGGGGAGAGGGATATAAGACTATCACTTATATATTAAAAAATAAGTAAATGGAAAAAATGATATAAAAATAGAAGAGAGACTAACTGGAAAGAAGGGATTTAGTGACTGGGAGATTTTTTAGGGTAAAAAGGGAGTGGTGGGAGGGCATTATGATCATGGTATGTTGTCTATATTTATAGTTGTCAAAGATTTACCTGCTTGAGTTCCTGAAGATTTGAAGCCTGAAGACAAAGCCACAGGTGTTTGAATAGAAAATCAGCTATTTAAATTTTCTTTACTTACTTTATTTATTTGAGAGAGAGATACAGAAATAGAGACATATAGAAAGAGAGAGAATGGGCACACCAGGGACATCAGCTTCTGCACATGAACTCCAGACACATGGGCCACCTTGTGCATCTGGCATATGTGGGTACTGGCGAATCAAACTTAGGTCCTTTGGCTTTGCAAACAAGTGCTTTAACTACTAAGCCATCTCACCAGCCTGCAGCTTAGCTATTTAAACTTAAATGATTAAATTGAATTAAATGTGGAAATTATATATGGAAATATACTAATACCTTCCCCTCCCTTTGCTTAAATGGTCAGAGTAAAGGAAAAATTGAAATTTATGATATATTAGTTACTCTTCTCAACACTGTAACAAACACAACTTAAAAAGGTAGATGAAGGGTTTATTTTGGCTCACAGTTTTAGGTAGTTGAACCCATCATAGTGGAGAGTGCATTACAGAGCAGAATAGCTCACATGGCAGAAGGGCAAGAAACCGAGAAAGGAGAATGCCAGCACAGCTGCATTTCTCCTTTTTTCTTTTGTTCCATCTATACCTCCAGCCTATGGGATGGGGCCACTCACATTCTGTTTGGCCTCCTCCCTCTGTTTGTATGGAAATGTCTTCATAGACACACCTAGAGGTGTGCCTCACTAAACTCCTAGGTGAATCAAATAGATAATGTATATTAATTATCACATATCTGATCTCTACTGATTAAAAACATGCATAATGGTTGGGTTAGTCTTTAAGAAAACTTTACTTAGAAGTGACATGACAGAGCTTATTTATTTAGTAACCTCTGTACATTTCCATTAACAATTCAACCTATAAAATGTTGAGAGTAACCAAATTATAGACTTGTAGAAAGTATCCACCCAATATCTGTTATCCATTCAATTGTGACAGCAAACAATGTTTAAATAATAATTGAATATTTGGTACAGAATCAGACAACTAAATTTTCTGGTAAAATATTTTTTTTCTGACTGTTCTTTACCTATCCATATTCCTGTAAGTGAATTTCATGCATTCATTTCCATCCAAAACTACTAATTCAATGAAAGGCACCTTTATTGTGTACCGACTATGCTCTGGATCTCAAGACCTGCTCTTCCTTATTTATCAAATAGCACTCAGTTCCTGGAGATTGACTGATGTGACTATAAACGTTTCTGTCCCTCTACATTGTGACAAGCATGGGTCCATAGAAACACCAGCAGGAGATTGAAAAGAGAAAAGAATGAGGCTCAGCTGCTTCTGACAGTTCTATTAGGCCATCTTCCACATACTTATCACTCACTAGTATGTCTAACTCTCCTTCCCTCCCTGCTTGCCTCTCTTCCTCTAACCCACTCCCTCTTTTTTTGTCTCCCTCTGGATTCATGTGACCATTCCCTCCTCTGCTCACCCCTTTGGGGCCTCCAGTTGACACTTCATCCCCCAGGGAGATCCCACAGGACTTTACATGATCAGATTTTCCTCACTTTGCTCTTATTTCTATGAAGACTCTTTTCCTAAAACCTTCCTCCTAAGTTATCCACTCTGTTTTTTTTTTAATTATTAGGTTTTTTTTTTTTTTTTTTTTTTTTTTTTTTTTTTTTTCGAGGTAGGGTCTCACTCTAGCTCAGGCTGACCTGGAATTCAGGGTGGCCTCAAACTCACGGCGATCCTCTTATCTCTTCCTCCCAAGTGCTGGGATTAAAGGCGTGTGCCACCATGCCCGGCCTAAGTTATCCACTCTGCATATACATTCATCTTCATTCTAGGTCCCTTGATTGTGTCTTCACCACAGCACAGTGACTAATAGTTCAAGAAATACAATAATCACTGTGGTGTTCAATTCTGTCTTAAGGGTTTTATAGCTAAATGGGTGGAGGAAGAAGCTTAACAGGCTCATAGAAGGGAGAGAGAAAAAGTGAGCAGTACTTTTCCAACCCTACAAAGCAGATGTACATGATAGCGAAAGCCCAGTGTTTCAAAACAACAAGGAAGGAGGTATATTACTCTTCTGTTGTTGCTTCAACAACTTAGGACTGGTCACTACTTAGTGGATGAAAACAATGCAAATGTATTATTACAGGAGTCCCTCTAGGCTGAAACAGAAGTTGCTTCAGCAATGCATCCTTTCCAGAAGCTCCAGATATGTTTCCTTTTGCTTTTTCTGGATTCTGGAAGCCACTTGCATTCCCTAACTGATGGCCCTGTCCACCATTTCACCATCTTCAAAGCCAACAGGTATATCTTCAAATCACTCTCTCTGATTCTGACTATTCCACCTTTTCTACTTCTGAGGAACTTTATGATTTACATGGAGCCTACCTGGACAATTCAGGATTCCTTCAGGTTAAATGATTATTAATCTTGATGCTATCTAGTATGTGTGTAGTAACATTTGAACAGTGGGCCCTTTGGGGAGGAAAGATACCATTATTCTAGCTGCCAAAAGAAAAGTTAGTGAATTAAAATATTTCTCAGACTGCAATAAGACTTAGCAGATGTTGATACTATATTGAAACAATCAAAAAATTGGGAAAGAATTTGAATAGGAGGTGTGATCAACAATAAATATAGAAAGTCAAGGAGAGACCTTAAATATAGTGTAGTACCCTCAGGGAAAAAAGGGGTGCCCTGGAGGATATGTATAACCCATAATGCCATACAAGGAAGATAATTTTGTTCCTATTTTATAATTATATGGCTTATAAACATGTAGTAATTTTCCTGAGGTCACACTGTTATAGAGAGACAAGGACTGGAAAACTTCCAAATCTTTCTGGCTCCATAGTCTGCGCTCTTTCCACTACAGCAAACTGGAAGATGAAAATTTCTCTAAGGTGGATGACATATGGTGCAGCACTGTAATTATTTTTAATCTTTTGTTTTAATAAATCTTCATCAAATTATGCCACTCTCCTGAGAAGGTGGGGATCATGGCATAGCTCCAAAGTAGGCAGCAGCTCCATTGCAGAATACTGCAACTGGAAGTTCTTTTTTTTTTTTTTTTTCAAGGTAGGGTCTTGACCGGGCATGATGGCACACGCCTTTAATCCCAGCACTCGGGAGGCAGAGGTAGGAGGATCACTGTGAGTTCAAGGCCAGCCTGAGACTACATAGGGAATTCCAGGTCAGCCTAAGCTCGCTACAAGACCCCACCTTGTTTTTGTTTGTTTGTTTGTTTCCAAGGTAGGGTCTTACTCAAGGTAATCCTCCTACCTCTGCCTCTGGACTACTGAGATTAAAGGTGTGTGCCACCACACCTGTCAATCTTTGCATTTTTATCCACTGTTTGAAGTCTCCATTAAAAGAGAAGAACCATCATTGGAACAGACACGTAGCAATACTGTAGGAAATCTTTAATCTAGATAGCAGACCATAGGCTCTATGTTGGTATGGATGGTACATGACATGGGAGAAGAGAAGAAGCTCCTCAGGGTTTCTGCAGAGAGCTTTCTCATCATGGCAGCACACCATAGCAGGAACAAAGTCCTATTTATAACCAGTCTTATCAAGTCCCATTCGTTATATTATCCCTAGTAACCAAGAATGAGTAATCCTGTCCTTGGGATAACAAACAGTGTTCTCTAGTTATCACAGAGTACCCTGATTGATGCAGCAATGCACTGGTCTGAAACCACAGTTTTAAGTAATGTGTGAACTGGAGCTACTCCTATTCTGAGACCCACTGTCTTGTCCATATGAGCTATTTGAATCTGGAAGTCTGCTGTCCTTTGTTTTGTGATTCCTCCTCCTTTATGGTCTCCTTTAGGGCACTTCCATCTCACATACCATTTACCAGCCTACCCCTGACATTTTGCATGGGTTTGGAGGATGTGAACTCAAATCCCTTTGTTCAGACAGCAAGCACCCTCAGTTGTGTTGTCAATCTTGGTTGTCAACTTGATAGGATCTAGAATCAACTAAGACATGCCTTCTGGACAGGTCTCTAAGGACATTTCCAGGAAGGGTTGACCTAGGGCAAAGGAACCTCCCCCAAAGCAGTCAGCGCCTTCCAATGGTATCCCAGATAGAAAGAGGTCAGAGGATAAAGCAGTGTTTCTTTTGCCTGCCCACAACCACTGCTTGCTGCTGTGTGTGTTTATCTTATCACTGCCACTGCTGTGGCCATCATTTGCTGTGGCCATTGTTTGCTGCCATTGGAACCCAACCTCTTTGGACTTCCACCATGGGCTGAAGACCAGCAACTCCAGGAATCTTCCAGGCCTTTAGTATGAGATTGGGACTGCTGAGGTATCCAGTTTCATGGGCTGAGAAACAACTGTGTTCTCAGTCTCTCCAACATACAGGTGACAATGTTGGACTACACTATCCCTCTCAGGTAAGCCAATCTAATAGATCCCATTTCATAATATCTATTCCTTCTGTTAGTTTTGTTCCTATAGAAAACTCTGACCAATGAACTAGTTGTAAGGAGAAAAGATAGCAGGATCTCAAAATCAGATAGCATTAGACTTCATTTGCAATGTGTTCGGTACATCCCATCATTTCCTTCAACATCAAAGGTATTTAAATACCGTTGGCCTTATTAAAATTAAAATATAGGGGATGGAGATACAGGTCAGTGGTGGAGCACCAACTTAACAAGTGTGTGCCCTAAGTTCAATCCCCAATAGAAAGGATAGAAAATGAATAAGAGAGATAAAGGAAGGAAGAGAGGGAGGGAGGGAGGGAGGGAAGGAAGGAAGGAAGGAGGGAGAGAGAAGGAAGAAGAAAGGGAAGAAAAGACAGAAAGAAAGCTTTGGTGGTATAGGCCTGTAACCCCAGCTATTTGGGAGTCTGGGACAGAGGAATCTGAAGTTCAAAGTCTGACTGGACTATAGAGTGATTTCAAGCCCAGCCTTGCAACTTATTTAGACACTATCTTAATATAAAATATACAAAAAGTTGAGGATATTAGAGCTTAGTGGTAGAATACTTGCCTAGCATGTGAGAGGCTATGGATTCAATCTCTAGTCCCTCACACAAGCCTAAGAAATATCTGTCAAAGCTCTTGGAAATACTTATTATTTTATACTGTCATTATAATTCACATTATATTTTTATTTATTTATTTATTTGACAGAGAAAGAGAGAGATGGGCATGCCAGGGTCTCCAGCCACTGCAAATGAACTCCAGACACTTGTGCCCCCTTGTGCATCTGGCTAACATGGGTCCTAGGGAATTAAACCTGGGTCCTTTGTCTTTGCAGACAAATGCCTTAACCACTAAGCCATCCCTCCAGCCCTATAATTCACATTACAAACAGAATAAACAGTCTTGGTACTTTACAAATGCCTTAACCACTAAGCCATCCCTCCAGTCCTATAATTCACATTACAAACAGAATAAACAGTCTTGGTACTTTTTGGAAAATATATTCTATTCAACTCTATATATTTGCTTTCTAATGTTTTAAAATTATGATGTCAAACTGGAAAGATAGCTCAGTCAGTGAAGTGCTTGCTTTGTAAGCATGGGAACCTGAGTTCAATACACAGCACCCACATCAACAAAGCTGAACATGGTGGCACATGCTTGTAATCCCAGTGCCAGTGCTGAGAAGGCAAAGACAGGTATATCTCTGTGGCTTGCTGGCCAGCTATTCAAGCCTACTTGGCAAGTTCCCTGGCCAATGGGAAACTCTGTCTCAAAAGGTAAACAAAAAATTGGGCAGTGGGCAGGGTTCCTGAAGAGACACCCAAGGTTGTCCTCTGGCCTTCTTATGCATGCACACACTCGCACACACACACACATACTTGCATATATATACGTTAAGAATTATGTTGTAATATGCACATTGAAAAATGCACAAATCACCACTGAGTTATTCTGACGTGCACTCCCTCACTCAGAGAACCCTCACTGAGAGAGAGAACCCTCACTCAGGCCAAGAATAAAACAAGGTCAGCAACCAAGATGCTCTCCTCCTGTCTCAGCCAAATCACTTCAAATGCAACTGTGAAGTATGCTTTCAGAAAGGGAACTGTTCCTTTTAAGATTCAGAGGCAAATTTTGCCGGGCGTGGTGGCGCATGCCTTTAATCCCAGCACTCAGGAGGCAGAGGTAGGAGGATCGCTGAGAGTTCGAGGCCACCCTGAGACTACATAGTTAATTCCAGGTCAGCCTGGACCAGAGTGAAACCCTACCTCGAAAAACAAAACAAAACAAAAAAAAAAAAAGAAAAAAGATTCAGAGGCAAATTTTAAGATAAACACGGCAGGAATCAGCAAGGAAGAAAGCCAGGTCTGAATTAACTGTTTTATGGACTCTGAGCGTTCAAGGGAAAGGAACTGGAAGGCAGGATGGTGTTGGGTGGAAGGATGATAATCCCATCACAGAAAGCACCATTTAGCCATGCTTTCCTTTTCACTGAGGTACAGAGGAGAGGGGCAATACAGCACTATTTGAAGATGGACTTGTGTTCGTCAAAAATGCAAACTGTAGACTAAGAGCAATTGCGAGAAATGAACAGATGAAAGTCAGCTTGTTTGGAAATGTGCTGCATAGCACTTTGTTGTTCGTTTGAATTCAAACATATCAAATAATTGAAAATACTGTTCTATACATTTTACACATTGTCATTCAATTATACTCTCTCAAAAGGAGCCAAAAGCAACTCTTCACGGAGTAGGCAGGTGCGACGGTACTAAACAACCATTTTGTCATGCAACAGAGCACATACACATACATCCCACTGTTGACATGGTTCATAAATGTAAATAAAGCTTTCTTAGAGAAACATTTCCAAGTGCAGGTAAAGGATGCATGGTCACAAGTTTCTATCCCTCCTTAAGGAAGGCAGCTTCAGCTATGAAAGCTAAACTTTATATATAATGTAAGTATATTTGGGGAAAAAATTCTGCATTTCTTATGCTCTATCTTAGTGGATTTCAAAGTATGGTTCCCAGGGCTGTAGAGATTGCTTAGTGGTTAAGGTGCTTGCCTGCAAAGCCAAAGGATCCAGGTTCAATTCCCCAGGACCCACATAAGCCAGATGCACATCATGATACATATGTCTGGAGTTCATTTACAGTGCTGAAGGACCTGGCACACTCATTCATTCTATCTCTCAAATAAATAAAATAAAATAAAATAAAATTTCAAAGTGTGGTTCCCCACTGCTCTTTCCCACATCTATCATAGACCAGCAGCATCAGCAGCAACTGGAAACTTACAAGAAATGCAAAGCTTAGACCCACTCTCACTCTACTGAATTAATTTCCTTTGAGGGTTCTTATTTGACCCATGGAATATTTAGAAGTATACATTTTCATTTTCAAGTGTTTTGAGATATTACCCATTACCTCACTGGTGTTTATTTTCAGTCTGACATCATTAGAGAGGAATATTTTATGATTTTACCTCTTAGATGTGCCCTGCCTTGGCAAATATTCCCTGTGTATATGAAAAGGGTGTGCATTCTGACAGCCATGGGTTGTATTATATACTGTCATTGACAACTAGATGCTGTTGGTTGACGGTGTTGTCAAGTTCATACACATCCTTCCTGGTTTTCTAGTGCTTCTATAATTTACTGAAAGAGAAGCTCCCAACGATAATTATACTTGCACCTATTTTTCTACATTTCTGTCAGTTTGGCTTCATGAATTTTGAAACTCTTACTGGATGCACATATACATTCAGCATGACTCATTCTTGCTGAATTCACCTTGTATCCATATTTGCATCTTCTTTTTGTCCCAGTGGTTTTCTTTTCCTTTTCCTGAAACCACTTTGAATGACATTAGCATATTCATCCCAGTTTATTTTAGTTAGTGCTTGGCTCGTTCTATCTCTTCATTCTTTCATCATTGTATTCAGTTGCTATTGGATAGCACACAGTTGGACCATGTTTTTAAACACATGCTAACTTTTTCTGTTGCTATTTCCAGATTGCTACCAAGCCCATCCAGTGAGCTATCTTGTGGGTGTGTGCCCTATATACATACATACATATGTACATATATATTTTAATTTCTAAAAATTTGGTGGTGGAAGAAGGTCCTCTAGTATCAGTCATTCCCTCAGACAACAGAAGCCCCAGTGACCATATTGACATGAAATGAAGGAAACCTCAAGCCCCAGTCCCTCAGTGAAGCTGTCGATGGATCACTGACTCGAAATCAATATGACAATAAATGCTTCTTAATACAAGCCATACAGTTGTAGTGCAATTTATTATGTGGTAGCAGATAACAAACATTTTGTACTGTTTGTATTAGACAGGAGAGCCACAGGGATTTATTTCATTGTTCTACTTTTATCAAATGGATCAGTCCTCAGGAAAGTCATGTCCAACATGCATGAAAAATGATAGGAATTAAAGCAAGTGTGATGGCTTAACATGATTGTCAAATTGACAAGACCCAGAAACACCTGGGAAACCAGCCTCAGGACATACCTATAAGGGATTAAATAGATTAGGTTAAGGGAGGTAAAGGGATCCATAATAACTGTGAGCAACACCATTCCATGGGTTGGAGTCCTGGACTGTATAGCACGGAGAGAGCTGGCTGAGCGGCAGCATTCATACTGTCTGCTACCTGAACACAAATGTAATATGACCAGTTGCCTCAAGCTCCTGCCACCATAATGGACTAAAACCTCAAATGGTAACCAAAATAAACCTTCCTTCTTTAAACTGATTTTTGTCAGGTTTTCTTTCTTTCTTCTTTTTTTAAATTATTGCAATGACAAAGTTAACTAATACAACATTTCCAAGGTTTGTTTGCCTTTTTTCTCAAAGAAGTCTGGCAATACAAAATAAATTTAATTTATTAACAGATACCATCATCTTGGGATAGATAATGTTAACATGTTTGTTTGGAAGGAGAACTTAGATGTCACCTGTAACTTGATGTTATATCTTTAACTAAGGTACCTGGTTTAAACAATCTAAACTGCAAGTTATTCCTCGTAAAAATGAAGAAACTGATACCTTAAAACTTCTGATGGGGTTATTTGAGCAATCAAAAATCACATAAAGCCAAATGTCCAAGTAGATGCAGCTGAAGTTTGTTTTGGCAGGAGACTTAGTGTCTTTGTCTCTCTCTCTCTCTCTCTCTCTCTCTCTCTCTCTCTCTCTCTCTCTCCTTTCTACCCCCCTCAAATAAATAAATAAAATATTTTTAAAACCCCTGATGGACAAGTGGGGTATTTTATTAGACAGATATGGGATAATATATTTTTAGAGATAATTTATCACTAAGGTCTCTATTCCCCCTGAAAATTACCAAGATATTTGAGCAATAAAATAAATCTCAAGAGACCAAGCTCTTTTCAGACTTAGCTTTGTTCTTCTTGCAAGTGGAAGTGTGTGTGTGTGTGTGTGTGTGTGTGTGTGTGTGTGTTAGGGGTGGGTGCATGCATGTGCATGTATTAGAGACCAAAGGTTAACATTGGATGTTTTCCACAATGGCTCTATCCCTTATTTATTTATTTTTTCAGACAAGTTCTCTGGCTAAAACTTAGAACTCATGGGCTGGAGAAATGGCATAGAAGCTGAGGTCCTGCCTGCAAAGCCCAAGTACACAGGTTCAATTCCCCAATACCCACAAAAGCCAGATGCACAAGGTGTCACATGGGTCTGGAGTTTGTTTGCAATGGCTGGAGGGCCTGGTATGCCCATTCTCTCCTTTCTCTTTCTCTTTCTCTTTCTCTTTCTCTTTCTCTTTCTCTTTCTCTTTCTCTTTCTCTGTCTCTATCTATCTATCTGCCTCTCTCTCTTTCAAATAAATAAGTAAAATATTTAAAAATAAAATAAAAACAATCTAGAACTTACAAATTCAACTAGACTATCTAGACAGTAAGCCTAGGAACCCTCTTTTCTCTGCCACAAGCACTGAGATTACAGGTACACATCACTACATCCAATATTTACATGGGTTCTGGGGATCCAAACTCAGGTACACATACCTATGTGAACAAGCACTTTATCCATTGAGCTTTCTCTCCAGTCCCCAGACTAAGCTTTTACCTCCACATCACCAACATACCCTAAGGTTGCAAAAAAGAAAATAGCAATACAGTCTTATTGGACCTGATAATTATAATAACCAACATACACAAAAAGTCACTACTGCTGTATCACAAACTCCCTCTCCATATAGGCAAGACAAATGACAAAATGACCAAACAGGCAAAACAAAACAAACCATTCTGAAAACCTCTGGAGGTTTTGGAAATTGGGCTTTCTTGTTGGAAATGTTTGAAAGCACCTGTTCCTAGCATAAACTGTCCAGATGTAAGATGATGTTATAGTTCATTGTGGGACTAAGGAGATAATATCTGATCATTCTATGCCTATGAAGTCTTGGTTATGTGTCTGTCATTCAAATCCACACAAAGGAAATATAATTTGTGTGTGTCCATGCACTGCTTAGACAGATGGAACCACAGCAGGTAAGTAAATACTGACATTCTCTTCCAAGAACAACTTCAAAGGAAAGGTCAAAGATAAGATAGCAAGTAAAATGAATACAGATGAGGCAGAACATCTGTTTAAAGAGGATAATAGAAGAAATATTCATTGGTCTTTCAAGTAGAATTTTGCAGGTTACCACAGGCAAGTGCTTAATTCTATGTTCGTTGTAGCTTCCCACTTTGCGTTTTATGGTTAACATCAACAGCTTGATATACAATTAGCCACAAGGAATGATCTCTTTCTCTTTATTATTGGAACTTGCTAAACTTGAGAGCAGAAGGGGAGTTATTATTGCTATCAGTGATGGTTTAATCCAGTTTGAGAAGAAAAGCTATGTGTTGAGGCTTGTGATTGAAACAAGAGCCCTATGCATGCACATGACCAACCACTGGGCAAGCTATGTCTCCAACACAAGAAGGAAGGCATTGTTCTTTTGTGTTTTTAAGTATTTATTTACTTCAGAAAGAGACAGAGGGAAGGAGAGAAAGAGAGAATGGGTGAACCAGGTAATCTTGCCACTGTGAACAAACTTCAGATGCATGCGCCATTTTGTGTATGTGGCTTTATGTAGGTACTGGGGAAGTTAACCTGGGTCATTGGCCTCCATGAGCAAACGCCTTTAACCATTGAGCCATTTCCCCAGCCCAAAGAAAGGCATTAAAGGAAGTAATGTAAAACTACCAAGTTAGTCTTTCAAATATGCAACCATAAAGTAGAACTTCCATGGATGAAGTCCATACATTAAATAAACTTATTGACAAAAAGAAGGAATATGCTGTAAGGAATATGGAAGTTGAGTAAATTATTTATTTTTAATCTTACTTTGATATCCTCCTTCCCTTTTGAAGCATTTGATACTTTCCACTTCCTTCCTACAGAATTTCACTTTCCCAGCTTTCATGTCCCAGAACAACCTTGACTTTCTTCTCTCTGGTATTTCCTTCTCTGGGTTACATGCTAACCCTTTCAGTTTAGAAATCTCTTTTGACTAGTGGTTGTCCATATTCTAGGTTGGCTGGTTTGCATGAGGCTTAGGCACAGGTTTATTATTTTTTCACATATCTTGTAATATTTTGTTGTATACTAGACAATGTATAACAAGGAACAGTGAAAACCAAAATATGGTGTTACTCTGCTTGTTTCTTTACAGAAAGTGAAAGTCTCTCCACAGGTCTAAAGGCTGAGGACTTACATTTAAAGACATAGATATTTAGCTTGGGATAGACTGAATTTTAATCAGATTTAGCTTGCTTTGTTAGCCTAACCTCTAATGTTCTACCATGGACCATTCCTTGGCTCTTCATGGTATTTGAAATGAGAGTGGAATGTTGGACCTCATTTTTAGATGCTTTGACACCAACTTTTTTTTTGGGGGAGAGAGACAAAGAGAGAGGGAGAGGAAGACAGATAGAGAATGGGTGCGCCAGCAGCCTCTCAGCCGCTGCAAACAAACTCTAGACACATGTTCCCTCTTGTGGGCAAGTGCGGTGTTGTGCCCTGGTGTCACTTTGCATCTGGCTAAACGTGGGTCTTGGAGATTGGAACCAGCATTCTTAGGCTTAGAAGGCAGGCGCCTTAACCGCTAAGCCGTCTCTCCAGCCCTCAACTTTTAATTCTAATCCAGAAGGATTACTGAATCTGAAGTCTAGGGAAATATGCAAGTATATGCAAAAAGGTATCTGCTTTCACAGCTTCTTTTGTACATGTTCCTGGGAAAATCTTTAGTAGAAAGACCTGTAGTAAGGAAATATAATTTCAGGATGATTCTACAAATGTCCAGATTCCCATTCCTTCCATTGGGCTGCCATTTAAAATATCAGCTAATTCCTCTTTCTGTCCAAAAAGAACCTCTTAATAATAAGTCCCAGTTTCTACCTGGGCCCATATAAGCCAGGCACTTCCCCTCAGGTATGAATCACTAAGCTTTTATAAAAGAGTTCCTTTTCTTTCCTTTGTGCTAAAACTTGATTAAGCAAAGCTTCCTTGTGTTGCTCATAGCCTCATAAAAAAGAATGTGTTTTTTCTCCCCACTATTTGTTTTTTTTTAATCTTGTTACCATAGTAACACAGGTATTTTTGCAATTGGAAGCAGAAATCTGCTCCTACCAAAGATGCTGATTCATCAACCTATGGACCTCACTTTAAGAAATCTGATTTACAATCATAACTAGATCTCGTTAGAGTAAACCCTAGAGGTTGTTCTATAACCCCTATAGCCTGAGGCACATACATAGCCAAGTAAGGGAATTTTCTTATCTAATCAAGATATTGAAAATAGGAGCCACTAATAATCCTGACCTAATGTATCCTTTCTGATTTAGATGGAATTATCTCAAGTTTTAGATTGGTTACTCCAAGCTTAACTATGCTTCAAGTGTTGAAATACAACTTGCCCTCCAAAAAGAACATTGGGAACATTGCAGAAGAGGGGAGTGGAAAGATTGTAAGAGCCACAGGGTGGGAAGGAATATCCTAAACCATTGTGAACCCCCCAACCCACAGAGACTGACTGATGTATTTATTACTCCACTGAGGTGGGCCTGCAGTGGAATGGGGGCAGGAAAGAGGGCATATAAAAAGATAACACAAAGAGAATGTGTTCCTACTGTAAAGTCCATAATTATTTTTTAAAATTGCATTGCAAAGCCACATCTACCATTTCCTCCTAAAAGCAAAACGGATAGTAAAACTTAAGTAAAGCATTTGGTTTCCATTATGTACAATGAGAACAAACACTTTGTGCACCATTTCTTTACACTGAGTGACTATGCAATAAATATTTTTAGTGACTGAATGGTATGAATGTGCTTGCTCCTCCTGTTTTTTTTTTTATTCGATTTTCTTCCTTAACTGCCCAATTACCTCTCTTCAAATCCTAGCTACAATTATCATCCTTTATAAGTTCATATTTTTGCTTGTTTATGTGTGTGTATATACTATATGTGGTGGGCATGTGTATGGTGGGGGGGCATGCACACTGCTCTGTATGCCCCCTTCCCTGTACATGGGTGGAGTCCAGAGGAAAAATGGGAGGTATGCCCATCCATCCATTGTTCATCCATCTATTTCCTTGAGATGGAATCTCTCCCTGATTCTGGAGTTTGCTTCCCACAGGACAGGGGTTCAGAAGTGTATGGCTACTCAGTAGTTTATGTGGATAATAGGGAATCAAACTCAAAAATTCTCTGGCCAGCTACTTACATGAGTCATGCTCTTTCCCAGATGAGCAATCTCTCTAGCCCCTCATCTCCTCATATTTTTATTTTTTTAATTCACTCATTTTTCCTAGAGTATGAATTCATATTTGGCTATTAAAAATTTCCACAATGGAATCTCAAGCTATAGTTTTACCTAATGCATCTTATATTCCAAGCAAACTGGAAGAATATTCTCTAGGTTTACCAAACATAAGCCCTGATTTTCCATCTGTAATGATGACATACATAGTTCAGATGGAATTTAGTGTTTGCTCAGTTCTGTCTTCCTAGATCATACTCCTGTGCAGCCCTCAATAACCCCTTTTGCATGCCACTGCCACCTTGAACTTGAATATGCTCTTTTACTCTGGACAACATGTGGTTTGTGCCTCTTTAAAATATTCACTTAATTCTATGTTGTAATTTTTTTTTGTTTGCTTATTTTTCAAACTAGAGTTTAAGGTCCTGGAAACAGCATAGCTCCTGTGCTGATTCAAGTCTCTATGTTATATCACCAATAATCTCATTGCACAATTTCTAACGTATTTATCAAAATGGGTTTTTCCAGCTGGAGAGGTGGCTGAGCAGTTAAAGCACTTGCCTGCAAAGCCTATAGACCCAAGTTCAGTTCCTCAGTATCCACGTAAGCCAGATGTACATAGCAGAACATGTATCTGGAGTTTGTTTGCAGTAGCTAGAGGCCCTGCCATACCTATTGTCTCTTCCCATCTCTCAAATAAATAAACAAATTTTTAATATCATGTGTTTCAAATATGAGACAATTTTATTTGCAAAAGTACCTTCTTCACTTATTTCATAGACAAAATATATCAGGCTGAAGAAAGCCTAATGAATTTAACTGGATTTGATCAAAGTAAATGTATATTTAATATAAAATATTAAAATGACACTTCAGTAGTTTTTGGTAGAAAAAAACTGAACAGAATTTAAATGAGAGGGACTATGCCCCATGATTTCCAAATGTTTTTCATGTAAGGACATTTATATTCATGACAGTAGAGTATTCCAGGATAACTTTACCCTGAATGAAATAATCTTAACAGAGTCAATGGAGACAACCTTTTGCTCAATAATGAGTCTTTAGGGCACAAAGGCAAAGTTCATAGAGAGGACTGTTGTGACGAGGACATTTCCAACATGCATCATTACCCAATTATGCATCTTACAGTAATCAACACTTTTATATTTTTTTCATTCTAACTCTTTTGAATAACTTTAAAAACATGAATTCATTCATTAAAATTAATGCCAAATTTTTGTTCAGAACACACTGTATAATAGTTTAACCTGCTTAACAGCCACTTTCCTATAAAGAGTCAAATGGTACTGTTATGACCACAAAATTTCTCATTTGCATCCTTTGTGTCTTTGTGTCTTTTGTCAAAAAGTATCAGGCAATACTCTACAGGGTCTCAAGAGGAAGCCTGCATGTGGAAAGGACTGGATGGGTGGAAGAGTGGCTGGCTGTCACACAGAATGGTGTATAGTTCTCACCTTATGGCAAATGAATGCACACACGTTCACTCAGAAGTAGAGCTTGTGAACAAGTATGAATGATTCACCTCCAATTCTACTTTGTATTCAGTTGCAGATGCTCTAAAGCTGTTCTTTTATTTTGTGCAGCAGCCTGGAATTCATCAGAGACAAGTGAAGGCAGCCTTAAAAAATCAATACTCTTTTGAGTGTCCATTCCCTAGTCACCTTCCAGGCTTCTCCTGGGTCCCACCACATGGCCTTTCAAACAAGTAGAGCAGCATGCGAGCCACATGTTTACATGTGTATCTGAGGGCAGGTGATGCCCAGTGGAGTTAGCAAAGTTTGGACTAATATTTTTTTGCAAAGGAAATCAGTATGAATCTGTAGCCTCAAACTTTTACTCAGATAGAATTTCAATAAGCTTCCTGGAGGCAAAGTCAAGTCTCTATGAGATAAATGTTACTTTTGTGTGTGTGTGTGTGTGTGTGTGTGTGTGTGTGTGTGTGTGACTTACTATTATTAGCCTGGAAATTTTAAATTATGTGCCTCAATCAGACTCTTCATGTTGCTGTGACAACATATCTGACATTCAACTTAAGGGAACAAAAGATTAATTTTGCTCATAGTTTCAAAGGTTTCAATTCATCATGCATGGAGGGTATGGCAGAGAAGCTTCAATCATGGCAAACTGCAAGTAGATTAGAACAGAAACAGCAAGGGGACAAGACAACATAGAACCCCCAAGGACAATGCCCTAATGATCTAAAAATGAAGAAGAGAAGAACGAAGAAAACCTTACTTGGCTTCAAGTATCCAGTGATATTGGAGAAAATGCATCACAAAAGAATATAGTTAAATTCAAAAAGAAACTTATTTTGGAGAGAGACAGAGAGAGAGAGAGGGAGAGGAAGACAGATAGAGATGGGTACGCCAGCAGCCTCTCAGCTGCTGAGAATGAAATCCAGATGTGTGCGCCCCCTTGTGGCCAAGTGTGGCATTGCAGCCTTGCGTCACTTTGCATTTGGCTAAACGTGGGACCTGGAGATTGGAACCGCTGGAAATTGGAACCAGTGTTCTTTAGGTTTAGGAGGCAGGCACCTTAAACACTAAACCATCTCTCTAGCCCCAAAAAGAAATGTTAAAGTGTTATCAGCTTAAAATGTTTCATATAAGTTTCCTGATAATCTCAAAGTCTAGAGGAGATACATAAAAGATAAAAAGGAAGAAACTGAAAGATTTTTCATTATAAGAAAATACCATTAAGTCATAAGAGAGATCAGCATGACAGGAAAAAGGAAAACAGGAACAAAAAATACAGTTCAGAAAACAACACTAGTACAATGAGATGAAAACTCCTTGTTTATTAAAATTAATTTAAATGTAAATGGATTAAGTTCTCAAATCAAGAGTCATAGTGGCTGAACTGATTTGGAAAATACCAAGGTCAAGCTATACATTGCCTACAAGAGACTCTCTTTGAATTTTGAAATACACATAGACTGAAAGTGAAAGGATGGAAAGAAGCATTCTATGCAAATGGAAAGTCAGAGGGTAGCTTTACTTATATGCAAAAAAATATACACTTTAAGTCAAAAATTATCACAGGATACAAAGAACTTCATTACATAATGGGGGAGGTCAATACAGCAGGAACATATAACAATTGCAAATATATATTTACTCACCATTGGAATATATATATATATATATATATATATATATATATATATATATAAAATATTAAAATAGAGTAATAAGCAGCAATTAAATTATAGAAGAGGACTTCAAAACTCCATTATCAGCAATGAATAGGTCAAAGCAGATACAAAGTGAATTAAGAACACAGCAGATGTGAATAATGCTATAACCCAAAAGAGCCTAACAGACATGTATAAAACATTCTACACAAGGGTGGTAGAATACACAGTCTTCTCAAACACACAGGATATTCTCGAGAACAGACAGTGTAGTGAGCCTCAGAAAAGATCTTTAAAACCATTTTACGAAAATGGAAACTATATCAAGTATTTTTACAATCACAGTGCTATGGAAAGAGAAACCAATAAAATAGGAAGAACTTAAAAATTTCACAAATTTGTGCAACTTAGCACAGTTTTGAATGGTTAATACATCAAAGAAGATATTTTCAAAAGTCTAAAAACAAGTGAAATGAAAATTAAACACAACACACCAAACTTGTGGCCCATATCCATAGCAATTCTAGAGAGAATAGCATTGAGGTCTATGGCAGACACAAAGAAAGATCTCCCCACAACCAACCCAAGTTTATAACTCAAGTTACTAGAAAAAGAGACTTTAAAAAAGAAAGAAAAAGAAAAGCTTGACATTAGCAGAAGCTAGAAAATAATGAAGAAAACATTAATGACAGAACTAAATAGACACCCCCAATACTGAAAGCAGAGTCCTCCTTTCCCATCAACACAACTCCTCTCATTCCCTGGGTAGAGACCTCTTTTACTCATCATCCCGTTCCTCCCATCCCTCACCTGAAGATAATGGGCAGCCTTCATGTACTAAAAATAGGATTCTACCTTCCCAGTAGCCTATCCCAGGAAGTGTCTTCATGTGTCTGAGATTTTATGTATGAGAACTGAGAGATGAAACAGTTCAGCCAGGACAAACCCCTTCCACCCTTTAGGCAGAGCTAGCAGGGTCTAGTGGAAGGCCCATGCACCAGATAAAACAAACAGGACCAAACAATCTTGCAGTGACTGAGACTTTTAACCTAAGCCCAGGGTTTACTAGCATATTGTGACTAAATAGGGTGCTATTTGTAAAATAGATTTAAATAGGACCAAACATTGACTAACGTAATGGGCAAGAGATCCAGAATGTAATAGATAATTATTTGCTTTACCAAGATCCAGGGAATTCACAACCTGACTGAGAAAAAGATAAAATTGATGGCAGCAAGATGAATCAGGAGTGAATTATGTGAAAAGACTTTTGAGCTGGGTATAATCATGATGTCTTTGGTTCTAACTTCTCAGAAGGCTGAGACAGGAGGATCAACTTGAGTCCAGGACTTCAAGTCAAGTTCAAGTTCAGCCTGTGCCACATAGGAAGACTCTGTTTCCCATACCTAATTTAATTAACTAATTATTTAAATATTTTTAAAGTGCTCATCATAAGAATTCTTTATGATCATTTCTTCTGAATTAAATAGAAATAGCATTTATCAATAGCTGTTTTAACAAACAAGTGCAACTTATGGAGCTATAATAACAGAAACATACAGTGTTATGATAGTGATAAAAGCAGAGATTAGAATCAATGAACTGAGAACAAATGAAAGAATGTACCTAATCTTGCCAGGCATGGTGGTGCATGCTTTTAATCCCAGCATTCGGGAGGCAGAGGTAGGAGGATCGTAGTGAGTTCAAGGCCACCCTGAGACTACATAGTGAGTTCCAGGTCAGCCTGGACTAAAGTAAGACCCTACCTCAAAAAACCAAGAAGAAGAAGAAGAAGAAGAAGAAGGAGGAGGAGGAGGAGGAGGAGGAGGAGGAGGAGGAGGAGGAGGAGGAGGAGAAGAAGAAGAAGAAGAAGAAGAAGAGGAAGAAGAAGAAGGAGGAGGAGGAGGAGAAGAAGAAGAAGAAAAAAGAAGAAGAAGAAGGAAGAGGAAGAGGAGGAGGAGGAGGAGGAGGAGAAGAAGAAGGAAAAGAAGGAGAAGAATTTACCTAATCTTTAACAAAAGGCAAAAAAAAAAAAACCCTCTGGGATAAATTTTTTTAATAATAATATAGTATCAATGGAGATACAGAAGGAAAAGAGGAAGACAGTAGGGCTGAGAGAATATTTGAAGAAATAATAGCTTTGAGAGCTCCTTCCTGTATTTCTAGGAAAACAAATGGTTTATAAATAATCATGCTCCTTAACTTCTATAGATCCCTAAAAAGCAGAGACCAGTGACAGGATTGGGGTCTTTCTCTGGTTTGGCGTTAGCTCATGGTATGACATTAGTTAGGCTGTCTTATCGCTGTGGCTTACAAGGCTTTCATTTATTCACTTAGTATTAGTGTGAGGTTAAGAGCAGTGAATGTAGAGCATCCCCGGGGTTCCTTTACTACTTATTTTTCAATAGTTCTTTGAGACTTGTGGGGTATAAATTTCCATTTCCTATTTGCTTCTTATAGCATGTCTTTACAATAGCCCATGTCACCCAAACCACTCAACCCACACCTACAAACATCTTGGTATTCATGACTAGTACCCTAACTTTGCTGAGTGGAGAGAGGAGGGTAAAAGATGTCCAGGCTCCTACTGGGGATCTTTGTACATAGGATGTCAAAATTCTCATCTACTTCAGGTTTACTGATGAAAGGATGTAGATATCATTTAACCCCTCTCTGCTCCATTTTACTAATTTAAATATTGAAGAATAGGACAACTTTGGGAGACATTTTGAGGTACTTAAATAAATTAAAATGCACTCAGCACAGAGGACTATCATTATTCCATTTGTGGAGCCCTTCATCTCCCTGTGTCTAAGAGGGCTGCTGCCTGCACTGAATTTCAGTATGTCTACAAGCTGCCAATGGCTGAGTGAATATTTCCTGTCATCTCTGCTTGCCAGAGATTAGTGTGCAGGCATTTTGCAAAATGCATACATAATATATACTGCTGGATACAATATTTATCATAAAACAGCTTCAGTGATTGAAAAGCATTAATAACCAGCATCATCTATTATGAAGCTTCATTCAGCACACCCTAAAGAGACAATGCATCCGCATTCTCTGAGTCACATCAAATCTAATTCTAAAGCCAGTGTGTGGAGTTGGCTCAATCTTGCCAGACATCATGTTCTCTGAAGTTGTTTGTGTATTATGGGATAAGAAAAAACTAAAGAAACAAATATGCTGTTAACACACTAAGTATGTTCATAACTAATAAAAATAAAATATAAAAATTTTAAAAGGTTTCATGTGCATGTGTGTGTGTGTTCATATGGGTTTGTGCAGGCACACACGTGCCATGTCACATGCATGGAGCTCAGAAGACAATTTTCAGATGTCTGTCCTCACATTACACCACCTTTGGGGAAGGGTGTCTCTGTGTTCATTGCTGCGTTTGTCATACTAGCTCATCCCCTGAGCTTTCAGGGCATTTTTCTATGTCTGCCTCCCTCCTCATCTACAGGGCTGTCTAGATTACCCACAGCATTAAGCTTTTCTAACATGGGTACTGAAGTTTCAAACTCTCAGGTATGATGTTTGTGCAAGATAAGTGCTGGAGGCATCTCCGCAAACCCCTGCCTCCAGCAGATTATCTTCTTTATTTTCCCCTCAGAAAAAAACCTATCCATTTCAATTGAAAGCCAGTGCCTTTCTTATGGCCTTGTGGTAGGATTAGGCAAAGAGATATACTTAGTAGCAAGAAACACTAAACCCTACCTCATCTTTCTGTCCCTGATATACATGTTCTTGGAGTAATAAAATTTTGAACAAATTAGTGTCTTATTTCATGAGCAACATGAATTCTGGAAGGTTCACTTTGACAGTTATTTTAATGGCACTATTAACTCAAATATCATTTGGAGCAAGGGTGTCTCCCCTCCACTAATGACATTATTACCAAGAGTCAAAGTTGAAAGGAGAGGCTGGAACTAAACCAGCCAGGAAAACTGGAGAGACCTTGAAGTCAGTCTAACAAGCAGAGATCCTGTTCCTTGTTCTGTCCAGGATCCAGAGTAATGAGCATATGCTAATCCCTTTATCTACTTGGACTCAAAGTCATTAGTTTCTTCTTTGAGTTTGACAGTGTCATTCTTGGTGTGAAGCACTCAGAGTTTCTTTCCTAACTAACTTGTATTAAGGGCGGCAGGTAAGGAAGGTGATATCTTATTGCAGAAATAAGGATCCTCAGATGAAATGAGACCTCAAAATAGATTGTAAAGAAGCAGGCATGAGTTGGGCAACAGTGGAGAAGAAGGATGGATACTCAGGAATGAATTCAGGAAAAATTCTCTTTCCTAAAATATTAGTGGAGCCAGGCGTGGTGGTGCATGCCTTTAACCCCAGCATTCAGGAAGCTGAGGTAGGAGGATCGCCATGAGTTCAAGGCCACCCTGAGACTACATAGTGCATTCTAGGTCAGCCTGGGCTAGAGTGAAACCTTACTCTGAAAAAAAAAATAGTGGAAATGAAGTTTAAATAAAGGGGGTGAAGGCATGGAAAAATATGTACAGTACCATGGGGCCTTCTTATGCTCACTTTTAAACCTGTACATAATGTGCTATGGAAATATTTCTACATCATCTAAAAATATATCCACCTCACTGTTTTAACGCCTGAATTATAGTCAATTGTGAGAATCTGCCATAAGTCATTTGAAAACCTGACATAGACATTTATGCTATTTCTAGTTTTCCCTATTGTAAAGAAAGAAAAACTATAAATACAATCACATGATTACATACAATAACTATGTACATGATACAAATAAAATTGGCAAATCCATGAGTATGCACAAATTGCCCAGTTACACATATTCCAAATAAAAGATATATGATAATGCTTACTTCCCAGGGTGTATATCAATAGTATCACTCATTATTAATATTTAACTTTAATCTTAACTTCAAATATTTACATTTCATTGTTGTTTCACCTTATATTTCCTGGTTATTTAATGCAAGTAAATTTTTTATCCAATATTTGATGGCCAGTGATATTTATGAGTGGGTGTGAATTCAACATTTATTTATGTTTTTGTTATTTTTATTAATTTTTCCATTATGGTATTATTTTTTTCTTAGGGATGGATAGACATTTCTATTGCTAAGAATAGTAACCTAGTAACATAATATACAACTGTTTTTCTAAGTTTTCTTATTCCTTTTATAACTTTGCTATGATGAGCTTGTCATAAAATTCCTGCAAGCTGGAGAGACAGCTCAGCTATTAAGGAGCTTGCCTGCAAAGCTTAATGAGCTGAGTTTGATTCCCCAGTACCCACATAAAGCCATATGCACAAAGTGGCAATGCATCTGGAGTTTATTGTAGCAGCTGGAGGCCCTGGTGTGCCCATTCTATCTGTGTCTCTTCTATCTCTCCCTGCTTTCAAATAAATAAAAATATTTTAAAACACAATCATGAGCCCTCCACAACTATGATAACAGACAGCTCTTGACTTCATATGCTCAATTTTCACAAACCCCAAAGGTCTCCAGACACTTACAGGGTATACCACAAGTCCATTCTTAGTTGTTATGTGCTTGTACTCCATACTAGCATGAGCAGCTCCAACAATATTGCCCTCTTTAACCTTGCAGAAATGTTTGTACAATTGACTATTAGTTTACCCGATTTTGCTTTTTACAAAGATTAGTTCTAATGGGCAACATATTGTTCACTCTATTTAAATAGAGCCTTTCTGAATTAGTTGCAGAATGTGATGCTAGCATCTACTTCAAACAATCTCCGAATATTAGTGGCCGATCACAATGACCATTTCTTTCCTATTCATGTTACAGAACAAAGCTGTTGTCTTGAGTAGCTATGCTTGAAATGGTTACTCATAAGCAGGCTCTGCCTTCTCAAAGTTTTTCGCTTGTAGGATCACAGGCAGGAGGATGAGATAGTAGTGAAGATTACACAGCAATTCTGGGTCAAATCTCTCAGTGGTCTACCTCAGATCTTCCCAGGTCTTACTGGCCAGAGAATAGTCACAAAGTCACTCCTATATGCAAGGACAGCTATGACATTTAGACTTCCTCCATGGGGGAGGCAAGGGACAGGACTCTTGCCAATCTTGCTGAACTTGCTGATTATTTCATAAGTGATGTTTGACTTTCATATATTTGAACTGTAAGTACTTCTCCCACCTATATTCTGCATGAAAGAATGGAAGCATATGAATAAAAATATTTATCTACTCTCTTCTAGTATTTCTATTTTTTTATTATTTATTTAATCCATTGGGAACTTGCTCTTATTTATGGAAGTACAGGAAATATGAGTAAGTTTCTATTTAAACATTTGTTTGAATAAATTAAACATGTTTTTTACTCACCAAACTGAAATGTTTCATTTATCATTAAACAAATGGAATAAAGTTGTAAAATGTGTCAAGTATTTTCTTAATGTTCAAGGTAATTTGCACTCTAAGTACATAAAATATTACTATGATCACTACCATTCTAAGACCAGAAGGCTGCAGACTCTAAACATTAATTCGGTTTGTAAAGATGGTGTCTACCCAGGCATCTGCCTCCACTGTTATGTCATCTCTCTAAACAGGTGGGACTTTAACTGAACTCTAACTATGGCCCTGTCCCTTCACCAATGGGGTAGATTATCCCACTGAACATTTGATTCTGAAGTTGAGACTGATAGCCACACATATGTACACATACAAGCACACTCACACACACCAAGAGAAAGGAAAAATACTTATTTACATCATGAGGCTTCTCAAGGACAGGCTGTAAAACATTTCCAAGAATGTCTTAACAAAACAGGAAAAGGAGGCTGGTTTCAATGTGTGCAGTGTTCTGGAGCTGGCACACACACCTGATGGCTTCAGCAATCAATATAAATGTATTGGTCCCACAGTCAAAAGTCCAAGAGCAAGATGTTGGCAGGGAACCAACTTTTCTCTGACTGGATTTGAGTTCTGATCCACAAGAACAAATTCATGCCAGGTACTGAAAACCTAAATAAATGCTTATTTCTGGGAAGGCCATAGTCCCTAAGGGGAACGCTACTACTGTCCTTTCACTAAGTAGATATGTTGCACATACTAAATTATCTTCTAAATATTCATTTTTGTGCACAAAGATTAGTACTGCTCTCACTTTGGGTCAGATAAGCTTGTTTTTGCAGAAAGCAATGACTACTGGGAAGACTCAAAGCTCCTCAGACTTCTAAGAATCAGTGACTGTTGAATGCTCAGTGCTAAATGAAACATCTCCATTACATCCCCCAAGGCTCAGCAAACATTGCAGAAAAGTGGGCACAATGAAGACAAGAGCAAAAAAAAAAAAAAAAAACCACTTAGCAAATAAGGTAAATGTCTACTTATTCTTTTCACAATTTGGAAGTACCTTCATGTATCTATTATATTTATTGCTATAGAAAAATATAACAAAGCCAAAATTGTCAAAATCCTTGATTATTTCAATTGACTGGACCATATAAGTATATGTATGTGTGTGTGTGGTGTGTGTGTGTGTAGACTTGACTTTTCAAAAAAGATTGGTCTTCCCATTCTGAACTATGACATTTTTCTATTCTTTTCTTTTTTTTTTTTTTTGAGAGAGACACAGAGAGAGACAGAGAGAGAGAGGAAGAGGAAGACAGATAGAGATGGGCGTGCCAGCAGCCTCTCAGCTGCTGCAAACGAAATCCAGATGCGTGCGCCCCCTGTGGTCAAGTGCGGCATTGCACCCTTGTGTCACTTTGCATCTGGCTAAACATGGGACCTGGAGATTGGAACCACTGGAGATTGGAACCAGTGTTCTTAGGCTTAGAAGGCAGGCGCCTTAACCGCTAAGCCATCTCTCCAGCCCTTCTTTTCTATTTTTATTGAACTTGTCTCTAAGTACATGTAATAACAGCTTTTAAGGCGTTTTCCCATAATCCTCACCTCCTGCTATTAGTGCATTTATGGAGTATTTACATACATTCTTTCAGAGTTCTCAGTGACCATCAATAAAGGGAGTATATGACTTCCAAGGCTTTATCCAACCTCAGTATCTCTGGAATGACTCATTCTCATGGAATACAGTTACTATATTTTGAGGGCATGCAAGCAGGCCTATGGAAAAGCACTGTCAACAGCTAAGCCAACTGGTCGTCTGTATAATGCACCATCTTAAAATCACATGTTTTAATGCCTGTGAATTCTCCAGATAACTGTGACCCCAGCCAATATCCTAACTATAATCTCATAAGAAACCTCAAGCCAGAAAGATACAACTGAGTTTTTTCTTTTCCAAGTTCTTGGCCCTCAGAAAATGTGTTTAAAAAAATGATACAATTGTAGTATGGCAGAGAATGACATAAAAGGTAGATTTAAAGAAAAGAGAATGTAATATAAGCTTAGAAGCTCAATGAAATGCAGAATCATAAGAAGAAACAAAATATCATAAAAAACAAAGAAATCAAAGTATAATCATAATCATAATATAGTTTTATTCACGTTGCTCATCCTAAGTCTCTATTACTATTTAATTCTTTACTGAGCTAATGATTTTATTTAATGGACAAAAAATCTAATAGGTCAAAAAATGAGCAGAAATATATTTCTTTCTCTAGCCTTAGTAATCTGAGAATCTCTGGCTGAAAGAGAAGCAATGAGGTTCATTCAGTGTTCCTACTAGACTGAAATTCTCTGAAAATAAAGGCTCCCTTGAAATACCAAATTGTTTTTATTGCAAATTCTGTTTTTCTTTCACTTCATTTCATTCTGACAAATTAAATACATCAGTTTGGATGCAATAAAAAAAAGAAAGGTTGGGGAGAATTGAGATTCATTATGAATTTCTGGCCCCTGGGGAACAGCCATGAGCCCATCCTCTCACATTCTTCAAGCTGCTGACATGCAGGAGGGAAAAAATCCAAGCCACAAGATGCTCTACTGTTAGTTAGAGAAAGTACTCAAGATATATATTCTACCTACAGGGTATAACTCTATGATCAGTACTGCTTTAGGGAACAAATTCTTGCTTCTTTCTACTGTTTGAGTTTTCAGCATAATAAGCAATTTGAACTGCTCAGCTCCATGAGAATGCTCCAGATATTTGCATATCAGTCCTGCTTGTGTTCTTCGTTTCCTTATTCAAATTGGCCTCTACAGTGGTTTCACAACACACGCCTGAAGAATCAAGTAAGGAGTAATAACAGCACAAATACAGCCACTTGCACAACAGCCAGGATTGTGATATGGATTCTGAATTCCTGTCTCCCTGCAGATAGTTACAGAAAAGCTTTTCTGCTTCCCCCCTCTCCAAAACTAAACTGGGGAGAGATGTACTTTGCTGGTGTTACTGGAATGGCTTAAATAAAAATTTTCAACAACAAAAATCTGTCTTGCATGATGAACCTTGATGAGCTAGGGGTCAGGTGAGGACATTTCATGTAATTGCAGGAGTGATAGGACACTTGGGGAATTTGTTACTAGGTTTGCACACCATATTCAAGCAGGCAATAAGAAATTTTGCATATCAATAAATTAGATGCCAGGTTAGGAGCTTTACCAAAATCGCTGAGCTGTCATATATTTCCAAAAGAGAACCATGCAATCAAATAGATTTAGTAATCATGCAGGGAGCTCCCTTAGCAACTAGCTTTTAGATATATCAATGCAGCTTTACTATTAACATATTGAACAAAATTATTCAGTTTTAAAAATCCTATCTAAAATAGGGGAGAAACATATATCTATTATAAAATCTTTTTTTTTTTTTTTTATATCTAGCCTGCCTCACATTGAGAAATGAATGGGACAAGCAGTGATTTATAGGGTTTATGGAACATGGCTTTTATTTTTTACTATTTTTTTTTTTTTTTTTTTTGGAGAGAGACACAGAGAGAGACAGAAGGAGAGGGAGATAGAGATGGGTGCACCAGCAGTCTCTCAGCTGCTGTGAAAGAAATCCAGATGCATGCACCCCCTTATGGGAAAGTGTGGCTTTGTACCTTTGTGTCACTTTGCATCTGGCTAAACGTGGGACCTGGAGATTGGAACCGGGTTCTTAGGCTTAGCAGGCAGGCGCCTTAACCAACTAGCCATCGCTCCAGCCCTGAACAGGGCTTTTTATATGTTTTTTATATGTTTCTAACCCTTCGTCAATCCATTTGCCATTTCATCACCTGGATGCAAAAGATAGCATGGCAGTAAGACATGCACAACAGTGATTCAGCATGTTGAAGAAGCCTGAGATCCTAAATCTTCACACAAGAAGCATCTCCCATGGTCCAACAATGCTTATTTTCCTTCTGTCTCATGAGGAAAAAAATAAACAAATAAACCTCAATTGGGTTTGAATCATTATAGATTTTGAAGTCTCCGGATAGTATATATTTCTTTTTAGATTATCAAAATAGGAGGATCGTGTGGAGACTAGTTAAAATGCTTGAGAAGTGGTGCTGGGGTGGCTCATGTCTGTAGTCCTAGCACGTGAAAAACTGAGGAAGGAGGATTGCCATTAGTTTGAAGTGAGCCTTGGGTTACACAGTAAGTTTGAACCTAGCCTGGTCTATAGCATAGGACCATACCTCAGAAAACATGTGACCTAAATGGTTTGGAAATCATTCTCTTCCCCCATGCGATGTTATTCTAGCTGAGTCATCCAATTTCTGTACCCTAACTAGGTTGACTGAAATAAAGAGACTTGATAAACATGAACAAAGAAACATTCCAAGTGCCTTTTACAAATACTGCCAAAGAGTTGTGGCATCAAAGAAAATAAATATTGCATATTTTGAGGGAGTTTAAGATGACACAATTTTTATTACATTTGGGCTTTCACACATGTCAGCTCTTCCCCTCTGACATTGATTGAAAGTGACTCATGACCTATAAAGTCACCAAAATGTCTATCAGAGCAACCAAAACATGCTCCAAACTGTAAACTTTTTATGAGAACCTAAATGACATTTCAACATTCAGTATTTTCTATAGTATTAAGTAGTATGTTTCATACTCACTATACATTTACTCTATTTAAATTTAAGGACAATTAAGAAAAGAATCTATGGTCTGGAGAGATGGCTTAGCAGTTAAGACACTTGCTTGCAAAGCCAAAGGGCCCAGGTTTGATTCCCCAGGACTCACATAAGCCAGATGCACAAGGTGGTGCATGTATCTGGAATTCATTTACAGTGGCTAGAGGCCCTAGTGCACTCATTCTCTCTCTTTATCTGCCTCTTTCTCTCTCTCTCTCTTTCTCACTCTCTCTCAAATAAATACATAAAGTATTTTTTAAAAAGAAAAGCATCTATTTCTTTTAACTTAGATTTGATAGCTGAAAATTGTCACTGCTTCCAACAGTGCTTTCTTCCTTCTATAGATAGGCTTCATGTTTTCTCATGGCTCTGTTCACTTGTGTGTGTTAGATTTTCCCATCACTGTGACCAAATGCCTGAGAAAACTAATTTAGGGAAAGAAAGGTGTTTTTGTGCTCACTGTTTCAGAGGCTCCAGTCCATCAGGGTATCATGGCATGGAGGACAGCGTGAGCAGGGCAGTTTGCTTCATAGAGGCCAGGATACAGAGAGACAATCCATGCACCTTGTGTGCTTGAAGCTTGATGACTTTCTCTTTTCTATCATTTTATTCTGTCTGTATCCTGCCTGTAACATGCTGTTACTCAAACTCTCAGGTTGGCTTTCTATGCTTAGTTAACCCTCTCACAAACCCCATCTCACAAATACACTAGGAAGTGTGCTCTACAAATTCACTAGCCATCTCTCAGTACAATCAAGCTGATAACAAAGGTTAACTCACACTTGGTAGAGCCATGTGTCTTCTCCCAAATTTCATTTTCATTCTTATTTGGTTATTTTCTTGGGGTTTTTGTTGTTGTTATTTTGCTTTTGAATGTACAGAACAGCTCTTTCAAAAATTATTTTTTCTTTTGGTTTATAGTCACTATCTGCGATAATAATGTTATCATGGTTTCAATTTATTTTTCTCTTCTCTCTCTCTACTTATAGAATTTATTTCAGAATCTGTTAAAGCTGTTATAACAAAGTTCTACGAACTGGATGACTGGTGATCTCACAGTTCAGGGAGCTAGAAATACAAATTTTTTTTTTGTTTGTTTGTTTTTGCGAGGTAGGGTCTCACTCTGGTCCAGGCTGACCTGGAATTCACTATGTAGTGTCAGGGTGGCCTCGAACTCTCGGCGATCCTCCTACCTCTGCCTCCCAAGTGCTGGGATTAAAGGCGTGCGCCACCACGCCCGGCTAGAAATACAAATTTAACATGTCAACAGACTTAGAATGTGGTAAGATCCTGCTTCCTGGTTGGTGAGCTTTCTGTTGTAACTTGACATGGTAGAAGGACAGAAGACTCCAAGGGAACATTTATAAAATGTCAATATCTCATTTATGAAGGGGTCCACCCTCGTGACCAAATTCTTTTCCAAAGGTCCCTGCTGCTAATGCCATATCCCTGAGGATTAGGCTTCCAGAACATAAATTTTGAAGGAATACATTCAGACCAAAGGCTTCCTATGGATTTGAGCTTATATTTTAGTTGGTGAATCATTTTTTTAGCGGCTATGTTTATTACTGGCAAAAATTCATAGTGGTGAAACTTGCTATCTTTTCTTACTTTATTTTCATTGTAAAAGGAAGCTACTGTTTATTTTTTATTTTCTTATTGTTTTAGGTATACCGAAGATAGAAAAGGGAAGACACTATCTTCTATTTTCAGTAATATTTGCACATTTTTACTAGTTTCCAATAAAACAAATAGCACTATAATTTAATGCTTTCCCCCAGAAACTTAGTTCTTTAATATTCACGTTATTCAGACATCATAGTGAAGGAGAAAAACAGCTTTTTAAAGGCAGTCAGCCAGGGACAAGGCTCAGGGACAACAAGGTGATGCCACCTTGACTGCCCTGGCAAGACTGGAACCCAGCAGCAACTTCCTGCTTCTTCCACAGCCTAGCATACATGGGTGGGCTGGCCCATCCTGAGTCAGCCCCTTGAGTCCACCAACCAATCAGGTCTTTCCCTTACATGCCTGAGTCTGATGATAAAGCTCCCCCTAATTGTATATGTCTGATCTGTATACAGGAGCCTAACCACGTGCACCCCCGCCCCCCGCATTGTCCTGGCACTGCATCCTCAGGAGAATTCTTATTTACCTGGGTATTTTCCTGCTTGCTTCCTAGATGCTTTCTCACTTTGTTACATGTATGAATTTCCACTAAGCTCTGAGCCCTTTACTGTCCATCTCTTAGCTTTCTTCTATTTGAAAGTGAAAGTCTTGAACTTTCTCACTTTGATTCCTGCATGTGTGCGTGCGTTTCAGAGGCTTTTTCTCCCAGGAGATTTCTCTGAGGAGATTTTCTCCATCTCCCCTTCCCACTTTC
The DNA here is from genome assembly GCA_036365145.1 of Orientallactaga sibirica. Taxonomy (NCBI): domain Eukaryota; kingdom Metazoa; phylum Chordata; class Mammalia; order Rodentia; family Dipodidae; genus Orientallactaga; species Orientallactaga sibirica. The sequence continues at coordinate 38,575,637 of JAEOAD010000013.1, forward strand.
CAGCCAAGCAAGGAGAATTCCTTTCTGGCTTGAGTCTTCCAGCTAGCCTTCTCCCTGAATTCTAATTCCCCATAAAATAAAACTCATAATTCATAACTTCATAACCCTTCTCAGAGATTTTTTTTTCAATTCTTTGCTAAATTAGATAAGGACCCAAAAGTTGGGATTCACAGGCCTGAGAACTTCCCCCTGGATCCCAATACCCTGCATCAATAGCTTAGTTACATTTTATTTATTTATTTTATTTATTTTGGTTTTTTGAGTTAGGGTCTTGCTCTAGCCCAGGCTGACCTGGAATTCACTATGTGGTTTCAAGGTGGTCTTGAACTCATCACGATCCTCTTACCTCTGCCTCCCAAGTGCTGAAATTAAAGGCATGCACAACCATACTCAAATCAATAGCTTATTAATTTCAAATTTCTAAATATTCTTCCCTCCTTCCCTCCATATGTCCTTCTTAGGCAACAGAACACTGTTGGCTTGAAAGCCAAACCATGTTTCCCTCCTGCCAGTGTTTTCTCTCAGGGTACCCTAGGAAGATGCTTAATTAGAAAGCATGATGATTTAAATGTTTAATTCTTTTAACTAGGTCCAAAACAGTATGACTGTACTTGTATAATTTATTTTTGACCAGCATATCCAAGCTCATTTTCCAATTAGTAGAACTGAATCAAGTTATTATTGACTAATTAATGAAATTAACTTATTATTTTCATAATAATACCACATAATCATCAATCATACTTAGATACGGGCTAGACATTTTTATGTTGGCTTATTAACAGCAGTATAGGATGCTATGTAGGATCAATGAGGAAAAAAAAAAAAACAGAGAGCTAAGAGAGTTTCTCTGTATGCTTCCCTCCGTGGATTCAAAGGACTTAGCCTGAAGACTAGACAAACTCTACTTTTCTTAGAATGATCTCTCAGAAATCAAGGGATGTCTTATACATCTCTGATAGCAATTATTCAGTTTTGTCCAGAAAATGTAGGAGAAATGGCTAAAAATGTAAGATTATTAAGCTTGGTTTTATCTTAGTTCTGGCCCTAAAGAGTTTGAAATCATGGGCAAACCATAAATTCTCAATTGTTAAGGCTATTATGCCACAGAATTGTTGGGAGGACTAAATGAATATGTGCTTGTGAAAACATTTTAAACTATAAAGAATTATGAAAAGATATTGACTTTATTTTGTTATCTTCATCAGCAGCATCCCACAGCTCATACTCATGTTTATGACCATTACAAATAATGCCTTATGCCATATTTATTTATGTGTATATTTATATGTACCATGATAGTAAACAACTTGATTGTAAAGTGAAACCAGGCCTTATTTTTATTTTTATTCTCCCCTATGTGCACATAAATATGTTGAAATGTTTTCTAAATGGTTTCTAAATGGTTTATAGATGGTTTGTTCCTGTATTTTAAAATGCCTCCTATCAGTTCAGCTCTCAATTTTAAAGCAGCTCAAACTTACTGAGATTTGAATTGGAAATAGAAATTGTCTTGAGCATTTTAAGTACAGAACTTCATTGGATCACCTAATAGCACTGTGAATGTAAGATACTGTGGCAATTTCTACAGCAAAAATGAGACTTTGCTATGGTAGACAATTTCTCACTCACTCTCAAAAAGGCGGTGCTTGCCTTGAAACATGAAAAGACCAAGAAATCATCCATGAACCACTCCTGCAGAATGTGTCCAAAAAACAAACTCATCTTGCTGCTCCTCAGTGTCATTTATAGTTTATATTGAAAACTTCAATTTCTCTACCTGCCATTGTTTGCCACTGACTACCTAATGGATAAAAAGCTAAGTCATGTCTCTAATCCTAGCACTCAGGAGGCTCAGATTACAGCATCCCCTTGAGTTTGAGACCTGCCTTGGCTACAGAGTGAGATCTGGGCTAGAGTGAGACCCTGTCTTTAAACAAACAAACAAAACAAAACAAAACAAAAAAACCTTAAGCCATCAGTCACTAATTTTGACTAATTTCAAAGAGGATGATTTTCATTGAACGAATTTCAAAAGCCATAAGATATGGGCATGAGGCTAGGCCCACATAGGCCTCCAGAACACTCTCATAGGAGCAGGGTTCATATTTCCAATAGAGCATAAGACAGTGTGGATAACATGGGCTCTTATGAAATATTGGCCAAGTTGAAGTGAATCAACATTGATGAATTAAATGAGATAATAGCAGGAAACTCAGAGTAATGAATGATGAGCAGGTTGTCATAGAAATAAAGGTAACAAAAGATCATCATCTGTCTCAAAGCTAGTCAGCGTAAACATACATACAGGAATAGAGACGGCTTATACCCTGAACATGTATTTAATAATGGGTCATTTCAACTATTTAATCACTTGCCAAGAAAAACAAAGATGAAGATATAACCAGACTATTTTTAATACAATGCATTATCAAACCATATTATACTTTGTTAGATGAGGAAGTTGGTAAAAAACACCTTTGAAAGTTTTAAAAACACCAACAAATGTTAAACATTAATACAAAAGTTTACATCCTCCAACTCTCACCTTTGTTCAATCATCCCTTCCCATAGAGGGTTAGACTATGTCAGTGAGAAAGACACAGGATGTCAAGGCAGATGGCGAAGTTAAAATGCTATCTTTGTTATTCTGATCCTGAGAAAGTGACTTGTCTTCTCTAAGAGTGGTTCTCAAATTGGAGATGAAGAAAGATTACCAGAGATGCTTGTTCAACAAGGATTTCCAGGTATTACAAACGATTATTGATTAATAGACATTCTTTGAATATAAACTCCCCCCACCCCCACATAACCTGATATGTTTGTGATTAAGCCTTTACTCAGTCTCCAGCTGGTGGAGCCCTTTGGGAGGTAGAGTCTTGCTGTAGGCGGTGAATCCCTGAGGGCAGACCTTGCGTTTTATTAGCTGAGCTTGCCAGTGCTAGCTGGCTCACTCTTGCTGCTAGTTCCCAGTTGCTGTAGCAAGACATTACACCCAGCTTTGGTTTTACTGTGCTCACGTACTTCCCTGCCATGATGAAGCTTCCCCTTGAGACTATAGGTTGAAATAAATCTTTTCATACCATTGGGTGTTTGGTCAGGTGTTTTATCCCAGCAATGAGATGAAACTGCAACAATAGACATAAGGCAAGTCCTTGGAATATGTGTGTGCATGTGGTTATGTGTGTGGTCCCTATAGTCTATATAATATGCATACATATATATTCATGTGTAATAACCTTATGATGTACATGTAAAATAACCATGCATGTATATAATAACTTAGCTTTTGATAGGTACCTCAGGATATTCTAATGAAGTTGTTCCAGGACTGTCATTTAATCAAAAACCTCTCCTGTAGTCCATAACTTCTTATTTATAAGGAAGTAATAATTTCCGCAGGAACTGGTGAAAGGGTTGTAAGAAATGTGTGTGAAATCATATGGTTCAGTGCTGTATGTTTAAAAGTGGTAAATAAATGTTGTCAGGAGTTATTTGGAAAGGCCCGCAGGTAGCATCCAGCAATATTCATGCCCACCTCTGCTGCTCCCACGCTTTAAAGCTTTCCCAATGTCTCATGTTGTTGCTGCCATCAGCAGAAAATGCATCAGGAAAACCACCTAACTGAGTGAATCAAATTTCAGATTCTTAAACACATCTCACAGAGACTTCATAAAGAAAATGTGAAGAATGATACGTGAAGTCTGCTGCTTCAGGACCTCAAGGCCTGAAGCCCAGTTTAAACTCACCTGAGTGTGTCAATGTCCATTAAAAAAAAAAAAAGCAGAAATAACTTTATGTTTTAAGCAGTAGGAATTTACTACAACATTTCCAAAGTTTTAGAAGGACTGGAAGAGAAAAAAAAGGGGGGGGGGTTGGTGTTCAGTTTACTTAGAGAAGAGAGAGAGACTAATAAAAGGAAGCTGGAATTTTCTCATAGGAATAGAAGCCCAAATGGGGAAATTATACTAATGAAGACCCTATTTGATGTTCTGAGGTTGTTCAAGGTAAGGTTGCTGCTACTTGATAGAAAGCTGTCATCCTGCCCACAACTCGTTTCCTGCATGGTGGAACCCCCAAGCCCATGGATGCTGCACCGCTGATACAGAGGATGTGTCTATTGGTATCTCTGTTGCTCTACCCAAGCCAGAGCAGGGTGACGCTGTGCTGTTGAGAAAGCAGGCTGCCACCCAATGGAATTTTCTACCTAAGCAGGACTGCAGAGCCTGGATTTCTGCCGTGACATGATGAAAAGCAGTGGGATCTGTCTTCTTCCTTCCTACTGCACTCCAGCCTCCACTCAGGGTTCTCCATTCATAGAACATACTCAGAAGCCCAGTGGCAAGGGAATCTGAGAAAAGCAGTTGTCAGGCTTCTACTTCTAGGCCCTTGTGACCCAGAGGACAGCAGAAAAGGAAAGGAATGTTGCCAAGAGCCTGACACATTGAGGATCACAAATTAGAACCCAGCAAAGACCATGTAGAAAGACCCTGTCTCAACAAATAAATAAATAGGGCCTGAGGAGATAGCTGTCAGTAAAAATGCTTGCCATATGAGGACCTGAGTTCTGATCCCTAGCACCCATGTAAATGCTGGGTAAGTGTGAAAGCCTGCCTGTGATCCCAGCACATCGAAGGCACATAGAGGGCACCTGGGGTAAGCTGGCTGGCTGAACAAGCTAAATCAGTAAGCTCTAGGTTTAAGCAAGAGACCCTGTCTCAGTAAGTGTGTTGGAGAACAATTCAGCCTCAAGTCTCTATATGCACACTTGACACGTATACACACGCACATGCGCGCGCACACACACACACACAACAAAAACTTAAAATGAGTAAGATGATACATTTGGGTTTTATAAACTAGTTGACATTTCAGGAATGAATAAGAGCTTTTGTCTGGAATTTTCCAGCCTAAGAAACTGTGATTTCTTCCTTGAGGACTGAAACCTTCTTACTCCTCTGAACATTGGCATACAAACTTTTGAAGACAACTATCAAACACCTAACAGATTATTTAGTAACTATTCCTCATACAAAGCAATGCCTTCTAAAGAACTTAATCCATGTTTTATCCCCCCTCTGTGACCTGGTACCCAATAAAGGTCCTTAAATATGGCATGAAAAATGTTCGCAATAATACTGCAAAGGAAAAAGCTTAAACAATAAAACCTTGTTTAAACAATGAAAGTAATTTAGAATAGATATGAGTTTTAAAACTTTCTAATTTAAGAACCATTAAATTAAAATATATTTTTTAAAAAGTTTTTTTGCTATTAGAATTCAGCTCTTAAATTAGATGATGTTGGCTCTTGGGGTATGTTGTGTTTAGTAACCTTCTCCCTTTATCGAAAGATCTAATATACACTGCTTGGGACCCAGTATAAGTACAAACTCGTAGGCTTCCCTTCCTCTTCAGGGTCATTCACCCTTACTCTAACTTCTAGGTTCCCTGAGCATATCTCACAAAGGGTATCACTTGATTATCTAGTTGAGGTTGTAGTGACCACTGAGGACAGTAATTTCTAGTGAAACTACTTGTGCTTCAGTTTATATTTTTATTATCATTCAAGAATTTGTGTGTAACTTTGATTCACATTCCATTTTTTTGAAAAGGTGCATAATTTCCTGACTCAATATTCCTGATCTTAACTTTAGTAAAAACTCTTCAGGTCACTCATTGGATGTCTGAATTATTTACACAGTCTGTCCAAGTCAAAATGTCTCTTTCCATCATAAAAATATTTTATCTTTAAGCCTCTATAATACCCTAGATGCTTTTCACGTTCTTCACTACAACATGATTAGCTTACCATGTCCTTAGCTCAAGAATCATATGCTAACTTAAATTCGAATACAGCTTTCCTGGACCTTAAGGAAAAGTTGGATATTCAAAAGCTTTGAAAACCTCCATTGGCCAGTTCATGGACTTTCCTCTTGTTTTGACTGCCATACGAATCAGCTCCAAATCCCTCTAAGTTTCAGTTCATATTCTCAATGATAAAAAAAAAAAAAAGCACGGATGATCTACAAGCATTGATCTCTGCAGTGTGATCAATTATCTGTGGAGCTGGTGGGGCGGAGGAGGCGTGTGTTGTTCAAACAGAGCAGCCAACATTGTAGCAAAGCTAATTAGACAATTGCAAATTAGATGTCCACGTTGGAATATAAATGTCTGGTGACACGGTCCATGTCTCACATATCCAAGTACTTCATTTTACCTACAGTATTTAATTCCATATAATAGATGTCATGGATTGAGACCCAGAGTGTCATGCTTATAGATAGGGATTTTAGGGATATAAAATGAGGCCATGAGTATGAAGCCCTGACCAGTAATATTCATGTGATTATAAACAGCGAGATACTATACACATCCCTATTTTTACCTTTGTGCTTTCAATCCTAGAATTGCCCATTTCTCAAGAAATCCCTGCTCCCTTTAATTGAGTGCTTAGGGACCCAATTTTCTTAACAAAGTGAGTTAACTTAAGCTTTTCAAGCCCAATTTTGAGAAGCAATTTGCTAGTAGGAGACTGCATTGTCTTCACATAATTTCAAGATGGTATTGATTTGAAACTCAAACCCTGATTGAGTTGTTTCAGGAGTAGTAGTTGATGCTCTCAGAAGTCTAGCAACTAAGACATAAGGCATGAGGTTTTATGAATGTTTCATATTTCTACCTAGTGTTTCTGAAATTTTTGCCATGGTGTGAATTGCACAAATTCAATGGTTTGCCAGCATAGGGTTCTTTGTGAGATAAAATTCCAACCCCTTAAAGCATCTAGTTGTACACAGTCTAACTTCACAGATTATTTTATAAGCTCAGGGAACTATTTTAAACCAGGGATCATCAAAGTCCATGTGTAAATTAACTTGGCAGCCAGACAATAAATATTTTTAAGTTTCATGTGGTGCTCAATCTCCATTTCAAGCTCTCTTCAGTGATAAGGCAGAATAAGCTTTAATACATGAATGAATGGGAATAAATATGTGTCAAAGAAAACTTTATTTGTTAAAAAAACACAGAAAATGTGTGTGCCATGCTAATTCCTACTGTAAACCATGCAAAACTAATAACAGCAAATGTGACAGTTCAGTTTTAATGTAGTCTCAGAGTTCAAGATAGTCACTTTCATGTTTTGTGCTGATTCCTTCTAATTCTTAAATTTCAAATGATGAAAAATGTTTCCATGCATACAGTTTTTCTCTAGCATTTGTCATTTAATATTAAAATCAGAATATATCTCCCTCGGCAATACTTGGTCCTCTCCATGTTCCATACCTCTGTCACCTTCTTGTATTCATCCGATTTTATAGTGGGTATCCCCCACATCCTGACCCTTCCCAAGTTGACCAGGTATATCTCATTCTCTACTCAACACTCATCACCATCACAGGAGCTCATGATGCCATCCCAGAATTTTACACATGCAATGTTTCTTATGACAGGTCGCAGTCAAAAAAGGGCCAGAAAAAATGAGTAAGCAACTCTCTTCCTACATGAGTTAGTATCTTTTCTTTAACCACTTGTCATATTACTGGTATGTTTCCTCCAATTTTTACTGACATTTTATTAATAGACTCCTATATGCAATGATTTAAATTTTCAATGTTTTTTCTTAATTTTTTTTTTAGCAATTTATGGTTTTAAGCTGATAAAATCCTTTCCTAGACAGTGATTTTTTTACATTTATTTTTCAGTTAAATTCTTGAACCAAGAAAGTTAAAATAAATACTTACAAGGTTCAGTGTGTTGGTACATGGCTGTGATCCCAGCACTTGAGAAGGGAGGAGGTTTTCTAGTTTGAGGCCAGCATACTGAGACCTTGTCAAAAAAACAAATAATGTGTGGCCAACAGTCAGAATATCATTTCTTCATTAACAAAATGGTTAGAAATTTGTCACGTGTGATAGAAGTCAGCAACTAAATTTCATCTTGTTGGAACCATTTTGTTATAATTAAAATGGAAAATACACACAGAAAAGCAAATAAACCTCCAGAAATGTTGGCTAATTTAATTAAATACATTTATTGATGGTTGCACTTTTTAAAAATGTGTATATATGTGTACAGTGTGTATGTGTGTATGCATGTTCAATGTGTGGGTGTATGTGTGGAGGCCAGAAGTCAACATCAAGTGTCTTTGTCTATCACTTCTCCATTTTATTTTTATGAGAAAGGGTGACTCACTGAACCTGGAACCCTCTGATTTGGCAAGACTAGCTAGCCAGCAAGTCCTAAGGATCCTTCTGCCTCTGCCTCCCTAGCAGTGGAATTACGGGCGTGCACTGCTGTGATCACAATTTTATGTAGGAATGTTTTATGAGAATCCAAACTCAGGTCCTTATGTTTGCACAGTAACCAGTATACCCACTGAGCCATCTCCCCAGCCCCCAGTTACACTTTGAGCATCTTCAAATGTTCTATTAATGACTTCTTATAGTTTAATCTTTTGTCTCCCAGAGGTATTTATAGATTTTCTTGATTATAAATGTCATATATTTGGAGTGAAGGTTATTTCTAGATTTTTAATCTTTTATTTTAATTTATTTTTTATATTTTTTATTAGTTATGTATATAGTATATATACAGCCATGATGGTACCATTGTTAGCCTTCTCCTTGTCCTCCCCCCATGGGTTTTGTGGGTTTTGGCTTATGGGGGCAGCAATCAGTTATGCAGGAGAGGCAATGATTCTGTGTATAATGACCCAATTCATGGCTCTAACAACCTTTCCACCCCCTCTTCGGTGAATTTCCCTGAGCCATGTTGATTATAATTTTGAGTGTTATTTTTTTATTTAACAGCTAGATAGGTTTATTAGTTTTAAATAGTTTTACCATTTTCTTTATTAGTTATGTATATAGTCAGTGTGTAAATAGTACATGTTGGTAACATCCTTACCTTTATCTCTGTTCTCCCCCCTCTGAAGGGACCCTCCTTGTTGGGGATGCCAGTTATCCCCATGGGGATTGTGGGTCATACATTGTGGGGGTAGCCATCATTTATGGGGAGAGGCAATGTCTCTGTGTGTAATGTCCCAACTTGTGGCTCTAACAATCTTTCCACTCCCTCTTTCACAAATTTCCCTGAGCCATGTTGGGATCGTTTTAGGTCTACTTCAGTGATGAGGTCTTGGGAGCTTTGTGTCTCTGTATCTCTGATTTGGTAGGAGTTGAATGTTCTCTGTGTCTATCTTTTCACCCTTGTACTGATACCAGGTTCACCATTCTACAAATGAGTAAATGAAACACAATTATTCCTGGCTTTATAAAGTTATCTTGTATGTAGCTGAATTTTCATAGTCATCCTAATGTTGTATAAAGGTATGCTGGTGCAGTTGTGTACTAAAGAAATGCACTTAGCCATATGAAGGAACTATGTACTGAAAGTCATTATTTTTATTTTAAAAATGTGTTTTAGTATTTTATTTATTTATTTGAGAGATAGCGAGAGAAAGAGGCAAATAGAGAGAGAATGGGCCCCCTAAGGTCTCTAGCTTCTGCAAACAAACTCTAGATGCATGCTCTACCTTGTACACCTGGTTTACATGGGTATTGGGAAATCACACCTGGGTCCTTAGGCTTTGCAGGCAAATGCCTTAACCACTAAGCCATCTCTCCAGACTGAAAGTCATTGTTGATATGATATATTTTGAGGTCACTTATGCCCACTTATTAAGGTTATAATACTTTATAACTTACACTTGATTCCTGGCTGCCTATAATAGCCTTAGGTTCTTCTGATTCTAATATGCTAGTTTTCTGTATTGTATAGCCACCCTAAGTGATTTCCCAAACAAACAATTCGTGTTTCCTTAATTGTAGCGCCCGCGCTACCACCAAGACCCCAAGCTGGGCGAGGTGCCGAGGATTGAAAAGACAATCACTGGGTCATTCGTGCTTCAAGAATGCCGTTTATTGAAGTCAGAGGGTGCTATATATACAGCCTTACAGCACTGTGGAAAAGTACCAGGGTCAGAAGGTCATGTTCTCATATCCTGTTGTTTACTGTTAAGCAAGAGCCACCTGGGGCAAACGGAACTTGCGGTTAGGCCATAAAATGGGAGTGGAACAGGATGTTTTTAGGTAAAATTCCTTGGTCACGGCAGTCAAGCAGGTCAGCAGACTCCCCAGGAGGAGGGTTGGACCCCACACTTAATTGATGCTAATTGTTTATAGTTGATTCTTATAGTTTCTGAATCTGTAGGAGAAATAGAATTTAACTTCCTCTTTTTCAATGCCAACATTAAAACATATTCTTACTCCCTTTACTTCCTGGAGGTATATTTCTCCAGTTTGTTGATATTTTCACTTTGTTTATAATTTTTTTATGAAAATAGTTTAAATATGTATGTATTTATAGCTAACTTATTTTGACTGGTTTATTGGCCTTGTGTTTACAGATCCTCTTGGGCAGCAAGGATTCAATCACTAGAACCTATTAATGTTGAAAAGTTTTCTTCCTTGTGATGCAAGAATCTGTAATCTGTAATCTATAAAATGAGGTCATGGAGTCCTTGTGAAGATGAGATGCTGCATTCTAATATAGATACTATACATTTGCATTTGTTATTATTCTTAATTGCCCTTTACTTTATAGTTATTTTATTTAAATTTTTAGAGCACAAATACTGTAACTTTGTTTCTAAAAGATAAAACTTTAGTGTGTTAAGGCTGTAGGAAATCCCAGTGAGGTCCAGAAGAAACCCCCAAGTTTCATTAACTCTAATATATACAATGATGTATGCATGAACAATCTGACATGATAATCACACAAGTAGAATAGTGGCACACAAACATGGTGGGTAACCAGCTGCTCTTGATTTGGCTAACAGATCTGCTCAGTGGAATGGAACTCATAGCTGGAACTGGGAAAAAGTCAGAACCATATCCAAAAAATGAGCCTGCTTTCCAATATTAAACTTCCACCATCATGGGCTACAAGAGGGCCTACACCTATGAAATTCCCCCTAAAATAGTAATAGTCCCATTTATCTAATGCTGACTTCACTCTCTGTTGGAGAATTTGCTTCTCTTTTTCATATGGACAATGAACCTGAGGAGAGAATCAGCCCATCGCACTTCACTAGGGCCCCAGCTGAAACCATAGAATAATTGGGGAAATGAGCAAGACTGCTGCTTTCTTGGTGAACCTGATACCAACACAAGTATGAAGGAGACAGACACAGACAACACTCAACTCTTACCAAACCAGATATTCAGAGACACAGAGGCTCCCAAGACCTCATCACTGAAGTAGAACTAAAACAAAACCAACATGGCTCAGGGAAATTCACAGAAGAGGGGCCTGAAAGATTGTTAGAGCCACAAGTTGGGTCATTATGCACAGAGACATTGCCTCTTTCCCATAACTGTTGTCTACCCTGACAATGCATGATCCACATTCCCCAAAGAGGAGGGTCCCTTTGGAGGGGGGATGACAGGGAGGAGGCTAACAATGGACCAACATGAATGCATTCACATTATGTACATAACTAATAAAAGAGAGAAAGAGAGAGAGAAGCCAGGTGTGGTGGTACACACCTTTAATTGCAGCATTGGGAGGTAGAGATAAGAGGATTTCTGTAAGTTCGAGGCTACTTTGAGATTACATAATGAGTTCCAGGTCAGCCTGGGATGCAGCAAGACCCTACCTCAGAAAATGAAAACAAAAAAGAGACAATACAGGTAATTCATCTATGACATCTCCTTAATTAATATAAAAAGATGTCCAAGTTCAGAGAAGATAAAATTGGTAATAGAGGGGAAATCACATGTTAGAAAAAATAAGATATGGTAAATTTTTAATCTGCTTTCTTGTCTGCCACTCTTGAGGTTAGCACTTGATATATGTCAATCTATTAATTAACTCTCTGAAGACTGACATTATTACACCCTTTCACAGTTGAGGAAACTGAGGCTCTATAAAGTTTTCTTATTTAAAATATATCATTTGAAAACATTAGACTGCAAGCCAGACTGATACTAAAAATCCAATAGACCCAAGAACAAAATGTTTACCCTTGAGTAAGAATAACAAATACTGCCTGAAGGTATTAGAAGGGCTAGTAATGGAAAGGGAACATTTACTCTAGACTAGAGCCTCTTGAGAGATATGCAGGAAGATGAGGTGTTTAAGAAAAGACCCAAGAATGAACAGCTATCCACTAGAAGAAAGTAGCCAGAGAGTGCCTGGCACTGAAAAATGGAAACAATATTAGTTCACGCAAGCAAGGAAGAGTGGAGCAATAATTTAAACCCAAGTCTGGCCGACTCCTAACCTCAAGCATGCTCAGAATCATCTATATGAGCAAATCATGCTGTTTACCTCTACCCCCTCCTGCTTGAATCTTGCTGAACATTTTCATACAGATTTAATCTCCATTAAAGTCCAAATCACCCTTCAGAGAAAAAGGCACAGACAAAAGTGCCACGAATAGAAAACTCTTAAGAGCTGGATGATCATTCCTTTTTTCCCCTTTGGGCAGAGCACCTGCTGCCATCCACTATTTCCTGGCCTTGATTTGTTGCCAGGCTATTGAAGGACTCCCAACACGGGGCTCTCAAAGCAATCAGACCAATTTACTAGCCATGAAATGACCCAGGAGAGGACGCTGAACTGGTTTATATATACTATAACCCCCAGCACTTAGTGGAGTCTCCTTAATCCCTCACACAAAGCCCTGAAAGAGGCAGTAATTTGAGAGGGATCCCAAAGCTATTAAGAGAACACAGAACTGAGGGAGCAAGTCTACTCCCTAAGGAGCCATTCTTCCAGGAGAATAAGCCTTGGAGAGAAGAGAAGGAAGAGGGACATAGCAGCTCATGCAAAACTAAGCCAGTACCTGAGAATCAACTGTGCTTTTGGCCCTGACATACATACTGAAAAACAATTCTGTGTTTGCTGAATTATATGCACAAGTGAATCAAAGACAATATGCCAGGCATTTCACATGGGCATAGCAGTGCTTTTATTTTGAATTAAAAAGTGAAATGTTCCTGCTCTTAATCTGAAAACATTTTAAGTGCTTTTTATACTTTTCTGTTCCCTTTCAACCTCTCCTCATTTTCTGTTAAATTTGCCATTACTTACACAGGTGCATTATACAGGATAACAAGCCTAAGACAATACATGTTGCAGAAGAAAAGAAAGAGGGATGAATAAAATGTACCACTTTTCAAAAATATAATGACATCTTTCTGGATAAGTAGGATCATACACTTATGACAACACATTTATATTTGTTTGAATGTATATTTATGCCACTTCTCAGGGTGACTTTGTCGTTTTGGCTAACAATGAAGGGAACGTTATTCCATTTGCTTAGATGTGTCAGTGGAGGTAGGCCCCTGTGGTAGCATAGGAAATACTAAGCACTTGCAGTAAGAACCGTGTTTAAGAATGAAAGCATGAGTTCTGGGGAGTGGTTTCAGTGGGTCATGCATGTCAAAAGCCAGGCATAGCACGCATGCCTGTACCCCTGGTGCTGAATGGAGTAGGAACAGGAGAATCATTGGGGTTTGCTGACTCCAGGTTTAGTGAGAGACTGTCTCAAGGAAATAACTGGAATAATAATAATTAAAAAAAGGACATCAATGTCCTCTGTCATCTGCACACATGGATAGCCACATGTGCATACATCTCACATGTGACATAAAATCAGAATGCAAGCATACATGTTGAACAGTGAAGCCCATATGTGATGGTTGGTAGAAGAGGGGAGCTCCTGTCACTTCAAAAACCTTCAAGAATATCACTAGGATGCAGGGGAGATATGTCAGTGGTTAAAGGCTTATGCTTGCAAAGTTTGTTGGTCCAGGTTTGATTCACTAGTACCCATGTAAAGTCTTGCCCAAAGTTGCAAATACATCGGAGTTCATTTGTAGTGGATGGGGGCCCTGGCATATCCTGGCATATTCTTTCTGTGACTCTTATCTCTTTCTCTATACTTACAAATCAATAAATAAAAAATACATTTTCAAAATAAGAATATGAGCTAGTGAGATGAGGTGAATTCTATCATCCATGTAACATGAAGATGAATTTGACTTACCTTCCTATGTTCTTTGTTCAATTTAGAGCACATGCAATCTCTTATGGCCATGTTTACTATTGTGAATTACACTGGCTAAAAATTTCATAGGCATGCATTCTTTGAAACATCTTTCAGTTACTTTGAAGCACATGTAATATAAATGAAATGATAACTCCCATTTTGTCAGACAGTAGCACAGGTATAGCTTTCCTCATTTTTCATGGGTCAGATAATTAAATACCACCTTGTATTTTTATTTTCTTTTCTCTTTATTACACAAATGGAATCCACTGCTCAAAACATCCCAATAACTTTGTGTGAAATTTTAGACATGGTAAGATGAGATACATTGGGACTAGGGAGATGGCCTAGCAGACAAAACACTTGCTGTACCAGTCCTGTTTCTGGATTCAGAGCCCCCCAGAACATACATAAAGCCCACTGATGTAGCGCTAGCTTCTATATCCCAGTGCACCTACAGTAAGAAGGTAGGCAGTGCCAGATGAATCCCCCACAAGCCCACAGGCCAACTAGTTTGGCAAACACAGCTGTGAGCAAGAGACCCTGCCTTAAACATAGTGGAAGGCAATGACTAACACCTCTGACCTCCACATGCATACTGTGGAATGTACACACATGACCATACACAGATGAACCCAAAACACACACCTCTCAAAAACAATTATGTACTAAGATCTTAATAGAGAAATAAACAACTATGTAAGCCAGTAACTAGCTGATATGTGGTAAATCTATTAGGCTTAAAAAAATAAAAATAATTATAGACAGACTTCCGGTAGCTGATTCCTGATCAGTTCTGCAGCCACACATGGACATACATCAACCCCCAGTGAATGAGTAATTGAATTTAAGCAAAATACACTTCATTCCAACCAACTATGAGGCAAATATGTTTTTGTTATTTTTCAGTAGTTATAGAATACTTTCCTTGGATACAGAAAAAAATCAACAAAATAATCATGGATTTGTGTATATGATAATGGCTAAAGAATTCTTCTCCCTCCCACTCCTTTATAATAATTAAAGTTATATGGACATGTTAGTGAAATACAGCTGCTAGCCCAGAAGACTTGGATAATAGGAAGAGGTCATAGAACTCAATGCTAAGAAGCAAAAGCAGTCATCAGATATGCATGGCATTGCTCATAACGACAGCACTTACTCTATTCAGCTGGAAAACCCCTGCCATAATTCCAGGGCCTGATATATAACCAGCCAAGCTTAGTGTTTTTGTTGTTACTAAGAGTTTTTTTTCTTTTTTTTTTTTTTCAAACATAGAGTGAGTTCTAGAGATAAGGAACAAGATAAAATGATCTCTGGAAGTCACTTTGATTCCTGCATATTTCAAAATATGGTAGGAAAATTGAGTTTCCATGTTTACTCAGAAAATCAAGAGGTAACGTGATGTAACTTACATTGCATAATTAGCTTCACCCATTATTACACAAATGCATGTATGATCCCTTTTGTCTGAGTAGACTCCAAAGAATGAGTTTTGATTTTCTTTCAGATACTGTGTGTTGTCTGAACTCAGCATGATTTGCACCGTGGGGAGCAGTGGACACCCACCTCAGGCTTGCAGTGAGGCATTGTTGAGAAGAAAACAGGCCACTGCTTTGATCAAAACTCGCATTGGTTGCAGGAATCATGGGACAAGCTCAATGATAGTTTCTTTTGAGTTATTCACTGCAGATGTGCAGAGCATTTAATTTCTTGTGCCAAATGGCGAATTTAATGCAATTTGTGTGCATTCATTATTTGTAGTATAATAGTGCACTCTGCAGGATTTCATTTCTAAATGCAAGATGTGCTAATTATGCCTTTGAGGGAGACAGAAATATAAAAGAAAAATAAGAGAAAAAGGGAATAAACAAGGAAGAAGAAAAAAGCTGAGGGGAAGAAAGTAATCAGGAAATTGCACAATAGTGTTCTAGAAGCCCTCAGTCATAGCTCGCCTCACTCAACAGGATAGGAGACTCCTCTTAATTCGAGAAGAGAAAGGAGGGGGAAAAGAATTGTATTGACTACAAAATGCCCTGCTTCATATATTTTAAGGACTTGAGTTGGACAGAGATGATTCTATCTGATCAGAAGGATAATCCACGGATTATCTGAAGAAATAATTAGATATGGGTCACTGTAGGATCTTAAACTGGTTTCATCTTAGCCTTCAACCTTGATAAATTAGTGCTGTCTGCCACGGATAGGGGCAATGGTATCACAACTACCACAGAGCTGTAGCCCCATGATGTGGTAAAAGAACACTGAACTGGTAGTCAGAGGATCTGTAAGGAAGTCCAAATCTCATTATTTCATTGTTTTGTAATTCCATGCCTTGGAGGAGTATCTTGCCCTAATAAGTATGTGCTAGCATAAAAACTCACTTAATACTCAGACTAAGAGGACATTGACATTGAGTGACAGTCACATTTGTAGAATGTTATCTCATCATCAGTTTCTTCCAATTTTGATTACACCATGGAGCAGGAGGTATTCCTGGCACATTGGTTACCTTTCTTGACACTGTAACAAAGTCCCTGACAAAAAAAAAAAAAAAAAAAAAAAAAAAAAAAAAAAAAACTTGAGGGAGGAAGGACTTATTTTAACTCTTGATTTCAGTGGTTTTAGTCCATCATGCATAGTAGAGTGAGCTGTTCAATTTATGCATACAGGAAGCAGGTCTGAGACAGTGGGGGACCAGGGAAAGATAGCCTGGTGTTGAGGGAAGTAAGTCATACCCAGTAACACAGGTTCCTTCAGCCAGGTCTCACTTTGCACAGTTTCTATCTCATTCCCATGTCAATAGCCTGTTCAAATTTGAAACCATCAATGAATGGGTTAAATCACTGATCAGGTCAGAGTCCTTATGTTCCATCATCTCTAGAAATGTTTCCACAGATTCATGCAGAGGTGTGCTTAAATTTAAAGACTTCTAGGGAATCTCAAGAACCACCTAGGAGACAAGGCACTGGGGATGTCTGCAAGAGAGTTTCTAGATTAGGTTACTTGTGATGGATGATCTACCTTAAATGTGGGCATCACCGTCCCATGGGATGGAGTCCCCAATTGAATGAAAGAAGTGAGCTGAACAGCCACATTTCTCTCTCTGTGCTTCCTGATTATAGATGTGATGCGACCAGCTGCACCACACTCCTACTGCCATGCCTTCCCCACTATGAGGGACTGTACGATCAAACTGTGAGCCAAAATAAGCCCTTCCTTAAGTTTCTTCTCAGGTATTGGATCTCAGCAATGATAAAAGTAATCAATACAGCCATCATAAATGTGGCAGAACAGAGAGAGAACCATGGAGGCCAGCAGAGAAATCTGGATTCCAATCATGGCTCCCTTCCTTCCTTCCTTCCTTCCTTCCTTCCTTCCTTCCTTCCTTCCTTCCTTCCTTCCTTCCTTCCTTCCCTCCTCCCCTCCCTCCCTCCCTCCCTCCTCTTTCTTTCTTTCTTTCTTTCTTTCTTTCTTTCTTTCTTTCTTTCTTTCTTTCTTTCTTTTTAAGTGTAAAGTGTACAGAATATGCTACAATGTGTTATTGCTGCTCCTCTCCTGGGGCTAAGCTGCGAGATCATAAGAGGCAGACTGTAGTATTTACAACTGTAGTATTTACGAGTCTGCATCTCAACTTGAAGATGCCTTGAGGTTCACTGTCATTTTCTTAGACACCTGAGACCATCACAGCATGATGTAGTCAGTCTGCTCTAGTAGATGCTGAGAAGCTACCAGTCTGAAAACTGAAGCACCAAAATGTACACCAATCTCCAGGTATGTGACAGAAATCATTTTGGGAGCTCTATAACCAATGGAACCATCAGATAACAGTGGCTACAAGGCATGCCAGATGACACCTGTCAAAGAACCACCCAATTGCCAAACCACAGAATTATAAGAAAGAATGGACTATAACTATTTTATGCCTATCACAATTTTATTATATTTTATTATAGTATAATAGATAAAACAAGGGTTGGTATATAAACTACATAATATAACACATTAATGGAATAATAATTATGACAAAAATATAGGAACTCAATAAAGGGAAGAAAATATTACTACCTTCCTTTTATATATGTGAAATCTCAGGTTTACCACAATTGGATGAATTATTTAAGGTCACAGAACTTTTACTTGTAAGACAATATAGTATAAAAATTAAGAGCCAGGTGTGGTGGTGAATGCCTACAGTCCAAGTTCTTAGGAGACTAAACTAGGAGTATCTCTTTGAGTTCAAGGCCAGCCTGGGCTACAGGATAAGTTCCAGGTTATCTGGTATTAGAGTAAGACTTTGCTTTGTAAAAAGAAATCATGGACTAATTGGAAAGAAGGGATCAATGGAGGGAAAATTTGTTCACATTTATGGAAGTTGTCAATCAAAAAGTTAAAAATAATAAATATAAAATAATTAAAAGGAAAAGCAGAACCTCTGCTGTTACTCTACTTGACCATTCAGAGTGAGACTATATATAAGTTATTTATCTATAAGATGAAGCAGTGATGTTGCTTACCTGACATACATAAAAGTTAGCATGGTATCCAGAACATAGTAAGCCCCTGAGACAGTGGTAAATAGTTTAGTGAAGTTTTCTATTTTATTTATTTATTTATTTATTTATTTATTTATTTATTTATTTGCAAGCAGAGAGAGAGAGAGAAAGATAGAGCCACTGTGCATTCCAGGGCCCCTATTCACTGCAAATGAAGTCCAGATCCATGAATCACTTTGTGGCTTTACATAGGTGTTGAGGAATCAAATCCTGGTCATTAGGATTTACAGGCAATTGCCTTAGCCATTGAAACATCTCTCTAGCTCCAAAGCTTTCTGTTTTAAAAGATTAAATTAATTCATTCCTCTGTTGACAAATGTCATCATTGAGTAGGGATTCTGTGGGCCTTGAGACTGAGGTCTTCATTTAAATCAATAGACAAGATTAAGAACACAGCATGATCGAGTGTTGGGAGGTTCATCCCATAGGAAGGTGAACCTATAGGAGTGGACAAACATTAGCGAGCAAATGGCTGAACACAGATATTGCAGATGCAGTTTTCTAGTACACATTCATGACTCAGGGGTTATGATACAAAGCAGTAGATTAAGAGGTGAGAATAAACTAAGAAAAAGGCATTATCACTCCAGGGGCTACTCATGGTCCAGTCTATTAGAGGTAGAACAAGAGCCATGAGCTCCATGCTTTCTTTTCAATAATAATTCTGTGCATGGCTAAGGAAAAGTCACTGTTGGGTCCTGTGTTCACCACAGTGTCCAACAAGAAGATACCAGAATGGGAATAAATGCCCAATGATATTATCATCCAAATTCAGGGAATGTTGGGAGAAGCATAAGGGAAGCTTGGGGGAGTCTGCCATCTGACTGTGATATAAATACATCCCAAGGAAGCAGAGACAGAATAGGTTTGTTAGAAGCACTTGTTAGAATCGTCTTGCTTTCTAATGAATATACGAAGGGTATCCCAGCAGTCCCATTAGCAGGGACATCCCACATCTCTCACGAGTGATGCTGAATATTCCTGCCAAGCCCAGATATTGGCTGGTAGAACGGATCGCCTCAGTAAAAATGTAACAATAGATTCCAGAGCACAGTAGCTTGGGATTTTTCAATTACACCTTTCATAATTGGAGGTCTACGAGGACCATTCTCATATCTGCCACAAACCCTGTTAGAGAAAAGCTGGAGTGAATGGGTGCTGTGTTCACCAGGAAGACACTGATATTCTGGCAGTAACCGATGTTTTGGTTATGAAGACAGGATGGTAGGCAAGTCCAAAAGATACTTAAATCTTGATCTTAGTCTCAGTAAAGGACAGAGGGTGTCAGAAAGTAGAAATACTTGGTTTCTTTTTTGATCCATTGGTTTAACTTCAGAAGACATCTCTTGTGCATAATCGACAGACAAAGATCTGTCCAGCACTGGCTGAGTAAAGTGTTAAAAACTCAGGAAAATTCAAATAGATCATCCATCCTATCTGCTAACAAGAATGACTGCTGCTTCTCCACAGAGAGATACACAAATGAAGAGATCTCTGCATGAAAGTATATTTTTGTCACTCATATTTCAAAGCATATTATATATATTTGTACATACTATATGAATTTATATGACTGAAAGCACTTTCTGAGTTATGAAGTTCTTCAAGTAAAACTATATAATTATATGTTTCTTACAACAAAAATCTACTTACAATTTAATTCATCAAGCAAGGATGCTCATGATCCCATTCTGTCTTTCTCCCTCTTTATATTCAAGATTCCCCTTAAAACCAAGGGAAATTTTTGCAACAGTCAGATAAAAGTTGGTGGAAACATATATGCTTATTTCTATGGTATAGAATCCTGATATTTCTAAGTTTATTCTACTGCCTCCTTATGACGAATGCATTATGTATTGAGAGCTTCCTGTAGATATAAAGGGTGAATGGAAAGGACCCAAACTAGAGTCCAACAGTACTGGGATTCCTTATGGGATGAGGACATGTCTTTCATCTCTAAAACTTTAGATGGTCCTTGAGCTGAAAAGTATAGTGGTTTAGGCAATATGTGAAGTCGTCCACTGTCCAACACAAATCCAGAAAATGAGTGTAAGTTTTTAATTACTCATGCACTTCTCATCAAGCTATATAATCTAGTACACAATTATATCTTCTAGAATAAAAGCTGCATTTTTCTAAATAACATGATAATAGCATGTGACAGATGTCACCTTGAAAATATCTCTGAAGTCTAAGTGTGCTCAGGCTATATCACCTAAAAAGAACCGAGTGTTGAATGAGAAAAATAATTATGCCTCAGAAAAGGCAGAACATATCATCTCCTTATTATCCAAATACAAAGCATAGTAAACAATTTCTTGTAGGGATCAGGATATAGAGTGGTTGTCATCAGCTATATCATCCTTGGAAGACTAATTTTGTAGCAGAATCAATTCTCAAATGTAACCAAGGATGACTCACAATAGAGGTAATTGAAATGGTTGGAACAAACAGAATTGTTAGCTTTGAATGGAAATCGAATGACATCTGTAGCTCAGTGAAATTACATTGTATGCAATTTTTTCATAATCATATTCAAACAGGTCTCTATGACTCTAATGTTGATTGACTGTGAGCCAGAAAGGCAAGTCCTACAGTAGGAGGGTAAAAATTTATCTGGGGACAAACTCTGATTAAATATCAATCTACCAAAGGAACAAATCTTTGGTTAATAATCATGTGAAGCAGAATTGGATCGAAAAATATACTTCTCTGTAACCCCCAAGTGAAAGCTGGGTTGCCAAATGGATGCCTCTCCAAAGAGAATCCAAAGAGTGCTAAGACTGAAGCAGGTGGGTCTCATGGTGATATATGTAAGATAGCAAAACATTGGGTATAACACTGACAATGGTTAAGCCTAGCAAAGTAAAACTTATGTTAGGAGACCCTGAGGTGAAACCAAAGATGAAACAAAAGACGCCATTGATCATCACCGCATCCTACTCGTCTATGTACAATCTAGGAGAAAGTGAACAAGTTGGTAACATCTGAAGGTGTCTGAATAAATGCATGTATTATGCTCACCAAACTGACCAGTAAGCACTTTACCTAATGTTCATACCCATATATTAACGCTACTCGCACTTTTGGTTAGAGAAGCTTCTCTTTTCAAATGGCAGAGATCACTGGGATGACTCAAAATGCACCATGGTGCTGAGAAGAAGTGACAGAGAAGTGTTCAGCACTGAAACATCTCTATCACACCTTCCAAGGCTCAGGGTCTATTGTGGAAGATGAGGCGGAAAGAACATAAGAGCCAAAGGAAAGGTAAAACCTCTTAGAATTCAGTCTTCCAGATACAAAATGGCCTTGCAGTGCATGGTACTACCTACACAAGACCCTCATAATAGGAAGAAAATATGTTGACATAAAAATAAAAGAGACTAATTGAGAAGAGGAGGGGATATGATGGAGAGTGAATTTGTGAAGGAAAAAGTGGGGTGGAAGGAATTATGGTTTTTCATCTATACTTATGGTACTTGTCAATTAAAAAACAATTTTAAAAAAAGTTCCCAAGTGATTCCATTGCTACCTGTGACCAAACTGAATGTTGAGGTTGTCCTTGGGGTTCTTTCTGTTCTTTGTTATATTTGGGTTTCTGTTTTGCTTTTGCAAAGAACAATGTCACCAGCATTTCAAACCAAAAGCTTCAGGGTTTTGGGTATTCATGTGTTAAACATTTGCAACTAACTTAAGGAACTACTTCCTAAAAGTTAGAGGATTTCCTTTATTAAAAAAAAAGTTTACTACAATCACAGTTATAAATATTTGTTTTATAAAATAGCTCATAACAAATCAAACATTTCAAAAATATCTAATACATAAAAAGAGCTAAGCATGTATTTTCAGGTTTATTTTTTAAATAAATTAGCAGCATCTTCCTCGTTTAAAATTTAGTTTTTACTCAAAATGGACACATATAAAAATATTTGATATTTTTAAACCCACAGTTTTAACTTTTCATGGTAGAATGGCAAAAATTATTTAGATACAATTGTAAATGCATATACTACAATCAATTCCAAGTATATTTTTTGCTCTGTGGCCTCTTAATTTAATAATGCCATTATTTTTACAACCTCATTGTGCTCTACAAAAGCCTGTGTTCAGGTTTCTTTTCCCTTATTACATTAACATGTTCCTTCATACTTAACATTAACATATTTCATTAAATTTATAATGGTTCACAATTCTGACAGATGTTAGACTATAGCTTTAACAGAATGATTTTGAGCCCATTAATCAAGACTTCAAAACCAAACCATTATTAAATTTATCTTAATTCACTTTTTACTTGATGCATTTGTCCACACGGATGGGGAAAATGGTATGGTTTATACCTGTATGAAGTTCTTCTCCTAGCAAAGCTATCCTATTAACAGTGACTGCTTGACTTGACTTAGTAAGTTAATAGCCAATGTGGAAATCAATAATGAAATAAATGCAGAGCCATTGTCATATCTAAATGGAAAGGCATGAAATAGAGATACTTGCATACCCATGTTTATTGCTGCACAGTTCACAACAGCCAAATTATGGAATCAACCTAGGTGTCCAACGATAGACAAATAAAGGGCACAGGCATACAATGGGGTTTTATCAGCAGTAAAGGAGAATGAAATTATGTCATTGTAAGAAAATGGATAAAATCTGATGTGAAATGAGCCAAACTCAGAAAGGCAAATGTTCCTCCATGTTTACTAACATAAGTGAACTCTAGATTTTTAAAATACATGAAGGTCGCAAAGGAAATATTTGGAAGAAGGAAGGGTACTTACAGGATGAAGGAAGAAGAAGAGAGAATAATGGAGGAAACATGATAGAAGCACATTATAGATAGATGAAAATTCCTGATAATTTATCATTTTGTACACATTTTTTCCTTCAAAAATGAATGGTATAAAAAAGAAAGAAAAAAGTCATGCCTTCTAGAATGAGATGTCAGTGCAGCTTCTGCAGCTGTATGTGTTAAGCCATTCCCATAGTGAAGTCTTCTTAAAGTAAACATGCATTCTGAAATGGATACTGATGCTTCCTTAGCATGTGTCTGACTTTGGTTTACATAGTCACCAATATCATGATGACCCTTTCAAAGGATAGTAGGAAATACCTTATGAAGTTTCTCTTTCATCTATCTGTCAGTTCTTAAAAAATAAAAACCTATACTTAACTTCTTTTAAAATATGTACTTTCTTTTTCTTTAGTTCATAATTTCCAAGAATTATAGCAAAATAAAGAAGCACAACTGAACATTAAAATAAATTGCTTTAAACACAGGTGTGGTGGTGCACACCTTTAATCCCAGCACTCAGGAGGCAGAGGTAGGAGGATCACTGTGAGTTTGAGGCCACCCTGAGACTACATAGTGAATTCCAGGTCAGCCTGAGCTAGAGTGAAACCCTACCTCAAAAAACCAAAATAAATAAATAAATAAATAAATATTAAAAAATTAAAAATAAATAAAAATAAATTGTTTTAGAATGATCTAGATGTGATAATAATGTTGGTAACCACAACATCCCAACTATTCTCTATTTCCCATATCCACATAGAGATAATATATAATATTACATGTTTCCTAGTACTTTATGTATCTATCATCCCAAGACACAACCTCAGAAACTCACTACAGGCCTGCTGGAAACTCACACACATGCACACACAAACACACCAGCAGTACCTAGGTTTTCCTAATAAAATAGACTTCACACAAAAGAATTCTTAGCACCTTATTCATTAAAGGTATGGAGTTCCAGGTTAAGTTATCTTGCAGTTGAGAAAGAGACAGATTAGAGAAATGGGTCACCATTGATTCATTTTGCCTTATGTACATGTAATGTAAGTTCACTGTATATTCATCCCACACCAAACATGGCAGAGATGGAAGCAGAAATAAAGTCAAGCACATGCATGCCTATTATTGTAATTCAGTTATCTATTATAATCTATCTTTAAAAAATATTTTTATTTAAAAGATACACCTATTAAATCTATTGTTTTGGGGATTAAACTTTCATGTGAATTTTGGATAAATAAATTCTGGACATGAATATTTAACTTCATATAATTCTTTAAATGCTTTTTTATTTCAAATAAGATCCATATTTTAAAAATACAATTAGAAATGAACAATTTCTTATTTTAATTTATTTATGAAAGAGAAAGGGAAGGAGAGGGAGAAAGAAAGAATGGGTGTGCCAGAGCCTCTAGCCACTGCAAATGAACTCCAGACACATGCACCACTATGTAAATATGGCTTTTGTGGGTATTGGGGAATTGAATCTGGGTCCTTAGGCTTTGTAGGAAAATGCCTTAACCACTAAGTCATCTCTCCAGCTCAATTCTATCTTTAAGAAATGAAAATTCTAGGAAAAAAAACTAAACCAGACTGGATACCATGATTATAGCCATAAACCAAGAGTGTCACTCAGGCATGACAGGTGCATTCATTCTAGTAATGCCATGAAGTATTAACCTGCTGCAACAATAATCTCAATTTATTAGGGAAGTAAAAAGAATATTTGGACTTTAACAATGAAGGAGCTGGGAAAATGCTCATTTGGTAAAATGCTTGCCTACAAGTGACTAGAATTTGGAGCCACAGAACCCATGTAAACACTGGGTGGGGAAAGGCAGCCCATCTGTAATCCTAGAACTTGGAAAATGGAGACAGGGATCCTAAGTCAATCTGGTTAATTGGATTAGCCAAATCAGGGAGTTCTGGGCTCAAATGAGAAGCACTATTTTAATAAATAAGATGGAGAAAGACACCTGGTGTCAACTGCTGGCCTCCTCATGTACACAAATAAATGCACCCACACCCACACACGTTGGTGCATACACACATACAAAACACACATACATGCACACACATGCAAAAAAAAAACCCCAGAATTCCAATGGAAAGTGATACGGATTTTTGTTTATAGGACACATTTGGTCTACAGACATTGTTGGCTTATACGGAGTTGTGTTTTAATTTGAACTGCATGGAGGAAAATTGAGAAATTTCACATTGACTCTTGAATTAAAAATAACTGAGTTTATGTTTTACAGAGTCAAAATAAGCTACTGAAACAGGGCCACATTGTCTCACAAGCTCCAAGAGCACCACTTGGCATGTATAACAAGTGAAATTAATGTGATGAAATTATACTTATGTGATACACACAGACTACACTCCTATATTGAACAATTCCTGAGACTTGCATGTCAAGGAGTGAGTCTTTAGAAGAAATAGGTAATCTTTAATTTGCCACAATCTCTACCCAAACTGGTTAATGAATTTTATTCCTCTTTGTATAAGCAATTGAATTTGCTGCCACTTCTTTAGACCATGTTCCCTTAAGAATTGTTTCTTTCTAAGCTATTACTGCCCCCAGTCTGATTGTGGAGTGAGCTACTGGCATCCAAAGTAATGAAGAGTGAATCTGCAATTCTCATTGATGGAAAATATCCAAAGGGAATTCCTTTATACTGCCCAGTATGGCTGTGTGGGTTTTGAGTAATAAAGCTCCCATACTCCATCATTCATTGTCACTTTACTCTTACAGAGTTGAAGCAGCAAGGGTCACAGGTTTTTTGCTGATGGCCCCTGAGTCATTGTTCTGAATATTACCTTAAACCAAACAATTGAAACATTGGCCCATGTCCTTGTGAGTAGGAAATAGCATGGCTGGCCTGAGGCAGATGGATATTAGGATAAAGTAGGAGAGTCTGGAAAGATATGTTATGTGTGAACAGGAGATAGAGTTAGGATTAGAAAATACTCCAGAGATACCCTTCCATCCAAAAATAACACGCCTCCTCAAAAAGTAAATATCCTTGATATTTTCCATCATAGAAAAAGTTGAATTTCACAGTTTCACTCTCTTATATTCTGATTTTCTTTAGCTACTCCAATATTTTAGTTAAGTTCTCTTACCCATGGAGGCATGTAGGTATATATAGTGGTGTTTTGGACAATAAAGGAGGGACAGTAAAGGCTGGGGTGATTTGTTGGTGTCCAAGACAAGATCCAGGCATCCTACTGTACACAGGAGATCCATGTGCTGGCTAGTCGAGTGACATGACAGAACATATGACCCAAAGTAGTAGTAATCCTGTGGACTGATTCATGTGTCATAAAAAATATAAAACTGGGGCTGGAGAGATGGCTTAGCAGTTAAGGCACATGCTTGTGAAGCCTAAGGACCCTGCTTCTATTCTCCAGTTCCCATGGAAGCCAGATTCACATGGTGGCGCATGTGTTTGGAGTTCATTTGCAATGGCTAGAGGCCCTGGCATGCCCATTCTCTCTTTCTCTCTCTCTTTGTCTCAAATAAATAAAAATAAAGATAAAAAGAATATAAAACTGGGCTTGAAAGATGGCTTAGTGGTTAAGGCACTTACCTGCACAGCCAAAGGACATAGGTTCAATTCCCCAGGACCCATGTAAGCCAGATGCACAAGGTGGTGCATGTGTCTGGAGTTCATTTGCAGTGGCTGGAGGACCTGGCATTACCATTCTTTCTCCTTCTCTCTCTCTCTTTACTTCTCTCTCTATCTCTCTCAAATAAATAAAAACAAGAATATAGAGCAAATATTTCTCCAGCAACTATAACAAGGGATACAGAAATAGAACAGATACAAAAAGCCACACATACATATGTATACATGTGCATATATGAATTAATACACCTATATGTATATAGTTTCAAGAAATTCCTTTTAAAAGAAAGTCCTAATCAAAAAGCCACTTTTCCTTGAAAAGTTCATGGAAATTAAGAAATTATATCTTGTATTTCCTCAATACCTACATAGCCAATGAGTGATATCCTGTGCTCAACTTTTGACACGATAAACATTCTACCAGGGATTCCCATTGCCAGTTTAAATGTGCACCCATGTTTAGATGGCTGGAATTCATCTTCGTAGATAAGGTGTATTGAATTATGTCAATACCCAGCTTGTTAGAACTGACGATGGATGCTCAGAAAGTGTCAAACAGAAGCAGAATACAGCCTTTATCCAGCCTCAGGATTTTTAAAGCTGAAGTGTGGTAAATTGGGCATGTCTAAAATGGAACTGTCAAGCTTAGAAGGTTTGATATTGACTCTTTTGCTGCAGGTTTCAAGCAGACTAATGTATCAAGATACCAGCACATCTCTTGGGTTATAAATTGCTTGAAAAATAATACCTATCAAAGATAATATCATGCCCTGTGAGGTAAAGAAATAAGTAATGGTGTCACATGATCAATTATTTCCTTCTCCAATTTCACATATGATTCCAAGTAGGGCTTCTTTCCATGGTTTCATGCTAAGGAAGCAAATAGTTCTGAGCATTGTGTTAAGAGGCTATTCCTAGGCTAAAACGAATCCTTCCATGGACGGCAATATAATCTGTGCTGTCTAGGGGGGAATGGGTAGAACATGAACATAAATGCCAGATTTTGGTTAAAAACTGACCTTTTGATATGGTGCTGATATGGTATTTTGATATGGTATTTAATCATGTTCAGTATAGCTAGTAAATTATATGGCTACAGGTTTGTATGCATGTATGTTTAAATGCAAAGATTTATTTTTAAATTAAACTTACCTTCCTATCCATTGATCTTATGGGATAGAGTAAAAGCATTAATAAAACAGATAAGTCGAGAGTATATGTTAAAAGTAACTAGTCATTGTGGTTCAGGAAATAGCAAGAGAGTTCAAAGTCAGGTCTCAAGAAACTATGTGTCAGAGACAGGCTATTGCCAGTGCTCTTGGTTCTCCTAAGAAAACTAGAATATAACTATTGCTGAAGACACCACATGTGTTGGTTGCTATAGACACTGGTACTGATCTGGTTGCCACCACTCTGTTGCTGGCTAGCTGACAAAATGCTGAGTAGTGCTACAAAAGTTGCTGAGAGACAAAAGTCATCAATGGTCTTTAACCAAAACCAGAACCCAGTGAACTATATAACTGGCCAGCAACAATAAAAATAAAAGATGAATCCTTTTACATAATAATGCACTGTGTAATAGTGATATGACTGCCAGGGGTAGGGGGTAACCAAATGGTCTCTGGTTAAATCGGAGGTCTCCCTCCACAGGAAGGAATTCGTGCCTCGTACTGAAACCCAGTTACAAGTCTATGGCTTGGAAGGTCCTTGAGCCTAGTCTGCAGCTACTACTGTTGTTTAGCTAAATGGATTTGTTATGCCCAATGTATCATCCCCTAAATATTAGTGTTCATGTCCATATGTTAGTGTTGCTGTCAGATTTGATCAGAGAAGATTCTTTTCCCAGACGGCGGTAACTGTTAGGAAGACTCAAAGCTTATCAAAGTGCTGAAGAGAAATGACATTTAAATATTGAACGTTAAATTAGACATCTCTACCCTCCAGGGCTCCAGGAGCATTGTGGAAGAGGTCTTGGAAAGGATGTAGGAAAAAGGTGGTGAAAAGGAGTGTCTTGAAACATTGTATGCTGGACACAAGATGGCTGTTGAGCCATGAACTCACAGAGGCTGTCATTACTGTGCAATACTGGGCCCATCAACATATCAAAGATGATGAAGGAAGGCAAGCAAGCAAACAGGAAAGAAAATAAAGAAAGAAAGAAAGAAAGAAAGAAAGAAAGAAAGAAAGAAAGAAAGAAAGAAAGAAAGAAAGAAAGGGAGAGAGAAAGAAAGAAAGAGAGAGGGAAAGAAAGAAAGAGAGAGAGAGAGAGAAAGAGAGAAGAAAGGAGGAAGGAAGGAAGGAAGGAAGGAAGGAAGGAAGGAAGGAAGGAAGGAAGGAAGGGAGAGAGAGAAAGAAAGAAAGGGAAGGAGAGCGGGAAAGAGAGAAAAAGAAAGAAAAAGAGAGAGAAGAAATAAAGGAAGGAAGGAAGGAAAGAAGGAAGGAAGGAAGGAAGGAAGGAAGGAAGGAAGGAAGGAAGGAAGGAAATAAAAATTACCTGACCACAAATTCCCATGTCCAAATAAAGAAAGAAATCAAAATAGTACAAGAACTGATTGGAGGAAGGATTGGAGGGGACGAGAGAGTAATGGAAGGTGGTTATCACCAAAATGCATACACGTGATTGTTTGAATCAGAGTCCCCCATAAACTCAGATGTTCTGAATGCTTGCTTCCTAGCTGGTGGCAAAAAGGGAGGTGGAACCTTGCTAGAGGAGGTATGTTATGGGGGAATGGACCTTTTGGTTTATTTGTCCATAATATTTTGGCTCAAACTCCTGTTGCTGTTGTCCACCTGCCGTGGCAGAGGTGATGTCCAATCTCTGCTCATGCCATGCTTTCCCCTGCCACCATGAAGCTTCCCCTTGAGACTGTCAGTCAGATTTGGGAGAATAATTTGCCCTTTAGCTGCTTTTGGTCAAATACTTTGTTCCAGCAATGATAAAATACCTAAAACAGTTGTTGTCAATGAAAAGATTTTTTTAAAAACAACAACAAAAAAGAGGGTCCTTTATGCCTACCTCAAGTTGAAGCTGTTAATGGAGATGAATCAGTGCAATTGTAAGACCAAGTTAGGTACTCCAAATATTGCCAATCACTGAGAGCAGAATATGGATTTGACTAATAATTGCAGGAAGAGATCTGGTGCCCAGAGAGCCAAATACTACAAAAAAAGAAAAATTAAAGTGTAAGTTTGCCCCTTACTACAAAATACACTCGAATTTAAGTAATTTGCAAGTATTTTACATAAACATATGCTAGCTGGACACAATTATGAACACCTATGACATTTTTCTTTTGTCCAATCTTAAACATGTCTTCAATAGGAGTCCTGCAAAGCATATGAGTAAGAAATTATTCTTTATAACTCAATCATGTCCTCCCAGAATTTCTGACCACAAACACCCATGTCCAAATCCCTGAAATCTATGAATATGTCACATCTCATGAAAACAAGTGCTTTGCAAATGTGGTGAGATTAAGGATGTGGAGCTGGAGGATTTCCTAGATGATCTGGGTAAGCCCAGCACAAAGTCCTTAAAACGAGGCAAGCAAGAAAGCGTCAGGCAGAGAAAAAGAGCCATGATGATGGACTCAGAGGGAGAGACTTTGAAACACTATGCTGATGGCTCTGAACACCAGGAAGGAGGATATGGGCAATCTCTGGGCAGTGGAAAAAGCGGGAAGTAGATTCTCCAGGCCCTTGAAAGAAAGTGTGAGCAATATCTTGATCATGGCTCATTGGCTTCAACATTTGAATTTGACCAACAGAACTGCAAAATAATAAGTATGTGATGCTGTTTATACTGAAGGAAATTTGTTATGACATAAAGTCAATAACAAATATTGTTGGTTGAGTGGCATGTGGTTTTTTTTTTTTTTTTTTTTTTTTTTTTTTTTTTTTTTTGGTTTTTCTAGGTAGGGTCTCACTCTAGCTCAGGCTGACCTGGAATTCACTCTGTCATCTCAGGGTGACCTTGCACTCTTGGCAATCCTCCTACCTCTGCCTCCCAAGTGCTGGTATTAAAGGCATGTGCCACCACGCCCTGCGGGATGTGTTTTCTAACAAGAGATAAAAGAATTTGTCCTCCAAGGCTCAGGGAACATTGCACAAGTAGGGGCATAAAGACTGTAAGAGCCATAGGGTGAGAAGGCATACTGTCAAACACTGTTGTTTGAACACAAACCCAATGTTACATTCATGACTCCATAGTGATTATCAATACCCACACAAGACTTATACTATTCTGAGTCCATCAATATGATAGGAACATGACCAAATTTAGTATGTTTATGTATTAAACTTCTCAACTGAAAACAAAAGTCAAACTCACAGAAGCAGAGAGTGGAATGGTGGCTATCAGATGTAGACGGCTCCACATTTCTGGGATGAACATCCAAACAAGTCACAGGTTAGCGGTGAAGGGGATTTATTTCAAGCTTACAGGTCCAGGGGAAATTTCATCAGATGGTAGAAAAAGCTTGCTCCCAATCATAAATTCAAGCAAGAGACTCCACACACAAGCACAAAAACGAGGCAACAAAACAGCAAGGACCCTAAAAGAGCTCAGACCCTCCTCTGCATTCCTGTTGTCTAGATTCACCCCCCTGCAAATAAACCTTAAGTTTGGACCCAGAATCTGTGCACAGTGACACCTCTTTCAGCCACCTGGCTGAAAATCCAAGTTTGAATAAAACACATGAGTCTGTTGGGGACATATATTCAAACCATCACATCAAGACACTAAAAGAGAGACATTGGCTAAAGGGTAGGATAGCTCAGTGACAAGATGAGTAAGTTCTGTGGGACTAATGCACAAGGTGATGGATATAGTTAGAAATACTATATTGTTTACTTGAGATTTGTCAGAACTAAATTCCAAGTTTCATTACCACACAAGAGAAAAGGTAAGTATGTGAGGTGGCAGGTGTGGGTAATGATTTGGTTGTAGCAATCATTGCACAATGTGTACATCTATGGATTCATCACATTGTACACCCTAGTTGTATGTCAGACACAGTCAGGGGCTGGAGTTAAAGCAGGCCTAAGCTATCAGACATGACTAGAGCCCCAGGCTACAGAGAGGTTGCTGCAGGACCCCGGGTGAATCTTGGGGTCCTGGGAACCAGCAGGAGTAAGGCTCTTCCTCCTCCCAGGGGTCGCAATTAGCCTGGACCCAGGACAAACTTCAGGACCCAAGACAGGCAGAAGGAGGGCTGCTCCCTCCCCCCATGCCAGGGCACCTGGATATCCTGGTAAGACTTAGGCTTCACTCATAGCCCATTGACCTTTGGCCAGTTACCTAGGAATCTCCTTATAAGTACCAGCCAATAGGCTTTACACAGCCCATCCCCCTATGAGTCATACCCTATACCTCTTTCTGCCACTATGTAGATCACCTGACCCTCTCCCTACATGCTGTAATGAATGTCCCTATATCCCAACTAGACATCAGCAAACAACCTTTGAACCAACCAATCCCCTTGGGATCCTCTTCCGGCTCCCAGTTCCTTGTTGAATAAATATGACCTGTTGTCTGAAGCTATCTCCTGGGTGTTTCTTCCTGTTGCACTCATGGCTGCTCAAGACCCTGCTCCACCATTGCCTGGACACCTCTGGGCACCCAGTGCACAACAGGCCCTTGAGGAACCAGGGACCCACAGTAGTTGCATATAATTTTTTTAAAATTTTTTAATTGACAACTTCTATACTTACAGACAATAAAACATGATAATTCCCTCCCTTTCCCCTTCACAACTCCACTCTCCATCATAACCCTTCCCCCTCTCCATTAGTCTCTCTTTGATTTTGATGTCATTGTCTTTTTCTCCTACCATGAGGGTCTTGTGAAAGTATTGCTAGGCACTGTGTGGTCATGGATATCAAGGCCAATTTCTATCTGAACAGTTGCCTTGTAAGGAGTGGTACCCTTCCTTTGGGTCTTACATTCTTTCCACCACCTCTTCTGCAAAGGACTCTGAATCTTTGGGGGTATGATAGAGTTGTTTCAGTGCTGGACACTCCTCTCTCACATCTTCTCAGAACTATGTGCCTTTTTGGTCATCCCAATGGTCACCACCATCTGAAAAGAGAAGCTTCTCTAACCAAAAGTGAGGGTAGCATTGATATATGAACATTAAGTGTACTGTTTTCAGAGCAGTTTGGTGAGAATAATATATGCATTTAGCAAGACAAGAGCAAGCAATATAACCCTACGGCTCATGACCTCCTCTGCCATAGGCTTTTGATTAGGTTTTCAGTACCAGGCATGTCTTCTCTCCAATAGAGAGGGCCTCCAGTCCAATTAGAGATCAGTTGGTTTCCGCCAGAGCAGACATGCCACTGTTGCACCCATTCGGTCATTTGAAGTGTCCAAACTTGAAGCATCCACTGTCCACTGTTTTCACCACTGATAACTTCTATCTCCCATAGGGATTCATGCATTGCAGCTTTATCCAGCTTTCAGTTGGTTGGCCTATAGGGAGGAAGTTTTCCGCTCAGCCCCAGCTTGATTTCTCAGTGACGTTGCCACACATACATGTGATATATTCAGCAATAGGGTCTTGCCATCTGTTTCTCAACAGAAACAAATGGGCCTTGGCAATAGCCTGCAATGTTCTGGAGGCACCAGGGACCTCCCTGGCCAACAACTCACTGGAAGGTATCCCATCCCTGGCACTGAAAATTTTCTAGTAGCAATCCATGACTTCTGAATGTGCCATTATATGAAAAGTGGGATGTCATATGTCTTATTCAGAATATCTTGAATTTTTATTGGACCTCCCCCACCCTTCTCTTACTCAATCTCTTCCCCTGTCCACACTTAGGCCATTCCACTCCATGTAATCTGTTCTTCTACTTACATTATACAATACCATCCCTAAAGTCCTTCCCTCACCTCCCTCCCTTATAGGTCTTTTCAAGCTTCCTGACCTCTGCTACTGATTTTTGGTTCTAGCTCTCATACAAGTCTAAACATTGGTAGCTAGGATCCACATAAGAGAGAGAACATGCAGTGCTTGTCTTTCTGGGCCTAGGTTACCTCACTTAGTATTTCAGATACGTCCATTTCCCTACAAATTTCATAATTTCATTTTTTTTACTGCTGAATCAAACTCCATTGTATAAATGTACCACATCTTTATTATCCATTCATCTGTTGAGGGACATCTATACTGGTTCTATTTCCTAGCTATTGTGAATAGAGCAGCAATAAACATGGCTGGACAAGTATCTCCAAAGTAGTGAAAAGAGTCATTAAGATATATGCCTAGGCATGCTATAGCTGGATCATATGGTAAATTTATTTTTAGCTGTCTCAAGAACCTCCACACTGAGTTCCACAATGGCTGAAAGATTACGTTCCCACCAACAGTGTAGAAGGGTTCCCCTCTCCACATCCTCGCCAACATTTATTATCATTTGTTTTCCTGATGATAGCCTTCTGAAAGGAGTGAGATGAAATCTCAAAGTAGTTTTAATTTGCATTTCCCTGGTGGCGAAGGATGTAGAATACTTTTTAAGATGTTTATATACCATCTGTATTTCTTCCTTTGAGAACTCTTTTTTCTTTTTCTTCTTTTGGTTTTCTGATGTAGGGTCTCAGTCGTCCAGGCTGACCTGGAATTAACTATAGTCTCAGGGTGGCCTTGAACTCATGGCAATCCTCTTACCTCTGCCTCCCAAGTGTTGGGATTAAAGGCATGACCCACCACACCTGGTGAGAACTCTTGATTTAGTTCCATAGCCCATTTTTTTAATTGGGTTGTTTGATTTCTTATTATTTTGTCTTTTGAGTTCTTTGTATATTATGGATATTAATCCTCTGTCAGATGTACAGCTGGCAAAGATTTTCTCCCATTCTGTAAGTTGTCTCTTTGCTCTATTCACAGTGTCCTTTGCTCTACAAAAGCTTTGTAATTTCATGAGATCCCAATGGTTGATTAGTGGTTTTATTTCCTCAGAAACTGAGGTTATATTCAGAAAGTCATTGCCTATGTCAATATGTTGAAGGGTTTCAACTACTTTTTCCTCTAGCAGCTTCAGAGTTTCAGGTCTGATATTAAGGTCCCTGGTCCATTTGGACTTGATTCTTGTGCATGGAGAAAGACAAGGGTCTATTTTCATTCTTGTACATATAGATATCCATTTGTTGATTACTGTTTTTTTGTTTTCTGGGTTGTTTTTTTTTTTTGAGGTAGGGTCTCACTCTAGCCCAGGCTGAACTGGAATTCACTATGTAGTCTCAGGGTGGCCTCAAACTCATGGCGATCTTCTTACCTCTGCCTCCTAAGTGCTGGGATTAAAGGTGTGCGCCACCACACCCAGCTCCATTTGTTGTTTATGGATAGCACCACTTGTTGAAGAGGCTCTCTTTTCTCCAATGAATATTTTTTGCACTTTTGACTTTTTGTCAAAAATCAGATGGCTGTAGCTGCCAAGATTAACATCTTTGAAGAGGCTGCATGGTTCTGCAATGAGGCATCATCTTATTTCTATAGTTACCCTAACACTAACCACTCCCTCCCCACATTCACAGAGAAACATGAAAAACCCACCAGATCATTTAGCTTCAGTTATATCTTTAACTTTCATTTAAATATCCTTTATATTAGTAGTTGACCTGCCAGCACCCAACAGTTGATTTATTACACAATTCTAGTTCTCATCTGAGAAGTTAGACTTTGTTGAGAATAACTCCAATGTGGCAAGTATACAGTTCTCAAATTTCCATACTTTGACAGTGTTTCAGAATGGTCAGCACATCTGTTCTCCTTGTATTGTTATTGTTAGATATGGGGCAAGGCTGTAAGAGGAGGGGAAAGAAACAACTAAAACAGTATTTCACAAGTGTCATTAATCCCCAAGCTACCACTATGATTTCAGCCACATTCAAGCACCATCAATACAATTATTTACATAGTATTATCCTATACATTGACTCATTTTTTTATTTCCTTCATCCTCAGAAAACAACCATGATAGCAGAGATTTAAGGAATGAATAACACTTTCGATTCTTACCAAAATATATCCATAATTAATGGAATAAAAAATTGTCCATATACAGCCTAAAATCATCTTACGTGCCTCATAAGTTACACATTGAGATATATCCAACTGAAATGAATCTCAGCTTAGCGCTTTTTCAGATGGAACCCAAAATATTCAAGCTGGTGCTAGATAAAAATGCAGGAGTGGTAAATTCTCATGGTTGACTCAACCTTCTCATTTAAATAGACTAGAGTTTTATTATACTTTTCCACTTCCTTATTTCCAGCCTATGTCATTCAAGCACTGCTAACTATTACAAGAAACCTAAACAGAGAAAAATGAGGAAGAAAAGAAGCAAAACAAACATGAATCTGACAAGTGAAATGGGAACCAGTGTTGTCGTCTGCCGTCCCTGGATTTTTGTGGGTTGTAAAGCTAATATCAAAATATTGTGGTTTTAAAGACATCGTAATTATAGGATCTAGAAGCATGTTTGCCATGATTCCATCTTTCTGCCTTTGTCTCTCTTTTTATCTCTTTAATGTACCATAATTATGTCTTCTGTATGGGTCAATTATCTCTGAGCTAGAAAACAAATTGCTATCATTACCTCTGATTATTTCTTCCCCTTTCTTTGATCCTATTTTGTGCAGTAACCAAAAATTTTATGTGCATTTAGGCTTTCTCTTCCCCAGTTTCCTTCTTGGCAGAGCTGAGAGGCAAAAGAAAATCAGTTCCCTGCTGTTTTCAATATTATCTTCTCCTTTCAAGCCACTCTTTCAACATGCCTGGCATCTATACATGTCCAAAATATGTTGAAATGACCTTATTACCAATGCAGCTCTTACATGACTTGGCCTTTTAGTCACAGAGCCCCTTTAATATTTTTTTCTAACTCAACTACTTTTGCAAAATCCAAATTAGTACACAAAGGCCCATTCAAACTGCAAGAATATCTTAAAAAGCCACTGCACCCTAATGTCAATAATCCTAAGATTAATGGGCCCCAAGATGTATGTGACACAGGAAATTAACGAGGCTAGTTTGACCAATGATCCATGAATTATAAAGAACTTCACTATGGTGGTTACAAAATCCAATGAAATTAGCATTTCTTTTGGTTAAAATAAAGAAGAAAAGAAGAAAGAGTTTGAGAGAAATAATACTCAAGAAATGGAAATATATAGGTTTGCATCACTGGCTTTTTAGTAGACAGGTGTTCAGAAAGCTTAGTAAGCAAGATGATAGGGTTAGAGGACCTGAGGGATTCATTCATTCAGTCAGTCATCCAGGTTACAGAGAATGAGGCACCAGGATGATATCACTAGCTCCATATTGACAAGCTAATTTTCCAGAAATTCCCAATACTTATTATAAAAACATTCTTAATGCTGAGGAATGGATGTTTGGTATTCAAGTGTTTTGTGCAGAATGGTAGAAGCAGAGGAGGTTTTAGAGCAGCAATTTCTTCTAACTCATGTTGGCTGGAGGCCTGTATGTAAATCAAGATCTTCACTCCTACCACGTCTTTCTTTCTCTTCTTCATTTTATATAGCACTTTCCTTATGCTGATTATTCTCGCATCCTCATTGCCCTAAATCTACAATGAGGGGGGAGAATGATATCATACCTGCTCAGCAAAAATCTAAATGTGTTGTAGGGCCCAGGGAAAAGAGAGTCCTCTCAGTCTATTTCAATATTACTGCTAGGCTCAGCCAGGGGATGAAAGGAATGATGCTGGAACAAAATTGAATGCATTTGTATGTGTTACCTTCTTGTTGCTGGGGCAAAATACCTCACCACAAGTAAGTGAGGAAAGGAAGAGTTTGTTTTGGCTTATATTATTAAGGAGGGTCCATCGTAGCAGTGAAAGTATGTCAGGAACAGAAAGCTGGAGTCACAATGTGAAATCAGCAAGAAGGAAATAGAGAAAGAGATAGCATGTGGGGATGGATTGTAAAACCTCAAGTTCAGTCCCCAGTAAGACAAATCCTGTAGCAAGTCTCCACCTCCTAAAGATTCCATAACCTTTCCAAAGAATGTTACCAGCTTGGGATTAAGTGTTCAAACATACAAGTCTATGGACAACATTTGACATTTAAACTACCCCATTATTATAGTTTAGAAAAGTGATGTTATTGAAAAAAATCTTTCTTTCAGGATTAATCCCATGATGGTAAGAATACCACATAATTAGATCCTGGACAGCAGGCTAGAATTCTCAGATGGCAAGCCCCAACCCAGATCATGTTAACTCTATGTGCATGATGGTCCTTAGTCCAGTGACATCACAGGATGCTCTGAGGATGCTCTGAAATGATCACAAAAATTGTTAACATTAACACATAGTGCAAATGCAAGACATTTTCTGAAATAGCATAATTTTCCATTTCCTTCTCTCTTTATGTGGCAGAAGGAGAAAAGCTCTACTACTGTATATTACATATATCTGGCATGTGCCAGGCTATCTTTGCCTTATAACAACCATGAAGACATTATTTAATATCCTTATTTTGAAGTTCAATAGAATGGAACTCTGAGAGAAGTGCTAACCTGAACTATGCTTGTGTAAGCCAGATTTTTATCTATTTCACTAATAGTAGGTGCTAGTTCTTATTTTACAGCACTATTGGCAAAAGTCATGGTCTGTCTGTATTTACAAATAAGTGTATTAGAACACAGCCATGCCCATCCATATAATGCTTTAGCACTACAACAGAAAAATTGAATAAGGGTAATGGAGACCATATGATATGGAGAGTAAATAAGAAATTTACTTGCTAGTTATTTTTTGGAAAAAATATTGCACACTACTGTTTTATGAGTTTGAAATACAGAAATGAGAAATATTGTTAAAAGATTTCTGTTCCCCTATTGCTTATATTCTAATGATAAAAGACTACCAATGCACTTAGTAACTTGTCTGAATGTTGATTTTTGTGTGAGAGATTAAGCAGGGTCATGGAACTTGCATAAAGAAAGTGGGTACAAGATATGACGTGTGTCCCAACATTTTCACTTGAGTGAGGAGTCAGAGGCAATTGACCTGGTATCTCAGAGGCCAGTATAAGAATCTAAGCTTCTCTTCTCTTTTCAGATGGCGATGACTACTGGGATGACCCAAAAGGCAACATAGTGCCGAGAAGAAGGGATGGAGGAGTGCCCAGCATTGAAACATCTCTGTCACACCCTCCAAGGCTCAGGGCCCATTGCGGAAGAGGGGGCGGATAGAATGGAAGAGCCAAAGGAAGGATACAACTCCCTACAATGCAACTGTCCAGACAGAAATTGGCTTTGATATATCCATGACCTTGCAGTGCCTAGCAATACCTTCGCAAGACCCTCATAATAGAAGAAAAAGATGATGACATCAAAATAAAAGAGAGACTAATGGAGAGAGGGAAGGGATATGATGGAGATTGGAGTTCTAAAGGGGTATGGTGGCAGGGAGGGAAATATCATGCATTTTTTTGTATGTAAGTATAGAAGTTGTCAATAAAAAAATTTTAAAAAATCTAAGCTTCTACTCTGACTAAAATGGGAAAATACTTGGAGATATTTAAGAAGGAAAAAGGCCATGTTGTTTTTCTACATAATCACTTGAAGACTAAGTATTGTAAGACATGATCAGAACAAGGGATGAGTTAGAGGATTCTTGGAAATATAGGGCAAGAGATGATGGTAGATTCTATGAGGACTATTGTCATGGGGATTGTATCAGTTACTTTGTTGTTAATGGGGCAAAACACCTAACCAAATGCAGCTTCGGGAAGAAAAGAGTTTATTGCAGTTTACAGTTCCAGAGGGTAGAGTCCACAATGTCAGGAAAAGCACGGCAGGAGCGGAAATCCAGCATCACATCATGAAATCAGCAAGAATGAAGTTGGGAGAAAGTGAGATTAGCATGTGGGGCTAGACTTTAAAACCTCAATACAAGGTGCATCTCCACTGAGCACTTCCTCCAGCAAGGCTGTACATCCTAAAGGGTCCACAACCTTCATAATAGCACCACCAGCAAGAGCATTTAAAGTATTAAAAAATGGGAGGTTATGAGAAACCACCATAGTAATAGTGAGTAACAATTGGCTTATGGGGCTACTTTTCATGTAGAAGAAGAGAGGTTGTAAGAGATGAGGGAAAAGAAAAAGAACCAGGAATAATCCTCGAGACATTAAGCTTGGAAGGCTGGCGCTAACATCATAAGCTGTTAAATCTCCTAAGGCTATTGAAACAAAGAACCACAAACTTGGTAACCTATGCCAATAGAAATTGTTTACTTTCTCACAGTACTGAGGACCAGAAGTCTAAAATCAAAGTTTTGGAAGAGCTATACAAAGGGTCTAGAAAAACGACATTTCTGGTCTCTTCTGGCTTCTGGAGACGCCAGACAGTTATTGGCCAAGGCTGTGAACTAATCTTATCTCTGTCCTCCCACCTGTTCTGCTCTGCTATGGTCATTTTGTCTTTCAGTAACCCACAATGATCTCATCCATAACTGAATTACATTGCAAAGTCCCTATTACTAAATAATTTTATTCAAAATAATAACATTCCAGGGTTTCAGGTAATAGTGTTTTGGAGATTGAAGGCAGCATTCTATGCTCTACAAAGGAATGATGAGGAATTAGTCTGAGACTTCTGCTACTCAGCTGAACAGAGATGTTGAGTAGGCTACTTAATATATAAGCCTGGAATTCAACCACACCATGGTGGAACCAAAGATCTTACCAGTTCTCTCCTCTGCCCTTGCTTGTCTGGGCATTGGGCAGCCTCTCATATATAGGGAAACAAATTGGTCTTTGATATAAACTAACATACTGTGTCTGTTTGATCCCCAATGTTGATGCCTTTGGATATAACACAAAGAGCTTCCTCTTTTATTCTTTACAAGGCTGCGTGGGTTTGACTAAGTAAGATGTGATCCTTGGGGTGGCACAAGGAAAATAGCATCATTTTCTTCCTTCAATGATGGTATCATGCTTAGCAAGCACAGTCGGCACTCTGAGTACCCAGGTTTCAATCATCAATGGTTCCTCCCTAATAAACACCCACAGCATTTACAACTGGGGTGAAGGGTTCAACCAATAGTTTGGAGCAGCAAGCATTTTCTCTACCCCACAGAGAATAAATGGCTTTGCTAGCGGCATTTTCTAACCCAGGAAGCTAACTAGTTGAAAAAAAATCTGAGCATGAGATCTCTTGATTCTGACTCAACATAGAAATTCTGCCAAATCAGAAACTTCAAAGCTCAACACAATAATGAGTTCCCAGAGTCTCTCTGGAGATCCTGATCAGGTCAGAGAAAAGATTTCTCAAAATACCTTCTCTTTAAAGTGAAAATTGATGCTGTTTGGGTGCCCAGTGTAATCATGTTAATATATTGGGGACAATATAAGGAAATGTCCAAAGTAGAAATGATCTGTTTCCAAGCTGAAATAAATTTGGAGTTTCTTGCTTTGTCAGTCTGATTCATGAAGTATTTTTGCTTTCAGATAATCAAAAGATGTTTATGTAAGTTTGTGGTTTATTGATACAGCTAAAAAGGTCCAGAAGTAGAATTATAGCCTATTTCTGAAAAACAGTGAAATTGATATATCAACTGTCCAGTTTAAACATTATCATTTGAGTCAAATTTATTTTTAATAGGAAATATAACTCTGGAGAAGGCCATTTCAAATGTGGAATCTTTTTCCAAAAATTCTTTTTGCTCCAGCTTTTAGAATCTGCTAGGACAGACAATATCTTCATCCAATGGCCTGTTCAATGAGACCGATGAATTAGTGGTTTCTCCAATCTCCTTTCAGGTAGGGAGCATTAGGAAATAATTTAACAGCCTGGTTTATTATCTCAATCTGGACACCAAAGGTGCTCAGTTACCTTATTCTTCCAGAACAGAAATGAGCACAAATAAAAGAGTTCTCAAAAGTGTCAGGCATAAGAGAAAGATGAGAGAATAATAAATCTTTATTCATATGCTATAGTCACTACTCCTTGTTCTGTTTTAAGGGAGCTGTGGGGCTAAAGAGATAACTCAGTGGTTAAAGGCCTACTGGCCAAGGTTCAATTGCCACTCCTCACATAAATCCAGGTGCAAAGCGGCACATGCATCTGTGATCCCAACGTGCTTATGGCAAATGGATGGTGGAACCAGGGGAATCTAAAGCTTGTGGGCCAGCAAGCCTGACATTTGTTTGTAGTCTGGCAGTTTGTTTGTTTGCAGCAACAAGAGATCCCATCTCTTAGAAGGTAGAGCACCATTGCACCAAATTGTTCTCTCATCTCCACATGTGCAACACACACACACACACACACACACACACACACACACACACATAATTTTTTTAAGAAAGAAGC
This sequence comes from Orientallactaga sibirica, assembly GCA_036365145.1. Taxonomy (NCBI): domain Eukaryota; kingdom Metazoa; phylum Chordata; class Mammalia; order Rodentia; family Dipodidae; genus Orientallactaga; species Orientallactaga sibirica. The sequence goes on from JAEOAD010000013.1 coordinate 38,618,026, forward strand.
TTTGGCATTGAGAGAGTATTTGTGACTATCCATTCTGCAAATTAGCTCTCTGTGATTTTAGATAAGTCACTGCAATGTTCCAAACCTTATATCTTCATACATAAAGGATAAAAATAGTGAATATCTCATAATGCTACTGTAAGGGCTGAGTGTAAAGAATGTGACATGGTGTGTAGAACAAAGCAAGTAATACCAATATTAGTTATCATCAATATTATCTTTGTAATAAAAACAGAGATGTATGTAAATGCTGATATTTTCATATCTTTCAGTAAGCCAAACATCCTTTGATTCCATCTCAAAACCCATCATTCACTGCAAACTAGAGACTTTAATGAAAGGCCACAACTAGTGAGAGTGTGATCAAAAGTTTGTTCTCCTATTAGTGAAAGGACAAAAGTTGCTTTCATTCATTTTTTTTTGTGTGTGTGTGACTTGGCCAAAGATATATAGCCTGGGGGTACCTGGCACAAAGAACCCAAAGTTATTATTAAAAACTGGAAAATTTGATGAACCTCATAGCCAAGGGCAGATCAAGTCCACATAGCATGAACTTAAAATAGAGCAATGCGAAAAACATGGCTGAGCTAATATTCAAGTCTTAGACCTGTGGCAAGAAATAAAAGAATGGGTCAGAGAAAGTGAGAAACAAACCAAGATAACATAAATGCTCATCTGGACCCTGCATAGAAAGAAAATGTCCAACAATGGATATGGACATTCTTGCTTTTGAAAGGTTCAATTTATATGGATCGTTCTACCAGATTGTACTCATCAGCAATTTCCCGGTACATTAATTTATAAAGGAATCTTAGACCTCAAGAAAGAATTATCTCCTTCATTTGTATAGGCCTACTCTGTGCAGTGTTGTGTCCTAAGGTGGAGTTAACTTTACTCTGGCTTACAGAGTAACTTTCCCAGGAATTTCAAGATGATATTTAAGTGCAATTAGAGGTGTGTGTGTGTGTGTGTGTGTGTGTGTGTGTGTGTGTATGCACATGTGTTCTGTCTGGTTAGTGATGGTAAGCCTAAGGCTACCTGAAATCTTGAGGGTAAACCTGAGTGAGATATCCTCCTTATAGTCACCCAAAAATAATACCCAACCACTCATTAATTACATTAACAAAAATGTGACCTCAAAGTGAATATGAATTCAAATAAGTTATATTATCGAATGCCTACTCTGGCGAAGTTGGGGAAACTGACAAAGGTGAATTAAAAGGACATTATCAAAACCCAAGTAAATAACAGTTTCATTTCTGAGGTAATTGGTAGTAGATCATGAAAAGTTACTGAATTCAATTTTGTGATAGTATTACTAAAGGGATATATGGTATTATTACATAGAAGTATGATGAAAAATTCCAAGATGACTCCAAATTTCTTGACCCAAAAACTGGTTGGGTGAAGCTACCAATCACCAAGATAAGACAACTGCAGGAGGAGCAGAATTGAGGGTCTAGAAATCTGTAGTGATACGTTGGCTATATAAAATGTGAAATGAAAACTTCACATCTAAGGGAATATGTTAAGCAGGCGCTGTGTATATGGGAGTGATTTATGATAAGAAGTATGACTAAGAGGAAAGATAGAAATGGTGATAACCAAACCAGAGGGAGTACCAAGTGAGCAAGCACAGAGAACTACTTTCAAAACAAGGCAACACCAGTTCTTCCTAATATTCTTAACAGCTCTAATTTAACAAAGAATATTTGGATTTGGCATTATGCAATCAGCAAGGACTATGTCAAGGGTCTTTCTGTGGAAGAAGTGACAAAATACAGTGTGAGGGTAAGAGACTGATAATAAAGGACTTAGAGAGTACAAAAAGGGCAACCATAGTTTTCCCATAGAAAGAAGTTAGAAGAGTCTGAGAATGAGATGAGACAACTAGCTATAGTCCCTAGAAAGTGAAAATGATTTGGGGTTCCTGTTAGGTTACACAGAGAAAGGCTTTAAACCAGTATATGTGTTTTATCAGGCTCATTTGAGAAAAAGTCCAGCCATATACTCAGCTCACCATCCAGCCTCTGAATCTTACTCAAGTCTGTGGTTTTCAACTAATTGTCACATGGATGATAATGTGCATGAGGAATTTCAGGTGAGGTACTTAAGACATTCTTTCACCCTGTGATGGATTGAATGTAAAATGTCCCCCAAATACTCATGTGTGTGAGTACTTAATCCCCAGTTGGTGATGCGGTACTGGAAGGTTATGGATCATTTATGAGGTAGATACTTGCTGGAGGAAGCATACCAGAGAGTGGGTCCTGAGGTGTTATAAACCAACCCCACTTGCCATTCTGATTCTCCCTGCTTCCTCACTGCTTCTGTAATGATGTGAAACCAGCTATCTACTCCTGCCATACTTTCCCTGTCATGAGGAAACTTCACCTTTAAACTATAAGCTGAAAATAAACTCTGGCCATCCTCAAGCTACTTCTGGTTGGGTATTTTGTCCCAGTAACCATAAAGTAACTGATTAAAAAAAAACATAATAGAAAAAAATAACCCATGTCATTATATCCACTGGTTGAGAGTAACACAACATTGAATAGAACATTTGCTCTTACCACAGAAGTTGGGCTAAATCCTAAATCTGAAAACAATGACATATAGTTTTAGATTCTTACTTCTACCTGCATGGCTAAACATCCAGGAACCATCATGAATGACACAGAAATTATCTGGATTAGGAAATTAATGAGGAACTGAGTGACCCAAAGGAGACAGACAAGTGATAATAAATGAAGAACTGAAGGATCCGAAGGAGGCAGACAAGTGATAATAAATGAAGAACTGAAGGATCCGAAGGAGGCAGACAAGTGAGAATAAACGAAGAACTGAAGGATCCGAAGGAGGCAGACAAGTGAGAATAAACGAAGAACTGAAGGATCTAAAGGAGACATACAGGTGATAATAAATGAAGAACTGAAGGATCTGAAGGAGGCAGACAAGTGATAACAAATGAATAAATGAAGGATCCAAAGGAGGAGGCAGACAAGTGATATTAAATGCCACTTGAGCTCAGAAGGAAACACACCTACCTTATAATCCAAGAAAACATAAGTGGAAGATGAACAATTATACAAACTTAATAAATAAATTCTTCAATGTTACACTCTGAGATGAATATAAAATATGTACCTAATAGTTGTATATAGAACTATTTTAAGGGGCTGATGATGTGGCTTGCCTAATATGTATAAATTGCTAGGTTCAAGCTCTAGTACAACAGAATTCAGGTGTAGTGGTATACCCCTATGTCAGTACTAGGAATGAGAGACAGAAGGGTCAGCATTTCAAGATCATCATTGAGTACATAGTAAGTTTGAGGCTAACCTGGTCTATATGAAACTCTATTTCAAAAAGACAGGTGCAGAGGGAAGGAAGGGCTAGGAAGATGGCTCAGGGGTTTAAAAAGGGTTACTTACAAAATCTGCCAACCCAGGTTCAATTTCCAAGCCAGACACAGAAAGTGGCCAAAGTATCTGGCATTCATTTGCAGTGGCAAGAAACACTAGAGCCCCACCCCCCAAGCACACACACCACAATGCAAATAAAGTTTAAAACAAGAAAGAAGACCTTTTTTTTTTTTTTTTTTTTTTTTTTTTTTTTTTTGCAGAGAGACACACAGAGAGAGAGGGAGAGGAAGACAGATAGAGATGGGCGCACCAGCAGCCTCTCAGCTGCTGCGAACAAAATCCAGATGCGTGCACCCCCTTGTGGTCAAGTCTGGCATTGCACCCTTGCATCACTTTGCATCTGGCTAAAGGTGGGACCTGGAAATTGGAACCACTGGAGATTGGAACCAGCAGTCTTAGGCTTAGGAGGCAGGCGCCTTAACTGCTAAGCCATCTCTCCAGCCCCAAAAGAAATATTTTTAAAAGGTACAAACTGAGTGTATGCTATATTTGAAAATAGAAAAGGCAATTCATTCATGTCTGCACAGTGGCTGATGCTACCTACACAAGACCTGCATAATACGTGGAAAAAAATAATGTCATCAAAATAAAAGAGAGACTAATTGGAAAGAAGAAGGGATTCAGTAAAGGGGAAGTTTGGGAGAGGGAAGAAGGAGGATTGTTGGAGGATTATGATCATGGTATATTGTCTGTATTTATGGAAGTTATCAATCAAAAGTTAGTTTTAAAAAAATAAAGGTAAACTAGTGATTATAAACACCCCTTCTCCCACTGTCTTCTTCTTCTGGTCTATGTAAGACTGGAAATCCTCATGGTTAATAGAATTACTAAGAAATTTTAGAGTGAAAAATTTTTGTTCCATCTCAGAGAATTGACAGTTGTAGTGCCTTCTATCATGCCATGGGAAGGTGAGCTTAAAGATTGGATTGACATCAGAAAATAAAGTGGGGTTAATATTGATTTAATGCTTTGGAGGCAATAATAATTCATAGGTCCTGCCCTACAATAAACAGGCCAGAGAGAGGCTACAAAGAAAGACATTGAAAGAAGCTGAGTCATCTGTGTCCCCAGGAGTTTGAGGACACAGCTGAACACAGACTAGTTTCTATGGGAGTCTGAGGTGGGAGGGGGGTTGCATCAGCCCTATCTACATGTTAAGGAGAGGTGACTAGCATATAGTCAAGTTGCTCTTCATGATTCTGAAGATAAAGGTGCCAAATAACCAAGCTTATGTTGCCTCGATGGGTTTAGCCCAAAGAGAACTTGATTCTGGAGTATGAGAACCAAGTACAAAGACACTTTGGAGGATTCTGTTTACAGGACAAAGCTAATTGTGGGGGTTCAGGAAGAGCAGTAGTTACTCTTCTCATTGCTATGACCAAATACCTGGCAAAAGCCAACTTGAGGGAGGACAGCTCCTTTTATCTCACACTTAAGAGGATTGAGTCCATCATGGCAGGAAAAGAGGAGTGACAGGAGTGACTTGGGTCTCTGTGTGGCACAGACCAGGGATCAGAGAAAGGGGGATTGCTGTCAGGGCTTTCTCCGTTTTTCTTTGTAATTCAAACTGCCACCCCAGTGCATGGGATGGTACTACCCACACTCACAATAAGCCTTTCCTACTCAGTTACACTTCTCTGGAAATACACTGAGGGACACATGTAAAAGTGTGCCTCAGTAATGCCCTAGATGTTTCTTAATCCAGGCTAGTTGAAAGTAGAAATTAGCCTTCACAGGTCAGTTCAAAGAGAATCTATCTTATTTTGAGAGCAATACATGAGATGTGTCCCACAGTGGGGCACATCCCATAGGAAAGCCATGCCTGGATTAAGACAGTGCTTAACCAGCCACAACAGAAATATGAACAACTAAACAAATGCTTTTAAACTACCATGTAAAAACTTCCTTTTGCCTTGACCTTGGAAGAGAAAATGGAAAAGTTACAGAGGCGTGATATCAGAACTACCATGCCAGTCTCGGTCTGTAGCCCTGACCTCTTTTATGGGAGCTAAAGTACATCCCATGCTGAAGAGCAGATTCAAGGGTCTGAGAACATAGAAGACAGATCACAAGTTCTGTATGTAGTTCTGTGCAGGAGCCCTTTCCTATCCTGTGACATTAAGGAATGTAACCCCCTGCTCTTCAGATGGAAGACAGTTTGTAGGGAAAGCAGGCATTAATGCAAGACTGGCCTCTCTAAGCTATCAGATGCTGATAGTTCTGGGTATTGACTTTAGAATGTGAAATCATCAATAAATAGCACCATATGTAACCTCATTGAAGGTTTCCTAAAGAGTCGGGAGAAATGGGAAGTTGGTGACAATTTTTACACAGTATTTTGAAGGGTCCGTCTACATTTCTATTAACCTGAATGGCATCTAGTATGTTACACATCCCTTCACATCCAGGTGGCTTATTTTTCTTCAGATTGTGGATAGCCTTGAGGCTATGCAGAGATGAACTCACTTTTGTGAAACTTTGAACTTCTAACTGCAGAGGAGTTATTTATAATGTTCACTTAATGTTAATTCAGATTCTGATTGTTCAACACAGGATCAGATATTCATTTCTCCTTGGGTTTATGCATTCCATCCACAGACACCTTTTTGATCAGAGACAGAAGTTGGGTAAGCAGTTTATGAGTGACAGACCCAAAGTTAGTGGCTGTCTCTTGGCTAAGTGTAGGCATTGTCCTTGGGCCTGTAGGAGAAAATTTAGGTCATGACTTACTATAGGTCAAGAACATCAGAAGGATCTGGCTTTTCCTTCTCTGTGCTCTCTTAGGGAGTCCTTCCATCCTAGAGAATTAACATTCTGAGAAGATTGACCCTTTCCAAAATTACTGATGCTTGACTACTGGCATCCAAAGTAAAATGGTTAAAGCAGCTTGCAAAGCCTAACCACCTGAGTTTGATTCCCCAGGACCCACATACGCCAGATGCACAAAGTGGCACATATGTCTGGAGTTTATTTGCTGTGGCTAGAGGCACTGGTACAATCTTATTTTTTCTGTCTCTTATCTGCTTGAAAATAGGTAAATAATTTTTTAAAAAAACAAGAAATAATGATTGCAGACTACAGTCTCTGTGACTGTTATAGAATTTGTGTGACTTCACAGGATTCTTAACCTACTTGGAAAGTGACACATGGTATTTGTATGATGCAGTATAGTAAGCAGTACACAAAAGAACATAAAAAGTACACAACATTTACTAATCACTTGTCATATATCTGTGTGGCACTGAATCAAGATGGACACCTAAGATTCATATTCCCCTTATATAATAAGGAGTCACTACCGAAAGAAAGCTGCTCATATAGGTACTATACTTTTCAGTCACACTTGCATATCAGTACGACAGTGGGACCTGGCGAGAAGAATATAAACAGAAGTGATCAATGGCATTTTCAGACCTAAGCCATAAAACTTTTCTGTAATATTTTCCACTAATGGCTTTATAATTACCAGCAACATGTGTGTGTATAATATATAAATTTCTAACAGTAGAAACTGGAAGTCACATGTTGAAGATGATAGACCTCCACCAGCCTAGGCTCCTGAGTTATGTTTTATTGTAAAACTAGTAACTCAAACATTAAATTTCAAATTTCTCTACCAAAATGAACCAAGAGTTCACTGAAATTAAAGCAGAAATTTAGGAGTTTTTCACCAATATTCCAATATACACCAATGCACCAACAAATTTATGGTACCCTGGATTCTTATGAATTTAATGAATTAATACCCATTGACCAGAGGGTAAGCTCTACAGAGACTTTATTAGATTAAGAGAAAAGAACAGGAGAAAGTACAGAAAACTCACACCATGGGAGTGGTAAGAGGGGGTTAAAACCCACCTTGAACCCAAATTGAGGTCATTTATTTAAATGAGGGCTGAGCTAACCAGCCATGATGCCAAGTTTTGTGACTGAGCTTAACCAACCACAATGCCAGGATCAGATTTAAACCTTCCAGGAAAGTCCCTTCGCAGGGAGGAGCTCAGGTTGTTTATGGAAGAACAAGTCTATGGAACTCCTTTAACAGTAAGAAATAAGGAGAAGCTGGATCCTTCTGTGGTCTCTAGAAAAGTGGAGAGTGTAAGGCAGGCCCAAGGCCATTCCTGCTTTTTACTTTCAGGTACCCAGTCACCCTAAACTTCCTCAATATCGTCAAAAGACATTTGTTGATGATTATTTGCATGCCAGGCTCCTAATTCTTATATCTTTGTTTTCAAGATAACAGCTCATACCTCGTGGGAATGTGATATACTCAGCCAACACAACTTAGAACAGCTCCATTCTGGAGAAAGTTCACTGACTCTAAGAACCAAAGAAATGATTTAGAAATAATTAGGATTCTCCTCAGGAGCAGAAAGAATGTAACAGTTACAAGTAGGAAGGAGTAATTTGGAGCACTGTCCTCCAGACTTGAACTGACTGGTGCATTTGTGACCTCACAGTGGTTAATGTTACCTACACATGACCTGGACAATTCTTAACCCATCAATGTTTTGACATATCAGACAAAAAGAATGAGGATCAAAAGCATCAAAATAGAAGAAAGGTTACTTGGAAAGAGGATGCCCAGTGGAACAGGGGTTGGGGAGGGGGATAGAAGAGGGTAATAGAGAATATGATCAAATTACAGTATGTTCATGTATTAAAATTCTCAACCAAAATATATTTACAAAAGGATTGTCCTCAGTGTGCCAGTGCATGCATCAATAAGATGTGACAAGACTAGTAAATACAAGAAGGGTGAAAAGATGCCTTCATCTACTTAACTAGAGCTTGAAAAATGAAAAACATTCCAAGGTCTAGAGAATGTGAGAGATCATTCACAAAAGCAGGATACCAGGCATAATAAGGAAGTAAAAAGAGATACACCAAAGCCATTCTTATATCTCAGTAAATGCCTGGAACAGCCTAATCCTGACATCATGTGGGCTCTCCTTCCTAGTCCTTAGTAGCAGTGTAACCATAGACTGCACAGGAATGGATTTTGGAATAGGTGTACAAACTAGAAGCCATTATTCCTAAGGCCCTGTAGTATAGCAATGTCAGTGAGAATGAAAGTGACTCTAACAAAAAGGAAAAGACTTTTTAAATGGAAGTGAAAGGTGACAGGGTGAAAGATTTGGAATGAAGCCCACATGGCTAACATGAACTGATTGATAGTGTAGTTCAATAAAATAGAACAAAGTAGACCAGTTCTGTGAGAAATTTTCTAAGTTTCAGATACATTTCACATCCAGAGAAGACTGGTAAATTTTTATTAATAAACAGATGCAAAATGTTGAACAGTATAGAGACCATTACATAAGCTCAAGACTGTTCATTATATTTGGACCTGCCATACAGATGTGATTAATGATGTCCTGTAAGTAGACCTGCATAACAGGAGGGGAAGATGATGCCATAAAAATAGAAGACAAACTAGTTGGAAAGACAAGGAATTGATTCAGTAGAGGTAGGATGGAAGTGGGGGAATGGAAGGGCAGTAGGAATGAATTATGATCATGATATATTATCTATATGTATAGAGGTGTTGATAGAAAGTTAATAAAAATAATGTTCTATAAAAGTAAAGATCATCACATATCCTCAAATTTCTGGGATTTGTGAGCAAAACTGGCCCCTCCTGTGCACACACCCCTGTCAAATCTGAACTGTTTACTTCAAAAATATTTGTATTATCCTATTTTTGCATAATAGCACTTAGCATAGAACCTACTTTAAAGCTAAGTATTCAGAGTACCTTCGATTGCTTTGCTTCATACCAATGAAGCTGTTGCTGCAGAACAACACCTTCATTTTATCACTCTCCAGAGAAAGTGTCAATCCTCTCTCATGACTTTGCAAAGAAATATCCAAGCAGCCATCACAGTTTGGTGAGGCACTGGTGATAGTTGAACGACCAATGACATAACTCCCAAGTTTACCAGTGATAAGGACAGGTAATTATGAAACACACATGATGCTTCTCTCTGTTCCACTATAATCTTCCCCTAGAAGTAAAATCTCTCCTCTCTGACATAGCTCTTTACGGTAATTAAGAAGTCTCACTCCAGGCAAACTCCAGGATACAAACAGGAGCAAATTATCTTGGTCTCTCTTATACTGTGTATAATACTTGAGTAGCCAAACTAGTTCACCTTATCTAGTCACTAAAATGACTCAGATTAGGTTTCTAAATTAAGTTGGAGAGTGCTACATATTTTTACCCTGTCTTGTTTTTTCTTTCATGCTTCTCCCTTGTCTATTGTTAAAAAGGCTTGGGGAATTTCTCAATCCAAAGAGTACTATCAATCAACAAATTGGCATTGAAAACTTAAATCATTAAGAGAGTAAGGTGAATGAAAGTCATGGCTATTAATCCAATTGTAAAAATAAAATTATGCAATGCTTTAAAGAAAATGGCATAAAATTAAAATAGAAAATTTATAGTTCTCTGCAATATAATCTATATATAATCATTTAAACACAGATTCTATATTATATCTTCAAAAATTAAGAAATATAGAAGGCAGGAAGGAAAAAACATTAACATAGAACAATTCTCATCTTACACATGGAAATTAATAGCCTAATTTTTAAAACATACCTTGCAGCCTAGAAAATGGTTTAGCAATTAAAGGTGCTTGCTTGCAGAGCCTGACAACCCAGCCCAGAGTTCAATTTTTCAGCCACCCACATAAAATCAGACAGGCATTTGATTGCAGTGACAAGAGACCCAGATACCACACACACACACACACACACACACACACACACACACACAAATAAATAAATAAATATTTTAAAAATATTTTGGCATGTGTGTGAAAGTTGTATATTTGGTGTGTATATGTATAATGCATGCGGCTTTTCTGTTTACTTCCTTGCTGCAGAATCTCTCAATGACCTTGGAGCTGCTATTTATTCAGTCAGACTGATTGATTGACAAGTGAGCCTCAGTGATTCTCCAGTTTCCATTGGCCATGGGACTGTAGTTACAGGGATGCACAGCCCCTTTGTAGGTGGGTGGTAAGGATGAAACTCGAGTAGTTTTAGGCCCATATGTTTGTACAGAAGTGCTGTTACCCAATGAGTCATTTCCCTAACCATCAATTTTTATTTTGATAAGCTAAAAAAAATTCAGTTTTTTTTTTTAATTTAAAGGCAGTGCATAGTAAGGGGGAAATAAAATAAATAAATATTTTCCATATTACTGGAGAGAAGAAAATGAAAAATTAACCTGTTGTTGGAAGTATAAAGAAATCATAGCACAAGATAATAAAATAAAAAATGGGATAATAAATAATTTACTTGTGATAGTAAATGAACAGGTTAAGGTCAGACATTAAAAGGTCAACATTTTCATAGTTAGTGTAACAGACAGCTTCAGGTTCGCTGAGATGAACTTCCAGACCAGGTACAGTTACGGAGGAAGGGATATTATTTATTGAAGCTTACAGATCCAGGGGAAGTTCCATAATGGCAGAAGAAGCGGCCTGCTTCCACAGATCCAAGCAAGAGAGAAAAACCAACCAGCCACACAGCACACAGAGCAAAACTACAGCCAAAAAGTCACACAGCACACTTACAGGAACTCCTGCTAGGCACACTTTGCATATCTTTACAATGGAATCTCAAACCCACCACCAACACCTTAAGACCAGCCCCCAGTGACATTGCCTCTAGCAAGGTGATTGTAGATGCAAACTATAACTAATAAAATACTGAATATATTAATATATTGGGGGATATATATTCAAACTACCACACTTAGAAAATCCAACCTTTCCCACAGTTGGTATTCAATAAACTTTTATTAAACATGTGAATGAATGTAAATGTGAATTTTTCTCTCCATCAATATACTTAAAATTAAATGACATTATTAAACCTAATGGGTAATCCCAAGGTATCCCAAGTAAGGAAAAAATTGAAAATGCTAGGCTCAACATCAGTTTCAGAAAAAAGTAGATTCATCTGGAGATAAATGTAACAGAAAAAATTTAAAGAAGCTATATCTGTTTGTGTCTTGTGTTGTAGTAACAGAATACCAAAATAAATGAAACAAACTTTGCCAATACAAAGAAAGCAATAGGAAAGCAGAATAGAGCTCATGGATTTTCAGCAAAAGCACTCCTTATAATGTGTAGCAATTAGTGTTATCATTAATGTTTCTTTGAAAAAGCCATCATAATCAGCAAACCCTTAGTTAGATACTTTGACTAAGAAACAGAAACACAGACAGAGACAGAGTGTGAGAGATCAAATTACTAAAATCAGGAATTAAAAAGGGAAACTCTTTTGTGTTTTAAGAAATAAAAGTGATTACAATAGAATAACATGATCAGATGCACATCAATAAATTACATAACTAATATGAATGGGACAATTTTCTAGTAAGAAACAAGCCACCAAAAATGGCTTAGGAAGAAACATAAAATTTGAGTAAATAAAGAAATTGAAAGTGTGTTTTAAAACTTCCTATAGGAAAATATTTTTATAAGCTAAATATAAGTCTTAGAAAGGGTCATTATCCAAACCTACCAAGGAATCTTGAAACTTGATAATAAGAAACAACCTGATTTCAACAATGGTCCAAGCCCTTAAACAGACACCTCACCAAAGAAGATATACAGAAGGAAAAGAAGCATGAAAAATATCTCCCCATTTTGTCACCAGGAAAATGAAATTGAAACAAGGAGATGCCGCTGCACACCTGTCCTGAACTTTGTTACAAAAAGCAAGGGAGGATGTTGAATGTAAAATGGTGCAGCCACTTTGGAAGACAGTTTGGCATGTTCTTATTAAAAAAATGAAACATACTTTTACTATACTATCCAGAAATCATGCTCTTGAGTATTTATACATATGCTTTGAAAACATCTTCACATAATAGCTTGTGTATGCATTGATGGGTATATAAAAGCTTTATTCATAACTATTCCAATGTAGCAGTAACCAAGGGTAAACAGATAAATAAACTATGGTCCAAAAGACAATAGTATATCAGTCATCACTAAAAAGAAATAAGCTATTACGGCATGAAAAGATGAAGAAGGTAAATAATATGACCTAACTGATGAATAAGTAAGGATTCAGATGCATATTATATAAATCTAGTGTGATAACCAAGGAAATAATTGTTTATAAATGAAACAATTGAAAGATAGATTCCTCTGGGTCATAAAAAGAGAAAGGCTACAGGCTTATGTGTTTGGAAAATTATTATTTTGTTTTGTTTTGAAACAGGGTCTTGCTATATAGACTAAGCTGACCACAAACATCATCTTCTTGTTTCAGCCTCTTCAGAACTGGTATTATAAGCATGTGCCACCATACATAGATCACTTTGAAAAATTTTTGTGGGATAACATAGACATTATTAATGTTAGAAAGCAATGGTTAAGGTTTATAGCAATTACTGTCTTGTTGCTGGGACGAAACATCTGACCAAAAGTATCGTATGGAAAAACGAGCATCATATGGAAGGAAAGTATTTATTTCAACTTAAAGTCTCAAGGAGCAGTTTCAACACAGCATGGTAGAACTGAGGCTGGCTGTCACATGTTGCCATAGTAGCTTGGGGGTAGCAGTAAGAGTGAGCTAGCTCTGGCAAGGTGGGGCTTGGGCTAAAGTATCCCAAGACCTGTGTCAAGCAACATACCGCCTTCAACTAGGCTCCATCTCCCAAATTACCACCAGTTTGGAATTGAGCATGAAGCTGAATTACAAATACATGAACGCATGCAGAACATTTCATATTCAAACTGCCACAACACAACATATTGAAGTGAAAATTATAGTGTTAAAAACAGTATCATATTATGCCATTTTTGTTAAGTGTGTTTCCATGTATAAATTGACACTTAAAAACAATTTAAATACATTATCTACTATTTATAGAGATTTTTCTCCAGATTATGGAATTAGAGGAAAAGACCATCTTTCATTTTATTTTATGTGCTTTTCTTTTCTCTCAAATTTATCAAGGAATGTGTATTCCAAAACAATGTATGCTATTAATTTCAGCATTTCATAATTAAAACCATCTACAAGTAATAATATTTTCTATACATTTTTTGTGTCCAAACTATAAGCTGAGCTTTGGGTTGGAATAGACAAACTCTCCTCTTTTAAGGTCTGCCTGGTGTTAGATGCTGTGTGACTAACAATGAGATGTCATATCTGGCATTTTCTTGTGGAAATTTACTTATAGAAATATAATAGGTAAAAAATGTGGAAAAGCAATTCCAATATCCTTCCTGCTACATGTGGAAGTCACCAAATCTGTGAAACTAGCTGACAAGACCATGGTTCACAGTAAAGGGTGTTCAATCACCAGACAAAATTCTTTCAGTTCTTTCTTTATTTTTTAAAAATATTTTGTTTATTTATTTGAGAGAGAGAGAGAGAAGGGAAGATATATAGAGAGAATGGTCACACCAGGGCCTCTAGACAATGCAAAAAACTCCAGATGCATGTGCCACATTGTTTATGTAGGTACTGGGGAATCGAATCTGGGTCCTTTCGCTTTGCTGGCAAGTGCCTTACCTGCCAAGCCATCTCTACAGCCCTCTTTCAGTTCTTTTAAAACCCAAATATCGTCAGACAATCAATAGAGTAAATCTTTTGTATGCTTTCAATATGAAAAATTTTCCTTCACCTGAGAGATCATAAACACAGATGACACAGGCACAAATTGGCTCACAAATATATTCACTTTTTACTCTCTTCACAAGTATACATGCTTGCTACTTTATTATATTTCTATTATCAAATCATATAAAAATCTACCTGACAGTGCTCCAAATCAGAAAATTAAAGACACATTCAGTTGCTATCACTATCAATAATTTAGTTTAAAAGGAGTTGTGACCATACTCATGTAGTTGAACCTTGGGCCACCTTTTTTGTTGTTGTTGAAGAAATCTATTGGTTGAGACAGGGGGCTTTCTGCTGCTTGAACTATTTGAAGTAAACAAATGCTGTGCCACATTCAGAAGCTATAGATTGTTACTAGAAAATTTTCAGTGCCTGGGATGAGATACCTTCCAGGGAGTTGTTGGCCAGGGAGGTTCCTGTTGCCTCCAAAACATTACAGGCTATTGCCAAGGCCCTTGGTTTCCCTTGAGAAACAGATGGTAAGACCCTATTGCTGAAGACCTCACTTGCCTGAGTGGCAAGGTCACTGAGAAATCAAGCTGGTACTGAGCAGAAACCCTTCTCTCTAAAGACCAGCCAACTGAAAGCTGGAAAAAGCTGCACTGAATGCAGCTGTATGGGAGACAGTAATTATCAGCAGTGAAAACAGTGGACACTGGAAACCTCAAGTTTGGCCAGATGGGCCCAATGACCAAACGGGTGCAATAGTGGCATGTCTGCTCTTGGGGAAACCAACTGCTCCTTAATTGGATTGAAGGCCCACTCTATGGGAGGGAATACATGCCTGGTACTGAAAAGTCTAATCAAAAGTCTATGGCAGGGGAGGTCATGAACCTTAGGGGTATAAAGCCTGCTCTTGTCTGGCTTAATGTATATATTATTCCCACCAAACTGCCCTAAAAGCACTACACTTCCTGTTCATATTCACATATTAATGCTACTCTCACTTCTGGTTAGAGAAGCTTCTCTTTTCAGATGGAGATGACCACTGGGATGACCCAAAAGGCAACATAGTGCTGAGAAGAAGGGATGGAGGAGTGCCCAGCACTGAAACATCTCTGTCACACCCTCCAAGGCTCAGGGCCCATTGCGGAAGGGGGGAAGAAAGAATGTAAGTGCCAAAAGAAGAGTATGACTCCTTACAATGCAACTGTCCAGACAGAAATTGGCCTCAATATCCATGACATCACAGTGCCTCACAATACCTTTACAAGACCTTCATATTAGGAGAAAAATATGATGACATCAAATTAAAAGAGAGACTAATAGAGAGAGGGAGGGGATATGACGGAGAGTGGAGTACTGAAGGGGAATGGGGGAGGGGAAGGAAGTATCATGGTTTAATGTCTGTAAGTATAGATGTTCTCAATAAAAAAAAAAGAAGAAGAAAAGAAATGCTGTGCCAGCATAACCCTTGGACACTAACAAGACATTACTCTATTGAGTAAAGAAAATATCAAGGGAGACTTTCTTAAAATTTTTCTTTTTCTTTTTTTTTTTTTTTTTTTTTTTTTGTATCTGGGTAACTGCTCTGTACACAATTCCCCTGAGCGACAGATTTCCTAAAACATTATGTGATAGTTTTGTTTTATGGTTCAACACTGGCTTGATTCATTTTACAATAAGAAGGTTGACCTGCAGTCAGAGTAAATTGCTCCAAATGCTACAAGAAGGTGAATGCAGAAATGAAATCTAAATAACTTGAAATCTCTCATTGCTACATTTTATTACAGAAAAAGAAAGTACGGCATGTTCCGGATTTGCTTGAAATAGCTAGACTTACGTAGAAGTGTCATTTAGCTGACTTTGAGTGTGCAGCTTTCATTGTTAAGTCACTTTTTAAAACATATACCATTTTTGCTTCACTCATAAGTTCTGTACTAGGACTATTTTGGGCTCTACAGGTACACTATTCAAAAGATATAGTTTGAAGGGCAGCTGGAGAGAGCTCAGTTGGTAAAGGGCTTTCCTTGTAAGCATGAGGATCTGAGTTTAATCCCCAAAACCAATGTAACAAAAAAATCAGGTGTGGTGGCATGTGTTTGTAATCTCAGTGCTAGGGCTTGCGGGCTAGCCAGTCTAGCTCTAGTGCACTCTAGGCTAAAGAGACTGTCTCAAAAGGGGGAGAATGGTACCTGAGTTATTCTCTGGCCTGCACATGTACATGCATGCACATGCATGTGGATCTTTATGCACACAAACACACATGTACACATGGCTTAGCAGTTAAGGTGCTTGCCTGTGAGGCCTAAGGACCCATGTTTGACTCTTCAGATCCCACATAAGTCAGATGCACAAGGTGAGGCAAGCACATGGTCACACATGCCTACTAGGTGGAGCAAGCAATTGGTGTTCTATTTCAGGCCCTGGTGCACCATTCTCTCTCTCTCTCTCTCTCTCTTTCTCTCTCCCTCTTTCTCAAATAAAAATAAATAAAAAGACATAGTTTCCCACCAAAGATCTGGAAATCAAAGAAGGCACCAGAAATTAAAGGGATTATAATCCCATATGGTATGGAGAATTATAAAGACAATAATATAATGTATTTGAAAACATTGTATATATTTAACACATCGTAAAGTATTTTTTAAAGGCCCGACTTTCTGTTTTCACATGAGACATTGCTTTCTCCAGGGAGACAGGTCTAATATCTCAAGGCATTTTACAGCTAATCTACAAGGAATTATCTCTCTATGTTTACATTTATACATGTACTTACATTTAATAATGAATGTTCTGAGAAGGTGGTGGTTTGAATGTAAAGTGCCCCACAGAGATTCATGTATTTGAACACTTAATCCCCAGTTGTTGGTGATGTTTGAGAAGCCTGTGGAACCTATAAGAGGTGGATCCTTACTTGAGGAAGTATGTCACTGAGTGAGGGTGAGCCTTGACATTTTATAGTCCAGCCCCCCTTAACCCCACGCCCTCACTGCACTCTCTCTCGCTCTCCCTCTCTCTCTCCTTTCTAAATACTGACAGCATGCCATACTTTCCCCACCATGATATATTTTGCCTGAAAACTGGAAACTGAAATAAACCATCCTTAAGCTCCTCTGGTTAGGTATTTTTTAAATTTTTTAAAAAATTTTTTGCAAGCAGAAAGAAAGCAAGAGAGAGAGAGGAAGAGAGGATGGGTACTTCAGGGCCTGCAGCCACTGCAAATGAACTCTAAATGCATACACCACTTTGTGCATCTGGCTTTATGTGGGTACCATGGAATTCATTCTGGGTTGTTAGGCTTTCCTGGCAAGCA
The DNA here is from genome assembly GCA_036365145.1 of Orientallactaga sibirica. NCBI lineage: Eukaryota > Metazoa > Chordata > Mammalia > Rodentia > Dipodidae > Orientallactaga > Orientallactaga sibirica. The sequence goes on from JAEOAD010000013.1 coordinate 38,635,366, forward strand.
CTTTAACCTCTAAGCCATCTCTCCAGCCCTGGTCAGGTATTTTTGTCCAGGAATGAGAAAGTGACTGACACAGAAAGAAAATTGATCGGAAAATGCAGTGAGTTGGCTAAGAGAAAAATAATCCACAAAAAATTGGTGAAGAATTGACATTAGGCACTAGTTCGTCTTCTCTTTCTTCCCGGTACAAGAATAAAACTTTTAGTTCTAACCCAAGGAGTTCACAAGACAAATCTAAATTGAATACAAAGCATTAAAACCAATGTTATTTTCCCTATGAAGTTGTGAAGAGTTAAGGTGTCTGTTAGAGTAGATTTGAGTGGAAAATGTGAGCTTAGAAGAACATTACAAGAAATGTACAAAACTATAAACCTCACTCACTCTTTCTCTCACTCCCTTTTCTCCAACCCCCTTTGCTGTGCACACAAATACAATGAACACAAACATAAACTAAATGCATACAAAATAATTACCCACCTTTCTGTTATTAAAGACAAAGTACATACTAGTGCAGATGGAGCGGTTACTGTGGCAACAGCAATCCCACGTGCTTTGTTTGAACTCTGCAAACAATAGAAAATCCTTGAAATTTTTTCCTCATCCTCTTCATTAAAAACATTTTCTGAGTTCCGATAAATCATAAAATGAACAATTTGATTACTATATGGTCAGAGAGTACAGAGAAAGCTACTCATTTTCATACATCCAAGGTTCTTATTTATAAACAGGAAAGTGAAGATCAGCAGAGAGATAATAATGGGCCTGTTTTATGCCAGCACATCAATTAAGGAACAGAATTCTAAGAAGGAGGAAATAATGGCTCACAGTTTGAAACATATGAAGCCATAGATTTAGGTAGATTTGCATATATACATGTAAATGCAAATATTGTGTTTTTATATTTTATCAATTTAATTTTTATATTTTTATATCTATATGCAGATATGTAAATATGAATATTTCTGTTGATTTATTAAGATAATATTTGGGCATTGGGAATAGACCTCAGGGAGAAAATGTTTGCCTAGTATGCTGTGTTTGATCACCAGCATTTACATGTTTAAAGAAAAAAGACAGTATTTGCAAAAATGATCTCCATACTCCATTCAAACAAAGGACAGAAACTATAGTCATGTTACCTATTCCAGAACTTTAGAGAGAAGAGACGTGTGTCAAGGATATTCTGGTCCAATCTTTCCCCCAAATTTAATACACATAATGTTACAGGATATGGTTTTAGTTCATTCAGGAGCACTTTACTTTGGTAAATGTTTTTTCTTTTTTTTCTTTTTTGGTCAGTACATTCTATTTATCCAAAGTTATATCATTGCAACTCAATATTTTATAAAGCTTACTTCTCTGCCTTACTCATTGACCATTTAGGTTTAGCGTACAAACTACTGGTTTTCATCTTGGTGTCTTCATGCATGTTGTTATCCTTTGTTATAAAGCTTATTTTTTTTTTAAGTTTAAGTTTAAAATGTGTGGATCCATATTATTTGCTCAATTTGTCTATCAACTTTAGTTTTTGTTGCCTTTATTCTTATTTTTTATTATTGACAACTTCCATAATTATAGACAATAAACCATGATGATGCCCTCCCCCTTACTCTCCCCTTCACAACTCCACTCTCCATCATACCCCCTCCTCCTCTCAATCAGTCTCTCTTTGTTTTGATGTCATCATCTTTGTATAGATTTTAAACGGTACCAAAAGTTGACTATTAGTTAAAAACGGTTTGGTTAAAAAATATTAATGACATCAAAGTATAAGTAATCCATTGTTGGAGCAAACATGGGCCAATAAATGGATATATTGTGCTCATCAAATGGCCTTCTAATTATGTGAGTTTATGCTTATAGATTAGTGCTACTCTCACCTTTGGTCAGAAAAAGCTTCTTTCTGCTGTGGGTGGAGACTACTTGGGAGGCTCAAATTTCATCAAGGTGCTAGAGTAGGTGAGTGCTGAATTCTCTGTACTAAATGAGACATGTCTATCACAGTCTCCATGGCTCAGAGGACATTGAAGAAGAGGGGACAGATAAAATGAGAGATGCAGAAGATGGGGAGGAGTGCTTCAGAACTTTGTCTTTTTGGACATAAAGTCATTGCATTCATGACTTCACAACAGCTATTGTTGCCTATAATGACCAGCACAATTTTAAATTAGCTAAGATCGGGACAATTTAAGTAAAAAATACCAATGAGGAAAGACATAATTATCTCACCTTTGATGTTAGCAAGATATTTTTGAAACATTGGTGTCAATAATTTGGTTATACAAGTTAATGTGCCAAAGTATTTTATATCCTGTATATTTTTACCTAATTAGTAAAAATAATGGGGAACTTTAAATCTAAATTAATAGGATTTTTTCTAATTCCTTGGATTAAGCTATTAGGTTTTCAATTTCAGTAAAATTTCTGAGCCTCTGTTTCTGCCTTTTGAAATGTGGTAATTAAATTTTATAACATAAAAATCAAGAGTTTTTATTTTTCTCTCTCTTTATCTATCTGTGGCTATCATGCCTCTGAAATTGGTTCTATTCACATGTACAAGGGCAGTATTTTTTTTAAATGCTCATCTAGCCAGGCGTGGTGGTGCATGCCTTTAATCCCAGCACTCGGGAGGCAGAGGTAGGAGTATCGCTGTGAGTTCGAGGCCACCCTGATACACATAGTGAATTCCAGGTCAGGCTGAGCTAGAGTGAGACCCTACCTCAAAAAACAAAAAAAAAAAAAAAAAAAAAAAAGTTCATCTAATAATAGAAGTAAAAGAATATTCTCTAAGGCATAATGACAAGTGACATAGCAAATGCAGAAAACAAACACAATTGCTACTTCCAGAGCTGAGAAACAGCAAAGAAAGGAGTCAGAAGCTCAGTGGAGCCTTTCCACAGGCTGAAATTCAGACCTCAGAAGAAAGCAGTGTCTACTGTAGAAAGCGTGGTCCGTCTACTGGTAGAAAGTCAGCCTTCTGGAGAGACTGCTGTGCCTAATCACTGCACGAGCCTACTGTTCTGTCAATGGAAAAGCTGCTGGATGCTGTGCCCCTGAGGCGGCTGGGGTGTTCCCTTCCATTAACACATGCACACGTGTGCACACACAGGCCAATATACTGCCTGTCACAGCACACTGCATGCAGGAAAATCCTTCCCTTTCACCCTGTTTGGACTTGAAGAATTATGCTAGCATCCTGCATTCTCAAAGACTTCCACTCTGCTCTCTGAAAAGAAGAATATAGAGTGCAACTCCAGGACCACAAAGGCCAACACATTGTAAATGCAAACCAACAGACAATAAGTTAATAACCAGTGCAGCCAGCTTAATTGAGGCGCAGTTCAAAAACAAAAGGTGATAGAACACTGAAAAAAAAAACCTTCTAGCTAATAAAAATATAATCTAGAATTTTTAAGTCTGAATAGGAGAATGTAAATTCTTCAAAATGAGAAAAAAATGACAATTTATATCTAAAATCTTCTATTTGAAATATTCATTCCTTGTCAAAGTTTTTTTTTAAGGGAAAATGATATCCTAAAGTTATTTTTTAAATTATTTAATTCTGTAAATTAAAAAAAAAAAACTTTTAGTGACAAAATCAAGAAATAAAAGATCTGGAAAAATGTAATCTATTTGCAATATGTATGAAAGACAAAGAAAATTACCACAATGTGCAACAGGCTGCTTCAGAGTGATTAGAAAGACAAACCAACAAAGTATGTTAAGTACTTTTTTTTAAGAGGCAATCATAAAAAAAATGAAGTATAAAAGGGCAAGAAATATATGCAAATATTCAGAATAATTGAGAAAATACAAATAAATACAAAATTTTAAGGTACATTTTTTTCCTTCTGACTACAAGATTAGAATAACATCCCATGATAGCAGGAAGAAAATGAGCCTACTTATACATCATTTAGAATTGCAATTTCTAACAATTTCCAAAAAGCTTTCTTCTAGTGTTAATTAAAATTTCTAATGAAGATATCATTTGACCAAACAATTCCATCTCTTAGAAGTTATGAATTCATAATATACACATGCATATATATTGATGTTTACATATTACTGATGCAGGATTTTAGGGTTCAGGAGGAATCCTCTGGAATTTGTGAACCCCAAGTCTTGGGTTCTGTCCTACTTTGAATGAATAATTAATAAAGATGAACTCAAGAAGGATAAATTATGAATTACTAAGTTTATTTAGGGGAAAGTCACAAATTGTGGGTTTTATTTAAGGGCAGTTGGAGTATAGGAAAGGAGGGTAAACACGTGGGAAGTAGGAAACACAGTCTCATGTGGAAACAATGTATAGTTTATAAGGTTCATTTAAGAGAAATTGAGGTCTTTAGAAAAATACTGGAACAGAGTTACAAGCACATGGAAAGTAGAACTTAGAGGTAAATTTAGAGAGACTCAGAACATACATGGTATTCACCATGTGATTTCTTTAAGAGGGAAAGTATCAAAGCTGAAGAGAAATTGAGGGTCTTTGGGAAAAAAGTGGATACATGTAAAGACTCAGAAATAACACACATGGCATCTGCCATGTGCTTTCTTAATGAGGGAAAGTATCAAAGCAGAGACCAAGAAATTCAGAGAAATAAGTGATGAAGAGGGTTACACTCCTAGTGACCCCGAGTTTAGAGGAAGTACACAGGTAGCAAGTCTAAAGTTGGTGAGAGCCACGTGGTAGATTTGGAGACCAGGGAAAAATCATACACGTAATTAAAGGAGAAGTTACAACAAACTATAAGGCAGAGGCAAACAGGAAAGTTTAGATTAAGAAACAGCACGGCTGAGTGTGGTAGCACGTGCCTTTAATCCCAGCATTTGGGAGGGTGAGGTAGGAGGATCATCGTGAGTTCAAGGCCACCCTGAGGCTACAGAGTGAATTCCAGGTCAACCTGGGCTAGAGTGAGACCCTACTTCAAAAAAAAAAAAAAAAAAAAAAAGCTAGTTTTCTCTTATTGGCTTTCACTACTGTCTCTATATATCCTATATTAAATACACACATTATTTTGAAAGTAATAATTTATTAGTAAAAACCTTATAGCAATGTAAATATTCATCATAGATGAACAAATTTTGATGCTTCTCAATATATAATAAATGTAATATTGTCTCTCTCTTTTTTTCAAAAGGTAGGGTCTCATTCTGGCTCAGGCTGACCTAGAATTCACTATGTAGTCTCAGACTGGCCTTGAACTCACAGTGATAATCCTACCTCAGCCTCAGGAGTTCTGGTATTAAAGGTATGTGCCACCATGAACTTTATTTTTAAATGTTCAATTGAAAGTGTACTTATGGCTCAGCATGGTGGTACAAGACAAGGCTAGTCTGAGACTACATAGTCAGCCAGGGCTAACAGGAAACCCTACCTTGAAAAACCAAAAAAAAAAAAAAAAAAGTACTTATGAAATAAGTTAAAGTAAAAAACTGTTTCAGTCAGAATTATACAAATTTTAATCCTGTTTTATAACATAATTGCATTGTGTAGAATTGGTATAATCTTGTATAAATGAATAGAATTATAAACATTACATTTTTAATAGTGGTCACATTAAAAGAAGAAAATTTGGAGCTTGAAAGAAAGCACTATTAATTTTATTATAAATATTTCTTTAATGTTCAAATTCCTATGGCAATCATACATTAGTTTTATTATGTAATCAATTAATATTTAAATAAATATGTTTTGGTACTGACTGATGAACCTCCTCCTTTTTACTCAAGGATAAGGAAAAAGTGAGCCAATTTATTCTGTGAAGTAACAATTTTAAGATTAGGTCTGCTGATTGGTGGGACATCCCTTCTTTTCCAGTGTTATGTAAGGTCTGTGGGAGGTGTGTTGTCAGATGACAGGAGAGAATGTAGCTGCTTTAAGGAGGAAAAGAAGTGGGTTGTATAAAGACTTCAGGGAGTGACACAGATGAGAAAACTTGAAGGACAGTCTTCTAAGCAGAAGTGGAGTGAACAGTGTATTCCATTTTACTGTTTCTTGCACAAGAAACAGTATCATCAGGACTGAAAAAAAAAAACCTCAAACAATTTTCACCCTTCAAAATATGGCAGAAAGATCTGAAGATACCGCCTTCCTTGTGCTCAGTCACAGGGAACCGATCTCCTGAGGTGCAAGTTCTGACTCCTACATCAAACTCTCCACTTCCAGAAATATCTGGTCAAAGTGACTGTACAAGACAAAGCCCAGCTAAGCTATCAACAGCGACGTCAAGGTTGGCCTAAAGTGTGTGGAAACTTCTAGAAACCCCGTGGGTCCTCAATACATGATTGCTATTGACAACAATGTCTGAGACATAGTTTACTTTGGAAGCAGCAAGACAGAAAGGAGGATGTATCCAGGAAGGGGTTATTCAGTGATTATGCACACTGTTGTACCAGGTACTCAACAAAGTAAACCTTATTGACTACTCAGAGAACCATTGCAGTGATTATTATTACACGCCTATCTTTTGGTAGAAAGCCTAGAGAGAAACTGAACACATTGTATAAGATCAATTATATAAGTGATGATCATACCCAGGGCTTGCTTATTTAAATGCCCAAACTAGCCTGTTGCTAAAACGTGAAAGAAAGAAATGTTGCCTTACTAGCTATTATGATTTAAATGCAGAATGTCTCCAATAGGCTTAAGTGTTTGAATACTTGGTCATCAACTAGTTGGTACTATTCTGGGAACCTTTGGAATGTGTGGCCTTGCCAACAGAACTGGGTCATTGGCAATGAGTCTTGAGGGTTATACCCGCCTCTACTTCCAACACGAGCTCTTGGCTCCCTGATCCTCCAAGATAGGAGGATCACAGCAGAGGCCCTGGGCTCCTGCTACCATGAGTTCCACCATGTTTTCCTCACCATGGTGGACAGAAACTGTGAGCCAAAGTAAGTATTTCCTCCTTTAAGTTGCTTCCGTCAGGTACTCTGTCACAGCAATTTATGAGCTGGATCACCTCCACCATCATGCTACTTCTTCCCCTTATGCCATATTTTTTTGTAATTATTGACCCCAACTCATTAGGAACTCATACATATTTCCCATTATAAGTTAGGCTAGTAAATTATGTTCACTGATTCTTTAACAATCTTTCAACTACAGTTTGTTCTTACCTCTGAAAGAATATGCTATACCTGAATCAGGCCACACATGGGTACCTCAAAGTCTTTCATTACACACAATCTTTTTCTAAATTTTTCTTATATATTTTCAAGGAGGAGAGAGAGAGAGGGAAAGAGAGAGAGAGAGACAATGGGTGCCCCAGGACCTCTTGCCACTGCAAATAAACTCCACATGGATGTGCCACATTGTGCATCTGGTTTTATGTGGTTACTGGGGAATCCAACTCAGACCATCAGGCTTTACAAGCAAGCACCTTTTAACTCTGAGCCATGTCTCCAGTCCCAAACAATGTTTTTTAAATGTTTAATATTTACTTGCAAGGGAGACAGAGAGAATGATAATGCCCAGGCCTCTTGTAGCTGCAAACAAACTCCTGACATATGCGCCAATTTGTGCATCTGGCTTTTCTCTGAGTACTGGGGAATCAAACCCAGGCCATCAGGCTTTGCAAACAAATGCCTTCAGTGGCTAAGCCATCTCTCCAGCCCTACATGCGCTCTTTACTGGCAACATCTTGAACATCTGTAACACAGATGTAGCATGACATTGATGACAACGTCCTCTGAAGTGACTCATTTGACACTGTTTGTACAGAAAAAGTTTAAAAATGGACACACAAACACACACATACACACAGACATTTGCCTCAAACACAGTACAAGGTCACAGTTAAACTTCTGAAGTTATTTGGTGAGATGGTCAATCTCAATTGTCAACTTGATTGGATTTCGAATAACCATGTAAACAAATCTCTCTGTGAATATGAGACAGTCCTGAGATTCTGTTAATTAAGGTGAGAAGACTTATTCTAATTGTGGGCATCACCATCCCATTGACTGGTGGCCCATGCTGATTTAAAAGGAGAAATGGAGCTGAGAAGCAGCATTCACCTCTTTCTGCTCACTGACTGTGGATTGAAATGTAACCAGATGCCTCATGCTCTGGCTGCCATGCATTCAGGACTATCTCCTCAAACTGTGAGCCAAAGTAAACCCTTCCTTCATTAAGTTGCTTCTTGTCAGGTATTTGATCACAGCACTGAGAAAAGGAACTAACATATTAGTAAGTTAAGATGTAGTAGATGGTTCCACGATTCTGGGATGAATATCTAACCAGACAGTGTTCGTGGAAGGAAGGGGTATATTTCAAGCTTACATATCTGGAGAGAAGTTCCATCAATGGCAGAAGAAGTTGCTTCCATACACCTAAGCAGAGAGAAGCTACCAAACAGACAACACACACACACACACACACACACACACACACACACACACACACACACACAAAGCAAACACAAACCTTCAGCAAGCAGGATCCCCAGAACTCAGACCTCTCTGCATACCTTTAGGCTAGAACTTAAATCTGCCCCAAACAGACCTTTGGGTTGGACCCTCGAATCCACTCCCAGTGGCACCTCCTCCAGCCAGGTGGCTTGAGACCCAACTTACAAGCTTTAATAAAACTCTGAGTCTACAGGGGACATACATTCAAACTACCACATAAGGAAAGTTACATCCCTGGCATTGTCAACAAACAGCTATTGACTCTTTCAGCAGCCACAACTTTAGAACAAGACCAACATTTTTTAGGCTTTTGTGGTTTTCTAGAAGAAGCATAGTAACTCCACTCATGCTATTACTTGCATATATGCCCCCGTAGCAAAAGGCTCTAGAATCTGTGTTACAAAACAACAAAGGTACACCATTAGTGTACCTCCCCACCCCAGAAACCATTTCATTGCACAGGTTTTCTCAAGCCCTTCCCATGTGTCCTGCAGTTTTGAAACCACCTATGATGTCCATAAGTTATCTATAGACTTGTGACACAATAAACTACCTTCTTTTTGGTCCCAGTCTATGTACCATTATACAGCAGTTGGTGTCCACATACTGCATACTGCTCACTTGGAAAGAGAAACTCTTAGATACCTTGATTTTATGACCTTACATGTCCATCTGAGAAAGTTAAGTAGTGTTTTCCAGATTGTCAAGGCCACTGAGTCCTCAGTAGTACAGGACAGAGCCAAGCTTTGACCTCCCTCCAGAAAGGGGCAATAAGGGCTGGAGAGATGGCTTAGTGGTTAAGGCACCTGCCTGCTAAGCCTAAGAACCCGGTTCCAATCTCCAGGCCCTACATTTAGCCAGATGCGGTGACACAAGGGTGCAATGCTGCACTTGCCCACAAGGGGGCGCACACATCTGGATTTTGTTCACAGCAGCTGAGAGACTGCTGGCGCTCCCATTCTCTATCTGTCTCCCTCTCCCTTTCTCTCTGTCTGTCTCTCTCTGTGTCTCTCTCCAAAAAAAAAAATAAAAAAAATAAAAAAAGGGCAACAACCCTGTCCTCAGTCCTTTGCCAAATGCCCTTGTACTAAAGGATGCCCCACCCATGGCTTGGAAACTTGACAACTTGAGATAACCCCTGTGAACAGCAAAGGAGCCTGTGCACTTTATGACGCTGGTGCTCCCTCTAGAGATGGCAGATCTCATGGAGAACTCGGCTCTCCTTCCCTTAGCTTCCTTAGGGGACCATGAGGTCAGCACTTCATGCAGCCACCTGCTCTTTTTTAAAATAGATTCTTGACCATGTCCATGATCAAACCATCTCCTGAAGAGACTCCATTTTCACAAATATTGACCATTTGAAGAAGTATCTTTGCTAAATAACATTCTATTGATGTATTTGCTCTGATTTTTTTTCCTCCGTGCATTCTATTATGGTTACTTTATATTCTTATTCATCTCTACTTCTGCGTTATTAACTCTTCCTTTAACTCCATACACATATACTGAGTAGTATTTCATCTCAGATTTTTTTTCATCTTCTAAAGTCATAAAATCCATGTGTTTATATAAATTATCCCAAGAGATATTGATGATCAGTTGGAAGCATTTTATTAAGACACAGTGAAGCCAACAAAAACACATGTATGGTCCATACACTATTTTCTGGAAGTAGCTGAAGAAAGGAAGAACAGGGTTTATTTTTGTTTGTCTGTTTTTGGTTTTTCCAGGTAGGGTCTCACTCTAGTCCAAGCTGACCTAGAATTCATTATGTAGTCTCAGGATGGCCTTAAATGCATGGATATCCTCCCACTTCTGTCTTGTGAGTGCTGGGATTAGAGGTATGTGCCACAATGCCTACCCAAGAACAAATTTTGAAATCAGACAAAGATGTGGGTCAAAAGACAAATCCCAAACTTAATAAGTATAGATATTTAATAAGTAGCTTAGTTTCTAAAATTTAATTGTGTTCATTGTAATTATACTAGAATAATTCATGAAACTACATAGGTCCTACTTTTATATTCCAGTTACACATATCAGTTTAACACATTCAATATCCATAGAATCTATGCCAACTCAAATCCACTGTACTCTACTTTTTAATGGTGCTCTATAAATATTTGATATGTTTAAGTTTTTTTTTATTTATTTATTTGCAAGCAGAGAGAGAGAGAGAGAAGAGAGACAGACAGACAGAGAGAATGGGAATGTCAGGGCCTCTAGCCACTGCAAACAAACTCCAGATGAATGCACCACTTTGTGCATCTGGTTTTGTGTGGTTGCTAGGGAATCAAACTCAGGTTGTTAGGGTTTGTAGACAAGCACTTTAACTTCTGAGACATGTTTCCAGCCCTGTTCAGGAAATTTTTAGGAGATTCTAGAGCACTGGTTTCCCCAAACAGTCTTGAGATAAAGAATAAATCATGTGACTCAAAGTAGAAGAAAGAGTTACTGTGTTCTCTTGCCATTTAGATGTCAGATATTGAAGATCTGAGATGCTGAAGATGTCTAGGTATACTAGTCAATGGAATGTAATAATAATACATGCAGGAGAGATTAGGAAACATTGTTTTAGAGATTCTCTGTTACCACTGATAGGAGGTTAAAATGATGCACATTTTCAAAGCAAAGGTGCCAACACACCTAAACTTACTTCATTATTCATCAGACCCTTGGGTCCTCTGATACGTGGTAGTTTATTAACTTAGACACACACATACACACATACACACATACACACAATTGAAAACACATTGATAACACTTCAAAAGAGAATCCATTCAAAATATTGTCTCAGATAATCCAGAGGCACTGTTACTTTATCACTGAGGACTGAAAAACAGCATGTCAGAATGGCAAGACTACCCCATGTCCACAATTACACAGAGACTGTTCTTAAAATACTGTGAAGAAAGGAGAGGGAGAAATAGGAACAGAAGTGACCAGAGTGAGAATGAAGCCCCAAAGGAAGGAAGAAAAGTCTTTACTGGTTAAATGAAAGCTTTATGAATAGATAGGTGTATGAAGAGAAGCCAATGCAAATGGGAAGATTTTCCCTTCAGATTTCTCTCTATGTAGAATTACCTTTGATTAGTTGATTGTTATACAACTTGGAAGGTGTTATTAGCAATTTCCTGTGTATGTGAATGGTGTGTACTTAAGTTCATAACATTCCATACTAATTTTCTTTAAAAATTCTTAGTCATACAGGTGCCAGAATATTAAGTCTAACAATCAAGTGAGTTTGATTTAGCCCTATTTTCCATATCTACCAGCACCTAGAGGATTCCTTATTTCGAGACTGTATAAAGATGACAAAAAAGATGAATAAAATGATTCAACTAGCACCTGTAATATCAATGTTATAAATATCTAGTGTGACGTACATGATGAAATCTACTTTCTCTTCCATCCTCTACCCTAGAACACTGATGATTTTTAATTGGTATGGTTTCTAATGAAGGAGCTCTGGATAAATTGCTCATGGCACTTGGGAATCTCTTATGGGCTACACAATGCTTTCAATCACCCTAGTTTCACTTCTTGTTTGAAGGATTATCTTAATACCTAGTTTATATGTTTAGTCAAACATGGTCCTTAAGGACTAAGTCTGAATCAAATTATCTCCAAGGGTAGTTTCCTTTCCTACCAATATTATCTAGGAAGTAATGTATAGGGCTGTCTTATATATTTCTACAACTTTGACACTGACAGTGGGATGTTTTTAAAGGCTTTTTTTTTTCCAAATAATGAGGGTTTTCTATATATTTAGGTGATACTCTTGAGAAATAGAAAGAGAATGGACTCCTTTTTGTATATTTTTACCTTATCTATTTGTTTGTTGATTATTTTTGAGATAATTTGTGAATTCATTTTCTACCACCAAGAAATAAAACTGAATATAGACTTCCTATTTTATAGAATACAGAGACTTTCTATGTATCTTTGTAAAACTTCTTTGATGCAAATTAGATGAAAGTGAATGATACTTCATTTCATAATCAGTTTTATATGGATTAAACCTAGTTCTCCACCAGATGCTAAGGGTACCACAAGAAATCCAGATTCATTGGGTCTGACTAAAAGGAGCTTGTTATCTTTTCATCCATTCCATGAATTCATCCAAAAGTGGTCTTGAGAAATCACCACTATATCCAACTAGGGAGACAAATCATATAAATGAAGCCTTTCTCTATCAGAACTAAAAAAAAAAAAAAAAATCATTAAGTTTACAGTACCAACATTAACAATTTTCTTACTAAACACTATGTTGAAAAGCATAAGTATGTGCCAAGTGAACAGTTTATCAAAGAACTATCAGAGTTCTGAAACGAGAAAGGGTGCAAGAAACTAGGTGATTCAACAAGGAAGCTTTGGAAAGACAGAATTCCACCTGGCATAAAGGGAAGAAGTTATTTATAATCACTATGTTCTTGACATCTGCCTTTGCCTTCTCTCTCCTTGACAAATCAATGCCCTGTGTGTCCCCTGGTTTTGCATCCCTTGCCTCCCAACTGTGAGTCTTGATTACCAGGAATGTCATCCATAAAATTATAGTTCCTAAAGAGATCTTGTGAATACATAAAAAGTAAGAGATAATGAACTGGAGGGATACCTCAGTGGTTAAAGGTGCTTGCTTGTGAAGCTTGACAGCTTGGGTTTGATTTTCCAGAGCCACACAAAGTGGCACATGCACCTGGAGTTCATTTTCAAGGACAGGGGGCCATGGAGTGCCCAATCTCTCCATCTTTCTCTCTCTCTCTCTCCTAAATAATTAATTTTTTTTAAGGTAAGAGATAATTTTCTTACTTCAGTAAAGCAGGGATAGAGCCCTGAGGCTGATCTATCAGGTTTTTACCTCAATCTTGTAGCAAGATTCATATCTCAAAGGGAACAACTTTTAAACTACTTATCCAGGCCAACTCAGCAACCAAGGGTTTGCCAAAGATTTGAAGGTCAACTGTCGATGTCCAGACTTACAATTATTGGTGTCCTCTAAGCCCAATCTCCTAGTAGTACTTTTGTTACTATTCCTTATCTGTGCTCAAAATAATAACTGTAATTTATCCTCAGGGTCAATTACTTATATTTTTATATATTTTATTAGTTATGTATATGGTATATATACAGCCATGATGGTACCATCATTAGCCTTCTCCCTGCCCCCCCATGGGTAATGTGGGTCTTGCCTTATGGGGGTAGCCATCAGTTATGAGAGAGAGGCAGTGACTCTGTGTATAATGACTCAACTCATGGCTCTAACACTCTTTCCACCACCTCTTCCGTGAATTTCCCTGAGCCATGTTGGGTTCATTTTAGGTCTATTTCAGTGATAAGGTTTTGTGAGTCTCTGGATATCTGATTTGGTAGGGGTTAAATGTTCTTTGTGTCTATCTCCATCAGAAAGAAAGAAGCAGATTCTCCAATGGAGAGTGAGGTCAGTGCAAAATACATGGATAAACATTATTATTTTAGAGAGAATTTAATAGGTGTAGGCCCTCTTGTATCCCACTATTGGTGGGAGCTTGATATCGGAGAGCGGGCTCGTTTTTGGATATGGTTCTGACTTGTTTCCCATTCCACTGAGCAGATCCGTTAGCCAAATGTAAAGCAGTTGGTAACCCACTGTGGCTTTGTGCCACTATTGATCTTGTGTGAGCATCACATCAGGTTGTTTGCTGCTGAGTAGCTTTGACCACAAGTTGCTTAGACAGATGTTGGTCATTTTCCCCCAGTCACTTATGTAGCACCTTCTGGCACTAGACAAGCTAACTGTCTGGGGACTGACTCTCTTCCAGATTCCATCCAGGTCTCTTCATGTTCCGTCCGAACAGCATATGGTGTCTTTGGCAGTAGGGTCTTACCAATAACCTTTGGTGGGTCATCAAGTACTCTGACAGAAATCTGTCTTCTTTTGGGAACCTTGTAGGTCTCACTGATCAACAGCTCATTGTGGATGTTAAGCACATGCTGGTATTAGGAGTTATAGGTCAGTGCCAAGGAAAAAGAAGGAAGAAAAAAATACCTATTTTTAACTAATATTAAAAGCTTTAAGGAGTGGACAGAAGGGGATTTAAAAAAATCACATGGCTCTCTTAGCATGGAGACTCTATGTAGCTGCACAGATTATATACCTATGACACCAATCTGATTAAACTTTTCATTTTGATACCAAAGACTAAAACTGACAATGGGCAACCAGAAAAATAAGCCATTCCAAGGGAAAGTTACTTACATCTGCAATATTTTCTCCGTGTTTTGCATCCAGGATATGTGGGCGGTCATTTAGGACCCTGGTCTCTGGAGAGAAATCTAATGGTCTCACTGGAGTAAATTTTACAACATGATCCGTGAGACTTGGAGTTTTACCCTGCAGCAAAAATAAATCAGACATTAAAATTACATGAAATACTACTGATCATCAGTGGCCCATGTTCTGTCTCTTTTGCCCTCATTAAACTTTTCTGTTACAGATACTATTCTTGACTGCTTTATGTGAACTGGAGTCCTGAAGTCAGGAGGCAAGGTAAAATATTATAGCAGCCAAGGGAGGCAAGACTGATTTTTTTTTTCCATGAGACAGATGGGCAATCAAGGGATTTGGGAGTTTTCTTTCTCTTGCTGCATTTTTTGAAGTTTTTTTTTTCCCCCAAGTGCGGGGAGTAAACTAAGCCTTGGAGAATTTGTTTAATGCAAGACAACACAGCCCTGCCCTTTACCAGCTCTTTGCCATCCATCCTCACCAGTCCTCAGATGTGCCACCCTGACAAAAAAATCCCCAACACCTTCAAATAGCAGAAGGCCACTTTAAGGCTGTGAAGAATGCAGCAAGGAAAGCAGGCATTGTACAGCTTGCTTATTTTATTGTGCTTGGTACAGGGTACGGTCTATGAATCTGTCATTCTGAAAGTAGGTAGTCCAAATTGAAAAGAATTTTCTCCCATCTCACTACCAAACTCTAACTTGAATTTTATATTTCAAGATGTCATAGGAGGATCTGGGGGACAGATCAGTCAGTAAAGTGCTTGCCTCATAAGCAAGAGAAGCTTAGTGTGATCCCTAGTACCCACGTGAACTGTTGTGCCTCTAATAGCTGCACCAGGGGAGTGGAGACAGGTGGATTGCTGGGCTTTACCATCCAGCTAACCTAGCCTAATTGGTGAGCTTCAGACCAGCAAGAGACTCTGTCTCAAAGGAGGTGGGTGATATTTCTGAGGATGACACATTTGTCCTCTGGCTTACACACATATGTACACATATGTGTGCATTTATTCACATGCATGTATACCTGCATATCCATGAATACACACATACATGAAAATGCCTAAAAACAGTTGCAGGCAAAACGGAAATAAATATGCCACGTAGGCTCATATAACCTCCAAAGGCCAGATTCATATGTAAACAGCATTGACCAGCAATTAGTTCATGATCCTCTAGGTCATTTAAATTATTTCCTCTTTTTCTTTCCTCCATGTGTGTGGTATGTATGTGTATTCAGGTGTGTATGGGTATGGGAAGCCAAATGTGTGTTGGTTCTGTATGCACGTGTGTGCACATGCATGAGGAAGCACAAGAACAACCTTTGGTGTTATTCCTCAGGTATGCTACCTAACTCTGAGACAGGACCACACATGAGCTTTGAAATCACCAATTTGACTAAATTAACTGGCCAGAGAGTGCCAAGGATCTAGCCATCCATCTCCATCTCTCTAACTTTGGGATTGTAAGTGTGCACTGCCACAGTCGGCATTTTATACGGCTACTAGGATCTTCAGGCTTATAAGGAAAGTGCTTTACCAACTGTGCTATTTCACCAGCTCTACTAAATTATTTCTTCTGGCCCCTCTTATCTAAAATAAATAATAAATAAATAAATAAATAAATAAATAAATAAATAAATAAAGACAGAAGGCCTAAGCTTCCCTTAAAACACTTGCAGCTTCTCTTTTCTTAAGCCATGCATAGTGGGAACCAAAAAGCAGTGACTAATAACAAATGATTCTGTCGGACTTTTCTATATAGAAATCCTTGGCTCAAGACTTTTCTCATTTCACAGGTGGAAGTAAATATACATGAAGCAAGCTGAGCACACACTGACCCCTAAGAAGCATCCCAAAGCTCTGAAGACAAAGGTGATGTACTTAAAAATATAGCCAATCCTTATATGAGAAAATGGCTATAAAAATGTTGCTTGTGGGACATGGAGATGGCTCAGTGCATAGGAGTACTTGCCTTAAGCCTGGTTTCCATTTCCCTGGACCCACTTAAACCATGTATGTCTATAACTCCAATGCTGTTAAAAACAGATACCAGGGGGCTGGAGAGATGGCTTGGTTAAGGCGCATGCCTGCGAAGCCTAAGGATCCTGGTTCAAATCTCCAGGTCCCACTTAAGCCAGATGCAAATGGTAGCACATGTATCTGGAGTTCATTTGCAGTGGCTAGAGGCCCTGCTGCACCCATTTTCATTCTTTCTCTCTCTCCCTCTTTTTGCTTCTAATAAATAAATATTTAAAAACATATATCAGGGAATTGCTGGGGCTTGTGAAAACCATAGCTCCATTTTCAGAGAGAGACTATGTCTCAAGGAAACAGCAGAAGAAGGCCATCTAGTGGCTTTTCTCTGGCCTCCATATAAACTACACTTCTACATGTATAAGTACTTACACCTACACACACACACACACACACACACACACCACACCTCACCACCACCACATACAACTCATGCAAAAAACATTCCTTGTGTTTGTATCTCCATTTATAAATAGGCAGATAGATGATAGATAGATAGATAGATAGATAGATAGATAGATAGATAGATAGATAAAGTTAAAATGAAGGTCTGTCCTGACTCTCATTTATGGGAATCATAAAATCAGATGTTCATATTTATGGTAGGAAATCAGTGTCTTTCATCACATTTTCTTTACAAAAGCCCAAGACTATTATGGATTTTTTTTTTTAAGTAGAAAAAGCAAATCATATCCATTGTTTCAGTGAATCATCCAATTTTCTGCAACCAATAGTCTCTGGGATAGACTTTCTGAATTTTCTATCCTGGGAACAGATAAGCACTTATAAATGAAATAACATCAAAAAGAAATAATGTTTAGGAGACTTTAGACCATAAGGCTGAAGGTCTACTCACAAGTTAGTTCATCAGATGAGACCACTGGAACAAAACAAGGAGACACCCACCCACCCTGCCAGACACTGGCTAGAAATTGAACATTTGCCTCTCTTTCAGGTAACTGAGACTTAGAGAAAATATCTTCCTGAACCCAAATTGATAGTTATACTTTGGTAGAAATGGAGGAATTAAGACAGCATTAATTTAGGGGTTGAAAGGAGGTGTCCTTCCAGTCTCACATTTCCCAAAGTAACACAATAATGACAGAAAACAATGAGGAAACCCCATTTTATATGGTGAGGCATATGTTACTGAACAGTACATTGGTACTGTTATTGTTATTTTTCTTTGAATTTATTGTTACAGTCAATATTGTTTTCATGTTCTGCATTAGTTTTGAGTATCGTGAACAGCCACTGCAGTTTACAATATGGTCCCAACTCAGTTTAGCAAAACCAAACCAGATAAACTGCTGATAGAAACTGGCAACTTGGCCGGAACCTGTGCACATCAAACTGTCCTCAAGCTGTAAGTCTGAGAAGAGGATTCAAAGCTACTTGAAGGAACACTGCACAAAGAAAAAAATTAATACACCGTAACAGAGGACCAGAAGAACCACCTGGTTCAGGAGGAGTATTTTCACCTGAACCTAGTAATGAGGCTCATTCTCATGAAATGGCTGATTCATAAAAAATGGTCCTGAAACATCTGCAACCCCTTCTTAAACTCTTCCATTACCCAGAGGCTCCTTCTTACAGAGAGACTTTTCCCAGGATCCTGGCTGAAAAGGGATTTTTTTTTTTTTTTTTTTATCTTGGAGCACTTTCCTGCTTTGTTTGCCCTTTTAACTCTTCCTTAAGAAAATTTCATTATGTATCCTTTACAACAAATGAGGGTTTGAAGGGTTGAGGAGATAGCTCAGTTGGTAAAGTACTTCCCACACAAGGATGAGGACCTGAGTTCAGATCCCCAGTACCCATACAATATGTCAGGCATGGTGATGAGCACCTGTGATTCCAGCACTGGGGAGGTAAAAGCAGTCAGATTCCTAGGATTTGCTGGCCAATGACTCTAACCAAATTGATGAGCTCTGGGTTCACAGAGACACTCTGTCTCAAAAACTAAAGTGAAGAGTGAAGAGGATACTCAAAGTCATGTTGTGAGCAACCACCTGAATTTTTAAAAAGGTGTCCAAAAACATATATATTGAGAAAATATAAAGACAGCCTATTCAACAAATGGTGCTGGGAACCCTGGATATCAACCTGTAGAAGAGTGAAATTAGATCCATATCTTTCCTTGCACACAAAAAAGCAATTCCAAGTAAATCCAATACCTTAATTTAAAACCTGAAATTCTAAGACTCTTAGAGGAAAACAAAGAAAGTATTTTAAGATAAAGGTAGAGGCAAACATCTTTGAACAAGACACTTAATAGCAGAAAAATAGCTTTTAGAATTAACAAATGGAATTAAATGAAATTTAAAAGTTTCTGCACAGCAATGGAATTTTATGAAGATAACAAACAGACAGCCTATAGAATAGGAGAAAAGCTTTGCCAGATGTACTTCAGAAAGGAACTTAATATCTACAATAAAGAACTGTAAAAATCAAGGTCAAGAAAAAAAACCCTGCTATTCAACAAATGAACTAATGGAATGAACATAGCTCTCAAAAGAAGACACACAAATTAATAATAAGTACTTTAAAAGTGTTCAACATCTTTAGCCATCAAGGAAATGCAAATTATAACTATTTTGAGATTTCATCTCCTCTTAGTCAGATAGCCATTATCTAGGACAATATCTAAGGCTGGCAAGGATTTGGGAAAAGGGAGACCTTCTTTACTGTTAGTAGGAAATGTAAACTAGTTCAACCATTATGAAAATGAGTATAGTGGTTACTCAAAAACTTAAAAATAGAGCTATCAGCTGGGCCTTGCATGGCATATCTTTAATTCCACAACTCAGGAAGCAGAGGTAGGAGGATCACTGTGAGTTCAAAGCCAGTCTGGGGCTATAATTTTTCTTCCTTCTTTTCCCTTGGCACTGACCTGTAACTCCCAGTACCAGCATGTGGTTAACATCCACAATGAGCTGTTGATCAGTGAGACCTACGAGGTTTCCCAAAAGAAGACAGATTTCTGTTGGAGTACTTGATGACCCACCAAAGGTTATTGGTAAGACCCTACTGCTGAAGACACCATATGCTGTTGGGATGGAACATGGAGAGACCTGGCTGGAATCTGGAAGAGAATCAGTCCCCAGACAGTTAGCTTGTCTAGTGCCAGAAGGACTACATGAGTGACTGGGGGAAAATGACCAACATCTGTCTAAGCAACTCATCTAAACTACTCAGCAGCAAACAATAGTGGCACACAGCCATGGTGGGTTACCAACTGTTCTTGATTTGGCTAATGGTGGATACTTTCTTATGTTTATATGTAATATAAGTGGGGGTGAATGTGGGTAATATGAAAGTGGAAAGGCAATCACAGGAGGGGTAAAAGAGGTATTGAAGGGTAACATCAATGGAGTGACATGGAAGTGAAAATTAGTCTCTGTAGTAAGGTGGAAGGACACAAGGGGAAGGTCTGGGGACAGAGGAAGAAATGGGAAAGAAGATTAACAAAAATAAGTTTTGTTTGAAAATGTCATGCAATAGTGGCATGTCTACTCTTGGGGTAACCAACTGCTCCACAATTGGACTGAAGGCCCTCTCTGTGGGAGGGAATACATGCCTGGTACTGAAAAACATAAGCAAAGGTCTATGGCAAGTGAGGTCATGAGCCTTAGGGGTATAAAGCCTGCTCTTGTCTGACTAAATGTATATATTATTCCCACTAAGCTACCCTGAAAGCACTACACTTAATGTTCATGTTCACATATTAATGCTACTCTCACTTCTGGTTAGAGAAGCTTCTCTTTTCAGATGGCAATGACCACTGGGATCACCCAAAAGGCAACATAGTGCTGAGAAGAAGGGATGGAGGAGTGCCCAGCACTGAAACATCTCTGTCACACCCTCCAAGGCTCAGGGCCCATTGCAGAAGAGGGGGCAGATAGAATGGAAGAGCCAAAGGAAGGGTATGACTTCTTACAATGCAACTGCCCAGACAGCAATTGGCCTCGATATCCATGACCTTGCAGTGCCTAGCAATACCTTCTCAAGACCCTCAAAATAGAAGAAAAAATGATGACATCAAATTAAAAGAAAAACTAATGGAGAGAGGGAGGGGATATGATGGAGATTGGTGTTCTAAAGTGGAATGGGGGGAGGGGAGGGGAGGGAAATATATGTTTTGTATCTAAGTATAGAAGGTGTCAATAAAAAATTAATAATTAAAAAAGTCATAATGATACCTAATACTATGTATGATGATTTAATTTAAAAAAAAAAAAACATGCAAATTTTAGGTGACTAGAATAAAAAAGAAACAATTTATTCCCCCTCAAAAAATGAGTTCTCTAAATTCTATAATTCCTAGAAAATATTATAAAGTATTACAAAAGCCCAATAAATGAGAAGCCTGGTTGGAAAGTAAAATGTTTGTAATAATTGCTACTTCCTGTGCTTACAGACACATGAAAAGATCTTGTACTGTTTATTTGGTTATGACCCAGATGTGTTTCCTTACAAAAATTATGAAAGCAGTGGGAAGCTACCTGTCCTTCTGGCTTGGCTCATCTCCTCAACCAATTTATATTCATTCAAGGATTAATCTGTCCATATATGGTACCTTGAACATGCCTCACTATGAAGCAATTTAATTTCTAATTTTACTCAAGATTAGTTTCTTAAAGGAGGACTAGGATATAAATACTTAAAGAATGTGTGTTCATCTCTTTGATCCTTCTGGGTAATTCAATAAAAGTCAATTCTATTTCTTTGGGTAGGAAGATTGCATGAATCAGTCTTTACCCTGTTTCCTCTGCTTCTGCCTTATTCAGAGTCTTTCTGATGAATATTATTAAAGAATTGCATCCACAGGGATTTCAACCACGGCAATTTAAAGATGTAAAATGACCTATGTCTCTAAGGCTCAGACTCTGTCTCTTGTGCTGACACCACTTACTGTCATTTCTATTCCCTCCCATGTCCTCTCCCATCCCTCCACGACCTCTCTCACCTTCCCCAACCCATCCCCATGCCAGGCCACTCACATCCTCTCATTACCATCACTTTCATATCCTGTGTCAACTGCTGATTACTACTCCCTACCTGTTCCCTTTCCCAGGCTGGTTGGAGCCCTGTGAAGAGGATTTCAGAATTCGAACCTTAGTGTTCTCTCCTGTTTCTTTCCCTATGCTGAGATTTTTCTGTCAATAATTTTATAAACATAGGCTCCCTCACCTCAGTGCTTTAGGGAACCTACTGTATCCCTCCCTGAAGCTCATCCTGGATTCAATCTATGTTCCACCATTGCTCCAAAATAATTTCTGTCACCAATCCAGATATGCAAACTCTGCCTGTCACCAACTGCCACCACTTTGGCCATCCCTCAAAGGACTGTGGAAGGACCTTCCAACCTGCTTCTTAGATCCAGGGTGCATGTCCAAGTGCACTTTTTCAGCCTTTATCCTTGAGTGATTCATATTTCTTTACCTCTCACCAGTCTTTTGTGTCCAGATGCTATACCCCATGCCAAAATCTCATTGCATCTGCCTATTATGTTCCTTTGTCTCTGATTTGTTTTTCTTAATTTCCAATATTTTCTATGGCTATTTTATTTTGAATTATAAAAATAATTTCTAGCAACAATTATCCCAGATTGTAGCACACAAAATACTGGAATATTTATCATTCCAATTTGTTATAAACAAATGAGACAGGAGCTACAAAGATGGCTTCATTGTTAAAGTGCAAGCACTGAGGACCTAAGTTTGGATCACTAACAGCCAGGTAAAAGCCACACATGTTGGTGCACAGCTGTAATCCGAGACCTGGGGAACAGAGAGAGAGGATCATTGGGGCTTGCTGGGCCAGCTTGTCTAGCTAAATCAGTGAGTTCTAGGCCCAGTGAGAGATACTCTTTCAAAAAATAAAGTGTCAGGCTGGGAAGATGGCTCAGAAGTTAGATACTTGCTTGCACAGCCTGCTCACCCAGGTTCAGCTCCACAGGACTCACATAAAGCAAGATGTCCAAAGTAGATTCATTTGTAGCAGCAAGAGGACCTTATATGCCCATACACACACTCTCTCACTATTGCAAATAAATTAAATAATAATTGATAATAATAATAATGTGGAGAGTAACTAAGGGAGACATCCACCACTGACCTCAGGTCTCCACATGCACATTCACGTACACTCACACCCATACATACCTATATACGAGCCTACATACTTATATAAGAGCATACACAAAATAAAGAAAATAAGGAGATACATACAGCTGATATGATCTAGTATACTAGATATCTTCTAATGTGCTAGAAATTTCCATAGCCCTACATGACCTGTTGCAAAAGAAGTATTCCTGGAAATTTATGAAATTCCTAAAATTGGAGGTAATATTCATGAACCCTGAGAAAAAAGATGTGTGACATGTGGTCTTGTGGAAAAAGAAATTTCCTGAATTGCATCCTGAGTCAGCAAGCTCCATTATTCTCATTATTAGGGCGTGCCTAAATGAACCTGGTGGTCAAGAAGGGCACATGCAGGAGGGCAGGCTCAGGAGTATGAGAAGAGTAACTTGGCTCTGTTTCACAGCTGTTACCATATCAGTAAGAATCAGATCAGTAAAGGCTCCATGTAAAAGAATATAAAACATGAAAAGGCAGGAGGTGGATACAGCCAAACAATTTTCTCTCTTTCTCTACAAGACTCCGAAGCTTTTATTCTTGAACACAGAAAATTGGAAGAATGGAAAGTTCTAAGTTTAGAGAAAGGTCAAAATAGCACTCAAGAGTCTAGCAACTCCCCAGTAAAGAAATTCTCTATTATGCTACAGTGATTTACTTCTGTTTCATTCATTGTTTGTCATGATTAGGAAAATACAAAGATGTGTTCATAAATACTGCAAATAGCTTCTTCGTTGCTAGGTGTATTAGTTACTTTTCTTGTCACTGAGACAAAATACTTATCAGAAGCAATTTAGACATAGTGATTTTAGATCAGTTTCATGAGTGTGACAGGGACAATGTGGCTAGAGCTCTGTGCATAGTGGTAGGAGTTTGTGGGGTGACCTGTGACATCTCAGGTCTCAACCTCCCCAAAAGCATTAGTACTTTGAGAACAAGTATTTGAACCCATCAAGAGTTTGTACTCATATCATCATGATAACAGAAATAAACTGTGAGAGAAATTAAAAAGAAAATGATCACTTACTGGAATAATCTTGGGTACTTCATACCATCAATGGTACAGCTAAAAAATTAAAATGGAAACAGTTCTGAATAACAGACCACACTAAGACATCTGTGCCACTAGAAAGAATACTAAGTATTTCTTTATGTTTTCATAGTATTATAGGAAAGAGAGCAAAGTATCCAGGCTCAGACCTGTGTGCACCACTTCCTGGACAAAGGAAGGAAGACCAACTCTACTTACAATGTCAAAAAGATGAAACACAGTGACACAGTGACCATTATTCAGAAGGTAACTGTAAAATTGCTACAAAAGTACAAGTCTATGGGCAATGGAGTAAAGATTTTGAGGGCAAACAAGGGTTTGTAACACAGCCCAATATTTAAGCAGTTTTCGTGCTCATTATTCTTTCTGCTTGAGTGCTCGTTGAATGATCACTCAGCCCATTAGGAATTGTAATGCTGCCTACACACACAGTCCACAGTACCCCTGAAACCAAGTACTCAGGACATAAGGAGGGTGTAGTGCAGGCTTGTTTGTCTTGTCCTCATGGACTATGACCTGAATTAAACCCACTGGATTACTGTCATCCTAGTTATGAATTCAGTGCTTGTCGATTTGTACAAATGTTTTAGTTTCTACCTCACTAGAGATTCCTCCAGGAAAAACGAAAGGTCTTTAACCTCAGCTAGAAATACCTCCTGCTAGTTAGACTGACTTCCCTTGAGCTAGTCTCTTGGAATTCAAGACAGCATTTTAAATGCGTCTGGAAAGTATGAAGGAAGAAATGCAGAGCAAAAGAGACTGGGCAAGAAACCTGGGGAAGAGCTAAGCACATTTTATCTTGTTGATGTGATTTTATCTGCACACGGATAACTACCATAAAACAAAAATATCATTTGTTCAGTCCACGTACTATGCCATTAGGCCAGTATTACTGATTCCTTTGGATAATATGAAAAATAGCTCTCACCTCAAAGGGAATAATAGAGTTTATTCTAGAACCAAATATGAGTGACCATGGCCCAGGAACACAGAATCAGGTTGCCCCAATCCTATGTTCTAATGTGATAATAGTACACGAAGGTAATTTTTAAATATAGAAACAGAACAAAAGGGCAGGAGAGATTGCTTAGTGGTTAAGACACTTGCCTGTGAAGCTTAAGGACCCAGGTCAAATTCCCCAGTATCCTCATAAGCCTCATAAGCACATGGTAGCACATGCATCTGGAGTTCATTTGCAGTGGCTGGAGGCTGTGGTGCACATATTCTCTATCTGCCTCTCTCTCTCTCTCTCTCTCTCTCTCTCTCTCTCTCACTCAGTTTCTCTTTCTCTCAAATAAATAAAATATTTTTTAAAAAAAGAAACAGAACAAAAAAGTCATAAATACATGGGTAGAAATATCAGGTAGGAAGGTTACTTCAAAGTGAGGAAAATTTTGCAATAGGATGTTAGGTCAGACACAGAGGTGGGTAATTCATAACCACAAGGGACTAAGCTAGCCTAAGATCAATTGACTCTGGACCGAAAACATGCCAAGTCCTCACAATCCCTGAAGTTCTAATCAGCCTTGAATGCTTAACACAGGTGTGGCCTTTTTTCTGGAACTTTAGTGTGTCCTTTAAATGACACGAATGGCCCTAGCAGTGTTCTAGTGACCAAGTTAAAAATCTGTAGTGGGTTGTGACACATCGATAATGGCACTGGGGAAAAACAGTTAGACTTGTAGACTTGGAGTTACATTCCTGCCCATTAACTGAACAAAAGAGTATAACTACTGAACCTTACCTGATATAGATAGACATTTATTTTATCTTGTCCTAGTCAATGTGATGATGATGATGATGATGATGTGTGATGTGTGTGTGTGTGTGTGTGTGTGTGTGTGAATTTTTCTGGCTTTGGCATAACTAATATCTAGAACCCACATAAAAGTCTGCTTTTGCCAGGCATGAGCAATGATGGTATGCTCTGAAGAAGCATTACATAGTGAGGGGTGAAGATTTACACAGGATAAAGATGGCTTCTCTGAAGTTGTAGAGATTATATTTGAATAATAATCACTTTGTGTTCAGAAGTCTGACCTTGGATAGATGTGGAAGGACAACAAGTCAAGGGCTCTGAGTTGGCAGTGAGTTTCATGTGTATGATGGACAAGAAGGCCATGTGAGCATAGTTCAGGGGCGCAGGGGCTGTCAGGGGACTAGAAAAATTGGCCCTGGCAAGATTATGCAGGGCCTAGTAGGTTCAGTTAAGTTTAGATTTTATTTTACTAAATGGGAAAGCCATGGAAGAATTTTAAGAAATTTAATGCTATAATTAGATCTCAGGCTGCTACAGAGTGAATGAATCTCTGACACTAAACAGAATTCTTTCCAATCCCATTCTTCTGCCTATAGTATAGGTTGCTCATAAATTTCCTTAAAGGTATAAAATGTTGAGTCTTTCAGAACTGTTCCAAGTGCTGTGAAACTGTTTAGCTTAGTTCCTCTGTGCATTGTAAATTCTATCCACAAAAATCTAAAATCACATTCACTTAAAAAAATAATAACTGCATGGAAAGATGAAGTGACAGTGACTAGATTGAATCCTGTTTGAGATAATTTTAAATTGGGAAAAAATACATATGACACAAAGTTTGTCCCATCATTGTGTTAGATAGTGCAGGGACCATGACCCCGAGAGAAGGGACAATAAACAAGCTAAGCCTTGCACTTGCTCCAGCTTTCTACCTGCTGTTTTCAGACTCTCAAGAGAAGGAGCTGGATTTGGGAGTCCAGAGAGGTCAAGGTAGCAAAAGTTCTCAGAGCAAATTACCAGGGAGGAGAGCAGAGCTGTACAGAAAGAGCGCTCCTGAGATTTGTAGGATCCTGAAGGCTTTAGCTAAGAACTTATTAATGCAAACATGTAGGGAGACTACCTACCCAAGGCCAAGGAAAAAGCCATTCAAAAGGACTAGAGAAAACAATCTGTATAGCTCACATGGGGCCAGGAATAGTTTGTGTATCTACCAGCAGAGTTAAAAAAGGAATCTTACAATGTTTCAAACATGAGCGGAGAATTCAAGAGTGGCTGTTCATCAATAGTGAGGAAAGATAACCTAAAGGTCACCTTCAAAAATTTAAAAGCAGGTGGGACATGGTGGTACATGCCTTTAATCCCAGCACTCAGAAGGCATAAGTAGACGCTTCCCTTTGAGTTTGAAGCCAGCATGGGACTACACAGTGAGTTCCAGGTCAGCTTGGGCTACAGTGAGATCCTTCCTTAAAAAAAAAAGTTTAAAAGCAAGCCCAAAATGAATGTTTCTATATAACTTTATTCCAGAAAAAAGCCCCCCAAAAAGAAATCAAAACAGAAATTAAAAAGTACTTTGAGCTAAACATTGGGTAAACAAAATATCCAAGTCTGTGGATTCCTCTAACACAGTACTCTTAGAGACAAATTCATGGCAAGTATCACTGACATTAACATAGCGCAAAGGTCTTAAAAAATAAATCAAATTAAAACCAAAGTTAGCAGAATTAAGATCAAAGCAGAAACCAATGAAATAAGAAACATGAAACCAAAAATGAGAATCTATGAAACCAAAAATTAGTTCTTTGGTTTCATAAATGAAAGGAAAAAACATTCAGCTGGACCCATGGGGATAAAAGGTAGAAGATGCAACTGAGAGATATAGCAACAGATGACAAAGCATAGCAAGGAAATGTTATGAACTTATGCCTAGAAATGAGTTGAATTAGGCAAAATGGATAAATTCCTGGAACCGTACAAATAACTAATGCTCACTCAAAAATAATTAGGTACTCTGGGGGTGCCATTCCTATTAAAAAAAAACACAAAATTTTATAGCTTAAAAACATTTTCTGCAAAGATATTTAAGATTCATATGTTCTCATAGTAAATTCTATGAAACAGTTCAAAAGAAAATAATTCAATTCTACATAAGTTGTTCCAGAAAACAGAATACAAAAGACTACTTTCTAATGTGCACTCTGAGAACTATCCTTCTACCAAAACCAAAGACATAAAAGAAAAAATAAAAGACGAATATTTTCCATGAAAGATGCTCAAAATATTTACAAACTTTTAGCAAATAAACCCTAGCAATATTTTAAAAGGAAAATGACTTGTGACTAAGAATTTTTATGCAGGACTGGGAAGAGAGCTCAGTGGTTAAAGTCAATTGCTTGCAAAACCTGCTGTCCTGAGTTCAATTCTTCAACTACTCACATATAGCTAAAGGGCAGTCTGTTTATAGTGGCAAGAGAACCTGGCATATTTATACACATAGAGAAAGTGGGGGAGGGAAACACACATGAAAGTGAATGTTTTTAATATTTTTATTATATTTATTTATTTGAGAGAGAGAGAAAGAGAGAATGAGAATGGGCATGTCAGAGCCTCCAGCTACTACAAACGAACTCCAGATGCATGTGCCACCATGTGCATCTGGCTTACATGGGGTCTGGGGATTCAAACCTGGGTCCTTAGGCTTCATAGGCAAGCACCTTAACCACTAAGCCATCTCTCCAGCCCATAAATAAGTTTTCTAAAAATTAAGAGTGTTCATCCCAGAATTTAAAGATGTGTTTAATATTTCACAATTTTTCACTCTCATTGACCATACATAAAGATTAAAGACAAAAGCCATGATAATCTGAATGGAGACAGAAAATGAATTTGATAAAATAGCACCAATAAAGACTATCTGCAAACTGGTTATAAATGATAAAGGGCATCTATGAAAAGCCCACAGAACATCAAACTTAATGTTGAATATGCAATGTTTATCCCTAAGATCAGGAATTGGTCAACATGCAGCTATCACCAGTAAAGCAGTGACCTTCTTGCTGCTGGGATTAAACCCTCAACCAGAAGCAGCTTCTAGAAGGAAGAGGTCTATTTCAGCTTAGCTTCCAGGAAAGGGAGGCTTCATCCTGGCAGGGAAAGCTAACACACAGCTGGGCCTCACATCTTGTCACACTAGCTGGGAGGAAGCAGTAAAAGTGTCCAGCCAGTGATGGAAGACCAGGGATGGATGTTTTAATAAGCCTCAACGTCTGTCCCCAGGGACACACCTCCTCTAGTAAAGCTCCACCTCCCAAAGGCTCCCCCACTTTTCCAAATTGCCACCATCTGGGTACCAAGTATTCAAAACACATGAGCCCAGGGGAACAGTTTACATTCAAAGCACTAAAATCAACTGGAGCCGGGCGTGGTGGCGCACGCCTTTAATCCCAGCACTCGGGAGGCAGAGGTAGGAGGATCGCTGAGAGTTCGAGGCCACCCTGAGACCTCATAGTGGATTCCAGGTCAGCCTGAGCCAGAGTGAGACCCTACCTCGGAAAACCAAAAAAATAAAAAAATAAAAATAAAAAAATAAAATAAAATAAACTGGAGTGACCTAAGCACTTAGCAGTAGGTTTTCATTGTTTTTACACTAAGTCAAAACAAGGAACAAAGGGCATCTAGTCTGTAAGGAAGAAAGTAAAGCTATTGTATTTGAACATTCCATGCTTGCACAGACAACACCACAGTATCCACAAGCAGGATCCCACAATGAAGAGTTGAAAGATGATTTTCTTTAATTCAATTGCATTTCCATATACTAGTTGACAAATAAGCAGAAATTTAAATTTATTTACAGTAGCATTAAATGAAATTTAATAGAATGAACAATAAAAACTATAAATACTGAGCCGGGCGTGGTAGCGCACGCCTTTAATCCCAGCACTCGGGAGGCAGAGGTTGGAGGATCACTGAGAGTTCAAGGCCACCCTGAGACTAACTAGTTAATTCCAGGTCAGGCCTGGACTAGAGTGAGACCCTACCTTGCAAAACCAAAAAAAAAAAAAAAAACTATAAATACTGACATATCAAAATGAAGTCCCTACATACATACATTGTATTTATGGATTATATTTCAGTAGTGTTAAAATGACAGTTCTCACCACATTAACATATATATATATATATATATATATATATATATATATATATATATATATATAAATATATTCAATGCAATTCCTACAAAAATTTTAGCAGACTCAAGAATCTGTTATACAACATAGTATAACAGACTGTAATTATTAATGGATGGCCCATTAAAAGTACAGATTTTAAGTGTTATCTCCACACACAAAAAAATTGGGAAGAGAGGTAATGTATATGTTAGTTACTCTGATTTTGCCATTTCTGTGTACATATTTCAAAATATCACATTATATAATATAGACTCATATAATATTTATTTACTGATTAATATCAAAACAAAAATCCTATCAAGCTTTTGCTACAAAATGACATTATTCTAAGATGTATATGGAAAAATGGATGACAGATGACTCAAAACGTTGAGAACAGAGATAAAGTTGAAGGTTATCTATTGCTTGATTTCAAGTCCTATTATTAAGATACAGGAAACCAAGATATCTGTAGACATCTGTTTGTGAGTGAGTGAGTGAGTGAGTGAGTGTGTGTGTGTGTGTGTATGTGTGTAGGTAGGTAGGTAGGTAGAAGTCATGGTTAAATTAATTGGATATTCAAGTTTTTAATAGTAGAGAGATATAAAAAAGAGAATTGCATCAACATACAACTTAGAAAGGGGACACAAAATAAAATAATAGAAAAATCAGAATAAACACAAAATACAAAATATGATGGTAGAAGTAACTAGGATATAGATTAGAGCATTCTGATTTA
Source organism: Orientallactaga sibirica (assembly GCA_036365145.1). Lineage (NCBI taxonomy): Eukaryota > Metazoa > Chordata > Mammalia > Rodentia > Dipodidae > Orientallactaga > Orientallactaga sibirica. Next base: position 38,665,936 of record JAEOAD010000013.1, read on the forward strand.
AAATTACCTGTAAGCAGTTATGGTGGCATATAATTAATCTGAGAACTTGGGAGGTAGACAAGAGGACTGCCATGAGTTAGAAACCAGTCTATACTGTATATAGAGTTTGAGGCCAGTCTGGATACATTGTAAGATTGTGTCAAAAATGAAAGTGAAATATTTATATACAATGAACTTATATCAATCAATCTGATATCATTGCTGTCAATTCTGGTGCTCCAAGTGGGTCAATCACTTCCTATAAGAGTTTATTATTGAAAGTGATTATCATTATGCTACTAATTTTAAATCATACTTACATATCTTACAACAAAATAAACTTATATCTATATCTCTATATGTAATATAGGCATGTAGATAATGAAGTTGTGGTACATTTACACAATGGAATTCTACTCAGCAGTAAGAAAAAATTATACAATGAAATTTGTAAAAAAAAAAAAAAAAAAAAAAAAAAAAAGACAGCTTGGAAAAAAACTATAAATACTGACATATCAAAATGAAGTCCCTACATACATACATTGTATTTATGGATTATATTTCAGTAGTGTTAAAATGACAGTTCTCACCACATTAACATATATGTGTGTATATATATATATATATATATATATATATATATATATATATATAAATATATTCAATGCAATTCCTACAAAAATTTTAGCAGACTCAAGAATCTGTTATACAACATAGTATAACAGACTGTAATTATTAATGGATGGCCCATTAAAAGTACAGATTTTAAGTGTTATCTCCACACACAAAAAAATTGGGAAGAGAGGTAATGTATATGTTAGTTACTCTGATTTTGCCATTTCTGTGTACATATTTCAAAATATCACATTATATAATATAGACTCATATAATATTTATTTACTGATTAATATCAAAACAAAAATCCTATCAAGCTTTTGCTACAAAATGACATTATTCTAAGATGTATATGGAAAAATGGATGACAGATGACTCAAAACGTTGAGAACAGAGATAAAGTTGAAGGTTATCTATTGCTTGATTTCAAGTCCTATTATTAAGATACAGGAAACCAAGATATCTGTAGACATCTGTTTGTGAGTGAGTGAGTGAGTGAGTGAGTGTGTGTGTGTGTGTGTATGTGTGTAGGTAGGTAGGTAGGTAGAAGTCATGGTTAAATTAATTGGATATTCAAGTTTTTAATAGTAGAGAGATATAAAAAAGAGAATTGCATCAACATACAACTTAGAAAGGGGACACAAAATAAAATAATAGAAAAATCAGAATAAACACAAAATACAAAATATGATGGTAGAAGTAACTAGGATATAGATTAGAGCATTCTGATTTAAAATTACCTGTAAGCAGTTATGGTGGCATATAATTAATCTGAGAACTTGGGAGGTAGACAAGAGGACTGCCATGAGTTAGAAACCAGTCTATACTGTATATAGAGTTTGAGGCCAGTCTGGATACATTGTAAGATTGTGTCAAAAATGAAAGTGAAATATTTATATACAATGAACTTATATCAATCAATCTGATATCATTGCTGTCAATTCTGGTGCTCCAAGTGGGTCAATCACTTCCTATAAGAGTTTATTATTGAAAGTGATTATCATTATGCTACTAATTTTAAATCATACTTACATATCTTACAACAAAATAAACTTATATCTATATCTCTATATGTAATATAGGCATGTAGATAATGAAGTTGTGGTACATTTACACAATGGAATTCTACTCAGCAGTAAGAAAAAATTATACAATGAAATTTGTAAAAAAAAAAAAAAAAAAAAAAGGACAGACTTGGAACAGATCATACTCAGTGAACTCACACAATCAAAAAAAGACAAATGTCTCATGGTGTCACTTATCTGTGGTTCTTAACCTGGACCTGCTCTAATTGCTATCATACCTGACAGGTAACTAAAGGTTCAGACAATAGTGATGGAAGGGCTTTGGGGAGGGAAGGGAAGGTGGAAGGGAGGAAACAAACACAAAATTAAATCCAAAGTGAGCTGATACCATAGAAACCTTTATCTTTAGTGATAGCCTAAAAGATATAACCCTCAAAAGGAGTAGGTGGAGAACATCTGAAAAGTAGGGCTCTGGTGAAGGTGGAATAAAGCCTAAGCTTAAAAAAAATAATTTTCTCTGTCTCTGACCTGTAACTCTCAGTACCAGAAATTGGTTGCTACCCATATTGAGCTGTTGATTGGAGAAATATCCGAGGTCCCCAAATCAAGACAGCTTTGTCAAAGCACTTGATAACCTGCCTGAGGGAAAAGCTAAGACCCCATTGATAAAGACACCATATACTGCTGACACAGAGCACACAGAAAGCCAGTTCATAGATAGCCTATCTAGTGCTGGAAAGTGCTATATGAGCTACTGGCGGAAAATGTCCAACAATGGTCTAAGCAACCAGAGGTCTAAGCTCTTCAGAAGCAAACACACTGACACGATGTAAACGCCAGTGAAGTAGTGGCACACAGCCTCAGTGGGTAACCAATAGCTTTCTGATTGTCTAAGAGATACACTCAATATAAAGGAATCCATATCTGGAATTAGGAACCATATCAGAATCCTATGGAGACAAAGATTATGTTTTCCAGTGTCAAACACTAGTCTTTGGCTAAAAGAGGGGTCACATACATCAAATTCTCCCTAAATTAAAAATGTTTATCCCGTTTAAACTATGCTGACTTCACTCTCCACTGGAGAATCTTTTTCAGAAGGTAGCAAGACCAGAGGAGATAAACTAACCCTTGTACTTCAGCCAAGCCATAGCTGAATAAGGAGATAGAAAAAATGCTGCTTCCATGCTGTGTTCCTGATAATCAGCACCAGGGTGTAGGAGACAGATCCTGAGGACACTCAACACTTACCAAAGTAGAGATCCAGAGGCTCCAAAGAGCTCATCACTGAAGTAGACTTATAACTCATCCACCACTGTTCAGGGAATTGGGCAGAAGAGGGGGTGGAAACACTGTAAGAGCTACAGATTGAGACATCATGCCCAGAGGCATTGCCTCCCCACAAAATAACTGACTACTGCTCCCACAACACATGAACTACTACCCCTTGGGGAACACCTGCAACTCTACTGAGGACTGTCCCCAGTGGAATGGGGGCAAGGACAAGGGAACAGAAGGTACCAACACATGATGCAACATATGAAACATCTTCTTATAATAGTAATAATAAACATAAAAAAGAAAGTGAAAATACGGATATACAATGAACTTATATCAATCAATCTGATATCATTGCTATCAATTCTAGTGCTCCAAGTGGGTCAATTACTTCATACGGGAATTTCTTCTTGAAAGTGACTATTTATTTATCATTATACTACTTATTATAAAACATTCTTTACATAACTTACAATTAAATAAAATTATGTCTATATCTCTATTTGTCCTCTGGGAATGTGGAGTGTGGTTGTGTGGGAGGGTGTGTGTGTATGCCTAACGTATGCATGTCTGTGTGCAGATTCATGCATCCTCTGCTTACTTGTGCGAAGGCCAGAGTATAATTTGGGTTGTCCTCATCCACTGCTCCTCCACATTGTCTCCTGAAGATAGTCTCCAATGGAACAGGAAGTTGCAGCTTTCTGGTCTGAGCTGCAGTGATTCTCGGTCTATCCCTCCCTCAAAACTAGGGCAATAGACATGAGTGGTCACTTCTGACGTTTCCACGTGGGAGCTGGGACACAAATTCAAGTCGTCATGCTTCTGCAACTGAAGCATCTCCCCAGCCCCTAAATTTACACTTTATCAAAGTATTAAACTATTTGTGCAAATGGTGCAAAGTTAAAAACTATAAATTTATATCAATAAGGGATAAATAGTACAGTGACACTGCAAATAATATTTACATATTATGAATTAACTAGATCTTGTGTGTGTCAGTATGGTTTATTCTCAAAGATATTTTTGAAGGAAACAGAATTTTGGGATACCTACACATATTGTAAAGTATAAAATATTGAAACATATTAGTATTTTTTTTTACTTACTGAAAATTAAAACACATGGACTAGATAGATTAATACAAAATTGATAATGTGTATTTCCTCTGGGCAAAGGGACAAATGGGTTTATGGAAGCATGAAAAGGTTTCAGCTTTAAAGAGGAGAAGAGAGGTTGGAGAGATGACTTAGTGGTTAAGCACTTGCCTGTGAAGCCTAAGGACCCCAGTTTGAGGCTTGATTCCCCACTACCCACATAAGCCAAATGCACATGGTGGTGCATGCATCTGGAGTTTGTTTGCAGTGGCTAGAGGCCCTGGTGTGCCCACTCTCTCTGTCTCTTTCTTGCTCTCTCTCTCTCTCTTTCTCTCTCTCTCTCTCCCTTTCTCTGTCTCTAATAAGTAAATAATAAATAAATAAATAGGAGAAGAAAAAATACATTTGTCAATTTCACATTTATTAATTTTCATGATGTGTGCAGGAGTGTTTAGTGACAATATTTCTATGCTTTCTTCAATTTATTTTTTTATCAAAATTAGAAAAATAGTCATTTGATGTTTGACATCTCAAAACTTGATGAGGATAATAAAACAGCTATAAAGCAACTAGTGACAGAGATCATAAAAGCAACATAAAACAGAAGAAAAACTAGGAGTCAGCTGTGATTTCTGAAATGACACGGATTGAATTTTGTAGTTATTCAGGGAATGAAGGTTCCCTTTCCTACATGCAAAAGTGCTGTAAAGCAGCATCTAGAGTTTTCAGGACACCTTGCTCTTTGTCTCTAAAAGGACTTTTGGGAATAACCTTTCTAAGATTTATTATAACTCTAAATTTTCAGTCAAATTCCATACCAGCAGAATCACCTGAACTTGGCAATTACCCTGTCCTACCACCTTCAAGATACAGTATCCTTCATTGCTAATTTTAAAAAAATTCCATGAGCCATGATACATCAAATTGGAAAAAAATAACAATAATACTTGATGATGTGTCCTTTAACATGCTCAGCAGAGAATAATGCAATTGCAAGAAGTTATTTATCAGTGGGTAAATATACCTACAGAAGTAATTGAAGGGAGGAAGCGTTTATTTTGACTCACTGTTCAGGCACTTGGGGCAAAGAAGGCATAGTGGCTGAAGCTACTTCATCCATGGTGCTGGGATTTGAAGCCTGGCTTGTTCCTTCTATCTCAGAGGATCAGGAAGCAGAGAAAGCTTGGCATGGAAGTGGTGCTGAGCCACTGAGTCCAACCCTCAAGACTTACCCTTATCATTCTTCATGTGCTAGCTAGTACCCATGCCCGAAAGATTCCACAACCTCCCGAAACACGGTCCCTAGCTGAAGACCAAGTGTTCAAACACATTTTGCACTTAAATCATAACATAATCTTAATTCTCACAGTAATATTTTTAGGTCACATCACCAGTTTTATAGGTGGGGAAAAATGTTTATGAGATGCTTTTTAGCTATTTCTTCCAAGTCAAACATTTCCTCCTTGAGTGGGGAGGAGATTGTAATATTTAAGAAGTAAAGGAAGCTCAAAATACTGCAAGACTCTTCAACAAGTTTATATAAGCAGTAATAATTGCTAGGGTGAGAAGACTGTGATCTGCTGAACTGCTTGCAAGTTGCGCAGGAAGCTCCAGGGAGCCACTTTACATAAGTCGTAACCCATGCAGGGGGGAGCTTTGTAGTGCTGTAGCTGCCTTTAAGTCACCCTGCTCCTATAAGTAACCCCTCACCCAAACTTCTGTAACTCATCCTAATAGACTCACTGGTCCACTAGTCTAGATGTAGGTGGAATCATCTCTTTAATTTGTTGTCAGTTTTCCATCTGGGGTGAATAAGTGTTTGTTCACATCTACCCAGGAAAAGTCACACATCACAACTAGCGCCTGAACAGGAATCAATAGAAACTAAAGAAGAGTTGGGGAGGAGTGGCTGCAGGGTCCCTACAGTGGGTGCTATGACATACTAGTGAGGCTGGGTCTATGTGAGGGTAGAACATCCGAGGAGGCAATCCTAATATGAGTACTTATCCCCGTGTATGTAGTATTGAGTGGATGCCTCCTTGCGTAGTGATGAATGCAGGCAGGTTCCTTGTGATGGGTGATAGAATTTGTAACCAAGGCAACCTTAGGAGAACCACAAGGTGGCTGTCTTCCTCTACTTGGTATGGGGTGGCATGTCTCCTTGATGAGTAGGGTCTGCCATGAAAGTATGGCGATGCTCGCCCAAATGATTGTTGAACTAAAGAATATGTTGCAATCTTGAAAGTCACATGTGTGGAACAGAATCATAAGCAGGCTGGGCATCAGTTACATGGCCTACGTGATGAGCTATAAGACATGCAGCTGAGCCTCCTGTCTTTCCAGGAAGATCTAGTCTGTTTAAGGTGGGGGGTGAGTTACAATGGGAAGAAGACATGCAGCCTGTTGGTTTGGCAGGGAAAAAAAGGAAAGGATGAGCTCGAAGTGTTGGTATGCCATTTCTTACAACTAGTAGAGTACAAATTAGATCTGCCTTAAATCATGCCTCAGGCATAGTGGTTCATGCTTTTAATCCAGCACTTGGAAGGCTGAGGTAGGAGGATTGTCATGAGTTTGAGGCTAGCCTGGGCTATAGAGTGAGTTCTGGACATTCTAGGCATGATTGAGACCCTACCTCCAAAGCAAACAACAACAAAAACAAAACTAGTAGATCTGTGCTCTTTAAGCTTAGGACCTGGGGGAAGAATCAGAGCGTGAGGAGGAAGAAAGGGTCAAGGCCCCTTCAAAAGCTCCATAAACAGTAACAATTTCCGAGGACAGAACACTGACCAGCCAAGCTGCTTGCACATTTTCCAGGGAGGTGGGGGAGGTGGGGGGGATGCATCTGTAATGTGTGCTCACTCATGGGCTTTGCAGTGAGGCAGCTGCCTTTGAGTGACTCATGCGGCCATAGTGATGCAAATAAACTCACTGGTGCACTAATCTATACCTGGGTAGAATCATTTCTTTGTTCCATCATAGGTGCTCCAACTGCACTGAATAAACATCTGCTTCCCTGGGAAAGGTCACACAGCAAAGACCTACAGGCAAAGGAGAGTCAATGAAAAGTCTAATGCCTCTCTGTCAAAACACGCACTTGCAAAGAATGACATCAGAACAAAATATGAAAGGAGGTGGCGGCAATAGAAAGGCTGGAAGCCTTTCCAAAGGTGGCTGTATTTGATGATAGAGCATGGGTAAGAAAAGCCAAGATCTAGAACCACAGAAGCAGGTACTGTGGGAATAATGTAGAAAGGGCCATAGAATCAGTGGCTTTGGAATATAATGCATTTTTCTCAGCTCACTAGCCCACTCACATTCTAGGGACTGTCTTTCTCTCTCTTAACAAACTCTATTTATATTGCCTTGTGTATCTGGTGCAATGCCTTGTCCTAGGACATAGGAACTTGGAAACTCCCACTGGTGCCCTCTAGGACTCAGGTCCGTTTCAGCTCAGTTTCTGCAATAGTTATGAAACTAGTGATGCGCAAGGTGATGATCAGAGCTCCACTACTCCAACATCCAAAGCTCGTACATCGCTTTCCTGTTATTGAATCCTTCCTCAATCCTGGCTGGCACAACAAAATCTTAATATTTGCCCATAGTGAGAAACTTTAAAAATAATCTTCAGGGATTTTCCTAAACCTAAGCCCTCTTACATCATTTGAGTTCTCTCTGAGATATTGGACGGCATGGGATCTCTGAAACAACAGATAACAAACAGCTCAGCTCAGACTCCCCTGTCTTTGCATTTGCCCGGGCATGACTGTTTCAGTCCAGAGGAAGCAAAAAGCCCTTTGATTTGAACTTAACTAATGCACATTTACTAATAAATTCTTTGCAAACTGGAGAGAGGGGAAACAGGAGGAGAGCTTGAGGTAGTCAGCTGTGAAGGCTGCTTTCCCATTTGCCCTTGATTTAAGACTTTTCGGCAGAGGAAAGCATTAACTGGAACTAGAGTCCTTAAATGATTCCAGTCATGCTTCCTAAATTTGGGGCTCAAAATACCACCAGGAAGCTTTGCCACTGAGTTTGTCAATTAATTTCTCAAGCCCAAAGGGGATTTGAGAAAAGATTAAGCCATATGCTACTGATTCGTTCACACTTAACTCCACAATATGTTGTTTAGAAAGGAAGATTGGGTGGAGGAATGAAAGGCAGAAAAAAATCTTTTGAAGTGCTTTTTTTAAAATACTATTAAAGATTTATTTGCTTCATAATAGTAGAGATTATTTTCCCAAATGTAATTCAAGTCTAATCTCCCTTAACACCTTAAACCGAAGTGAATGTTGGAAACATCTGGGCTTCGGCTGACTGTGCTCAGCGCACCTTGGGGAGGATCAGGACATGCAGGCAGATTTCTAAACTGAGCATTCCCGTAACTCCACCAGCCTTTGGGGATAAGGTCTAATGGCAATGCAGACAACATTACATGCATTCCTGCCTCCTCTCCAACTCTTCTCCCCACCATGTTCCTTTTATATTGTTTTGTGAGTTATCAGCATTTAGCTACTAGTTATACTCGAGGCCATATCATCTTGTAACTTAAATTTATGTGGGGCAGGGGTAATGGTGTGCATGTGTGTTTGCATGTTCATTGTACGTGTGCAGATGTCTATGTGCACAGGTTAGGTGGAAGCCAGAAGTTGATGTTAGGTGTGTAGCTGTGGTGTTTTGATTCAGGTGACCCCCATAAACTCAGGTGTTCTGGATGGATGGCAATTGGAAATTAAAGCCTCCTGGAGGCAGTGTATTGTTGGGGGTGGGCTTATGGGTGTTATAGACAGTTTCCCCATGCCAGTGTTTGGCACACTCTCCTGTTGCTATTGTCCACCTGATGTTGGCCAGGGGTGATGTCCACCTTCTGTTCATGCCATCGTTTTCCCCTGCCATCGTGGAGCTTCCCCTTGAGCCTATGAGCCAAAATAAACCCCCCTTTCCCAAAGCTACTCTTGGTCCAGTGATTTCTGCCAGCAATGCGAACCTGACTGTAACAGTTGCTTAGTGACTCTCCATCTTATTTTCTGAGACAGGGTCTAGCATTGAAACTAGACCTCACTGATTTGGCCGTACCAGCTAGTCTTGCCAACCAGCAGGCCCTAGAGATACTCCTGTCTCTGCCTTCCTAGAGCTGGAGTTACACAGGCAAGAAGCACTATGCCCAGCTTTATACAAGGGTGTGGAGGGTCCAAGCTCAGGTCTTCATACTTGCATTGTGATCACCTTACTGACTATAATTCTTCCCAGCCTTATATTTTCTAATTGCCCAAAGTAGTTTTATTATAGTATTTCCCTATTTTCACAGAATGTACTTTGATCATATTCACCTCTAGTCCCCTTTCTAACCTCCCGCCTCATCTTTTGTAGAACAGTGAACAACTATTGCAAGTTTTATCAAAAACAGCTGGGACTACTCACAAGCGCTTTTTGAGATTGGGCATGTTGACATTCACCCATGGGATGAAAAGTGTGGGGACGGTCATCTGAATGTCACCTGGGATCTAAATCATCCCTTGTGCCAGCCATATGTAATGACCCACGAAGTCTAATGGCCTCATGGAGAGACAGAGTATATAGAGAGGGTAGAAAAGCAAGAGACAATGAGCTACATGGAAGTGGCCATGGGAAGGTCTCTTCTGAGTTGGGGTGAGACTTCTCACTGGTTCTGGCTGCTTTGGAGTCTCCATGCTCTGTAAGTAAACCCTCGCCCTAAGCTGAGAAAAGAATCCCAACACAATGAGCTCCTTGGAGCAGCTGTGGGAGGTCATCATCCATGCGGGAGTGAGACTTCTTGGTGGTACGACTACTCTGGGGGCTTCATGTTCCTGTAAATAACACCTCATCCTGATCTGTAAGTAACCTCATTAAACTCATTGGTTCATCAAAACTGGATTTGGTGTAATGTACATTGGTCTGCCGTTTGTGTCCTACGTGGGATAAACAAACGTATGTTCACATCTCCTTGGGGGAAACATTCACCAAAGTACTTTTATTCTTCCTCCTGCACCACTAGCAATCCCCTTTTTCCTCCCTATGAGTAAACACATGATACCTGCCTTATAAAACCTTACCTTACTTAATATGATCTCCAGTTCCATATATTTTTCTAAAATTGAGATGATTTCACTTTTCTTTATTACTGAATAAAACCCTTTTTGCATATAGATGCCACATTTTCTCTCTCCATTCATCCATTTGTGGGTTCCTAGGCTAGTTCTATACCTAGTTGTCATAGCACTGTAAAGACTCATGCAGCCTGTTGGGGGAGAAAAGTCCTCAATTGTCTTAACCTATAGTAGACCCTGCAAGCTTTATACTTGGCCAGCTAGGCAAATTGTGCCAACTGGTACAATGGTGACATGTCTGTTATGATGAAACTAACTATTCTCTGATTAGATCTGAGGCCTGGTCCCCAGAAAGGAATTCATGCCTAATACTAAAAATCTAACCAATGGGCTAGAGAGATGATTCACTGGTTACAGCGTTTGCCTGCGAAGCCTAAGGACCCAGGTTTGATTCCCCAGTACCCACATAAGCCAGATGTACAAGGTGGCACATGCATCTGGAATTCATGTGCAGTGGCTAGTGGCTCTGGCATGCCCATTTTCTCTCTCTTTCTCCCTCTCTCTGTGCTGAGAAGAAAATGACAGTAGAGTCTTCAGCACTAAGTGAGACATCTCTATCACACCATCCAAGGTTCAGGGACCATTGTGGAAGATGTGGTAGAAAGAATGTTAGGGCCGAAGGAAAAGGAGGAGTGCTTCACAATATTATCTTCCAAATACAAAGTGGCTGACTCTACCTCCATAAGAGCTGAAGAATAGTACAGGAAAAAATATGATGACCTCAAAATAGAAAAGGGACTCACTGGAAAGAAGGGATTCTGTAGTAGGGAGAGGGAAGGGGGAAAGAGAGAGGAGTGGGAGACGATTATGATCATGATATATTGTTTATATGTATGGAGGTTGTGAAGAATATATTTTTTAAAATATCAATCAAGGGAAAGACACTAGACATCATACAGACCTGGGAACAGGATGACTGCTCAGACACTCACTGTTAATCACACCCTGCAGGCCCTTTAGAGTTAGCAGCAACCCTGGGACAGGGCAGAAAACTCCAGTGAGCTTACCTGTTTACACAGTATCTGTAGAGAACTCGGGAAGTATTGTGGAAAAATAAATAAAATCACTGATACTACAACTTCTCGAAACTAATAAGCCAAAGCCGCCTTCTGGGACAAAGCACCACATACAGGAAGAGCTCTGAAAGAGTCCCTATTAAAGAAGACAAGAACAGAAAAGGCACAGGAGCAAGGTCCCTATCCCCCATCCTCTGGAGAAGAGTCAGAACATGACTTTGATAAGTAGCAGTTAACAAGCCTGGATAGGTTTCACATGGGCCGATTCCTCCTTGCCTATTCTTGTGTTTTTCCACTTCTCAGACCCCACTGTGTCCTCCTCACCTCACTCACCACGCCTTACTCCCATACCTTCTTTAAAACACCAACACCTCTGTTCACATTAAGATTGAGTTCAACTCCTGGTAGGCTCTTTTCCCTCTTATAACAACATATTACTAATTAAAATCTGATTCTTTAGTGCCTGGCTTTATTTTGAAAACATTAAAAGAATTGTATGAAAGTAAACAGTAATAAAAAAAGGCTCAGAAATAAGGTGACAGATGGGTTGGGAAATGGCTCCGTGGAAAGCCTGCAGCCCAAGTTAAATTCCCCACTACTCACAGGACCATTGAGGAACAGGTGATGGGGAAAATGTAACAGCCTAAGGATGGGGAAAAGTGCTCTGGAATGCTGCTTCTAGACACAAAGTGGCAGTTGCACTTATGACCTCATAGCAGCTGTCTTACCTGCAGAAGACCTGCATAATAAAAGGGCAAAAAATGACATCCAACTAGAAGAGGAACTAGTCGGAAAGAATTAAGGATTCAGTGGAGGGGGACATGAGAGGAGGGACTAAGGAGAATGGTGGGAGGGGATTATGATCAGAATGCACGTGGATATGTACAGAGGTTGTTAATAAAAATAAAAATAAATAAATAATAAGGGATTGGGGCAACATATTTTCTTTCCTCAGGAATTGCTAGAGAAGATGTTCTAAACAATGCAAGAGATTTTTACATAGAGACTGGTAGAGTGGTGGACGTCTGGAAGATATATGGATGTGAGTTTATCAGTCTATTAGAGTTATGTTAAGTAAGGCACATGCAAATTAGATCCATTAAGCCACCAGAGCATGCATACGTATTTTAAAACATCAACTTGTACACTATGAATATGTCCTGAAGGAAAAAAAAAGAATTGATTGTGGTGTTCACTAGAACTGTTACTATAAAAAAAATCAGCTTCTATACTTCCAACTCTAAAGTGAGGATTGGTAAATCTCACCTTCCATCTTCTTGCCTAAGATAAACATGAAAACTCAAGCAACTTATTATAGTTGTGTCTGAATTGTATTGTTGATGGTTCTACAGCTCAATGTTTATCTAATCCAGTGGATATTCTACTTAAAACATGTACTGGGCTTTCATAGCTACCCTCAAGTTTTCAAAATGTATAGGTCATAGCATGATTCCTTAATGTAGTGCTGAAATATGGTTGAGAAACTCAATTTGACAAAAACATCTAATGAAATATTAGTGGAAGACAGAAATATAATGTTTGCCTACTTTTTGACGCTCAAAAAAAAAAAAAAAAAAAAACAAATTGGGCTGGAGAGATGGCTTAGCAGTTAAGGTGTTTGCCTGCAAAGCCAAAGTACCCAGGTTCGACTCCCCAGGACCCACATAAGCCAGATGTATAAGGTGGTACATGCATCTGGAGTTCATTTGCAATGTCTGGATGCCCTGGTATGGCATGCTCATTCATTCATTCTCTCTTGTTCGCTCTCTCACTCAAACAAACAAATAAAAATAATAAAATATTTTAAAAAGCCAAACTATTCTTATTTGGAAAATTCAAAGTATTCCCCATGTCTTAAAATCATCTCAATAATGTCATAAAACATGTGTATGTTAATTGAAAAACATCATAAAAGCCCATCACCATGGTACACTTGTAATCCCAATGCTCAGGAGATTAAGACAGAATGACTGCCATGATTTCAAGACCTGCCTGGTTTACATAGCAAATTCCAGGCCAGCAGGCACTTGGAAGCAATATAGCAAGACCCATTAATTAATTAATTATTCTATAGACACACACACACACACACACACACACACACATATATATATATATAGAATTTTTTTAACTGCTAGGAATGAACCTAAGAGCTTCATGTTAGGCAAATACTCTACCACTGTGATATATTCTCAAATTTATTTTTAAGTTTTGAGTCAAGTTCACACTAAGTTGCCCAAGTTGGTGTTAGACTTGCTTTATAGTCCTGGGAGGCCTTAAACGTTTTGTCCTCCTGCCTCAGCCTCCAAGTAGCTAAGATTACTGTTCTATACCAACAGGTCAGGCTTAATGTCTTTTAAAAGAAAAAATTATGAGATGTTCTAATGAAATGTCTAGCTTCAATTTCACCAGGGGAAAGTTCTGGATGATTATTTAGTATTCTATGACCAAAAGTTTAAAAAAAAAAAACAACTCTTTCCAAATGTTTTCTGCTTGAGGAGTCCTATAAGACTAAACTGATGTAGTGGCGACTACATTATCCTTATGCTATAGATGAGAAACATGGTGCTGTATGCAAAGATGAAACATCACTGCCAAGACCTGGCACCTGTGGGACACCCGACTGTGGACCAAATTCTTTGGTTACCTAATTCAGTGCTCTCATCACCTTAGTAGCTAATTCTTAGTTATCTATCTGGTAGGTGGAACCCATACCTGTTATAATCAGCTTTAAAAAAAAAAAAAAAAAAAAAAAAACTTTGGGCTGGAGAGAGATGGCTCAACAGTTAAGAGCACATCCTTTGGAAGCATGAGGGCCTGAGGAAGTCCGAGAGACAAGCTTGTATCCCCAGGACTCACATGGATGAACCAGCCAGCCCCAGGGAAGCACAGACATGAGAAAATGGAAAGCTGTAGGATCAGTAAGAGACCTTGGCTCAAATAAGATCAGGTAAGTGAAAGAGCAATGAGGTGGGACACTCAATGGTCAGGTCCAATCACCACAAGTGCACGGGGAACCACAGGGGTACAACATGTGCACAGTTAGATATATGCACACACACACACTATGTCACACACAAAAAAGCAAAAAAAAAAAAAAAAACCCTCAATTTTGGGTAAGTAGTAAAATTTAAATAACCTTGGGAAAATACAAAACAAAAACATTATTATATAACTTTGTGATTTACAATTACTTAAGATTTTGTACCCTCTGGAGTGTGGATAATGTCTAAAGATAATCTTTTTTGAGTGTGAATGCAGAAAATACAACTGCATCCAGTATGTAAAGGACTATAATGCTGATTTTTTTTTTAAAAAAGCATATGCATAAGATAGCTCCACAACAAACTATTATTCAGCACAAGATTTCAATGGAATGGAGGCAGAAAAATCCCAACAAAGTGAAAGTTGTTCTCACTGTTGTCTATCAGCCAAGACACCAGGATAATCCAGATAAGAGTGCAAAAGCTCTGAGCACATTAGTTTAAGACATTTACTTCATTGTTTTGTTTTGGTTTTAAACATTATTATTTAGCCAATGTACTTTGCATATATATATATATATATATATATATATATATATATATATATATCCCTTTAATTGGCATTTAATTACCACTCCGATTCTTTTTCTTGTAATTAACTCATTAAATGTCTTTCTAAGTAAAAACAACACTAAGTAAATGAGGTAATTAGTGTCTAATTATCGGTTAGTAAAGATTACTCCGAATGACTTACAAATCGCTAGCTTCTTTACTACTACTGGGAATTTCAACTGCTATACTTAAGTAATTGACTGCGATTTATATAGCAGGATATAAACATAAGCACCAGGAGACTCTCATCACTTGTGGGGAAAGACATGCTTTGGCAAAAGGATCTTTGAATTCACGGTGTCGGGCTCCATCCAGCAGCAGAGCCTGGAGTGAAGAGTGGCATCTTAGGTTGGAGCGAAAGAACAGCAGCACTGTGCTAAGTGGGTACACAGGCTCCAGCTTATTCTGGGTTGGCATGCTGGCAAGGAAGCTCTTGCATTAGCCACACATGCATGAGGAGTCAGAGTCCAATAACCCCACAGGCAAGCTTGTCTTTCAGATGAAGTAACTGGAACCAGGGAAATTTTATGACATGCCCAAGGTTGCATAGCAGGTAAAGAAGGATTTTCCCTTGAGTCTGCATCAGAGTTTTTCTCTTTCTCCCTAGGCCATGGTGTCTTCTTCTTCCTGTACTGGGAATCTCAGCACAGGCCTGTTACTGCATCATTAAATCAAGCACAGAGTGGCACATGTGTCTAGAGTTTGTTTATGACAGTAAGACACCCTGACAAACCCATTCACTCTCTCTCTTTATATATATATCTTTCTTTTTTTTTTTTTTTTTTTTTTTTTTTTTTTATTTTTGGTTTTTCGAGGTAGGGTTTCACTCTAGCCCAGGCTGTCCTGGAATTCATTATAGTTAGTCTCAGGGTGGCCTCGAACTCATGGTGATTCTCCTACCTCTGCCTCCCGAGTGCTGGAATTAAAGGCGTTCAGGTCCACCCTGGTCTGCAAAAGCAAGTTCTAGATCAGCCAGGGCTACATAAATTTGAGTTTTGCTCAAAAGACAAAACAACAACAAAATCAAAGGTGTAAGAAAATATTTCTGCTAATATTTCCATACTCGGGTAGAGTACTGTTTTTGTGATTAAGGGAGTGGCAAAAATAGTTAATAAAAACAAGAACTACTGTTTTATTAGTATATAATAATTTCACAAAATAGTGAGCTTCTTTGTGACCGTCTCATGCATGCATACATACAAATGTAAATTGATCACACAGACAGACCCTCTGGGAAATGCTTCCAAGTCAGTGGTGGAAAGAGTCCACAGAGCTATTTGCTCATTCATTTTTGTCACTCAACACTGAGTACGTATGGTCTATGAGCCACTTTACTTACTAAAAATAAAGGGTGTTTTAAACAAAAGGAAGTAATTTGCTGAATAAGACAATATTTCACAAATACCCGCATAGCACTATGTAGGGAAAGGCAGGAGAGGCCTTTGAGTTTGCAGCCTCTCTTGGAGCCCAGCATGTCCAGTAACAGGAGGAAGTGGAAGCACTGGATACTCAGGAGTACAAATCCATAGCACCTTCTTCAGAGGCAGGCATAAGGCAGACATTCCAGGGCTGGGAGATGGCGTAGCTGGTAAAGTGTTTCTTTTATAAGCACGGAGACCTGAGTTCAATTCCTACAACCTATTAAAACAAAAAGCAAGGCATGGTGGCCCGCACTTACCATCCCACCCAGTGCTGGGAGGTAAAGACAGATCAATTCTAGGGACTTACGGGCTACCAGACCAGCCTTATTAGTCAAGGTCTGAGAGAATGAAACACTCTGTCTTGAGAGGAAAAAGAGAACAGGGGCAGCATGAGGAATGACATTCAACGTTGTCCTTTTGCATCCACAAGCATATGCACATGTGAGCACATACATGCGCACGTGTACCTGAACACACAAATATGTACATGTGTACACAAACACACACACACATGTAAGGGTGTACCAATGAAACACATTTTTGTTTTGGTTTGTCGAGTTAGGGTCTCACTCTAGTACAGTACAAGCTGACCTGGAATTCACAATGTAGTCTCAGGGTGGCCTTCAACTCATGGTGATCCACCTCCCTCTGCCTCCCGAGTGCTGGGATTAAAGACATGTGCCACCATGCCTGGAAAACACTTTTCATTGAAATTTTGATGTGTGTGTGTGTGTGTGTGTGTGTGTGTGTGTGTGTGTGGCCTGTGATGGGATATGATGTGTGGGTAACACATGCATGCACATGTGTACACCTTGACCAGAAAAGAATGTCCAATGGCCTCCTCTTTTTGTTCATCCACCCACGTCCTTTAGATAGAGTCTCTCATCTAACCCAGAGCTGCCGTGTCTGGTTTTTTGGTCAGTGAGTCAGCAAGCCCCAGTTAGTCTTTGGTTTTGCTCCCCTCAGCACCTGGATTACAAGTGTGTATGGACACATCCAGCTCTCTGCATGAGTGCTAGGAAATCAAACTTGGAAGGTCTCAGGCCTTCTTAGGACTTCATGTATACTCCACAAGCTTAACCATCTCCCCAGGACCTGAAATGAATTTTGAAGACACACCAAGCCCTGACCTACAAGTACATGCCCTGGAATCCCAGATCTCACTCTTACTGCCTTTAAAGCCTTGGGCAAATAAGTAATGTAACAGCTCTGTGCTTCAAGACCCTTTTATATAAAGTGAGGGTAAGAAGAATACTTACTTCACACTGTTGCTTAGATGATTGGATTTAAAGCATTAATAAATGTAAAACTCTCTGAATTATGTCTGACTTATAAGTATGTGCCCAATAAATTTAAGTTTTCATTCTTTTTTTGTTTTTTTTTTAAGTTTCCACTCAAATTAGCAGTTGCATGGCATGCACCTAACATATTCAAGGATCAGAAAAAAAAAAAAAAAAAACAGAAGCTTGGAAAACATCACACATGATGGGTCAAAATATTCTATTCTTTTAGGGACATAGATGGAGAGTGGAGGGTGAGGGAGAAGCTCTAATCCTATCCTATCCAGTCTGAGGTTTATACTAATGGCTATGAAAGAAAGAAACATTTTAAAATATATTATTTTTATTTATTTGAGAGAGAGAGAGACAGAGACAGAGAGACAGAGACAGAGAGAGAATGGGCACACCAGGGCCTACAGCCACTGCAAATGAACTCCAGATGCATGTGCCACCTTGTGCATCTGGCTTACGTGGGTGGGTCCTAGGGCATCGAACCAAGGTCTTTTGGCTTTGCAGGCAAGCACCTTAACTGCTAAGCCATCTCTCCAGGCCAGAAAGAAGCATTTTAAACATGGAAATACTCACATCTAATTTTCATTCTAGCAAACACTCTATTGACAGTATGGAAGGCTGGTAGACCAAGGACAAAATAAATCAGTAACAATGAAATCAGGTTCAGTGTTTTGGGGGTTAGTTGTCCGACGGGCAAAACTAAATATTTTGACCTAGGACATTGTCATTGAGGCTGGATGACTTTCTTGTTCTTGGGACAGATGGGTTAAAGGTATTGTTTTGAAGTCTTATAAAACTGGCTTCAATTCTCTTATCTAGGTGTAAATGTATAAACAAAGAAAGGTGTTTGTGCATTTCTTTTTCTGGTACTTCTCTTTCTTTCCTTCTTTCCTTCTCCTTCCCTCAATCCCTCTCTTCTTTTTTTTCTCCTATTCCTCAACAGGCACTTGGTTCTGAATGGTCTCTGATACTGCTCTTTTGAGTGCTTGCAGCCCTAGAATACAGCATGGAAGAAGCTCTGCTCTTTGTAGGCATACATGGGGCTGCTTGGACACAGGAACCTCAAATGGAATTCCAGTGTTCACAAGACATGGATTTCAATCCTCAAGTGTGCTATGATCTCAAGGTCACACCCCCACTCATGCACTTGAAAACCTCCTTGAACTCATTTCATGACAAGATGTTAGAATAAATTTACTCAGTCTTTTCCATTGCACTGAATTAAGTCATATGCCTTTGAAATATCGACCTTAGATTTCCAGCAATTTGGATTAATGCCATTTCCATAAAATGTACTAATAATGAGTTATGTTATCCCCATATTTCAGAGAAAGCTATTCATCAAGCCTGACTGAGCTGCTTTAGAACTTCCTGAAAAGTACAGATGAACGTGAGTTTGGATTCATTGTGATGTTAATGTGAAGAGCTAAAATTGTTGGCAACATTCCCGTGACATTCTTGGTGAATGACTCCAGGTGCAGTTACTAAGGGCAAATATTAGAGAGTCACTTTGATATGTTTTCCTATAAAAATGAAGAGGAGGATCACATCTTAATATAGAGGTCCCTAATGAATGATGCCCCACCTACAGCTGTTAAGGCAAAATTTGTCTCAATAAAAATGTATGCTTATCAAAACTCAGTTGAAGGAAAGAAAATCAGACCCTAGCTATGAAGTCATAAAATTACAGGCCTAGGGAGTAAATTATATAGGTTATTCTCTATTCCCTCGGCTCTAATGAGACACTATGTAAAATGGTACAGTTCCCTTTGACACCTCAAGGCTATCTCTGGGGGTCAAGGCTGTTTAACTGGTCTGTTAGGAAATGAAGCTATGTCATCTTTTTCTTTACCATTCCACCTGGGAACTTGTCAATGATATACATTTGGTCAAGGAACACAGCCTTCTAAACAGAAGCACAATTTATCTTATCAAGGGCATTCAAGGATCTGTATTGCACTGAAAGTTCTAAACAAGTTTATTTAAGGCCAGTAGAAGAATGACAAAAGAGAGTAAATATTCCAATTCAGCATTTCTCTATAAACTTGTTCTAGAGATTGACAGACCTCACAGCTCAGAATTTGAGTATAATCTGAACAAGCCTTCAGGAAAGCTTTTAAATGCCAATTCTAATCTCTCCTCTTACCTTTAACAAAGCCAATGACATGAAATGACTTCCTCAGGTCACATAGCTAGCAGACAAGACTAGAACTCAAGTAGTGCACATTGTCCTAAGAACTTGATTTTTTTTTTTTCTTTTGGGTCTGTGGAATATCCTTCATGCTTTCTCTTTTGATATAATAGTAATCTCCTATTTATTATTCTATCTTTAGGAGAGCAGAGAGCTGGACAGTTTAACATCTGGCTTGAAGAATTACCCAAATAAAGGATTAGGACAGAAGTTTATAAATCACTGAGTTACTGCCAAATTGTTTTATCACCTTAGAGGATGTTGTCAAGGCCCCCAAAGGTGAGAATTTCTTATTGAGAATAAGCTCACCAATACAAAGAAAAATCACTCTGAATTCCCTCTGTTCACTGGGTAAGGACATTTGCACTTGGAAACAGAATTAAGGACTATAAGACTGGCAGCCACATACAGCCAAAAATGCAGGAGCTCGGAATTTCTACAGCCCTTTGGGAGACTAGAAGCACAACAGGGGACAAGCAGCAATTAGAGGTTCATATTCCTGTGTGCTTTCTCTCTCCCAGCCCTATATACCCATCCGTTCTCTCCTAACCCTGCTTGATATTTAATTTAGTAGGACTTATGCTAAGGGCTGCATGCTTAAAGGGATTTATGAGCAGGTTGGAAGGAACTTTACAGTGTCAGAATTTCAACTCAAACCCACTAGAGTGTTATTCCCTCATTGGAATCTCAGTTTTTGCAACAAGGAAGAATTGGAACTGCTTTACGAAAAAGGCCCTTTATGTTCTCTGGATGTTTCTCTGAGAACCAAGCATATTGACCATTGGAAATGTGGTTGCACATGAGGCAGTGGCTGTGATAACAGAAGCTCGGTGACTTAAACTCACTGAAAAATCACTTTCAGATTTTACTCAATATTAGTAGGCAAAGAGATTTGTAAAGCTAAGTTAGCAAACAGATGCTCTTTAAAAATCTTCTTATTTAAAATGATAAAATAGCAAAGCCACACACTGAGAAATGTCTGTAAGCAATAGCACTTTTCTTTTGAATGAAAAAAAAAAAAAACGTAATCTCAGTTATAACAAGGTCTGGGAATTTTTAAATAATAAGAATTAAATTGAAAGAAATTTTTTCCCTGTATTTCAAAGAATTGGTAAGGGGAAAAAATTCCTTTCTTATAACCCTATGGTCACTATCCTGAATCGAGTTAGGACAGGTATAGGGAGGTTATAAAACAAAAGATAGTGAATATTCTAGGCATTTTGGACTAAAACTGTCACAACTACACAGCTCTGTCACTGTTGTATGAAAATAACCATAGAGAACTCCTAAGCAAGTGAATGTGGCTGTGTTCTAATAAAACTTTATTTGTAAGGGTAAGTAGTGGGCTGCATTTCACCTTTTGGGGGCTATAATTTACCTGAGGCCAATCTGGCCACATGGACTCCAAAGGGGGTCAAATTTCAAATTAAATATAGAAAGAAAAAGAAATGTGTGAAATAAAAATATATAGCTAAGCAGGTCACCATAGATACCATGTTGATAGACGCTATTATGTTAATTTTTTTCTGAGATGTGAAGAAATATCTTCTCATCTCAGATAAAGCACCACAGACAGAAATAAAGAAGCATTGCCCTCATGAGTTTAATTTGGGTTACTGATAGGAGCACAGTAAAAGTGAATGTTGCAGTTACCTTTCCTGGCTGGGACAAACATCTGACCAGAAGCAGCTTATGGGAGTAAAGGGTGTATTTCAGGCTTACAGAATCCAGGGCACACACCATCAATGATGTAAGAAGCTGGATCACTTCCATAAATCCATAGCAGAGACACATCACCAACAGCCAGCAAAGGGCAACAGCCAGAGTTCAGACTGGCTCTTGACATACCTTAGAGGTGGACTGAAAGATCCTCCCACAGTGACACCCCCGCTAGCAGGCTGCTGGAGACTCAAGTTGTAAGCTCAATCTTAGTCAAAAATACCTATGTCTATGGGACAATACATTCAAACCACCACAAGTGGAAACTTACAGGAACAGGCGCAAGCTATGAATAGCAGCTACCCTGCTGAATATGTTGCTCTTCCCCAAGCAACTTTTAACTCTCTCTATAGCCTTGGGAAGAGGCAGGCTTATGAGCTCCTTCTCCTACTAAACACTAACTGCCTACAAGTTCTGGGCAGAGGTGTGGATTCATGAGATCCCCTCCTACGGACGGAAAGTTAATGGGCCCAATCCAGAGAGTCAATGCCATGTCATGCCTAAAGGACATCTTTCCTCAACGACTATACAAAATTTAGAGATACTCCTGGACATTCTCTCATTTAAATCCAGTAAATGGAATAAAGTTATCCTGATCTGATATGTCCTAATATAATTTTCAATAATGCAAAACTAATACCACAGAAGTGGATATGAGGATCAGACTGATCACTAATCCAACTCACTTTAGTCTCCTAAGGAAAAGACTATAATGCATTTTATAAAAATCAGGTGTGGAAATGGTGATAAAAGCTTGCCACTGAGATGAGAAGAAGCTAACAGACTCAACTGAAGTTACTCCACCTTTCTCCATGAAATGCCTTTTAATTGTCAAATGGCAATTCTTAGAGCTATTTTAATTCACATATTGAAAATTTTTATTGTAGGAAAGGATTATGCTTTAAAATATCACACACAAGGGGCTGGAGAGATTGCTTAGTGGTTAAGGCGTATGCCTACAAAGCCTAAGGACTCAGGTAAGATTCTCCAGGTCTCAAGTGAGCCAGATGCACATGGTGGTACATGCATCTGGAGTTCATATGCAATGGCTACAGGCACTGGAATGCCCATTCTCTCTCTCTCTCTCCCTATCTAAAGAAAGAAAGAAAGAAAGAAAGAAAGAAAGAAAGAAAGAAAGAAAGAAAGAAAGAAAGAAAGAAAGAGAGAGAGAGAGAGAGAGAGGGAGGGAGGGAGGGAGGGAGGGGAAGAAAGAAAGAAAGAAAGAAAGAAAGAAAGAAAGAAAGAAAGAAAGAAAGAAAGAAAGATCTTTTAAAAATCACACAATTTATCACTTTATGTTGGGAAAAGTAAAGGCCCAATGTCCATATGCACAGTAATTTGTTAAAAGCTTTCCTTAAAAGTGGTGATAAATTGGGGCTACAGAGATGGCTCAGCAGTTAAGGCACTTGTCTGCAAAGGAAATGACCCAGGTTCAATTCCCCAGTACCCACATCCATATACAGCAAGATGCATGAAGTGGTGCATGCATCCAGAGATCATTTGCAGTGGCTAGAGGTCCTGTTTCCCTGTCTCCTTCTTTCTTTCTTTCTTTCTTTATTTCTCTCTCTCTCTCTCCTTGCAAATAAATAAGTACAATATTTTTAATATGTTATTCATTTATTTGAGAGAAACATAGAGGCAGATAGAGAATGGGCTCACCAGAGACCCTAGCCACTGTAAACGAACTCCAGACACATGTGTCAGCTTGTGTCTCTGGCTTACACAGGTACTGCGGAATCAAACCTAGGTCCTTAGGTTTTGCAGGCAAGTGTCTTAACTGCTAAGCCATCTCCCCAGCCTAAATACAATATTTTTAAGAAGGGTTGATAAATCACTCTCTAGCCATGCTTCAGCAGCATTGCCACAAGGAAGCTTAGCTGCTTCTCATATATCAGGCATCTCTTAAAATGAAAATATATGTTTATTTCATTTGTGTGGAATCAAAGGGAGAAGAAATCTTAGGAAGTTTCATCTTTGATCACCTAAGACAGAGGTCAGTGCACGTGTTGGGATCTTTGCCACAATGCACAGGTACTTCTCTGACTGGCTCAGCCGGTTCTCCTAGAAGGAACTCTCCAAATCTCTGTCTTGATGCTACCTCATATAGCCTCTGCTAATATTTGTTCTTAAGATTCTGAATTTTTTTTTCAGTAGAAGTAACATATAAATTCTTTTTCAAATAAATGGAGAGTTCTCTCCTGTTGGTTAGAGAAGGTGCAAGTTGAGTGGATTCCTGGATTATAGGAGAAAAATGGGCCTTCTTTGTTCTGTTCCTGGTCTTTTGAATTCACCAACAATTTATCATTGATCCCACATCCACAGATCAGGATCTTTGTGCATTTTCACTCTAACCAGATCTCCTTTAAACCTGTCTGGCCTCTCTTTATAGGATTCATTTGACAGACTTATATACTTCAAATGCATGCAGGAGATTATACAACATATTTCTGTACTACAGTCATGACACTGTTTCTGGTGCAGCTATGAAGCATCAAGGGAAAGATGGGATGCAGAGTGGGAAGGCCCCAATTTAGACACACATCCTGCCATAAACATTTAACCTAGGCAAAGCCCTTATGAGCCTCATCTCAAAAGAAACAATCCCCACCTCAGAGTTGAGGATTAAAGAACATAATGCATTTGTGACAACCAAAGAAAATCATGCACATGGGAATGCTTTGAGGATTGTCAAGTTCTAATCTGTTATTTTCTGATGATAACTTTTCTGCACTAAGAAAGCCACTTTTGAACATACCTGTCCCCTGAGCTGAGCCAGACTGCCTTGCAGAAGGTCAAGTATCAGAGATGTGCATCACTGCATTCAAAAGTCTCTTGTCTCCTGTATCAGTGTGTATATCATGTCAAACCTACACTGATGCTAGCCTGAAATGTTAACAGTTAAAGCTCATCTATATGCAAGTGAAGGAAATAAGATGGGGGACAGAAGGAAAAGAGGAATTTAGGCTTGAGGATAAAATGAATATCTGAGGATGCTACTTCAAAGTCAAATTATTTCTCTGGAAGGAGGTACTATTCCCAGGGAATACCACCTTCAGAAATGTTTTTTTTTTTTTTTTAATTCAGTTCTGTTCATCAAAGAGACCAACCAGAAAATGAAAACTTAGGGCAAAGGAATTCCATACTAAAAGCTAATGGCAACAGAAATTTCTCACAGAATATGCAGAAAGATAAAGACTGTCTTACAGTTACCTTTCCATGGCTGGGGCAAAACATCCCACCAGAGGCAGGTCATGGAACAGAAGGGTTTGTGATGGCTTATAGTCTTGGAGGGAAGCTTCTTCATGGCAGAGAAATCATGGAAGACCTAAGTAAGAAGCCTGGGTCACATGTCCACATCAGCAGGGAGAAAGTGGTCTGGCTGGGCTAGCTCTACCTAACTGGCTGGATAAATAAACCTCAAGGCTCAAACCCAGCTACAAATCTCCTCCACCAGCAGTCTTCCAAATTGTCAACAGATGGGGACCAAGTATCAAAAACATTTTATATTTGTACCAACACATTATGCTTCAGGAGAAAAGTCCTAATGACTATAAGCTGAGAAACTGAACTTCTCACAGTGTCCAGCAGTAAGTGGTGGCTAATCCAGCCTAAACTGTGCAGGGTCAGAACTGCCTGCCATCAGAAAAAATCTTTGAGGAAGACTTGTGGAAGAAAAACCAAATGTAGACACTTTAACAATTTTAATTTTTCTTTAGGACAGAGAATAAGAACTAGAAATTAATTTTTGAATTACAGTGTGGAAATATAAATAAAATAAATATATAAATATATATTGGATATAATTTAATATATGTGATATAGTTATTTTCTAAAATATAATATATATAGGAAGTTATTGCTCATCTTAATTATTCATCTGTCTGTGTGTGCATGTGTGTATGCATGTGCATGGGTACCAACATCATCAATATCCATGGAGAAATGATTCCAGGAATCTCTCTGTGCACCTTGAATGCCAAAATCTATAGCTGCCCAAGTAGCCCTATGCAAAATGACATAATAACTACATATACCTATGTACCCCCTTTCATATACTTTTAATCATCTCTAGATTGTTAAAACACCTAAAACAATATAAATGCTATGCAAATAGTTAATGATTTGCATTATATAATGAATAATGAACAAAAAGTCTGTTCATATTTAGTACAGACACAATTTTATGTTCAAATATTTTCAACTTTCAGTTGTTTTAATCCACAGATGGGAAGCTCATAGATATGAGAACTGGTTTTATATATATATGCATATGTATATAAATATATGTGTGTGCAAATGTACACATATATAACTTTCAAAAGGTAAGAAGTTTCCTGGCATGAATGAAAAATCAATGGAAAAATACTCATAAGTCTCTTGACCAGAATAGTTGAAAGGAACAGCCTCATGACTTCTAACAGGATTCTGCCAAAACTAGGGACTTTTTAAATCCATTTTTGCCACATTTTATGTTCCTTGTTAGATATTCTTTTGACTGTTCTTTCCACACATTGTTAGTGTTTGGAAATTTCAAATCATGGATGTTCAGGAGGAGCTAAGTGATATAAGGAAAGATTCACTCCCTAATGAAACTCATTTAAAATCCTACATAAGGGCTAGAGGGATGACTTAACAATTAAAGCACTTGCCTGCAAAGCCAAAGGACCTAGGTTCAATTCCCTGGAACCCACATAAGCTAGATGCACAAAGTGGTACATGCATCTGGAGTTCATTTACAGTGGCTGGAAGCCCTGGCACACCCATTCTCTCTCATTCTCTTTCTCTCTCTCTCTTTCTCTCTCTCTCTCTCTCTCTCTTCTGTCTCTCAAATAAATAAAAATAAAATATTTTTAAAAATATTTTAAAATCCTATAGCAATTAAGAAATGGCCTCTGGAAGACTAAAGAGAGATAGCAACTGTCCATGAGGAGTTGCTTCTCTGATGAGCACATCCCACAATTAATCCTGATGTCACTCATCCTAAGTCCCCAAGGACATTGTCCTTACTGGCAGAGACATTAAGACACTAAGACAGCAAATTACTAACAAAGGAGAGACAGAAATATGAGAAGAAAATCATGACATTTAAGAAATGTAGGCTTAGGAGAATATCGTGCTGAGAATAACTAGCCTGGCACTATTTGCAGAACATGAATTGTCTAACTAGAACTGGACTTAAGTCCTAATGCTGCTTTTATTAGCTATACAATATTGGGAAAGTTCATTTCCACCAACATCACTTCATCGTCAATGATATGTGTGGCTTTGTTTGTTTAGTCAGCTGCAAGGACTGACTAATCCAAAGGTTTATACTTGGCTCTCAATAAGCTAATCAAATACCCTTGTCAGGGAATTTGGAATTGGAATGGAGAGACAAAGGTTGAAAGCTTTTGTAGTATACTGGCATTGATCCCATTGCTCTTGGAAACCTTAACCACTCTTAAGTCCCACCAACCATATTTCTTTTTTTTTAATTAATTTATTTATTTTATTAGTTATGGTCATAATGTGAATACATTCATGTTGGTGCCATTGATAGCCTCCTCCCTGTCCTCCCCCATCCAAAGAGACCCTCCTCATTGGGGAATGTAGGTCATGCATTGTGGGGGTAGCCATCAGTTATGGGGAAGAGGCAATATCTCTGTGCATAATAACCCAACTTGTGGTTCTAATAATCTTTCCGCCCCCTCTTCCATGAATTTCCCTGAGCCATGTTGGGTTCATTTTAGGTATACTTCAGTGTTGAGATCTTGGGAGCCTCTGTGTCTCTGGATATCTGGTTTAGTATGAGTTGAGGTGTTCTCTGTGTCTATCTCCTTCAGCCTTGTGTTGGTAACAGGTGCACCAAGAAAGCTGCACTCTTGCCCATTTCCCCAATTACAATATGGTTTCATCTGGGGCTCTGGTGGGGTGTAATAGGTTGATCCTCCGCTCAGGTTGGGTGTTGATCTTTCCTTCCCCACCAGGTGAGGCATGTTTAGATAGACGCCATCTTGACCAGAAGTCCCATATTTCTTTTATATTTATTTATTTATTTGTGGTTGTGTGTGTGTGTGTAAATATGTTGGGGTCCCCCCCAAGGCCAGCTCAGGAGGGACGATAGGGTCTCCGCTGAATTGGGGTGAGCAGCACAGAGTCATGACACAGACTCCAGGAGTTGGGTGAAAGCGGAAGCGAGAATCCACAAACTCGTTTATTCAGGAAGTGCACATGGGTTTTGAGGGGCTTGGCTGGCTAATCCTTGTATGGGGTGGTCCCCTTTTGGTGACCAATAACAGCCTGTCTCTGGATAGGACATCTTGTAGTAGGCTTCTCGCGAGCATGGGACTGTAACTGTTGTCACACCAAGCCTGCGCAGAACGCCATTTTCACAGAAGCCACTTCCTGTTTTCTTCTGCCATGCGGTCTGGCTAGGACCAGGCCTATATTGTGCCATACATAAATATATATGAGTTCATGTACAACAGCGTGCATGTGGAGGTAGAGGACAACTTCAAAGTGTCTGTGCTCTACCTTTTTTGAGACAGACTCATTTCTGCTGCAAACAAACTTCTAGACTGTGATCAAACACCAAACTAGCTGATTCATGAGCTTTTGGGGTTGTCTTATGGGCACTGGGATCACAGATGCATGCACCACTTTGTAGCAACCTTATGTGAGTGCTGAAGAATTGAACCAGGTCCAACAGACTCTGTAAGCAAGAGCATTTAACCACTGAGTCATCAATTAAATGATTCTCATTCTTTGAGCCCATGTGGCTTGTGTGGCATGGTCCAGGCTGGCCTAGTGTGTTCTCAGATCTTAGAGTCTCACTAGAAGAGTGTCACTCAAGATAGCCTCATGGCTCAAGTTCATTCAATATGACTTAGTTCTACAGGGTTTATTTGAATTGTTGGAAAGAATTTTTTTCTAGTGTTTAGAATATGATGGATTGGCATTCATCCTCCTTTGGACCACTCAAGGTAAGAGGATAAACAACAGCTCACCTTTCTGCTACTGCTAGGAGCTCATATGACTACATGGCACAAATGTTTTCTTAGCTTGCCAAGACACAGTAAAACAAAACAAAATCAACTATAATAACAAAAGCATATACAAAAATTCTGACCTGATCTTTTTTTCAAGAATTTCAGATCAGGAGTTTCCAGATTATCTTTACCATCTACTTGGCTGAATTAATAAGACTTTAATTTGACGGATCTCTTAGCTGCAATACTGTATTTTATTCCCTGCAGTGTCTAGGACAAACAAGCCAATGCCTTAACAGTTGCTCATGTTTTGTCTGTATTAAGTGATTCTATTTCTGTGTATAAAGGTCCACTTATCTTGAATCTATTCTATTTACTTTATGAAACTTGAAAATCTGTTTAATCTTACTTTCATGGACTGGATTTCTGAGGCACAAGAACCAATAAATTATCTCTGTCTCAAACCAGGTTGGATTGCATTTTTATAACTTGCTACCAGAAGAGCTTGAGGGATGCATGATGACCGACCACAGCAGGCTCACTGATTTCCAGTATGGGACAAGCCCCAGTGCAGGGTGTTCTTTTGTCCTTGGATCTTCATTGCTGATGAGTCATATCTTCTGCTTTGGAACCCATCTCCATCCTCACAAACACAATGTAGCACAATGAGTATTAAACATACATTGATGAATCCACCCAAATAAACATTAATACAGATTAGTTTTAAATATTTTTAAAAGTATTTCTGTTTATAATATTGTTCTTACATTTGTGGGTATTCTATACTATGCATCTTTAAATGTCTTATGTGAAAAACTCTTAGTTATAGAAATTTCATGTGTTAATGAAGTTAAATTAATTGAGAAAAATTCCTGGTTGAGGTGGGTGACCACTATGGCATGGTACCTATAGGTTGTACTAAATTGTTGTTTGAGAAAATTCCCCAAGGACAAAACAAAGGCAAAATCCCATGAATGAATGTGTAATGTAAGAAAAAGTTATACCAAGGGCTACACAAAGCATTTATACACTGAGAGAAGAGAATTGTTTGGAATATTTGGGGGTGGAAAGAAATATTCTGTACTCTCAGAAGTTAGAGCTAAAATCCTATGGACACACCACCCTGAAGGAGCCCAATCTTAACAGAAATTAGAGCTAAAGATATGGATAACATTCAGGGACTGTACTAACCCAGGCAGAAAAAAAGGTCTAGTACTGCTAAATTATGGGATGACAATATGAAGTGAGTTCCTAGAATTCAAAGGGCTAGGACAGACAAAGAAGTCACATCTAGGGAAGGGTTACACACCTTTAGGTAGATGAGCCTTTCTCCCTCCTCCTCCTCCTCTTCCTCCTCATTTTTTTTCTTCTTTGCTATACTGAGCATTGAGCATAGGGCCTTGCACATGCTAGGCAAGTACTCTAACTGAGCTGCACGAAGCCATATTTTTACTTTTTAATTTGAGAAAGGTTCTCATTATGTTTCCTAGGTGGGCACTGAGCTTTTAGATCTTCATAAGTAACTAGTATTACAGAGCTGCACCATCAGGCCCACCTTCTCTTTTATTCTTTATCCAGACTTCTTTATAAGATTAAAGCAGAGGAAAGGGACATTGAACAAAGCTTTTAGGGGCTGGAGAGATGGCTAAGTGGTTAAGGGGCTTGCCTACAAAGCCTAAGGACTCATTTTTGAATCTCCAAGTCCCACATAGCCAGACGCACAGTGATGCAAGTACTCAATGTTGCATATGCACACAAGGGGGCACCCACATCTGGAATTCATTCACAGCGGCTGAAAGCCCTGCCTCTTTCGCTCTCTCTCTCTCTCAAAAAATAATAATAATAATAATAATAATAATAATAATAATAGTAATAGAGAAAAAGGCTTTTAAGCAAGTAATTTCAAAGCCCGTGTTAGTAAAATCTCTATTATTCCTGCACGTGGTGCCCTGGTTTTCATGATCTGGTATGTGTAACTTCAGCACCGATACTAGATAGTTAGGATAGGCCAATCACTGCAAATAACAGCCCCTAAACACAGTGGCTCCCTCCTAGCATGCCCTATTACAGCCAGCATCTGAGTATTCACCCAGGTTTCTGAGGTCACATGGCTTTCTCTCTTTCTACCTGTGGATAGGAAATACAGTGAGGACAGAACACAGGAGGATTGCACATTGTTTCTGCCCACCTTCTGTTAAACAAAATGGCATTCTGCATTCAACAAGCTAACTGAGAATGTCAGCCTTCTTGACATCTATCTGGACCAGCAGAGCATGGGTACTGATGAGCATTAATCAGAGACCTTCTGGCAAGGCAGTTATGAACTTCTAAGTATCGTCATTTCAGACAACACAGAGACTCTTCCTGGTCATGTGTGGTGGCACATGCTTGCAATGCCAGCATTCAAGACGCTGATGTAGGACAATACTGAGTTCAAGCCAATGTATGTTACATAGTGTGATGGTTAAGTTTGTGTAAACTTGATTTGTTTAGGAATCCACAGACATTCCTCCTAAGTGTGTCTCTGAGGCTGCCTCTAGGAAGCATTAACTAAAGGAAGAATCCTTCCCCCGGGGTAAGCCCTTCTCCCAGAGTGAGCGGCCCAGAGTGGGTGGCCCCTCTTGGAGGAGGGGGCTGGTTGATAAAAAGGAGCTCTGGGAAGAAAGGCTCTCTCTCCCACCTGGCTGCCAGCGCTGCTAGCTGCTTGCCACTAGGTGCTTGCTGCTTGGTGTGTTCCACTTGGCACTTGCTGCTTGGTGTTGCTGCTCTCCAGTGTGGACTGAAGACCAGCGTGGACTGAAGAGCAGCGTCTCTCCAGGAAGCCTCCAGGCCTTCAGTGCCGGATTGGGACTGCTGAGGCCTCCAGCCTCGTGGACTGAGCAGCTACAGGGTTTCTTGACTCTCGGACCTTCAACCTGCTATTGCTGGACTGTGTAAGCTAATCCAATAAATTCCCTTTTAATACAATTCATTCTATCCATTCTGTTCTTCTAGAGAACCCTGACTAATACAGATAGCAAGACCGTGTCTCAACAGATGACAGAAAGGGGCGGGGGGAGACTCTCCATCCATATGCCCCCTATGCTATCAGGTTTATAGGCCTACAACAAAACCTTATGAAGTGCACCATTATTTCTTGAGTGCTGGGACTTCCTCCACTTTATTCCCACAACATTTAAATATTTGATTCTACCTCATTTAAAACATCCAAGTTCAAAATCAGTGGTAGTTTCTCAAACACCTTCCACAATTGCCAACTTATACCAAGAAATTAATGCCTACTAAAAGGACATTCCATTACTTCCAGAGGAGATATTGGAAGCTAACTGGTGTTAAGGGAGAGGGAATCAAGTTCTTCCATAGGAAAATTTGCCCATCTTTCATGCAGGCTTATGCAAGAAATGCTAATTTAATTCAGAAGAAGGAAGGAAGGAAGGAAGGAAGGAAGGAAGGAAGGAAGGAAGGAAGGAAGGAAGGAAGGAAGGAGGGAAGGAGGGAAGGGAGAAGGGAGGGAGGGAGAGAGGGAGGGAGGGAAGAAAGAAAGAAAGAAAGAAAGAAAGAAAGAAAGAAAGAAAGAAAGAAAGAAAGAAAGAAAGAAAGGAAGGAGAAAGAAGGGAGGGAGGAAGGGAGGAAGGGAGGAGGGAAGGAGGGAAGGAGGGAGGGAAAGAAAACCATGACAGTAGGAAGGGGATTAGCTGGAAAGAAGGGATTTAGTTGGAGTGGGAGGGGGTAAGAGAAGGCAACAGGGATTGAGTCAGATCAAAAGGTATTATAAGCATGAATAAAACAGTCAAAAATAAATTTTTTTTTAATTTTTTTGTTTTTCAAGGTAGGGTCAGACTCTAGTCCAGGTTAACCTGAATTCACTATGCAGTTTCAGGATGACCTTGAACTCACAAAGATCCTCCTTCCTCTGCCTCCAGAGTGCTGGGATTAAAGGTGTGAGCCACCACACCCAGCTACAAAATTAAAGTTTTTTGGTTTTTTGGTTTGTTTGTTTGTTTGGGGGTCTCACTCTAGCCAAAGAACTTACAGTTTCCTTGTTTTCTTTTTCTAACCTAGAGACTCTCATTGCCTAATGTGGAACCTGATGCACAGAAATGTAAACAGGAAGTGTAGTGAACAAACAAGTGGATGAATAATTTAGCAAACTGATAGAAAGTTTTGTAAACCAAGTGAGTTTGCTCTTTGGATAATTGGGGCTTTTAGAAATAAGCAACTTTTCTTTGATCCTCCTGCACTCTGATGGGTGTTTGGTTCTGATTCAGCGGCCTAACTGGAGCACTGTAGCCTAGTTGGTAAGACATTCATCCCCATGTTAGCCCTGACTACACACTTAGTCTGTGTTTTTGAGCAACTTGGAGCGTCCCAGGGCCACCCTGCTCTCCCTCCTCTGGATCATGGCTCTTTTTGTGACTCATGCGGGCATTATGCATGAGCTGCATCAGCTCACTATCTTTTGGATTCACATCATCTTTTGATTGGCACCTCGTCACCTTGAGAAGGAGGATTTTTCAAGTTGGTTGTAAAAAATACAGACATATGGTCATGTGTTATTTTCTTTGTTACTTCTCATTATCTAACAAAGTCACCTTGGCCAAACGCAAGGGAGAGATTTGATGACTAGTCCTGAGAGTCACTGCTGAACTCTTTGATATCCAGCAACACTGTAATGTAACACTGGGGGACAATATTTAAGGAACAATCAGTCCCTGCCTTCTAGGAGTTTTATCTAGTGGTGGAGAAAGATATTAAGCAAATATTCTGCAAAGCACAGTGCTATCAGGCAATATAAAGGAATTGAGATTAGAAAGAGATAAAGAATGAAGATTAATCATTATCTAGATGTTTTGGGGGGTGCATTATTATTTGTGTGAGTTCAGGTGCACGTGTGTCACCAGATGTATGTTAAGGTCAGAGGACAACCTGTAGTGTTGGTCCTTGTGTCCACCTTATTTAAGATAGGGCCTTTTATTTTTCAATACTGCATTTGCCAGGCTAGTTGGCCAATGAGCTTCCAAGGAATTCTCCTGACTCAGCCTCCCATCTTGCCATAGGTGTACTGGCATTACAGACACTGACACTACTGTGCCTGGCTTTTTGTGATTTGGGGAATCTAAATTCAGACACTCACATTTGTGTGGCAAATGCTTTATCCACTGAGCCATCTCCCCAGCCCCAAATTACCTAGACTTTTATTTTCACAAGCTTAGTTTCAACATTAATTGGCTGTGTGACTTTGGCAAGCAATTTAGTTTCTTTGATTTATAC
This sequence comes from Orientallactaga sibirica, assembly GCA_036365145.1. Classification (NCBI taxonomy): domain Eukaryota; kingdom Metazoa; phylum Chordata; class Mammalia; order Rodentia; family Dipodidae; genus Orientallactaga; species Orientallactaga sibirica. The sequence continues at coordinate 38,699,523 of JAEOAD010000013.1, forward strand.
TTCACAGATCTATAAAGTTAGAATAAAAACAGTATACATCTCATATAGTTGCCCCCAATATGAAGTTATAATAATAATAGTATCAACTTTACAGGGTTGTAAAGGGCTTTAAATGAATATATATGCCTAATATCAGTAAATACCTAATAAACACGGCCTATTATACTTATTGCTATGATTTGTGTCCTATGAAGTACAATGATTACGTGGTAATATGCCTATATTGTAGCATAACATAAATGGACATTTTAAAATAGTTTTTGAAAATGAGATGAAGTGTCTTAAAGGTGTCGTATGAGTCAAAGCATTATCACATATGTCATTGTAATAATGTTCTTCTATTCTTGTATCTGAAGAACCCATGAAAACATATCAACACTCAATTTGCACTGACCAAGAACAATACATGTATCTGGAATGGACTTAATAAGGAGGAGAACTGTTCTACTACTGCTGAACTGTTCCTACCACATGCTAGCCTGGGGTACCTTCTAGTTGTACCAAGAGGGCCCTACTACTTTCTGGATGCTTTTTGTGGGTAAAAAGATTGAATCCTGAGATTCAGAACTAAGCTGCTTCTTGGAACTGTGTGGTGAGCCCAACATCTAGAGAGAGTGAAATACTTAGTGGGAAGAATAATGGAAGAACTACCTACTATCTGTCACCCTGATGGTCAGAGGACAGTTTCCAGGTTTTATAAAGATAGAAAATATGTCTAGAAGCCATATAATGAAGGTGAGTAAAAGATATACAAGATTCTGGAAATGGATAGTCTTTCAAGACCATTGTCAAGCTAAAAATGTTTTTTTTAAATTTATTATTATTACTATTTTTTTCTTTTTACTAGATATGGACATATTTAGTATGTAAACAATACATGTTAGTACCATCCTTTCCCTCCTCCCTGCCCCTTTTCTGAAGAGGCCCTCCTTGTTGGGGATGCAGGTCAACTCCATGGGGATTATGGATCATGCATTTTGGAGGCAGCAGTCAGTTATGGGGGAGAGCAATAACTCTTGCAAAATGTTTCAATTTGTGGCTCTAACAATCTTTCTACCCCCTATTGCACAAAATTCCCTGAGTCATGCTGGGTGCGTTTAAGTCTGTTTCAGTGATGGGCTCTTAGGAGCCTCTGGATCTCTGGTTTGGTAGGTGTTAAGTGTCTATCTCCTTCATCCTTGTGCTGATATCAGATTCACTAAGAAAGCAGCACTCTTACTCATTTCCCCAATTCCTCTGTGGGTTCAGTTGAGGACAGGGTGGAATGCACTGGGTCTTTTATCTCCTCAGATCCAGCTCCCATCTGAGAAAGAGAAGTAGATTCCTCAACAGAGAGTGAAGCCAGCACTGGTTAAATGGGATAACCATTATTAACTTAGAGAGAATTTAAAGGCTATAGACCCTCATATAGCACAAGATTAGTGGGAGCTTAACAATGGCAAGCAGAATCATTACCTGGATATGATTTTGACTTGTTTCCAAGTTTCAGATACGATTTCCTTTCCACTGAGTGGATCTGTTAGCCAATGCAAGAGCAGTTGGTTACCTGCCATGGCCGTGTGCCACTATTGCACTTGTGTGAGCATCACATCAGGTTGTTTGCTTCTGAGTCACTTAGACTTTGAGTTGCTCAGACAGATGTTGGCCACTTTCCCCCATTAGCTCATGTAGCACTTTCCAGCACTAGATGAGTTAATTGTCTGGGGACTGGATCCCTTCCAGATTCCAACCAGGTCTCTCCATGGTCCATGCTGTCTTCAGCAGTAGGATCTTACCATTAACCTCTGGTGGATAATGAACTGCTCTGACAGAAGACTGTCTTGTTTGTTTTGGGAGATCTACTAGGTCTTTCTGATCAACAGCTCATTGTGGATGTATACCACATCCTGGTACAGGGAATTAGAGGCCAATGCCAAGGGAAAAGAAAAAATAAAAAGACAAGAAAGAGAGACAGAAGAAATTTAAGGTTAGAATTCGTCACACCCTCTCCAGGGTTCTTCAATTCAGGTGCCCCTAAGGTCCTCTTGAGGGTTCCACCATTTAGTCTAACTTCCAAGATAAAGTATTCTATGGTGCCAGTTCAAATTCAGTTTTGTGTTGTTCCCCACCTTTCCCCTCCCCCCGAGCCCTACCATGCCTATTTTCCAAGCCTCAAGATGATATTCAGGTATGTCAGCAACTCTGGCTGATCCAGGTTAGGAACCACAGATGGAGGGAGCCCATGTTTCAACTGTCTTTCTGTGATTGCGTGAGTTCACTTAGAATGATCTGTTTGAAGCTCAATCATTTTTCTACAAATTTCGTTGTGTTGTTTTCTCTTACTGCTGAATAGAATTCCATCGTGTAGATATACCACATCTTTCATCATCATTCATCCAATGACGGGAAACTGGGTTGATTCCAGTTCTTAGCTATTATGAATTGAGCAGCTATAAACATGGTTGAGCAAATATCTCTGATCTAAGATGTGGAGCTTTTAGGGTGAATGCCCCGTAAGACAATAACAGGGTATGTTGGTAACTGTATATTCATGCTTTTCAGGAGGCTCCATATTGATTTCCATAGTAGTTACACCAGCTTACATTCCCACCAACAGTGAATGAGTGTTCCTATTTCTCCATATCATCACCAATTGTTTTCATTTGACTTTTTAGTGTTTGCTATCTTTACTGGGTTAAGTTGGAATCTTATAGTTGTTTTAATTTGCATTCCTCTAATAGTTAGGGATGTTGAACATTTTCTTAAGTGTGTTTAGCCATTTGTAATTCTTCTTCTGAGTACTCCTTATTCAGTTCTCTGCCCACTTTTGGAGTGGGTTGTTTGATTTTTTATTTAGTTTTTTGAGTTCCTTATAGATTTTAGATATTAGGCTTTTGTCAGTGGTATAGCTGGCGAAGATTTCTCCCATTCAGTGGGTAATCTATTGGCTCTGCTTATGGTATATTTGTCTGTGCAAAAGTTTTTTGGCTTCATGAGATCCAATTATTTGAGTGCTTGTTTAATTTCCTGGGCTACTGGGGTTTTGTTCAGGAAGTCTTTTCCCAGTCCTATATTGTGGAGAGTGCAAACTATTTTTTTTCTTCTAGTAGTTGAAGAGTTTCAGGTCTTATATTGAGGTCTTTAATCCATTTGGACTTGATTTTTGTGTATGGAGAAATGAGTGGTTCTAATTTCATTTTTCTACAAATTGTCATCCAATTTGTCCCACACCACTTGTTGAAGATGCTATCTTTTTTTCCAGTCTACATTATTGGCATCTTTGTCAAATCAAGCAGCTGTGGTTACTTAACCTAGGGTCTGGGTCTTCAAATCTGTTGTATTGGTCTGTTTCTGTTTTTATTCCAGTACCATGCTGTTTTTGTCCCTATGGCTTCGTAATATAGGTTTAGCTAGGAGTATGGTAATACCACCAGAGGGTTTTCTTTATTTTTTTTTTTTTTTTTTTTTTTTTTTTTTTTTTGCTGAGGATATGTTTGGATATTCAAGGCCTTTTGCCATTCCATATGACTTTTGAGATTTTTTTTTTCAATCTCTGTGAAGAATGATGCTGGTATTGTTATTGGAATTGCATTAAATCTGTATATTGCTTTTGGTAAAATTGCCACTTTTACCAAATTAATTCTACCTATCCAGGAGCATGGGAGGTCTTTCCATTTTCCCAAGTCCTCGATTTCTTTCTTGAGTTTTAGGGTATTTTTTTAATGTTTTCATTATATAGGTATTTCACATCCTTGGTTAGTGTTATTCCAAGGTATTTAATTTTTTGTTGCTATTGAAAATGGTACATCATCACTGATTTCTTTCTCTGTATATTTATCCTTTGCATATAGAAAAGCTACTAATTTTGTGCATTGACTTTGTATCCTTCCAGTTTTATGAAGGGACTTATCACCTTTAAAAGTTTTGAGATGGAGACTTTTGGGTCACTAACATATAGGATCATGTCATCTGCAAATAGGGCTAACTTGACTTCTTCTCGTCCAATTTGAATCCCTTTTATTTCTTTCTCCTGTCTTATTGCTTGGGCTAGTACTTCTAGTACTATGTTGAAGAGCAGTGGTGAGAGTGGGCACCCCTGTCTTGTTCCTGATCAGTGGGAACTCCTTGAGTCTTTCCCCATTAAGTATTGTTTGGGCTTTGGGTGCTTTATATATAGCCCTTATTGTGTTGAGATATAAACCCTCCATGACTATTATTTCTAGTGTTTTGATCTTGAAGTGGTATAGCATTTTTTCAAAAGCCTTCTCTGCATCATTTGAGATGATCATGTGTTACTTATGGTTGACTTTATTAGTGAGGTGTATTACGCTGAACAATTCCCATATGTTAAACCATCCATGCATCCCTGGGATGAAGCCTACTTGATCAAGGTGGATAATGCTTTTGATGTGTTCTTGAATTTGGTTTGCAAGGATTTTGTTCAGGATCTATACATTAGGGATATAGTCATGTAGTTTTCTTTCCTTGTTGCATCTCTGTTTGCTTCTGGTATTATGGTGATGCAAGCTTCATAAAAGGAGTTGGGGAGGATTCTCTGGTCTCCAATTATACGGAACAATTTGAGAAAAATTGGTTTCAGTTCTTCAATGAAGGTTTGTTAGAATTCAGCTGAGAAGCCATCTGGTCCTGGACTTTTCTTTAGGGAAAGGTTTTTGATTACCTTTTCAATCTCAGTGGATGGGATAGGTTTGTTTAGCATATTAATCTGCTCTGAATAGAGTTGTAGTAGGTGGTATGTGTCTAGGAATTCATCCATTTCTTCCAGATTATTCAATTGTGTGGAGTAGAGGTTTTGGAAGTATGCCCTGATGTTTTTGCCAATTTCATTAATGTCTGTTGTGATCTCTCCTTTTTAATTTCTGATTTTGTTAATTGGAGACTTCTCTTTTTTTCTCTTGATCAAATTTGCCAGGGGTTTGCCAATCTTGTTTAATTTTTTCAAAGAATGAGCTCTTCATTCCTTCAGTTTTTTAAAATTGTTTTCTTAGTTTCCAATTCATTAATTTCTGCTCTCATCTTGGTTATTTCTTTCCATTTGGAGCTCTTTGGATTGGATTCTTCTTGTTTTTCCAGTGCCATTAGGTGGGCAGTCAGGTTTTTAATTTGGGAATCTCCATGTTTTTATAATGAAGGCATTTAGCACTATGAATTTTCCACTTAGGACTGCCTTCATTGTGTCCCATAAGTTTTGGTAGCTTGTGTTTTCCTTATCATTCAATTCTAGGAATTTTACAGTTTCTTTTTTGATTTCTTCCATGACACATTCATTGTTTAAAAGTGTGTTGTTTAGTCTCCAGGAGCTGATGGAGTTCTTGTCTCTTGTTGTTAATTTCTAGCTTTAAAGCATTGTGATCTGACATGATACAGGAAGTTACTTCAATTTTCCTGACTTTATAAAGGCACACTTTATGGCCTAATATATGGTCAATTTTGAAGAAGGTTTCATGGGCTGCTGAGAAGAATGTGTATTCTGTAGAGTTGGGGTAGAAAGTTCTGTAGATATCTGTTAGGTCTAGCTGATCTATGATGTTGTTGAGCTCTATTATTTCCCTATCTGTCTATTGATGATAGTAGAGTATTGAAGTATCCAACTATGATGGTGTTGGTGTTTATTTCTGTTTTATTGTCAAGTAGATTTTGTTTTATAAATTTTGTTTTATTTATGATTGTAATGTGCTCATGCTGGGTCATTCCTTTTATGAGTAAGAAGTGGCCTTCTTTGTCCTTTTGGATTAATTTTGAAGTCTATTTTATCAGATATTAGTATAGCACAACCTGCTTGATTTTTATTTCCATTTTCTTGGAATATCATTTTCCAACCATTCACCCTGAGGAGGTGTCTATCTTTAGTGGTAAGGTGGGTTTCTTGAAGACAGCAGATAGAAGGTCCCAGTGTTTTGATCTACCCTGATACCCTGTGCCTTTTGATGAATGAGTTAAGACCATTAATATTTAAGGTTATTACTGTGAGGTTTGAATTAATCCCTGCCATGATGAGGTGTTTTATGGGGTTTGGTGCTTTCTTGTGTTTTGTATTATTTTGAGCCTGGCTTATTTTGGTTATTGTGATGTTCTTCATGTTGACTCTTGAGATTGGTCATTTGACTGTTCTGTGTGGAGCATTTCCTCAAGTATTCTCTCTATAGGTTTGGCTTTGTTGACTTTTTTCTTAGAAGGTTTTTCTTTCAACATCTATTATGAGGGATACCTTTGCTAGGTAGAGTAGCTTGGGTTGGAAGCCATAATGTTTTAGACTTTGAAGTGTTCCAGTCCAGGCCTTTGGCTTTCAGGGTTTCCATTGAGAATCTGACATAATTCTGATGAAATTGCCTTTGTATGGTGTGAATTGTTTCTCTCTTGCTGCTTTTAGCACTCTCTCTTTCTTTTCATAATTAAGAGTTTTTTTTTTTTTAATTTTGGAGAGAGACACAGAGAGATAGGGAGAGGAAGACAAACAGAGATGGGTGCACCAGCAGCCTCTCAGCCACTGCGAATGAAATCCAAATGCATGCACCCCCTTGTGGGCAAGTGTGGCCTTGTGTCACTTTGCATCTGGCTAAACATGGGACCTGGAGATTGGAACTGACAATCTTAGGCTTAGTGGGCAGGCGCCTTAACTGCTAAGCCATCTCTCCAGCCCCATTATTAAGAGTTTTAACCATAATGTGTCTTGGAGAGTTTCTCCTTTGGTCCTGTCTGTTTGGTGTTCTGTGTATCTGGATGGGCTTCTCTTTTGAGAGACTCAGAAAATTTTGTTCAATAATTTTGTTGAATATGTTCTCTATGCCTCTGGCCTAGATTTCCTCTCCTTCTGGTATACCCATGATCTGGCTGTTTGGTCATTTTGGGGTATCCCACAGTTCCCTCATATTCTGTTCACTTAATTTTTTGAACTTAGCAACGTTTTTGGCCTCAAGATAAATTTCTTCTGTCTTGTCTTCCAGGTCAGAGGTCAGAGGGTTCTAGAGAGGGTTTTATTATTTCTATTTAATTTTTGCTTTCTGTTGTGTTATTTTGCATCATGTCCATCTCTTTTTTGAGGTATGATTTCAATTTGAGTTCTGATTTTCTTGGTGCTTCCTGGAGTTCATTCTTGCATTTGATCAAGTCTTCATTAAGTTTAATCAACCAGTTACTGAGGCTTCCATTTCTTGACTCACGTTCAATTTATTCATATCTGTTTGGAGGGTTCTAATGTTTTCTTTGATCAAGTTAAGCCTACTGTCAAAAGCTGAATGCTCTAGGAGATGATTCTGTTCAGTTCAGCAATTTTTTTGAACAGGGTCTCATTGGTTGTTGTGTTTTCATTTTGGGAATGAATTTTTCTTGATTTCTCTGTGATTTAATTGGAGGCTTCCATTGAAGGACTAGGCATCTTTGATGGAGATCTCTCATTTTTCTGATTTTCATTGGCTTTTTTGCATTGTTGTTTACCCATTTTAGGGAGACTCTTTACTTTATTGAGGAGGAAGCAAGTTTTTGTCCTTTGGCCCATGTACCCTCTCTGACTCAGGTGAGCAGGGATGTTGGTACCCAGAGGCCAGTCAGGATACCAGAGCAAGAGGCCTGATCCCACAGCTCACACAGGAACCAGACATCCCCAAGCAAGGCACATGGGACCTACTAGGACCAGGGCCTGGGAGGAGCCAGGGAACAGGGATCTGGCCTACTCACTCCACGTGACCACACCTGCCAGCACACAGACTGGCACAGGGAATCCAGACCAGGGAGCTGGGAGGAGCCAGGAAACAGAGGTCTTCCCTATTCACTCCATACCACCATGCCCGCCAGAACACTGTCTGCTCAGAGAACCCAGACCAGGGAGCTCTAAAAATGTTTTTACTTCAACTTGGCAGAATGGAGGAGAGAGAGAGAGAAAAAGAGGGGGATGAATCACTTCCATATTCCCCATTAATTTGGCCAAGAGAAAAGCCAGAATGAGCAATGTTAGGGCTACAGTGGCAATGTAGTCAAACAGGATATTACATTTTTCACAGACCTCTCTGAATCCTTCCATCTCCAAATAGTAGGGATGCCTAATTAAAAACATATTTTTAAGCACTATAATATTTTTTAATGTCATGATTTTTCATCTTGTGCATCTGGGTGAGTACTCCTATTTTGGCATAAGGAAGAAGTGGCAGGCTCCAGAAACCATTCTATTGCTAGCCTGAAAATGAATGTTTGCCTAATTGGAGAAGCCATTTCCATGTCCTACACGTATACAGCATATGGAACTATCTCAAGTGACTCCATCCTTTCCAGCCTCCCCCCCTCCAACATGTGCCCAGAACCTCCCATTTCAATGTACCTTGGAATATTCCAGGATGAGTATCACAACTGAAGCACATCCTTAAATAGAAGGTCTTTAGCTATTTGGAACCGTATCCCCAAACGATCTCTGCCATCTTGCTGCTGAGGACCACTTTCTTGCTCTATTTGGTTAACTTTATACTTTTATGCTGAATGGTCACACTGAGGTGAAAATGACTCCTTTCAAATATGGCACTATGCAGTTGAGTATAAAAGCTTCAGTTTATGGCCTTAATGTGAAACATTTTATCTAGCTCTCATGTGGAGTTACATCTTCATTTGACTCAGGAGATTTCCTTTAATTCTATGATTGCCACATGCACCCAAAATAAGCAAGAGAGACCACCACTAGAGGAGACTAGTTTCTCTCCTCTAGTTCCCATGGTGCTGCATACATACCACTAATTTTCTGCTTGCTAGGTATCAGAACAGTTCTTCTTCATTTCCCGCTACCTAATGCAGTTACTTATCCAATACATATGTTGTTGTAGGATTGAACTTTTTCATGCTCATGACAACCATGTGAATGCCCTCAAGCACAGGTAGTATACCTAGGTCTTCTTATACCTCCTGCATTTAGATCCCGTGTCCACCTGCTCTTTATGAATTGCCACAATCATTCCATCCTGCTCTGAAACCACAATAATAGTCTGTTCTAACATAAGGATCAGAGGTGAGTGCTTAGAAAGGCAATGAATATGTCATTAGGATTTTCTTGTTTCTTTAGCTATATACACCTAGTCTCATCTCTTGTTTAGTCAATCCAAACGTACTATTACCTATGCTAACGAAGGGAACTCCACAATAATCTACAACACTAAATATTTCCGGGCATGGTGGCACATACCTTTAGATTTTATTTTTTTATTATTTATTTATTTATTTATTTATTTGAGACAGGGAGAGGGAGAGGGAGAGTGAGAATAGGCACACCAGGGCTTCCAGCCACTGCAATCTAACTCCAGACACATGCGCCACCATATGTATCTGGTTTACGTAGGACCTGGAGAATCGAACCTGGGTCCTTAGGCTTCGCAGGCATAACCCTTAACTGCTAAGCCATCTCTCTAGCCCTAGAACCATATTCTTTAATGGAAAAGTATCAGAAGTAAGGGTCTTGGCTTTGGAGACAACTGTCTGAAGGAACACTTTTATAAGACTCTGGGTAAGTCACTCAACCTCTCTGAAATGCAGTTTCTTCACTGGCAACACCTACCTCACTCAGCAAGCCACACAAGCAGAGTCTAGTTCATATGAGTTGTTCTCTGTTCTGAAAACCACAAAGCCCCTACACATCTAACGTCATATGACATTACATGTGGAATGGGCTATCTAATGCAAAGCCATGATGAATGAATTGGTATCAGATTAATAGTTTGTGTTTTGCTCCCACCAAAAAATTATTACCATATGACTAGTCACCAAGTCTAAACCAAGTGATCGCATGGGGTGGAAGCCCTGCTTCATACAAGGCACAGGGAGAACTGGCTGGGATGATAAAATAGCTGTGACTGATCAGCCACGTGGCTGAACCCTGTGCAGATAATCAAGAGTTGACTAATTCACGGGGGGGTGGGGGCACAGGATGGCTCCTTGCACTGCAGTTACCCATATGGTGGAAAAATGAAGGTTTCTTGTGCCAAATGCAGATCCAATTAAAACTTGGAAAGGGTCCTCCATTATCGCATTTGAAGCCATAATTAAATTTGGGAGCTGCAAAGAGCTGCCAAATTTGTCTCTCTGTTTTGGAAGGTGGGACATCTGCTAACATTAGTGTGGACATGCACATGGGGGAAGTCACAAAAATTTGGCTTCAAACTGAACATTCAGAGTAAACTATAGTTTGTTTTAAGGCTGTGAATACTAAGCCCTCCATATGATTTAATGTGCCTCAGATTTCTTCCATCAGCATGTAATTTGTGATGTCTAATATGAATGGCTTTTCCTTGCTAGTCTTCATTACTAGAGTTAAGGCTTTTAAAGTTTAGAATTTACATGTTACAACAAGTTCATCAAGGAAAGAGATATAGGACTGAAAGAAATAAAAGCTTTTTGAAGGACCATTGTATAGCCTATGAAAACCCAAGAGAGCATTGTGATTATATGTGACCTGATTTATCCACCTGCCCCACAACTCTGGAGTATGCACCTAGCTAACAACACTCATACAGTTGCATTGCTATTTTTGCAGATATAATAAACCTTCTTGTTTATAAACCAAACAGTAACCTTGTGTAACAGGTAGCTTTATTCCCTTCTCACAGGGACAATAAATTGAAATTCATTAACATTAAGAGACATACTGATAATCTCATAGCCAGTGGTAGTGACACCAAGACAACAACCCAGTTTTCTAACTTCTACTTTGCCAGTAGCTACTTAATCCATAAGTCATACCAATTCATGTCCATAGAGCCATCTACTCACCATAAAGAGCTAAATATATAGGCCCACTCTTTAAAGGTAATAATAATGAAACAGTCATAAGTGTCAACATCCCTGCATGACACGATGAAGCCCTGCATTGAGCAACTGAACACAAAGCAGTGTTCTCAAGTCAGTGCTGACCAACCCTACAATAGACTGTGAAGAAACCAAGATTAACCAAGTACACTCCGAACGCTAACATTGAAATACCAAAAGGAGAAGAAGAACAGGAGTTTATGAGAAGAGCTCTATGCTAAGATGCCTGAGTTCTGGCCTTTTGTTTTACCTATTATATATATTGACCAAAATCATTGCAGTGTCATTTCCATAGCAAGTGTAAGGAGATGTGACCACAGTGAATTCTCCCTAAAATCCTTCCCAGGATTAAAAGTTCTTACATTCCTTCATGTCTTATTGCCAGGTCTGACTTTGAATAACTCTAAGCATATACAAGTTTCTCACTTTTTAAGACTAATTCAGCCCTGTGGTGGTTTGAATGTAAAAATGTCTATCTATCTTCATGTATTTTGAATACTTGGTTCCCAGCTGGTGGCAATTTGGAAAAATTGTTGGGCCTTTGAGAGAGGAATCCTTGCTGGTGTGTCACAGTGGGGTGGGGGTAATATAACCCAGCTCCAAGCCTGTAGTGACCAGCTTCTTCATATACCACTTCCCCTCATAGGTCTAGTTCAAGTGACCACCAATATTTAACCAATCAGCCTCCACCACTACAGATGAAACAAGTAAAAATTTAAGGACAGGGACATCAACAGTGCTGGTATTTAGATCTTTCCAAATCTCTTTCTCTCTTTTTTTCCAAAGTAGGGTCTTGCTCTAGCCCAGGCTGACCTGGAATTCACTATGTAGTCTCAGGGTCGCCTTGAACTCATGGTGATCCTCCTACCTCTGCCTCCCGAGTGTTGGGATTAAAGGCGTGCGCCAACACGCCCGGCATCCAAATCTCTCGTAAGTGTCCATGGCAATGGATTGTAGTGTTTTGGTCTCTGTTATGCTAGTAAGAAAATTTATTGTTCACATGTATTGATATCCATGGCAAATGACTTGTTCTCCTTTGGAGCACTTTCTTCATTTAGCTTGTAATTTTTATAATGTGTATATTCATTTGTAGCATGTTGTGATAAAGTACAATTTTCAAAGACAAATTTCTTCACTTTCTTATGAGCTTAACTGTCTACTTGAAATCCTGCGATATGTAATCAGCTGGTTCTTCTGCATGTTACCCAGGAAACAGCAAAACCCAACAGAGTTCTAGAAACATTTCTGACATCCAAGTCTGGTTCTTCTGTCTCTTCATTTTTCCTTCCTAAATTACATTTAGCGATTTTCTGTCTGCATCATTGGACTATAAGCTTATCAAGGTCATAAGAGGCCATGTCTAATTTATCTTTGAATCCTGATCTCTTGCCAATTAGGGGTTATCAAGAAGTATGAATGAACAGATGGATGAAAGATGGGGCTGAGGGAATGCAATCTCCCTAGCATGCTGGGAAGTGCACATTTCACATAATTTACTGCCTTGCTATCTAAGCTGTTTGGCCAATAATGTAGAATGTTCAACAGAGTCTATGCTTCAACTATGTTTAAATTAAACACAACCTGCTTTCTCAGGAAACAGAGATTCTCAATATCAGAGGCTGGAAGAGGCCTTGGGAACCATCTGGTTCATTCAGGCCTGTAGGATTGCTACATAAACCAAGAAAGAGATTTTGTTTCATTTATAGCTTTGTATTTTCCCCTTAAAACAGGAAAAGCACAATAAGGTCTAAAAAATTCCTCTCCGTAGAAGAATTTTCTGTCCATAAGAATCAGCTCCTTTGTCTAACCTTTAAGGAAAGAACACATTCCAAAAAGTCTCCAAAAAGTGCCATTTATGTAAATGTGCCCCATTTCCTACTGCATTTCTTCAGCCTTCCACTGCTGTGATTGCTTCCATCCTAACACATCTTTGACTATGCAACAGAACATCCGTTTCACACTGTTCCAACTCCCATCCCATTTTTCAGTGCTAAAATGATACAATGCCCTGCAGCTTCTCAGATACTCATGCTTTTAAAGGCATTGGTATGCATCAGGTTCATCGGCTGTGGGTATAATAAACTCTCCCTGGTGCTGGTATCTTTCAGTCTGTCAATTTCAAAACCCTTTCTTGAGCACTACAGATCACTGCAGAAAGAAGCAAGTTCACAGAGAGAGAGAGAACAAGGAAATAGCAGAATAAGAAGTCTACACAAGTCTGCCACTGGTGAAAATAATTAATAGGCCAGTGGTAAATAAGATTACTGTGAGAAGGCAGATTGAGATACTACTATCAGAAAAAGATTGTTGTGTTCTGGCTCCTCAGGAGTTCCTGAACACAACATCCATAGGGGAATCACTAAAAAGAACCGCTTAAAAAGTCTTGGATTTCCTCTGTAGCATTAAGTTTACTGCTTAGTAGATGAAAATATAAACAGCTCTGTTTGGGGTGGTCTTGCTCCTTACTTTCTTCATTTCAGTTTCAGATAAAATAAGGACCAGGCTTCCAAGCAGCCTTCCTTTCCCCTTTAAACCTCATCACAGACCCTATTTCCATAGCATATTTTTCAAGCCTACCACACGCTGGCTTGCATTGTCTTTTAATTGTATCTATTTAAATGTCTTGCCTCATTCAGTGAGATTTTAAACTACTTGAGGGTGGGAATAATGCCTTATCTTTATCTTGTCTGATCAGTTGCAGCTGCTGGCACAGTGGAATACACAACACAGGTGCCTGATACAAACTCTTTCCTATGAATAGGTCAAGAGAAATGTGAAGATTGAGAAAGTTGGATCCTGCCATTCCTTTTGGCCTGAACAGAAATGTTATCTCAAAGCTTTCTCACTCAACTCATGCATTATTAATTTATACAGGTGCCACCTTTTCCCCAGAAGATACGGGACATTGACAGCCAGCCAGGGTGCATTGCTCCAATCAGCCACAATCGTGGTCTTATCCTAATCAGAAACCATTGTGCAGTTAGGATGGGTCCCCTCAAAGACAATCATCTCACCATTGTTCAATGGTGAATGCCCTGTAATATCATCAAAGCGGAAGACTGCCCACAGCGTGTTCTCTTAAGTAATCATGCTGAGAGAATAGTCAGCAGCAGGTCATTTGGCCTTATCTTTCTTTAGACAAGCCTTGAAGTTGAATAAATCACCAGGAGCAATTGTAAGCACCGATCATCCACGGAAATTTGATGCCTTTATATCTCCACACATACGAGGAAGATCGTATTATATCACATCATCCTCTAGGCCCTGTCATCCTGTTAGAGTGAATAATGTTCTCCTCCCCCACACCCAAAATAAATACACTGATTCTCCTTCCCCCACCCAAAGTCAATGCTCTGATTTTTGATGTAGACTTTCTTAGAGATAAGCAACAGTGGCAAGGGATTAATTGATTTCTTCGGAGATGTTGTGACCTGAGAACAATCCTGGATGAAGCAATCTTAGCCAAAAGGAAGAATCACAGGAAGTTAGAAGATAGTTTTTAAAAAAACAGAGCAAGGTCAGGACGAGATAGTCAGACTATGTATATATCGCTTTCTTGCCTAGCATAAAGAAAGCCCTGGTTTTATTCCCAGCACCACCTAAACAGGCTGTGGTGGTACATGCCTGTACAAATAATAAATAAATAAATAATTTTCATGCCCTGGAGAACCATCCTATTTCTTTATTCAACCCATAGGCATTAAGCACCTACTATATACAAATAACAGTACTGAAAAAAATGCAAGGAATACAAAGACAAACATTCATTCCAAGCCCAAAACAATGGAACATAGTAGACAATAACATAAGCCACATCCAAAACAAAACTATTAAGCCAGCATTAGGCCATATTAAAAGGAACACCAATGTGTTTTACATAAGGTGATGTTTTACACCAACAAAGAGATTATGATTCACTGACTTTGTCAATATGAAAGACTCTGAATTGCAAAACTCAAATGATTCTTATAGTTAAATTTTGGAAAAGTCCAATTAGAGAAATTATAATTTAATTAGAGGGTAAGACAACTTACACATGGAATGATGGTATGATCAGTATAGGATTAGGAAGGTAATAGCTACTGACCTAGTTTTAGGAAGAACGAAAACTTGTATAGTTAAATGTAGGGACAGGGACATCATCCCAGGCTAAGGGAACAAGCAACAAAGCCTAAGGCGGGAGGTCACAAAGTCTAACAGGAAAGGAATCAGCCAAGAAAGGAAGCTTGGAGCCTGAAAAGAGAGGGTCATAAGTAACAATAAGATGAGCGAGCTTACAGTTTGATCACCAGGAACTAGCAAGGAACTGAGCATTTCTCCTCAACAGAATGGTTAATGTAACTATGATTCAAAGAGAATTACTAAACACACAGTTGCAAGATGAATTGTCTTAGTGAAAAATAACGCAATCTGCAGTGACAATGCAGACAATGGCAATGGTTTAGTCAGCAAGAATAGTGCAATGGAGATGTGGGCTTAAACAAGAGACCTGGGGATGGAAAGGCCTACACAACCTGGTTCCTAGTTGTCTACGGAGGAAAAGGAGAGAGGTATGAATAATGAAAGTTTTATTAAAACAAGCAAAAAAAAAAAAAAAAAAAAAGAACTCAGGAGTAGAGCTAGTTTACAAGTCTAGAGGTAGAGTTAGTAGACAAATGAGGATTTCCATGTTAGATTTGTTGAGTTTAAGAAGTTGGTAGACAACAAAGAGGCTACGCCCATCAAAATCCCCCTAAATTAGCAATGCTTATCCTGTTAAACCTATGCTGATCTCAGTCTCCCTTGGAGAATCTGTTTCTCTGTTTTCAGACGGGCAGCAAGAACTAAGGACAACCAAAATCCATCAAGACCAGAAAAGATAGCTGACTCCCTGTCAGGAGATGATCTATCCTTGGCACATCAGCTAGGGCCCAGATTAAACCACAGAGGAATTGGTGAGATGAGCAAGAGTTCTGCTTCCATGGTGAGCCTCCCAACCTGGGCCAGGGTGATGGAGACAGACACTGAGGATACTCAAAACACACCAAAGCAGAATTTAGTACAACACTAAGGCTGATTTTAAACACACCCACTATGGCTCAGGGAATTTGTGAAAGAAGGGCAGAAAGATTGTAAGAGCCACATGGTGGGAAGGAATATCCAGAGGCATTGCCCCCCCCCCACCACAATGACCTATTGCTACTCTCACAACTCATAACCCATAGCTCCATGGGAAATACCAGCAACCCCACTGAGGAGGGCCCTCAGTGGAGTGGGACCAAAAAGGAGAGAAATGATGGCACCAACATACGATGTAGCCATACAACGATTCTAGTTAATAATAAAAAGAAATGCCAGAATGGAAACATCTGGTAGAGTCATGGCGTGTGACAGGAAGGTAGCAAGAGATGGAAGCAGGTCTGGGGTGGAACAATTGAGTTATAGAAGCTGCATCAACTGGGATACACAGAACTTGCCACTTGTCATCAGTTTTCTATTTGTGGTCACGACAAGAATAAGTAATGTTTTGTTGTAAAAGCCCACAATTCTTATAAAGTGACACTGACTCAAAAGTTGAGGACACTGTACAAAATGAAGCTAGATGATTTCTGGGTCATCCAGTGGTAACCTCTGGTCTTGTAGAGTAGAAACCTGTTAGGAAAATGTTGATAGACGGGCAAGCTTTAGAATATTCTTTAACAGACATGAAATATGAAGCCTAAGGACTTGTGTTTGATTCTCCAGGCCCCATGTAAGCCAGACACACAGTGATGCAAGTGTGCAAGGTCACACATGAGCACAAGGGGGTGCACAAGTCTGGATTTTGATTGCAGTGGCTGGAGGCCTGGCATGCCGATTCTCTCTCTCTCTCTCTCTCTTGTAAAAAAAAAAAAAAAAAAAAAAAAAAAAAAAAAGCCAGTCTGTTGGGCTTGCCTCAAAAAAAAAAAAAAAAAAAAAAAAAAAAAAAAGAAAAAGGGGATCAGTGGGGATAAAAAGAAGAGGTTCAGTGAAAGGGGGTGGGGACAAAAGAAGGTGAAAAAATAAAAAGAATAAACAGAATCACACAGAAAAGGGAACTGTCTGTAGCATATCTTGTTAAGTGAAGAAAGCAAAGTTGGGGAGACTGGTGCCATAAAAGAATCCAGCCATGGGCTAGAGAGATTGCTTAGCAGTTAAGGTGCTTTCCTAAAAAGCCAAAGACCCATGTTTGATTCCCCAGAAACTATGTAAGCCAGATGCACATGGTAACATATGTATCTGTAGTTAGTTTGCAATATCTAGAGGCCCTGGCATGCCCATTTTTCCTCTCTCTCTCTCTCTTTCTCTAATATATAAATAAATAAATATAAAATATTTTAAAAAGAAAAATAAAATGAACAACTAAAAGAAAGATACAAAATATCTCAACCTTTGAAAATAATGGCATTCAATAAAGAGAGGTAAAGAAAATAAGAGCCAAAAGCTTGCTGTTCCAGTTTCAATTTTCCAGCCACCCACATAAAGCTAGGAGGGCATGCATTTGCAGCAGCAAGAGACCCTGTTGTGCCCATAAAACACACACACACACACACACACACACACACACAAAGTAAATAAAGAAATACCCCATTGGGGGAAACAATCAAAGAAGATCCATAGAACAACAAGGAGAGTACCAGATCCCTGAAGAGGAAAAATATAAAAGCAGTGAATGATTATCAACATGGCAAGACACAGGGAATTCACAGGGAAAAAAACAGCACATAAATGGCCACTGTCATTTGTGAATAAACAAGTTGATTTATTTACAGTATAGTCTTATGTGGATTAGGGAAAATAGAGAGTACTTCCTTTTCAGAAACCTGTGAAACACTGGGGGAAGAGAAACAAAAAATAAAACAGAACAAAAAATTATTTTATAACAACATGAACACACACAAATATATGTATATATGTATATATAAATATATAATTACATATACTCAGAATATATATACTCGGAATATACATCATTAACTAAGCATGCTCAAGAATACATCTGCCCTCAAAGCACTTTCCAATATTAATATTTATTGGCACTTCCTGAGTCAAATCCCCAGCTTTGGGTTGGAGAGATGACTTAGTGTTTAAAGTGCTTGCCTGTGAAGCCTAAGGACCCAGGTTCGATTCCCCAGTACCCATGTAAGCGAGATGCACAAGGTAGCACATGCATATGGATTGTGTTTGCAGTGGCTGGAGGCCCTGGTGTGCCAGTTCTCTCTCTCTCTACTCTCTCTCTCTCTTTCTCTCTGTGTGTGTGTCTCTCTATATATAATAAGTAAATAATTTTTTTTTAAATCCCCACCTTCCTTTATTTGGGGAAGACACTGCTTCTGGAAAAACTCTTTATTTAATACAAGTAGTAAACTTTCCTCATTCTTTTTTCTTCTGGTTGTGCTTATTGGTTTGTACTCACCAGGAGAACTGACTTTTTGATTATAAGGCTATTTTACAGGAATTAAAGCAGGGACCTAGTTAAATCTGGAAATGGGTAGTACTTGAAACAGGGCATCTGCTCTAAAGTACTAATCATCTATTCTTAATCTGGGTAAAGATTGTAAGAATGTGTTCACTTGATGAAATGCACGAAGCTATACATTTATGATCTGTGTGCTCTTGTTCATGCATTTTCTATTTAAATTTATTTAAAATTGGCCTAAGACTCGAGGATTAGGGCTGACATTTAGCTTGGAATATGAGGAAATACTTTCTATAATAGGATTTATGCTAATATTTCGAGAACTTCAGTATTTAGGCTGAGTTCTACACATTTTAGCATTTATCTTAATTTGTAATATAATTAAGAGATTAAGTTAGTAAAAGAAAAAAGAAACATATTTCTACTTTTAAGAGACATGTCAGGGCTGGAGAGATGGCTTAGTAGCTAAGGAACTTGCCTGCAAAGCCTAAGGATCCAGGTTTGATTCCCCAGTACCCATGTAAGCCAAATGCACAAGGTGGCACCTGCATCTGGAGTTTGTTTACAGTAGCTAGAGGACCTGGTGTGCCCATACTCTCTCTCTCATTCTCTCTCTCTATCATGAATAAATAAATTTTTAAAATATAATATGGCAATACATTGGAGCCAGGCGTGGTAGCACACGCCTTTAATCCCAGCACTCAGGAGATGGAGGTAAGAGGATTACTCTGAGTTTGAGGCCAACCTGAGACTACATAGTGAATTCCAGGTCAGCCTGGGCTAGAGTGAGATACTACCTTGAAAAAAACAAAACAAATAAACGAACAAAAAAAAGGATATGTCAATACATTGCTTTTGTTTTCAAGTTTGTAGCATCACCTTCTTTAATATTAAATGAGTGAATCATTTGTTTAAGACATGTTCTGGGTTTGGGGAAATGACTCAGCAGTTAAAGGTACTTGCTTGCAAATCCTGACAGCCCAAGCTACATTTCCCAGTACCCACACAAAGTCAGATGCACAACTAGCATCTTAGTCAAGTAAAGTCCTCATTAATGGATCAAGAATATGACCAGCCTTACCCTAATCAGTGTCCCCAAATTGAGTCCTAGAATGTCTGATTGGCACATACCAAAAAAGTGATTCTAGGAAAAACACTTCCTAGACACCATGGATTAGAGAAAATTGAATAGGCACTCTCTTTAATGCAAGATGTCCTAGGGCTCCGATATATGTATATGTGATATCATCAGCCTAAGCAGGGATGTGCGAAGCAGCATCCTCCAAGGGTAGTTAAGCCAGAACATGTCTTCCCCTACAGACGATCTCCTAAGACAAGGACACTTCAGAACACACCCAATGAAAGTCCACTCTGTTGCTGCAATGAACAATTAATGCAAAGCTCACAGCTGGATGATGAGTCTAAAAACCATTTGCTTCTTGTGGTCCATATTTTGGTCATTACAGACCTTTCTGTCCTAATGCATGTTTTGGAATTACTCCATTCGATGTGGCATTATTCTAATACCTTAACATAAAAAAATTTCTGACAAGATATTTAATTGACGATTATACAATCCTTCCCTCATGTTTCTTTGTGTACCTTTACTTATTATCATTAGTTATGTTTATTTACTTTGAAAATACTTCCCTGCACAATATGGTATCATTTTGGATGGACAAGTTTTGCCTACAGTTTATACTGCAGACCCAACCCAGGCCCTATGCTGTACCCTTTCCTGCTTAAAACATGAGTTTTCATGAGGTACCACTGTATACAGACTACCTGACCAAAAAGAGAAACTTCACAACCACAGGGACCAGTGATTCTCCGCAATGCAGTTAGTTAATGCACACCTTGGTTCTGTTTTTTTCCCATTAAAATTGCAAAGAGAATAAAATAAAGCACACCATGGATCAGTACTTATGAAAGTAATTTTAATGAGGGGGAGAAATGGAAAATTGGAAGCATTTGACACCTGAAGCTCCACTTGGTGAAAATCAAATCTAGTTTTCATTAGAGTTTCCTCTCAGAGGATCCCATGGGACAGGCCAGAAGCCCTGCTCTACCCACAATCAGATTAGTCCATCTGGCCTCCTGCCACCTCTCAATGCTTCCTTTGGACAACAGCCACATACAGACAGACACTAGAGGAGATTTTTTTTTTTTTAAATCCAGGGAAGAAAAAATAATCTACAGTGCAAAATATTCTAATGATCATTCACACAGAAGCAGCATCACTTTTACGCAAGGCATACAGCAAGGTATCAATGGCATTTAATTACAGGATCCAAGAATTCTGAAGTCACGGTCTGTGTTCTACTCTCTTGCCATGTAAGATCTCCAGAAGAACATAACACAGGAGAAATTACAGCAAATAATTAAGAAAGAGTTCTCTCCATTTTTAGCTGAGCTTTGCCTAATGCTCCTTAAAGAAAAGTGCCAAATAATACTCACAGACAGTAGATCCAAGTCCTATGCAGGGTCACCAGTGTCTCACACACAAGCCTGGGTTCAAATTTTACACCTGGTCCAGAGCAATAAGCAATATTTAGATGGAGAAGGATCAAGGAAGGTCACCAGCCCCAGGAGTGGATTATCTCAGTTCAGTAGTTACAGGGACTAGAGAGGCAGTGAACAAACAGATTTAGCAATCTGAAAAAAGAAAAAGAACAAAGAACACTGATGCTACTAATGAATGAATTCAGTACAGTTATAGGACAGAAAAATCAGTTTGTACAACCTTTTAAAACACACTGACCCTGTCCACTGGTGGGCTCTGAAAATCAATGTATTGGGTTCAAAGTCATAGGTCAGCAAATTAGAGCCCACAAGCTAAACCCAGCCCACTATCTCTACTTTTATAAATAAAGTTTTATTCAAACATACTTATTTCCATTTGCTCACATATTGTCCATGGCTACTTCACCCCCCCCCCATGATGGCAGAGTTGGATAGCTGTCTGATTATATGGCTTATATAACTTAAAATATTCACTTCTTGTGCATTTGCAGAAAGAGCTTGCTAATTCCTAACAGACAGATGTACAAATTATCCTTCTTGTGGAAAAGCCATGAAAGGGGCTGGAGAGATGGCTCAGTGATTAAGGTACTTGTCTGCAAAACCTAACAATCTTAGGTTGATTCCCCAGTACCCATGTAAAGCCAGAGGTACCAAATGGCACACACATCTGGAGTTTATTGGCAGTGGTTAGAGGCCCTGGTGTGCCTATTCTCTCTCTCTCTCTGTCTCTCATTCCCCTTGCAAATACAATAAATAAATAAATAACAATATTATTTACAAAAGAAAAAAGAAAAACAAAAAATCAAGCAGAGAACTGGCAAATCTCTCTCCTGTTCAATCACCTCACTTCTGTTTCTGTTACTCAGTAAGCCAATCAAGATTATGGCTCTTCTATGGAACCTTTGAATAGACAAGCATAAGTAGGTTATAGATTTCTATTTCTTTTTTTATATAGTGTTTTAGTAACACTACAGATTGTTTTCACTTTGTTAGCTATCCATAAGACATATACAAAGATAGTTAGACTGGTCAGACCAAAATTAGAGATATCTGTGTATATAGCCCTAGAGAAAGGACAGAGCCACATGCTACTGTCATTATACACAGCATCTTCAAAATATATGGAATATATTTTAATACTCAAATTGCAAGGAAAAGCAGTGATCCAAAAATGTGGGTTTAAATTAGTTTCAAAACTAATTTAAAAGCAAACACACAGTTGTATGTATGTGAACATGAATCCCTAAAGAGAATTATGGTTATGTGATATGATTTTCTTCTTTCTTTTTTTTTTTTTGAACTTTCAAATTTTCTGCAATAAACATGTATTGCATTTAAAATGATTGTATCAGCTTTCAAGTACTGACAAAAAGAGCAGAGCTGGAAGAGCCCAGCTTTTAGTGAAATAAGTGAAGGACTTAGTTTCCAACCATTTCTGCCACATAAACTTTAATTTGGAGGCGACACCAAAGTGAAGAAAAAAGCTTAAAAGAAAAATCATATTCCTCAAAACTTCACTGTCATTGTTTCTAAAATCTCTTCTTTTAGTCCATGGGCTTCTAAACATCCATTTCTTTCTGGCTTATTGGATCGATGCTGAAAGAGGGATATTGTGAGAATCCTATCAGAGTCTGATGTTCATATGTTTTACTCTCTAGTCAATGAGGCCAGACAGATGTAGAATTCAGAAGGAAATCTGGAACAGGATCATGTAAGTACTATTCCTTCATAGACGTTATGTGAGGGAGAGATGAGACAAAGAGGACAGGACAGTTTAACTCTTTGAACCCATTCCCAGTGCAAAGGAATAACCACCTTACTGAGCCACCCTGTCTAGAAAACTTTCTAATCTTACCCTACCCCAACCCAATGAAGTTCTTCTGAATTTTGGTTTGCTCTTTTTTATTTGTTTGCTTTGGTGGGGTGCTTTTGGTATTTCTTTGTAAATTTTGTTATTTATTTAAGTGAGGGTGTAGCAGACAGCTTCAGGTTTGCTGAGATGAACTTCCAGACCAGGCACAGTTATTGAGGAAGGGATATTATTTATTGAAGCTTACAGATCCAGGTAAGTTCCATAATGGCAGAAAAAGCTGGCCTGCCTTCACAGATCCAAGCAAGAGAGAGAAAAAAAAGCCACCAGCCACACAGCACACAGAGCAAAACTACAGCCAAAACCACAGCACACTTCAGGAACTCCTACTAGGCACACTTTGCCTATCTTTACAATGGAATCTCAAACCCACCATCGCACCTTAAGATCTGCCCAATGACATTGCCTCCAGCAAGTTGGCTGCAGATGCAAACTATAAACTAATTAAACACTGAATATATTAGGGGCCATATATTCAAACTACCACAGAGGGTGTGGAATATGTACCATTGGGCATATGTGGAAGTCATGACAGAATCTCTTGCTGCTGTAAACAAACTTCCTGACAGCAAAGGAACATCAGAATTCTGGCCTGTGATTCTTCTGTCCCCACCCCACCCCATTGTCATAGGAACACTGGAATTACAGATACTTGTGCCACTTTACGTCTGGCGTTATGTGGGTGCTGAGGAATTCAACCCAGGCCACTGGGCTTTGTAAGCAAGTGCCTTGAATCATTGAACCATCTTCTCAGTCTCCCTTTTTTGGTACTTCTTACCAGTATTTTTAATTGTAGTTGTTCACTTTTTGCTTTAAATTTCCCTTATGATAAAAAAAAGAAATTATTTGAAAAGGAAAAACCTTCAGTGAGAATGTGGCCTTGATGGACAGACATATTTCTGTCACCTATGTAGATAAATCCTCTGCCCAGTCGCGGGTAAAGAAAGTCATGCTCTGGGTCAACAAGTCAGCGTCTTATAAAACCGAGAAGCAACTTGATTCTACCACTGCTCTCTTGAGGGTACTGGTCCCCTGAGGAACATGTCACCTATGCTCACTGCTGTATTTTCCAAGCATAAGCTCACAAGCTGACTTTGGGAAGTGTTTCTGTGTCTACCTGGAAAGAAAGGTCCTTCAGTTACATTGGAAAAAAAAATAATAATGTATAGACCATTGGGCTGACAACTAGCATGGGCAGGCTTCCATTGGCCAGTACTGATCAATATCACACACACACACACACACACACACACACGCACACAACCTTCCTTAGAGATATCCCTTCTTCCACTTAACATCTACCAAGCTTGATTTCACTCTCCTTATGAGTCGTGGGTATTAAACAACAGGCTTTCTCAGTACTGTTCATCTCTGGATTCTGTGGTCCTGCCTTGTAAAGGAAATATTTGTTCTCAGAACCCAGATGTGTTAGTCACGTTTATATTGCTATGACAGACACAACTTAAGAGAGGGAAGATTTATGCTGGCTTATGGTTTTAGGGGATTTTAGTACATGATAGCAGGGAAGGAAGAGTGGAATGGCTCTGTTCATGGCAGTGACAGCCTGAGGTAGAAGTTCCTTACATCACAGTATATTAAGAAGCAAATAGAGTGTTGAAACCAGGGCCTGGGCCATGATGTTCTAAAACCCACTCTTAGTGACCCACTTCCACCAGCCAGGACCTACCTCACAAGGTTTCCTCAGCTTCACCAAATAATTTCACCAATCATGGAACATGCATTCAAATCATGAACTATAACATACACTTCAGATTCAAACATATGTGTGTGTTTATATAGATGATGATGATGTGATAGATAGATAGATAGATAGATAGACAGATAGATAGATAGATGATAGATAGATAGGTAGATGATAGATAGATAGATAGATAGATAGATAGATAGATAGATGATAGATAGATAGATAGATAGATAGATAGATAGATAGATAGATGATAGATAGATAATAGATGATAGATAGATGAGTACATGAGGTTTGGACTAATTGATAAAAATTGTCTTAACTGATTCAATTTAAGGAAAAAGTTAGTATAATTTTTGCATAATAGGAGGACAATGGGCATTAAAATAGAAAAAAGACTACTTGGAAAGACGCAATGGAAGGAGACCTGGGATGGGCAAAGGGGAGGATAGTGGGAGGGGATTATGATCATGTTATACTGCTTATATATGAACGTTGTCAATAAAAAGGTTTTAAAAATAAATAAATATTAAGTAAAGTTAAAAAATTATATCATGAACTACTTGCCTCCAAGTTGCCAGCACAAAACAAGAAAAAATTAACAGGTAAAAACAACACCCCCGATGTCCCAACATAAGAAATAGGTTCTGTGTAGTCCAAGGTGTGGTGGTAGGACTCTAGTTGCTAAGAGAATCATATCACTAGGTCCAAGATTGGTCCCTTTATATTTACAGAAAAATATCATGGAATAAGAAATTAAGATAAACCTGATCTTTGCCTATGCATCACTACCTAGGGGAAAATAAAAAACTATACTGAGACTGTGTGATTAGATGTGGCTCCTTCCATTTGCCTCCCATGAAGCTTGTCTTTGTATTGGAATAGGCTTGAATCTACAAAAAGAAAATAAGTATTATAGGCTTAGAGAGGAGGAGATACAGAAGAGAGTGAAACAGGCTAAGTATGATAGTGGCTCCATTAACACAGAATACAATCGATAGTTAACAAGGAAACATCCACGTCCTGTGCATGATATCCCCTTATTTCTACTAGGCATATTCACTTAGGTATCATTTCATAGCTTAAATTCTTCCTGTTTGTATACTACCATCAATAATTTCAAGTGCTTTTTGAACTGGGTATGACAGAAAACGTCAAAACTTCAGGTAAGAGGACTCAACTGTTGCTAATTGCTTGCTTGCTTTAACATTGGGCTTGTTTGCACAGATTATCTTATTTCCTTTCCACAGCAACATCTTAAAGTAGTTGTTTCAGATGAAGAAATTTAATTTTGAACTATTGTCATAGTCTGAATGTGAAATGTTCCCCATAGCATCATGTATTTGAATATTTAATCCCCGGTGGGTGGCACTGTTTGGGAAAGTTGTGGAGCCTTTTGGAGATGGAGGATTGCTGGAGGAAGTGTGTGATTGATGCCGGGCTTTGGGTATTATAGTCCAGCACCAACACAGTCAGTTCACTTCCTCCTCCTCCCTACTAATGTGAGAACATGACAATCTGCTCCTGCCTTGCTTCCCTGACATGACAAAACTCCCCCTCAAAACTGTAAGGCACAGGGCTGGAGAGATGGCTTAATGGTCAAGACATTTGCCTGCAAAGCATAAGGATCCAGGTTTGATTCCCCAGTACCCATGTAAGCCACATGCACAAGATGGTGCATGCATCTGTAGTTCATTTGTAGTGGCTGGAGACCCTAGTGTGTCCATTCTCTTTCTATCTGCCTCTTTCTCATTCTCTCTCTATCAAATAAACAAATAATGAATAAAGTAGGTTTTTAAAAAACTGTAAGCCAGAAACAATCCCTTTCCTTCCATAAGCTGCTTATGGTTAGGTGTTTTTCCCCCAGCGATGAGAAACTGTTACAAGTATGTATACAGAATAAAAGAGTTTTGATAAGATTCCAAGTATCCAGAAAGCCAAAACCCACCACCCAGTTGCTCTTTAAAATTGATGGAAACTTGCTTACTGACCACTTAGAGCTTTATACTTCCAGCTGAAGCATTGTAATTTAAAATGTATAGAGAGAAGAAAGCAAAGGAATCATATGGGAAAGAAGACATATCAACTCAAGGCCTTCCACTACCTCATCAAGGGCTTACTTAACTGGACAGAAGTAAAAAAAAAAAAGTCAGCATTTTCTCCTGGTCTGGAGAGATGTCTTAGCAGTTAAGATACTTGCATGTGAAGCCGAAGAACCCATGTTCAATTCATCAGATCCCACACAAGCCAGGCACACAAGGTCATGCAAGTGCACAAGGTCACAAATGCGCACAAGATGGTGCATGCATCTGCAGTTTGATTGCAATGGCTAGAGGTCCTGGTGCACCAATGAGATGAGGCTGCTTTGCCTAATGCTGAGTCAACCACAGGTCAAATGATCAGACTATGTATATTAATAATATATTACTGGGCTAGAAAAACAGCTCAGAAATTAAAAGTATTTGTTTACAAAGCCTGATGTCCTAAATTCGATTCCACATAGAAACAGAGACACAAAGTGGAAAATTTGTCTGGAGTTTGTTTGCAGTGATAGGAGGCCCTGGCACACCCATTGTTTTTCTCTCCCACCTTACAAAGAAATAATCAATAAAATTTTAAACAATAATCATAATATATTACTGTCATATGATCACATGAAATCCTGTCATTAACATTTAAATTTACAGTATTACCTGTCACATATATGACATATATTGCATACATACATGACATATATTTATATTTGTGTATACACATATTATATTTGTGTATAAATGAAAAGAAATTACACATACATTCTTAGAAAATATTTTGTCCATTATAAAAATCTAATTGTGCATAAGGTTTTACAATCTGCTTTGGGGGGGCTGGGGTTGAGGTAGTGTCTCCTCTATCTCTGGCTGACCTGGAATTCAGTATGTAGTCTCAGGCTTGACTCAAACTCACAGTGATCCTCCTTCCTCTGCCTCCCAAGTGCTGGGATTGCTCGGATTAAAGGTGTGCACCACCATGCCTGGCTGTAATCTGCTTTTTAAACTCAACATTATGGGTTGATAAGATGTTTCAGTGGTTAAAGTTGCATAAAGTGACACATGCATCTGGAGTTTGTTTGCAGTGGCAAGAAACACAGATGTGCACCATCCTCCCTCTAGATTTCCTTGCAACTAATAAATAAATTAAAACTTTTTTAAAAAATAATATAAAAAGCCAGACGTGGTGGTGCATGCCTTTAATCCCAGCACTCGGGAGGCAGAGGTAGGAGGATCACGGTGAGTTCAAGGCCATCCTAAGACTACATAGTGATTCCAGGTCAGCCTGGGCTAGTGTGAAACTCCACCTTGAAAAACCAAAATATAGATATATAATACATTCAACATTATGTCAGGAATTGTTCCAACTACATACAAAAACAGCCCTGCCAGAAACATTTTTAATAACTGAAAAACATAAATAAGTAAATATATCATCCTGATTAAACCATGCTACTGATATTAGAAATGCCAGGAACAATCTGCTACATAAACTATTATACATTTTTTTTAGTTTTAAAATGTCAGTACTTCTCTTTCTAGTATATCTGCAAAGGTAACGTATACTTACTTTGTTTAAAAAAATAAAGAACACTGAATCATCCACTTGTCTCTTAGGATTACATTCATTTAAAACACTGTTAAAATATATAATACAATTATTAAAATATACATAAAAATTGTATTAAACCTTGTTAAAATGTATTTCAATAACTGTCTAGAAATATATCATTTGTATGTGTTATATTTAACCTGAGCAATAAATTATTTTTCATTTTTGTTGTTATTAATCATTATTTTCCTCTTTCCTGCTAGTTATATATTTTATTCAAATATATGAAAATTTTTCAAATTATGTATATTCAGTAAACAAGAATATACTCACTACCAAGATTTTAATAGCAATTAATTATCCATTACTACTTTGCTATATTTAGTTAACCACATTAATTAATCTATTTTTCCTCTATATACACACCAGTTTTCATGGACTTTAAAGAAGCTCATTAACAAGAGACTTCGTTTATAAGTACTTCAGTATATATATTACCAGCACTGCATAAAATTTTCTTACTTAATATTTGTACTCACATTGCCTTTTCTTGGGTCAGAGAGATGGCTCAGTGAGTAAAAACACTTGCTACCTAGGCATGAGGACCTAGGTTCGACCCCCGACACCCATATAAACAGCCTGGTATGAGTGTGCACACCAGTAACCTCAGCCATAAGGGGGGAGGCAGAGGCAAACCTATCGCTGGTGCTCACCAGTTAGTCTAACAAAAAGTGTCAAGCTCCAGGTTCAGTGAGAGACTGTCTGAAAGCATAGAGGAGGACACCTGACGTCCTCCACATGTGTGCATGTCCGTGCACACACATCTGCCCATACATGTGCATACACCACACACATGTACATACACATACACAAACCACATTCTACACATCACACATACTGCACCACAGAGACACTAAAAATAAACAAACTAAGTGTTTTCTGAATTACTGATTATTCTCTTAAGGTTTTGGAAAGAGAAGTGCTGAGTTAAAATTCATGAATATGTTAAAGCTTTCCACACATTTAGCCCAATGATATTTCCAATGGTAGTACGTGGGAGCATCCATTTAACTGTATCTTGTGCATAATAAATTCTTTTGTACAAAACAAAATATTTGGGCTGGAGAGATGGCTTATCAGTAAAGGTGTTTGCCTGCAAAGCCAACTGAGCCAGGTTTGATTTCCCAGTACCAGCATAAGCTAGATGCACATGGTGGCACATGCATCTGGAGTTTGTTTGCAGTGGATGGAGGCCCTGGTGCACCCATTCTCCCCCTCTTTCTCAAATGAATAAAAAAATTGTATTTACTTACTTGAGCATTCAGAGAAAGAGAGAAAGGGCAAGAGAATAGGAGCACCAGGGTCTCTTTCCAAGTGTCTTTTAACTGTGAGCCACATCCCCATCATCCATATTAACTTCTTTGTCAATATAGTACTAGGGAATTTAGGTATTATTGTTTGTCTTTGATTTAGTTTTCATTTATATTTGTTTTCATTTATATTGCTTCACTGGATTATCTAATTCAGGATTTTTTTTCTTATTTTTTAATGAGAGAGAGAGAGAGTAAGAGAGTGAAACGATAGGAGAAAAAAAGAAAGAGAATTTGCACACCAGGGTCTTAGCCACTGTAAATGAACTCCAAATGCATGCACCACCCTGAGTGCATGCGTCACCTTGTGCATCTGACTTACATGGGTTCTGGGAAGTCGAACCAGGGTTCTTAAGCTTTACAGGCAAGCTCCTTAACCCCTAAGCCATCTCTCCAACCATTATTCAGTTATTTCTATCATCCAAACTTCAGTGTTTTTTCTTATCAGTTTGTACATCTTTGTCTGCTAGAGCTGTTGACAGAAGAGAACTTGATGTTTATTTCCAGCTGCCTACAAAGAATGTGAGTCATTGGCAAAATGAGCAGAAACGTGGCAGGTTCATAAAATCCCAGTCTTCCAACAATTAAGTCTCTATTTACCACTAACCAACAGCATCAATAATAATAATAATAATAATAATAATAATGCATTTCCATTCTAATGTAAAACAAATAAATAAATAAAAAGTCACTATCATTCTGACTGACTCTGGTCTCCAAAATAGTAAAATCTTAAGCATAGACTACATCACACAATTATTATTTTGGGTGTATCCACAATGAAGAAAGATAACCCTCAGGGTCAAACAGGCATGTCTGTGGGTAGTAGAAGCTGAACTCAGAGAATCTGTCTCAAAAACCTGAAATCGTAACAATATGCCATGCTGCTTCCTGGACATTTAGTAAGTATCAGTAAGTGCACGGCACAATTAACAGTCTATTCCACTGAATTGTGAAAACAAGCGTGGGATGATTTCAAATGTCACTCCCATTTGACAGACTGCAGACATATTTTGGGGTAGATTAAGCAACCTGCCCAAGTTTTAAAAAAGAAAAGAAAAACACCACTAACTTGCTGCAAAAATTAAACCATAGCTCACCGATCCAATAGTCATGCCCTTGATTCTATACTTCCTGCATAGATCCTATGAACTTTATCCCAGTCCAGACAGAATCAATGACAGTTTCTTGTAAGGTTCATGTACTTCATATTAAAATATCTTTATTTGGTTTATGATGCACAAAGAGTGTGTTTTACAAATCACTGTGTCTTATAGAACTGAGTTATGATGGCTGAGCATCAGAGAAGCCCTCAGCTGTCTTTGTTCTAGGACCATCCATAGACTGTTGCCAAAACTCCAAGTTCATCCTGAGGAAGGTGACACACATTTTTCAGCCCTCACAACACAGATCCTTCCGAAGTCACTAATCTAAAGGCACTTTTGTGGAATTGGCCTGTGCATTTACTATTTTGAACCTCTGCTGACATTTAATCTTCAGCAACGTGATATTCTGTTCTTCCATTGAGATTACTAACGTAGGGGAAATATCTTATCTCCATGAGTCAGCTCCCTGGGATCAGTGTAGCTGTTGAGAGGCATAGATTTATTTGTGATAGGAGCACTAAAAGCTGTTGGACACACACTACGAAATTCTTGTCTCATAATTCTTGTACATTTTCAGTCATTATTTCTTTTCTGCTCATAAATTTGGTTTTAATAGAAGGGATGTGAACAAGTGTCTTATCACCATGAAAGGCCATTTCCTCAGCTAGTGTGTAAATAGGGGCACGAAGGCCTTGCTTCCACATGATGGGATCTCTCGCCACTCCTGTCTTTAAGAATTATGGACACTTTGTAGAACACTGTGTAATTTAGCCTTTGTCCTCATGCTTAAAAGAACTACACATGGTACTAGGAAGGCAAGCTTATTTTCTCACTCTTCTAATAAATATCTCAGAGAAGGTCATCTATCCCACAGAACTCACAGACAGCAGCATGTGGAGTCCCTGGCATGTGTCAGCAGTTTGGATGTCACTTTTAGTGACACGTGTAAAAGGAGGGTGATCCAGGATGACTCCCATGGTTTCTCTGTACCTATGACTTCTAAAACAATTCACTTCCAACCTGTTTATCCCATATCAACATGTCACCAGGTGTAAGATTCTTATGCCTGGTCACTATTAACACTATGGAGAGTCAACTCCCACATTGAGAGGGATGTCTCCAGTCTCTCAGAAAGTGTCCACAGCATCTCTTTGCATTATTAGTATGCTAATGTTGTAATAACCTCCTGCCACTTTTTTTGGCTGCACTTATTCCTTCTTCCTTTCTT
Organism: Orientallactaga sibirica; assembly: GCA_036365145.1. Classification (NCBI taxonomy): domain Eukaryota; kingdom Metazoa; phylum Chordata; class Mammalia; order Rodentia; family Dipodidae; genus Orientallactaga; species Orientallactaga sibirica. The sequence goes on from JAEOAD010000013.1 coordinate 38,731,100, forward strand.
CTAGACTTAAGAGTCATGCCCTATTATCTTTCCTGACCTCCAGTTTTTCCTCTTTGAAATTTATGAGCATCTCTCGTATTCTACCTCTCATCCTGCCTCCTAATGTTAATTTTTACTTATGTACTTATTCAGATGGACTCTCTCTTTTAAGAATGCACTTAAATCCATGCTTGATCTCTCTTGCCTACACTGGTGGCCATGAAAGGCGTAGTTTGACCACACTACTTTTCAATAAGTTTTATCTACTTTATAATATCATAAATGTTAAAGTTGACAGGATCTTGAAGGCAACTAGTCTACCCAGAAAAGAAAACAAGAAGAAGCAAAGAAGACAGGGAAAATCTATGCATCCAAAATAAGATGGTAAAGAAGTAATAATGTAACTGTAATGAATTAGGTGAACTAAATTTATTGGTGAAAAGAAAGAGAATGTCACATTTCAGTTTTCAAAAAGATTTTTTAAATTCAGGGAAGAAAATGGATAAAAAGTGCTCGCTTCAACAGCACAAACGCTAAAATTGGAATGATACGAAAAAGATTAGCATGGCCCCAGATCAAGGATGACACACAAATTTGTGAAATGTACCATATTTTCTTTATAAAAGAAAGAAAGAAAAAGAAGTAAAATCAAATTTTAAAAATCTTTTTTAAAAGCTACCGAGTTGAGGGCTGGAGAGATGGCTTAGCGGTTAAGACGCCTGCCTCCTAAGCCTAAGAACGCTGGTTCCAATCTCCAGGTCCCACGTTTAGCCAGATGCAAAGTGACGCAAGGGCGCAATGCCGCACTTGACCACAAGGGGGCGCATACATCCGGATTTCGTTCTCAGCAGCTGAGAGGCTGCTGGCAAGCCCATCTCTATCTGTCTTCCTCTCCCTCTCTCTCTCTGTCTCTCTCTGTGTCTCTCTCCAAAAAAAAAAAAAAAAAAAAAAAAGAAAAAAAAAGAAAAAAAGCTACCAAGTTGAAATAGTTAAAGAAGTTCTAACTCTCCAACATACATGAAAGGATTAAAGTGTTTAAATTACAGTACAATTGTGTAGAAAACATCCGATTATTATTTAGCAGACTTTTGGGGAAATCATCATTTCCTCTATCTATAACAACCTAAAAAATAATGAGGAAAATTGAAGACATGATTGATTGTCTTAAATTAAAAGTTACTGCATTAAAAATAGAATTCTGGGGGAATAGAGAGATGGTTTAGTAGTTAAGATGCTTTGTCTGTGAAGCCGAAGGACCTATTTTCTACTCTCCAGGTCCCACATAAGCCAGATGTACAAGGCGATGCAAGCACACAAGGTTGCACATGTGCACAAGGTGGCACACGTTTCTGGAGTTCAATTACAGTGGCTGAAGACCCTGGTGCACCAACTCTCTCATGAGCTCATGCTTTCTCTCTTTCTCTCTCTCTTTCTCTCTTGCCCTCTCTCTCTCTCTCACACTCTCTCTCTCTCTCTCATAAAAAAAAATAGAATTCTAGGGCCTGGGGAACTAGTTCAGTGGTTAAAAGCACTTATTGAGCAAACATGAAGGCCTGACATCTGTAGTTTGATTCCCCAGCATCTATGGAAATAGCTAGTGTGGCCATGCACATTGGTAATCCCAGTCCTATAGAGTGGGGTAGATGCTGTAGATTCACTGGGACTTAATGACCCAAACAAACTGCAAAAATGGCAGCTGTGGGTTGCGTGAGACTATGTATCAAGGAACTAGGAAGATGAACAAAAAGAAAACACTCAGGGCACATACATCTGCACACACACATGCACACATTACACACACAATACTTCACACACCACATGTACTACAAACACACCCATGCATGTGCAAAAAAAAAAAAATGAAATTTTGTGCCAGGGAGATAACTCAGGGGGCATGAGTACTTGCTGTACAAGCACAAGGACCTGAGTTTGATCTCCAGCTCTCACATAAAAGACCAGGGATGACTGTGTATGCCTGTAGCCCTCATGCTGTGGGGAGCAGAGACAGGATTGCTGGACTCCTCTGTCAGCCAATCTAACCAAATATTAGGGATGTCTAAGTTTCAGAGAAATAAGTCAGAAGAGAAATAGATGGTGACACCTTTGCACATGTGATGTGTGAATGTGCATACCCATGTGTATACAACACACACACAGAGAATTCAAGTTATGGCTGGGGTGATCGCTCAGTGAGTAAGAGTGCTTATGGTGAAGGCATAAGGACCTGATAAGAGCCTGAAACAATAAGAGTTAAATTCCCCAGATCCACATAAAAAGCTGAGTATGGTCATGCATATCTGTAACCTAGGTCTGTGAAGGAAAGAGACTGGAGAAGTGCTGGGGCTTGCACTAAAAGCCACAGCTCCAGATTGAGTGAGATATTCTGTCTCAGATGAATGACAGGGGACACCAACATTCTCCTCTGCTTGCACACACACACATGGAGCATGGCCATCTGCACACACATGTGCAGATGCCATACATGTATCACATCACATACCATACCACACATACTATCCACACACATTCCAAAAAAAATAAATAAATAAATTCCGAACGAGTTCATAGGATGATGTAAAATATTACTACTAAATGTTATTAAGCATCCATGAAAGCACACAACAATGAGCACCATAGAACATCACAGCCAATGTCAACAACATAATGTTAAGTAAAACTGATAAGAAGTCAGTCAGCTCATGATGCTCACTACTGCAAACAATGTGCACATGGCATCTGAAGACAAGCAAACCAATTCTCTGATTGAGAAAAGGGCACAGTAATTTACTTGTCACTGTTTAGACTTCCCTTCATCTTCTTATAAAACTGACTTTAAGGGCTGAGGTTTAGCTTATCACTTAAGGCATTTGCCTGCAAACACAATGGACCCAGGTTCAATTCCCCAGGATCCATGTTAGCCAGATACACCAGAGGGCACATCTCTCTCTCTCTCTCTCTCTCTCTCTCTCTCTCCTCTTTCTCTAAATAAATAAATAAAAATAAAATATTTTTTTTAAAAACTGCCTTTAAATAAATTTCCATAAATTGTCTTAACGAACTAAAGATAATGCCAACTACACTGCCAAACTCACAAATGTGAGTGTGGATGTTTATCACAGAGATGGATTTGAAAGATGATCTTTACTGGCTGAGCATTGCACCACACTCAATACCCTGCTTAGTAGCTCACCAGGACAAGCAATTTTCCAGACTCCCCTATCCCTTTTCATTCAATTAAGCTGATGTACCAATGGAATGACTGACACAAAGCTCTCAGCTGTTTCCATGAGAGACTTGACATGGCTAGTGAAAAGTTCTGTGGCTTATAAGGCATAGATCTACCGTTTTTAAATAAGAATCTATCTATATCATGCTCAGGGGCAAACAGGTAGTGCCCTTCTTTGAAGTGCGGATGCCTTTTTTCCTGGTCGTTAGCAAATAAACAAGTCCTTCTATCACGGATTGTCATTTCAGATCCTAAGCTCACTTTAACTGGGCTCTATTTTTTTGGAGAAATTAGGGAAGAAGAGGGGAGAGCATAGCTTAAATCATAATAGTTAAAAAGAATGCATTGATGGGCTAGAGAGATGACTCGGTGATTAAAGGCACTTTATTGCAAAGCCTAATGGCCCAGGGTTCAATTCCCCAGTACCCATGTAAAGCCAGATGCACAGAGTGACACATGCATCTGGAGTTCATTTGCAATAGCAGGCATCCTGGTGCACTATAGTTACTCTCTCTGTCTTCCTCTTTCTATCTTCTCTCTCTCTCTCTGTCTTCCAAATAAAGAAATTTAAAAAAAAAGTATTGCTGTTTACTTATTAAGGAAAAGAGAAAGGAAACTGAAATTCTAAAGCCTTGGCCAGTTATGTTTGGAAAAGTTTTCATTTATTTTGGAAGAGCCTGCTGATAAGCCTTTAGAGGCAAAAGTAGTTCTAAACTGAGTAGAAAATAGCCATATAAATGATTCTGTATTGCAAAGTGGGCAAAATTGCATCTGGAGAGAGAGGAAAGAGATTGTGAAGCAATGTGGTTGTAGGGCTCTCAAAAGCATGTAATACTGTCTTAAGGGGGTTTTTTTTTTTCCTGCAAAGTAATAAAAGTCTCTATCATTATTGACTTTCTCATAGTTTGCACACCTACATACACATTCAGTTGCACATACCTATGCGTGCAATACACAGAAAATGTGCTACATAAGGGATTTGGAGAATAAAGAAAAAAAGAAAAAAAATCCTTCTTGTATATATATACAACAGTCATTGAAAGTAAATTATAGTTAGGTTGAAAATTCAATGTGAAAAAGTCATCTTAAAAACATAAGTCCTGGGCTAGAGAGATGGCTTAGCAGTTAAGGCACCTGCCTGCCAAGCCTAAGAAAGCCGGTCAATTCTCCAGGTCCCACGGTTAGCCAGACATAAATGATCTAATGTGAGAAAGACAAGGAAATGGACAATTTCTATTTATTGTTCAAAGAACTAAGAAAGAGAAATGCCACTATGCTACTAAAATGCAGAAAAGAAGGCTGGAGAAATGGCTAAGTGGTTAAAAGCACTTGCTTACAAAGCCAAGTGGCCTAGGTTCAATAGCCCAGTACCCACATAAAGTCAGATGCACAAAGTGGCACATGCATCTGGAGTTCATTGGCAGTAGCAAGAGGCCATGGCATTCTCATATCCTCTCTTCCTCATTCTCTCTCCTTGCAAATAAATAAGTAAATAAAATATTTCAATAAATATAAAAGGGAGAAACCCAAACAAGTTTAGAGGTCAGAAAAAGTTGGAATACATACTTTCTAGATTTTCCACAGCAAACCAAACTTGAAAAACAGTTGCTTCCAAAAACACAGTGAAAAATATTTGTCTATGAATCCTGATAAGTGATTCAAAAAATTAGAGCCTTTTATAGTCTGCTTGGAGTTTCTCCATTCTTAAGAATTTTCTTTCAGAGCTGGAGAAACGGTGTCGTGATTAAAGCATTTGCCTACAAAGCCAAAGGAACCAGGTTCAATTCTTCAGGACCCATGTAAGCCAGATTCACAAGGTGACACATGCATCTGGGGTTTGTTTGCAGTGGCTGAAGGCCCTGGTGTGCCCAGTCTCTCTCTCTCTCTCTCAATCTCTGTCTCTGTCTCTCTCTCCTATTCTCCCTCCCTCCTTCTTTCTTTCTCTCTGTTCCTCTCTCAAATAATAATAAATTTTTTTTAATATTTTATTTATTTATTTGAAAGAGAGAGGAAGAGGCAGAGAGAGAGAATGGGCATGCTAGGGCCTTCAGCCACTGCAGACACATGTGCCCCCTTGTGCAGCTGGCTTACGTGGGTCCTGGGAAATCGAACCAGAGTCCTTAGGTTTTGCAGGCAAACACCTTAACTACTAAGCCATTTCCCCAGCCCAAATAATAATAAAATATTTTAAGAGAATGCTATTTATCTCTTTTTTTCTAATAGTGTTCATAGTTTTATTTATTCTGCTTTATAATCATTACATATTTAATGGTGTTTAATTTAATATTTCAAAAATAGTAAATCTAGGTTTTTTTCATCACAACCAAAGAGAAGTTTGTGTGTCACAGAGAACTTTTACATTTGTCATTTCCATGTGTATTTTTATTACAGTTTTACCAATCATGCATGACCAAACAATAAATTGTTCCATTTTGTTTAGAAATATATTTTATAAGTGGAACCACAGAGTATATATTCTTGTTTCACCTACCATTAATGTTATTGACATTCATCCCTTTAAGTTCATTTAAACCTTTGACTGACAAGTAGTCTTTCCTCAATTTTTCCCATAGCATTTATAAGAAAAAAAAAAAAAAAAAAGAGGTAACAGAGTCTGTAAACATGGAGAAAGCGCTCCGTGCAGCCTCTCTCCTACGTCATGCAATGAATACACTGAGCAACATACAGAAGCAAGACCCGATGACTGTGAAATGTAAAATACCTGGAGCCCTAAATGCCAGAGCCTCACCTAATTCTCTGCTTTGTTCTTTCCTTTTCCCTCTTTTAGACTCAGCTCAGCTTCTTGTGGAACTACACAGTGGCTCTGAGAGCAAGAACTCTGAAAACAATGCTTGTATTTGGCTGAAGGACTGAGAAAGTAATCTTAAAGCTAATGACACAGATAAGAGATCCCCAGCTCTAGTTTGTTTATGTGTTCTCTCTGACTTTACTTTTTTCTTGTTTCAGTGTTCTTTTTTTACTTTTTTTTTTTACTCTCCCAGTCTTGCTGAAAACAAGGCAAGTCACAGAGGTGCTCTGCTGTTTGATGATGGTGACATGGCACTCAGACACCTACGAGAAAACAGTCTCCTCACCACACTAGGTTAAAGGATGTTTGTGATCCAAAGAGTGAGTAGAGAAATGTGACTGTGAAATTCATTCTCTCTCTCTCTCTTCCTCTTTTCTCTTGCTATATCAACTGAGGGCAATCTTGGAAGTTCAAGTAAAGCTAGGTCTAGGGTAAGATAATATTGACAGACAAGGAGAAAAGTTTCAGAGGTGTCAAAGAAGATTACAGAGGTATTAAAAATTATTCTATGATATTAAGGAAAGGCAAGGAATATTTTCATACTTGGGAATATCACCATAGATACAGGGACCAGAGCAAAGAGATTTTTGAAAGGGCTGGAATGATGGCTCGGCTGTTAAAGGCACTAGCTTCCAAAGCCTCATGTCCTTGGTGTAATTTTCCAGAACCCACATAAAGCCAGTGCACAAAATGACACATACATCAGAATTCGTTTGCACTGGCAAAGGCCGTGGTGGACCCTTTCCACCCTTTCTCTCCAATCTCTCTCTCTCTCTCTCTCTCTCTCTCCTTGCAAACAAATACTAAGTAAAATATTTTTACAAAGAGATTTTGCAACAGGAGAGTCAACTCCTGAAACAGCACAAACAAATTAAATCTATAGCAAGGTGGGGGTCAGTGGATAAAACCTCACTTGGGAACCTTCAGGAGCTAAGGGGATTCTCCATATAATGATCTAATGCATCAATTTTATTACTAAAGATAGACCATGGTGATCAGACTCACGGAGGATGAGGAATCTGAGTAGACGAGGGGATCATATATTAAGGGTAAGGGTATTTGCTAAACTTAATTAGCAAGATTATTTACTAGAACTGGGTTTTACAAGTGCACACATTGGCCTAGGAGAAGGTCCCATGGCCTGATTACTATTGGGCCAAGCAATGAATTTTGTCAGAGGTGGCGATTCTAGAGACTGTCCAATAGACAGAACTACATGAAGCAATTTGAGAGTTCTGTCTGCTAAAGTGGCCACCCTAGGCAACTCCTGTCCCATAAGTACTGGGTACCACAGCCAGTACCTTGTGCACACAAGACAGGTGCTCTCCTTCTGAGCAGCACACCCTGCCTTGAGACCTCACATTCTTTTTTTTTTTTAAAGGAAGGTTAGTTTTTAAATATATTTTATTTTGTTTATTGATTTATTTGAGAGAGAGGGAGATACAGAAATAGGCAGGTAGGAGAGAGAAAGAGAGACAGAGAGAGAGAGAGGGAAAATGGGTGCGCCAGGGCCTCCAGCCACTGCAAACGAACTCCAGATGTATGCACCCCCTTGTGCATCTGGCTGACATGGGTCCTGGAGAATCGAGCCTCAAACCGGGGTCCTTGCTCCACCGGCAAGCGTTTAACCACTAAGCCATCTCTCCAGCCCCTCACATTCTTTAAAAAAAAAAAAAAAAAAAAACAAGAGTCTTGAGTGCATCCAGAGAAAAATGACAACTTATTGCATCCTTCAAGACTCAGGGAACTTGGAGTAAAAGGAAGGCAGAAAGAACGTAAGAGCCATATGATGGGAAAGTATACTCTGAGGTATTGTCCTCACAAAGACTAGTGCCTTCATGACCCCACAGTGAATGTGAATAACCCCACTGAGGAGGGTCCTTAGTGGAAGGGGTCAGGAGAGAGGAAACATAAGAGTATAACCCATGGGAATATTACCAATATGCAATATGTTCCTTCAGTAAATTTCACAATTAACAGAACTAAAATAGTTTTAAAATGTAGCAGAATCTAAATTATGTTTAAAAATGGAGCAGATCTAAATTAAGAAGAATTTCTCATCAAAAACTCATTTTATTAATTAGTGTATGAGTGTGTGTGTGTGTGTGTGTGTGTGTGCACGTGTGTGTGCAAGAGTGCAGGTACATGGCATGGCATGGGTCTGGATGTTGAAGGACAACTTTGGGTCAGTCCTTGCCTACCCATCTCATTTGAGGCAGGGTTTCTTGCTCTGGACTCTCACCTTGCTGTTCTTTGCTGCATCCAAGCTTTTGGGAAATTCTCCTGTCTGCCTTCCATCTCTCAGTTAACATCCTTATGTTGGGATTACAGACGCCCACCACTGCTTCTAGCTTATTACATGGGGCCTGAGGATAGAACTCAGATACTCTATCCAGCTTCAGCAGCAAGCACTTTATTCACTGAGCCATCTCCCCAGCCCCTCATTAGAAACTTTTAAAGCTACAAACAGAACATCTTTTCTTTCAAGTGTTGAAAGTAAAGAATTATCAACTGAGAAATCAATGTCCAATGAAAACATCCTTCAAGATAAAGACAAAACACAGAAATTCTCAGACAAAGGAGATCTTATGACATGTCAGATAAAGAAACATCATCCCTGTTCTAAGACAAATGCAAAAGGAAATTCTCCAGGTTAAAGGGAAACTAGACCAGAGGGAAACTTGGAACTTCAGGAATGAAGAATAAACAACAGCAGTGGCATGTTTCTGCGTTTAAAAAAATAGATATTTTCTCCTTTTTCCTTTGTTGGTCTCCTAAGAGCACAAGAAATTGAAACAAAAATGGAAGAACAGCATAAAATCCTCAAAAACCAAGAAGTAGTTCTTTGGAAAGTTTAAGAAAATTTGTGATCATAATAAAGACTGGCCAAGAGAAGGATAAACACAGAATTTTTTAAATTAAGAAATGAAATGAGTAGCTCACTACAGGCAATACAAACATTGAAATAATAATAAAAATTACTCCAAACCATACTAATCTTACAAATTAAAATGAATAATTGAAATGGCCTAAATTCCTTAAAAAGCACAAACTGCCAAAAGTCATTCAAGAAAATTTAGGCAACTGGAATTGTCCTTTAGCCACTAATACATTAAGCTTCTACTTCAAAGCTCTATAACAAAAAAAAAATACAAATCCACCATCGTTTACTGGCCAATTCAACCATTTTTTTTTCATAAATAAGTTTAGATTTCTTAAAGAAATGCTATTAATTCTACACAATCATTTTCATGCAAGAGAGAATGCATCCAAAATTATTTTTGTGGCTAGCATTACCTTGATATGAAACTCAACAGCATTATACAAAAGAAAACTACAGTGCCTGGATATAAATTCAGAATCCATGAAAAGAATTAAAATACAAATGAATCAAAGTGAGCAATTTATCAAATGTCTAATACCTCTCAACCATATTGAGTTGACCCCAAGAATGCAAGGTGGTTTCAACAATCAAAACTTAATCGATATAATGTGCCCTATTAACAGATTAAACATGATCATCTACATGATCATTTCAATAGATGCAGAAAACATAATTGGGAACATTCCTACTTATAAATGATTTTTAATGATCCTCTCAGCAATGATAAATTCACAGAAATTTCCTTGACCTGATAAAAATCATCTACAAAAATTTTATAGCTAGCAATATAACAGTGAAACCATGAATGTTTCCTGTCTAGACTCATAAGTAAAACAAGGAATTATGGTGGCACCAGTTCTGTTTGACAATGTGCAACTATTACATGAGGTGGTGTGGGGCCAGGGTGCAATATGAATTAGAAAGAAGTAAAGCATCTTTCCTTTGAAGATCTAATTGCATGCATATGTGGGGGTTGGGATCAGGTATCTCCCAGAAACCTCTATGTTCTGAATGCTAGCTCACCAGCTTGTGGCGAATTTGGAGGTGGAGCTTTGCTGGAGATCGCCTGTTGCTGGGGGTGGTTCTTGAAGTCTATTAGCCCTAGATTGCCAGTGTTAGTTCTCCTGCTGCGCTTGTCCACCTGATGTTGGCCAGGAGGCGATGTACAGCCTCTGCTCATGCCACATGTTGCCCTGGCATCAAGTTTCCCTTCAAGTCTGTAAGCCAAAATAAACTCTTTCTTCCCACAAGCTGATTTTGGTCAGGTGCTTTGTGCCAGCAATAAGAAGGTAACTGTAACAACACAGACATCCAAAGAAATCTATAAGGATGAAGTACTGTGAGTTTAGCAAGGAACAAAGATTCATGGGCATCACAAAATGAAAAGTATTTATAAATGTTGGCAACAAGGAATGGGAACTCAAAATGGCTATTTATAACAATGCCAGAAGTAGGTGTAAACCTAACAAAATGTATGCAAAACCACGATCATAAAAACTAGAAAAAAAACTAATAAAAGTAAAGATCTAACCCAATAGGAGAGTCACTAGTGCAAAAGTGTCAGATCTGTAGAATCAATGTCACCCCAACCAAAATTCAGAATATCTTTTCTCTGCATTGACAGAAAATTCTGAAGTTAGACCAAAAAAAAAGAATGGCCAAAATAATTCAGAAAAAAGAAGAACAAAACTGATTTCCCTAATATCAAGAGCCACACCATTGTGCTGGCTTGTGCTGGCTGGGAATTGTTGAGGAAGCAGAAGCAGGAAGATCAGAAGCTCGAGGCCGGCATGGGCTACACCTTTTGTAAATACTAAAAATTCTTTTCTTTCCTCTGCCTTTTACTAGGACATACAAAGCGAGCACAATTTGTAAACTGGGCTTTGGTCTAACAAGAACATACCTCCTTGTTTGAGGTTTTACATTTGCTGATTCAATCAACTGAACTCTTAGAAAATATTAAAAATGTTTAACCAATAAAAAAAAGAAAACAAGGCTCACTGTAAGGCCATGGTAATTAAAACGATGTCATACAGATAATAACTTAGCCACATTCATCAAATGGAGAGGAAAATTAGGGATTTCATAAACAGAGTCATTCACATATGGAAAGTTGATTTTAGGAAAATTGGAAAAGCAATTTGAGAAGAAGTACACTCTTGATGGTGGGAAAACTGGGTATCTATCTATATGCATGTAAAAAAATGACATACAGGGCTAGAGAGATGGCTCAGCAGTTAAGGGCACTTGCATGCTAAGCCTGATGGCCTGGCCAGAGTTCAATTCCCCAGTACCCATGTAAGCCAGGTGAATAGAGTGTCTTATATGTCAGTTTAGTTGCAGTAGTGGGAGGCCCTGGCATACCCATATTCATTCATTCATTCTCTCTCTCTCTCTCTCTTTCCTTGAATATAAATACTAAAGATTTTTTTTTTTTAATTACAGGGCTAGAGAGATGGCTCAGGGTTAAAGTGCTTGCCTATAAAACAAACTATCTGAGTTCAATTCCCCAGTACCCACGTAGAGCCAGATGCACAAACTGGTGCATGCATCCGGAGTTTGTTTGCATAACTACTGGCCCTGGTGTGCCCACTCTCTCTCTCTCTCTCTCTCTCTCTCTTTCACTCTCTCTTTTAGGCATGGTAATGCATGCCTTTAATACCAGCACTGGGGAGTCTGAAGTCAGAGTATCACTGTGAGCTCAAGGTCAGCCTGAGACTACATAGTGAATTCCAGGTTAGCCAAGGCTAGAGTGAGACCCTACATCAAAATAAATTAATTAATTAAATAAAACAAAAATAAACTGCAATCTCCTAAAAACTCAAATGTAAGTTTAAGACATAAAATGATTTTTTTTTTTTTTTTTTTTTTTTTTTTTTTTTGGTTTTGCGAGGTAGGGCCTCACTCTGGTCCAGGCTGACCTGGAATTAACTATGTAGTCTCAGGGTAGTCTCGAACTCTCGGCGATCCTCCTACCTCTGCCTCCCGAGTGCTGGGATTAAAGGTGTGCGCCACCACGCCCGGCTGACATAAAATGATTTTTTAAAAAAATGGGCGAGAGATAGCTTAGCAGTTAAGGCACCTGACTGCGAAGCCTAAGAACCAAGGTTCACCTCTCCAGAACCCACATAGGCTAAACACACAAGATCACACATGCACACACGGTGGCACAGATGTCTAGAGTTCAATTACAGTGGCTAAGGCTCTGGCACACCAATTCTCTCTCTCTCTCTCTCTCTCTCTCTGCTCTTTCTCACTGATTAAAAAATATGATAAAAATTTTAGAAGAAATCTTTGTAACCTTAGATTGATCAAAGAATTCATTAACATGACAACAAAAGTATGATCTATGAAAGGAAAATCTTGACAAATTGACTTTCTTAAAATATAAAATCTTTGGTCCATGACAAAGGATGAAAAAAAAAAGCCGCAGATTAGGAGAAATTATTTACAAGTCACACATCTGACAAAGTACATGTAAATAAAATCTATATTAGAAAAGAGTTCTTTAAGTTCAACAATAAAGAACATAAATCACTTAAAGTGAGCATAAGATCTGAAAAAACACTTTACAAAAAAGAGGATGTGAATGGCAAATAAATACGTAAAAATGGCCAATGTCATTATGAATATAGTGAGGTCCATTATATGCCTATAAAATATATAAAGCTGACAAAAGAAAGGTCCACTGAAAAGATGGAACAACTAAAAATTTCATCCATTACTGGAAGAAAGACAAAGTGGGGCAACAACTTTGGAAACTTATTTGTCAGTTTCATAAAACTATAAAGGCATGCTACCCACTAATCTCCCTCTTAGATGTTCATAGAAGAAACATAAAAAACCTGTGCTCACACAAAAACATTTATGCACATGTTTGTAGAAGCCTTTTTCACCTCTGAAACTAAAAATTGAGGTATGCTGCTTATGAATGAAGTTTATGAGGAAATACAATGTGGCATTACTCAGCAATGAAATGAGTGAACTGTTAACTCATACAACATGGAAGAATTTCAAGTGCATGTTGCTACGCAAAAGTCATACCCAAAGATGGTCCAAAATTATATGGTTATATTATATTACATAATTAAAATTATAGACACAGAAAACACTCATTTTTACCAAGGATTAGGGCTGGGTGTAAAAATTTGACTGCAGATAAGAAATACAGGAAATTGGTGTGTGTGTGTGGGGGGTGATAGAACTATTATTACTATGGTAGTGGATAAATAGCTCTATGCCTCTGTCAATAAATACATGGCTTATACTACCAAGAGTGAATTTTGCTGCTTCTAATTTTTTAAAACACCTGACACCCTCCAAAACATAAAGAGAAGTGATAGATGATCAATAGCTTATCTCCACCAAGAGTATAGAAAATATAACATGCCAAAGAGCAGATCCTTGTGTCATTAGAAGAAAGTTAACAGCCATATTTTGTAAAGGACTTTCATAATGGTATATATTCACTTAATAGTTAACGTTTTCATACCTGGCGTTCACCTTTAACTCAAAAAATTATGTGATTTAATCAAATATCAAGGCTCACATTCAGAGAGCAGGTTACATATCAGCCTTTTTTGAAACATTGTGCTTCTGGCATAAAACATTTGGAGGTACTTAATGAAGAGGGGGTGAACTCACTGACTTAGTTATCATTATCATAATTAAGGCAAAATATAGAGAGCTGAAAAGGTCTTGCCGAGATAATGGAGGTTTCTTAATTACTGGAGTCTTTGTGGAATGCTAACTTTATGCTAAACTCAATTTCCTCTTGACACGCTTAACATTCCATCAGCAAGAAATAGAAAGTGAATTCCTAGAATTGGAGAAAAGGATGAATGACAGGGGTCACAGAATTAGAGCAGATTCATTGTTTTATAAATGTGAAACGTGTCTTGTAACATGTTTTAGAATCTTCAAAAACCCCTTGGCTGAAGGAAAGATTGTTTTTCCTCCCACAGTGTCAATATTCTATCATGTATTTTTCCACATAATGTTTTATTTCAAAAGTATAAAATGTCTACAAAATTAAGCACATAAAAAGTGAATCTCTTAGAAAGTTATATTACTCTCAATCCTGACCTGTAAATTCCTCCCTTTACCTCCCATTTTAATTGATCATGTTCTGAGAATTTAAGGTTGGATATTAGAATAAAGAAGGTAGAAATAAAGACATCCAAATAAAGCAAACACTGAAATTATTTTAAATAGTAACTATTAAATATATATATTTCTTTCCTCAGATTCTGCCAAAGTGCTCGGTTCTTTCGAGGAAGCTAAGGGCGCATTGGGGTGAGGTCCTCACTTCATCCCTTCATCCCGTCTGGGCAGTCTACATTTATTCGCCTGCATCTACTTGGCCCTCATCCTGCACGACAATGAAGTGACCATCACAGAGGGTAAGATCAATGCCCTCATTAAAGCAGCCAGTGTGAATATTAAACCTCTGTGGTCTGGCTTGTTTGCAAAGGCCTTGGCCAGTGTCACCATCAGGAGCCTCTTCTGCAGTGTAGGGGCTGGTGGGCCCCTCCCACGGCTGACCCTGCCCCTGCAGCTGCCACTGCCCCAGCTGAGGAGACGGAAGTGAAAACCAAGAAGAGTCTGAGGAGTCCGATGACGACATGGGCTTTGGTCTTTTTGACTAAACTTCTTACAACACACTCAGTAAAAAGAAGTCTTAGGCTAAAGAGATGGCTTAGTGGTTAAGGTGTTTGCCTGCAAAGCCAAAGGATCTCAGTTTGATTCTTCAGGACCCATGTAAGCCAGATGCACAAGGGGGCACATGCATCTGGAGTTCATTTGCAGTGGCTGGATGCCCTGGCACACCCATTCTCTCCCTCTCTCTCTGACTCTTTCTCTCAAATAAATAAATAAATAATATATATTTTAAAAAAGAAGTCTGGCCAGGCATGGTGGCGCACACCTTTAATCCCAGCACGTGGGAGGCAGAGGTAGGAGGATCGCCATGAGTTCAAGTACATACTGAGACTACATAGTGAATTCCAGGTCAGCCTGGGCCACAGTGAGACCCTACTTCAAAAAAAAAAAAAAGTCTGTTGTTGGTCATAAAAAAAAAGAATATATATATAGATTAGAACAGAACACACATACATTGAATAACACCTATTTGCCATGACAACACAGAGAGAGAGAGAGAGAGAGAGAGAGAGAGAGAGAGAGAGGATGAGCAATATATCAACCTCTTTATGCAGGGCAAAAAAAAATCTGTATCAAGGTAGTTGCATGTAAAGGATGCTAGTAAGATGGTTCAGTGATGAAAGGTGCTTGGCTGCAAAGCCTGCCAGCTCAGGTTCCATTCTCTAATATCCACATAAAGCAAGATGCACATCTGGGCTTTGTTCACAGTGGTAAGAGGCCCTGTATGCCCATTCTCTCTCTCTCTCTCTCTCTCTCTCTCTCTCTCTCTCTCTCTCTCTCTCTCTCTCTTCCTCTCCCATCTCTTTCTATCCACACAAACAAATAAAAATAAAATAAGGCTGGGTATGGTGGTGCACGCCTTTAATCTCAGCACTTGAGAGGCAGAGGTAGGAGGAGCGCTGTGAATTTGAAGCCACCCTGAGACTACATAGTTAATTCCAGGTTAGCCTGTACCAGAATGAGACACTACCTCAAAAATAAATAAATAAATAAATAAATAAATAAATAAATAAATAAATAAATAAATAAATAAATAAATAAATAATAAAATAACAAATAATGCTCAAGAAGAAAAAAAACTCTCTAGGAAGCATCTGATTTTTGAAGAAAGCGAGAAACATGCCTTGATAAAGCAAAAGGGTCACTCACTTATGGGAGGGAATGTGACATGTGTCTAGAAGGCATTCATAAATGACAAAAAAATAAGATTGAATATCTTCAGTAGAGTAGCTACAGTATAATGAAGTGTCAAGTGTTATTTGAAATATACATAGTATAAAGGTGAAGATATATAACAATATGTAAAGAATTCTTGAAAAATCAACAAAGACAGGGCTGGAGAAATGGTTTAGCAGTTAAGGCACTTGCCTGTGAAGCTTAAGGACCCAGGATCGATTCTCCAGAACTCACATAAAGCCAGCTGCGCATGGTGGCCCATGTGTCTGGAGTTTGTATGCAGTGCCTAGGGGCCCTGGTATGCCCATTCTCTCTCTGTCTCTCTCCTTTCAAATAAATAAATAAAAACATTTAGAAAAAAAAGCAAAAGGGCTGGAGAGATTGCTTAGTGGTTAAGCACATACATGCAAAGACTAAAGACCCCAGTTTGATTCTACAGGTCCCAACTAATCCAGATATACATAGTGGCACATGCATCTGGAGTTCTTTTGCAGTGGCTAGAGGCCCTGGTGTGCCCATTCTCTCCCCTCTCTCCTCTCTCTCTCTCTCCCTTTCTCTGTGTTTAATAAATAAAATAAAATAAAATAAAATCTTTAAAAAGAGAAAAAAATCAACAAAGACAGATATCTATAGTTTTGAAAAGCACAAAAGACAAATAGAGAATTCACAATAGGTGAGCAAAATGGCAAATAAATGTATGAAAAAGTGCTCATTTTAATTAATTAGTAAAAAATACAAAATAAAACAAAAATGAGCTCATACTATATAACTATAGAATTGAATAAATTTTAAAAGAATCAATAATGCCAACTATTGGGGAAGATTTGAAAGAACAAATGGAAATTCTTAGCTTTCTGGTAGACAAAGCAATTACAAGAACTTTGGGCAGTCTTTGATATTATTTATGGACCCTAAGCATATGTATTCTCTGTATTAGTTATTTTTCTAATTACTTTGAACAAATATCTGGCAGAAGCAACCCCTAGTAACCTATTTCCAACAGTTAGGTCCTATTCCCTAAAAGTTTCACAACTTCCCAGACAGCACCATCATCAGAGGACCAAGTGTTCAAACATATCATGGTAGTTTAAATGGATGTCCCCCAATAGACTCAGGAGTTTATTAAAGCTTGCAATTAGATCTCCAGCTACATTGCTAGAGGAGGTGTCACCATGGGCAGATCCTAGGGTCCAGCCTAAGGTATGTTTGAGGGCATATCTGATTCCCAGCCTAAGAATTACAAAGTGCTGGAGTTCTGCATGATGTTCCTAGAGTGTGCTTGCTTATGGTACCTGGTGGTGGTATTTCTCTTTATGTGGACTTGTAAAATGGGGCCATCTTCTTCCACCATTATGGAACTTCCCCTGGATCTATAAGTTTCAAATAAATTCCCTTCCTCACATAACTGTGTCTGGTCTGGAAATTCATCCCAACAACATGAAGCTATGACACACCTGATCCTGAGTGGGACACATCACTCTCAAACTGCACATTCCCTATTGCCCGGCAATCACACACCTAGATATAAACTCAATAGAAATGAATTTTATGCCTATGAAAGATTTATATAAGAAAGAAGAGGGAGGTGGAAAGATGGCTTAGCTGTTAAGGCACTTGTC
The DNA here is from genome assembly GCA_036365145.1 of Orientallactaga sibirica. Classification (NCBI taxonomy): domain Eukaryota; kingdom Metazoa; phylum Chordata; class Mammalia; order Rodentia; family Dipodidae; genus Orientallactaga; species Orientallactaga sibirica. The sequence continues at coordinate 38,748,454 of JAEOAD010000013.1, forward strand.
TATGAAGTCTAAGGACCCAGGTTTGATTCTCCAGGTCCCACATACACCAAATGCATATGCTGACACATGTGTCTGGAGTTCATTTGCAGTGGCTAGAGGCTCTGCCATGCCCATTCTCTCTATCTGTCTGTCTATCTGTCTATCTATCTATCTATCTACCTATCTATCTTTCTTTCTTTCTCTCCCTCTGTCTCTAATAAGTAGATAAAAATAAATCTTTTTTAAAAAACAAAAGAAGGGACTCAGTGGAGGGAAGATTGGGTAGGCAAACAGGGAGAGTTGTGGGAAGGGATTATGATCATAGTATATTGTTTATATTTATGTAAATTGGCAATAAAAAGTTTTTAAATGAAAGATGTATACAAGAATATTGATATCAACTTTGTTAAAGTGGCCCAAAACTAAAAATGACACAACTGTCCATGAACAAGAGAATACTCAAATAACTTGTGTGGCTACATAATGAATACTACACAGCAAAAAGAATATGGCTGATATATTTAATTATAATGGAAGAATCTCAAGATAAATTATGAATGATAAAAGAAAGGCTTATAGACTACATGCTTTATAATGCTATTTATTTGATTTTTAAAATAGGCAATTTTCATGTTTGGTGATAAAGCCAGAATAGTAGTCAGCTTTTGTGCTAAGACAACAAAGAGAAGGCACACAGGGCAGATCTGGAACTCTGCATATATTCTATATCTTGATCTGTATGGCAGCTACTTGGGTTCATGCATATACACAAACTCATTTAAATAAATAAACAGTACACGCTGTATTTGGAACTGACTGTAGTTAGATATAAAAAACATATATACACAAATTAAAGAAATTGTAGGAACCAAAATCAAAAAGAGGACATATTGGTTAGTTTATTTTCTGTGATGTATTATCCCACTTTAAATTTTTGAATTGATCATAGGATTATTAAATGTTAGATTTTTTTAAATCCTGTAAGCTCCTACTTAATAACCAAATTGCCAAACATGAGCTATTTTTCATGGTCCCAGGACCTCACACTTGCAAAAAAATTGCTTTATCATTGAGCTAGATCTCGAGCCCACAAGCTGTTTTGTTTCATTCATGTCCCACTGTGTATTTTTCCACTGTTCTGCAATACACTATTATACAGGGATCATTCTGGACACAGATCCTGTATGGAAGGTAGTTAAAATTTGGAATCAGAGGGTGGGATTCCTTCACCAGCTATTCATAGCTATGTGACCTAAAGAGAACTACTTTCTCTGTCTAAATTTTAGCTTGCTCACTTATAAAATGGATGGAAAATATTATGTATATCACAGAGTGGTTATGAGAAATAAACTAGGTAATGTGTGTAATCCATAAGACTGTTACTCCTATTTTAACTCTCTGCAGAGCATGACAGTAGGTAATTGCATGGTGAATGCATCTTCCCACTACTCATCACATTTCCTGTATAATGAGCTTTTCCACCATGACATGTAATCTTTGTCATGGCTTACCTAATTTCCATTCTGCTTTCTTTTTACCAGCAGAAACTCAATTTTATTTGTTGTTAACAATGCACCCAGGCTAGTGATAAATCATGATAGATCTAATCTAATTATGGCAAATCCATTTTCTACTTTCCCAGACTTCCTTGCAGTAGTGGGTGAGGTCATGTGATCAAGTTTGGTGTTGAAACATAAAAGGAATCCATGGAGGAGGAGGTGACAATAGACACATTTGCTCTCCTCTTTGTCATCTTCTTCCAGCCTTGAACCCAGTTGCACTGCTTACAACTTTGGGAGTATTTTGTGTCTGCAAAGGAAGGATGAACAATTTCATAGATTTCAGCTAGCCTTGACATCAACAAGTCCTTGAAAACATGTGGCTACCTGCCTCCAGACTTTTAGTTATGTAGAAAAATAAATTCATCTTTCTAGAAAAAGTTGTTGAGATTTCTGTGGTTGCAGATGTCAGCGTCCGAATGCCATTGAAAACATGCATCAAACAGATGTGATGGAATTACTCATTCCATTTTGCCAGAAGTACAGATTGTTTAGCATTTAGAGATACTCTCCTATGTATATACTTGAATAAGTAAGACATATTTCCTTCAAGGAAGGAACTCACAGTGTTTCCAGTTTTGCATTATTTTAAGAAAAAAAAAATCCAAGCTGAATATCACTCTGTATATGGTTTCCCTTTGAAAAAAAAAATCCATAAGATATCATATTCTCCTTCCTAAGTCACCCACTATGCTTCCGTTGACCTTTCTTGGGGATCTGGATGGCACCCAACTTAGTAAATGTTCATTACCAGAACATTTCTTCTTTCAAGTCAGTACAAAACTGGCTCTTTCCTGTCACTGAATTCATTGTAATTACTAAATCTCAGCCTCACGAAGCAGCCATCCACTGTAGGCTCCTATTTTAACTCTCTGCAGAGCACTTACCATGCCATCTTTTCCATGTTTATTGATTTAATCATTTACTGTTGCTTCCCTATCCCATTGTTATAATGAATGCTCCAAGTAGGAACAAAATGTTTTGACTGTTTCTGTATCTCCTAGAATAAACTTTCTTAAACTGTAGGTATGCGGAGGTCATGAAAAAGTTGCCAATAGTAAAAAAAAAAAAAAAAAAAAAAATGTTTCTGAACTCAAGGACCATAACTTAATTAAAAATCAAATCTATAATGAATTTGAAGTGTCTCTGGAAGCATGCACCCAAGTTATTACACACAAGCTCACTGTAACTTTGGTGGTGAACACACTTTGTACTGCACATGCCCTTGTGCCACACAGCAGCAACAAGCACTGGCTAAAACACTTCAGCTCTGATTTGCAGCTACTGACTGTCGTGAATTGAGATGTTTTGACTGGACATACAAAGTCTGCTGCTTTTATGGAAACATAGGTGTTTACTGCAGAAGACAAAGTATTTCAATGTCTTCCTACCATCATACCACAGCATGTATCAAATTAATATATATTTGGATTGTATTGTGCTAAAATGTTTGATTAAAAAACATGCTCTTTGGGCTGGGGAAATGGCTTAGTGGTTAAGGTGTTTGCCTGGGAAGCCTAAGGACCCTGGTTTGATTCCCCAGGACCCATGTAAGCCAGATGCACAAGGGGGTGCAGGCATCTGTAGTTCGTTTGCAATGACTGGAGGCCCTGGTGTGCCCATTCTCTCTTTCTCTCTGTCTCTTCCTCTCTCTGTCTCAAATAAATAAATAAATAAATAAATAAATAAATAAATAAAACATTTTTTTAAAAACATGCTCTTTGATTGGGCTGGGAAGATGGATCAGTGGGTAAGAGTGCTTACCACACAATCATGAGAGTCTGAGACCACCTGAGATTGATTCTCCAGCACCCACGCAAACAACTGGGTGTGGCCACACCCATCTGCAATCCCAGTCCAATTGGAAGCAAATACCGGAGAATGACTAGAGTTCATGAAATTGGCAAACTCAAAGGAACAAACAGATGAGCAACAGAAAAAGACACCCCCACAGTCTACTCTGGCCTCTGCACATGTATGCATTAGGACATTTGCACATGCATACACTACCCATGCACAACACACACAACATGACACACACACTGTATACTCTCACCCTCACCCTCACCCTCAAAAAAGTGCTGTTTGGGGCTGGAGAGATGGCTTAGTGGTTAAGGCACCTGCCTCCTAAGCCTAAGAACACTGGTTCCAATCTCCAGCGGTTCCAATCTCCAGGTCCCACGTTTAACCAGATGCAAAGTGATGCAAGGGAGCAATGCCGCACTTGACCACAAGGGGGTGCACGCATCTGGATTTCGTTCGCAGCAGCTGAGTGGATGCTGGCACACCCATCTCTATCTGTCTTCCTCTCCCCTCTCTCTCTGTCTCTCTCTATGTCTCTCTCCAAAAAAAAAAAAAGGAAAAAAAGTGCTGTTTGAATTATTAACTTATATTTCAGAAAATATTAAGTGAATTTTGAACTGGAATTATTACAGTATTTCAAAAAATTTCTTAAGTGGCCCTAAGCATACTCTGACACATTTTACTTCATATTTGTGCAAAGTGACATTCTCAGCATTGACAATATTGAAATCAAAATATTGATCCAGCTGGGCATGGTGGTGCATGCCTTTAATCCCAGCACTCAAGAGGCAGAGGTAGAAGAATCGCCATGAAGCCAGCCTGAGACTACATAGCAAATTTCAGGTCAGACTGGGCTAGAGTGAGACCCTACCTCAGAAAACCAAATTGTGTGTGTGTGTGTGTGTGTGTGTGTGTGTGTGTGTGTAGCCACTCTGAAAACAACTGATGATCAAAACTTCAGCCAGGATTTAATCCTTCACATAAAATTAAACAAGCCAATCCATTTCATCAGCATGCTGATTAGTGTTCATTTTGAACAAATGGTAAAATTGTATGCATACCTCAAAATTGTTTTAAAATACATTTCTTTATTATTTATTATCAATAAATGTTGGATTTGTATGTGAATTTTATATACCCCATATCTTTGAGGTCACAGAAAAACTTCTCAGACAAAAAGAGATCAAGGAGCTGGAAAGATGGCTCAGCAGTTAAGGGCACTTTCTTGAAAGCCTGTCTGCTGCCTGAATTCAACTCCCCAACACCCACATTAAGTCAGACACAAAGTAGCACATGCATCTGTGATCCCATCATGCCCAAGGCCATGGAAGGCAGAGCAAGGAGAATCCTGAAGCTTACAGGACATCTAGACCAGCATGCACGAAGTGAAGCAGCAAAAGCAAAATGACAAAGGAGACCCTGTCGTAGGCAGGGCTGAGGGAGAGGACAAACACCCTGAAGACCTCTACACATGCTCTGTGGCAAATGCATTCCCACGCACACACACACACACACACACACACACACACACATACTGTTTTCCTTACTTAAAGTGCTTTTGAGTGGGTATGCTGTCCCAGCAATGAGAAGGTAAATAGGACACAAAATGTTATACATAATGAAACTGATGGTTAGGTAGAGAACTAACAGAGCTGGCTTCTATTTCGGATCTCTCTGCTGCATAGACTAGGCTTTTCTTACTATACTAGGCTTCCAACCTGGCAGAACACAGATACGCCACCTTCACTTGACATGAGTAATACACATAAGAAAGTAAGGCAACCTTCAGCTGTGTTATATTGAACCTGACCAAGCTCAATAGCTATGCGTTTTCCAAAAGTAATCATTTCAAAGTCAAAAAGAAAAGTAGCAGATATAATAACGGGAGAACTGCCATTGTCAAAGGCCTATTGTGAAACAAGGTCCTTATATTTATGCTCCACTATTCAGATATTGTTCATATAGTCTCCTGTCACTGCAATATCCTTTAAAACAGGCAGAACATACATTCTTAGATTAAAATTAAAATAGCTTGAGAAAAACTAGGAACATTTTCAAGGTAGCAAAGTTTTAATAAATGAGGTCTGATTATTCTTCTCTTTCTTATAGCAAACTCCCTTTTGTGTTGTAAATCTGAGGCTTTAGAATGGAAATAGAAATTTTTAATACGTATATTAGAACATAACAACAGGAAAACCACGCAAACAGTTTTTGACATTTTAAATATTGCTTGAATGCACATGATATTATTTAATGCTACTAATGGGTCTGAGGGTAGAAAAAGCAGGTTGCACATGGACACACACACACACACACACACGTGAAGAAGCCGATCCCCTTCCCAAAGGGTTGGATGTATGTAAGGAAGGGTCAGAACACAAACCCAGGTTTTATGATTTTTTTTCCCAATTCCAAATATACTGCAAAGAAGACATATATATTACTTCGTCTCCTAATTTGCCTGATTAACAAAAGGGCAAAGAAATTTAAGCCATAGATTAAAAGTAATTGCAGATCTATACATGACTATTATTATTAAGAAAAAAGTCATCCAGTTTTTCGTGCCAAGCATATATTGTATAACTCTCTGTAGCAGTTACCTTCACATTGCTGAGACAAAACACCTGACCAAAAGCAACTGATAGGAAGATAGGATTCATTTTGGCTTGAAGTCTCAAGGAGAAGCTCCCTGATGGTAGGGGTTAGTATGGCATGATCAGAGGCTGGACATCACCTCCTTACCACACACAGCAGGTAGAAAGCGTCAGCAAGAGAGTGAGCCAAACTGGCATGGGCAAGCTAGGGGCTATTAGACTTCAAAATCTACTTCCAATGACACACCTCCTCCAGCAAGGTTCCACCTTCCAAGTTTCCATCAGCTGGTGACCAAGCATCAGAAACACATGAGTTTGTGGGAGAGATTTCATTCAAATATCACCCTATCCTTTTTAATCTAATGTAAAATTCAATTGGCATTTAGCTATCATTTTACTTTCTTGGGTCTCTACGTAGGCAGGAAATGTCTACTGTGTTAACAGCTAAATATCATAATAGTAGAATAAACTATTAAACTTTAAGATCCACTTATTAACGATGCTTAAAAAGATTTGGGAGACTCTCAGGGGCATGAGAGTCGATTTAAAAATGTTGCATACTATCCTATCCCACATATACAGAAACTGCAAATGACCACACTTCAGAAGTAGAAAAAGGTGAGTTTTTGCAAGTGTAAGAGATGGGATGAGAAGCAAAGGTAGCGTGAAGAAATTGAAGGTGATGGAGCAATTTTGTGTCTTGAGTGTACAGATGATAACAAAATCTTTGGTGATAAAATTGCACAGAACTACACACATACACACACACATACACAGTGAGTGGATGTTAATTTATAAGTGCTGAATAAGGTCCGAGGATTATCTTGATATCAATTGATAATAGTATGATAATATATTGATAATATATTATATAGTATGATGTTACTATAGTATACTACTATGTTATGATACTATTTTATATATGATGCCACCATTTGGGAAAATTGAATGAGAGGCACACAAACCCCTGACCATCATCTGTATACTTGATTATGAATCTTTATTTCAAAGTTTAGTTTTAAAAAGTCGTCATTCTCCTGATATCAGTAGAGGTCCTTGTTGGATCAAAGTCCCTTACACTTCATCAGCTAAGCCATGGGGAAAAACATCTCTTCTGGCACCTTTTAACACCACATAACCCCAGCTGCTATTAAGTATAACCCGAGTTTAAACAGGTTCATTTTTCTAAACAAAAAAAAAAAATCTGTATTTATTGCTTTAATATGAAAAACAGCCTCATAGTCCTGTGAATCCTGCTTACTTTCCCAGCCTCCACCACCTGAACCTACAGAAATGACATACTCCTGCTGTGGCTCTGGTTGTGTGCTTCTGTCTTTCTGGAGTGCCTTCCTTCAGTATCTTTCTAGAGAAACTCAACTGGGTTCTCAGCTGCCCAACAGTAGCTATGGGTCTTGGGAAGCTGCTTCCTTTTGTTCATTTGCTTGCTTGCAATAGGGTCTCATTTGCCCCAGGTCTTGCCATGAATTCATTATGTAGCCATGGATGACCTTTAACTCCTGATCCTTCTGCCTCTGCCTCTGCCTCTGCCTCTGCCTCTGCCCCCTGAGAGCTGGGATTACAGGCATGTATTACCATATCTATAGCTGGGAAAGTTCTTGCTTACCTCCACAGATTCATACTATTTTTCCAGAAAGGAAAGCTCAGCTCCCAACTAAATAGCTATACAGCTAAATAGAAGCATATGTCACTTCAAAAACTGGCCTCATCAACAAATTCACTGAAGAAGCCTTTCAGCAGCGTTCTCCAGTAAGGCTAGTTGAGCCTTTGGACTTTCCAAGCACTAAACCTACTCATCAATTTTTCACAGCTGTCCTTCTGTGGTCCAGAATTAAAGCTGAACGTAGATTATCCCCAAGAGGAAAACAAGGTGAATTTTTTCTAAGTGCTTATCGCACACCAAGGCTTCAGAATCTCTTCCCGGGTCATGGTAGGGACAAAAGGAAACACACATACCAGGATGTAGGATATGGCTACAATAAATCTGAAAAACTTTTCTAGTGAAGGTTACCTCTGAGAAGTTGAAAGAAATGGTGTAATTGGTATCAAACAACTCCAGGTTTCCATAGGAACTCATCTGAGGGGTGAAAACTACATAGTTTGGCTTCAGCAAAACCCAATGCATGAACAACATGCATGGTTCAACAGAATAAGCCAGAGTTCTTGTAGAACCCATGATCACAAAGCCAGTCCTGTCAGCTGGTCACTTACTTACCTTGAAGAGCTCTGAGCACCTGCTTCCTCCTACTCCTTCTTCCCTTTCCTCGGTGACTGCTGTGGATCAGCGGCCCCAGCCTGAAGGAGGTGCAGGCCGAACTTATTTGGAGAGATTCCTGAAGAGAAATATGAGGAATGGAGATCTATTTTTGAGGTTGATGCTCATCCATCAGAACCCACACTTTTATCTAGTTTCAGAGCTGATTTTTAATGAAGAAAGATGTTCTAATTAACCTTATCTTTAAAAATCTTTTCTCATCATAACTGCGAAAAAGCTGACTGAATAACCAAGCAACACACATGGATAAGATAAAGAATCTTCAGTTCTGGGGCTGGAGAGATGGCTTAGCGGTTAAAGTGTTTGCCTGCAGAGCAAAAGGATCCCAGTTTGATTCTTCAGGACCCACATAAGCCAGATGCACAAGGGGCACATGCACCTGGAGTTTTTTTGCAGAGGCTATAGGCCCAGGTGTTCCCATTATCTCTTTGTCTGCCTATCTCTCTCTCTCTCTCTCTCTGCTTGCAAATAAATTTAAAAAATAAAAAAAGGAATCTTCAATTCTTTTAAATAATTCAGCAGTGGATTAATCTTTGTGAACATTTTGAGACTATGTTCATGTCATCTTTACTGTGGTTCTTGTGGACCACAGATAATTCAGGGCACGTTTCTCACCCCTGGTAAAGAACAAAAGCAGTATGGACTCTGAAACGTTCAAGTATTGAGGGTAAGTTAGAATGTGTTGGGCCCTGCCCAGTGTGAAGCCGAGTGGTTAGCCCAGCCAATCTTGGCCTACTCCCGGTAAGGCCTAGTCGAGCCTGAGTAGAGTTTCGTGACCTGCCCTTGACTCAGCACCTAAGCTGAAACTGCCTCCACCCAGCTGCTGCTGACGTGATGAAATACTATTGGCCCTTATACCTTTCTCTCATCCCCTCTTCCCACCCCTTCCTCAAAGTATATTACCTTTCTCTCATCCCCTCTTCCCACCCCCTTCCTCAAAGTATATTGGCCCTTATACCTTTCTCTCATCCCCTCTTCCCACCCCCTTCCTCAAAGTATATTGGCCCTTATACCTTTCTCTCATCCCCTCTTCCCGCCCCCTTCCTCAAAGCATATAAATACCTCCCCTGACAATAAACGGAGAGATTTTTCCACCTTAGACGGTCTCCGCGACTCAATGTGGTTTTTCTCCCCGGTGTTTTAGTGGGGGGAGGGGTTTGAGTCGCCGACACCCGCCTTCTTGCTCAGCCTCAAGAGAAGCGGCTGGTCTGATTCTCTCTCTCTTCTGCTCTACCTGCCGGTGGTGGAGGAAAAAAACCCCAGCATTCTGGCGCCCAGACGTGGGGCGCAACAACTGGTGCCCCGTGTGAGGATGTATGAGGATTCAAAACGGACTACAGACTGCCTACTTGACGAAGAAAAAATTCAAAATTAAGCTGACGAGCTAATCGGACTGCTGACGGGTGTATCCTCATAAGTTATGAGGTGTCGCGACCGCCTCGACCAGCAAGGAAGACGCAACGCTCGGACTCTTCTTTCAGCAGTTTATTCAGGAACCTTGAACAATCTTCTGACCCCTTAAACAATCTTCTGACTGACTGACTGACTCACTGACTGACTGACTTCTGACTCACTCACTGCCTCACTCACTGACTCACTGACTCCCTCCCTCACTCACTCACTCACTCACTCACTCACTGACTCACTGACTGACTGACTCACTCACTCACTGACTCACTCACTGCCTCACCCACTGACTCACTGACTGCCTCACTCACTGACTGCCTGACTCACTCACTCACTGACTGACTGACTCATTGCCTGCCACTCACTGACCCACAGACTCACTGCTCACTCACTGCCTCACTCACCCACTGACTCACTGACTGACTCACTCCCTCATTCATTCATTCACTCACTCTCTGACTCACTCACTGACTGCCTGACTGACTGCCCCCGGGACAAGCCCACCCAAAGCTTAAGAAGCCTTTGAACAGCCAACCCTGGTAAGCCACATGGTGAGTGCAGATAGGTCCACATATGCGGAAGCAAGCCTAGATCACGGCCCAAGCCAAATAAGGACTTGTTTATCCAGGAGAGCACTCGCCATCGGGAAGGCGGAAGGCGGAAGCCAGCGCCATCTTTAAGGCGCGGCACCTCGCAGCTCTCTACAATGAGGTAATCTTCATATTTAATATTCTAACCTTTACTTCTATAATCTGTGCTTACTTCAACTTCCTTTCTCTTTCCTTCCATTTCTGGTTTGCCGCCATTTCTAAACGGGTATGTTCATGGCAGACACACCACATGGACAGACCTAGAGGAGACTTTAAATGTTTTGCCTCCTCATTTAAATAAAAACTCCGTCCCAATCTTCAACATCTCTTGTTCTTTTCTCTTTCCTCTCATTTTTGGGTTTCCGACAGACCGCTTCTGCGGTGCCGCCATTTTTGTCCTGCCCCTATTTGAATGGGGGTGCCATCTTAGAAGCGCCAGTTCATGGCAGACGCACCACGTGGGCAGACCTAAAAACGAAACTCACCACGTGGGTAGAGACTCACCACATGGACAAACCTAAAAAAGAAACTCACCACGTGGGTAAACCTGAAAAGGAAACTCACCACGTGGACAAACCTAGAGGAGGCTCACCACGTGGGCAAACCTGGAGAACTCTCAAAGTGTCCTGCCCCCTCATTGGAGTGGGGGCACCATCTTAGAAAAATTCTAAAACATGTTTAACTATTTTTTGGGACTTTATGCTTATGTTGTACTCATATATATTACTATTAAACAAAAAAACCTCCATAGCGCTTGGAACAAAACTTTCGTTTTAGCCCCATGGATTAATTCAGTCCTCCTTGCCTTAATTGCCAACCTTAAAGGCTCTTCCAGGGAAAAGTTCATTTTTGCCCTTAAAAACTGTAAGAAAAAACTAAAACTGACTTTTAAAATCTCCTTTCTCCCAAGGCCGCCACCCAAGCCGCCACCCGACAGCTATCTTTTCAGCTCTTTTCAGCCCTTAACTACTGCCTAAGGCAAATATGCTCAAACCCCTGATAAAGGATATGGGCGTGTCAAAATTCTTCCACACTAACATTCTTCAGTAAACACCTTGCTCATACAGCTCCTCCGTGTAACTTTCTATGGATGTAAACTGTGATCAAATACAAACTCGAGTTCCCCAAACGCCCCTTACTTCTGGGCGCCCCCTGACAACAGCCAGGCTCCGCTGAGGTCCCTGCGGGGAGCAGGCTAAATGGGAAGGTCCTGAGCAGCGACTCGACTCAGGCCCGGGCCCAGGCACTGCCCCTGCCCTGGAGCCTCCGCCTCTCCCGCACCTCCAGGCATCACTTTTGGTCACTTTTGTCAAAAAAAAAAAAAAAAAAAAAAACCAAACAACAAGGAGGCAGATGGGCGGGCTCCTAACTTGCTTTAAAAATATCTTAGGAATGGGCGGGCGGTCTGCCATGAGGCCATGAGGCGAGCCGCTGCCGTCCCCACCCCTTTTGCCTCTAGACACTCCCTCTATGTTCTTAACTAAGTGTCCCGCGGGGCCCAAAGTATTTACTTTTAAAAATAAAAAAAAAAACAGCTGGGGACATTCATATTGCCCTGCTAGAGGTAAAAAAAAAAAACCTGTTTTTCAAGTCTATATGGCTATATCCTACACACCATTGTCCCACCCTTCCCTGCCTTCCCATTAACATAAAGATAAAGAGATGGCTTAATTGTTAAACACTTGCCTGTAGAGCCCAAGAACCCTGATTCGAGGCTCAATTCTCCAGTATCAATATAAACAGTGGCTAAAGGCCTGGCATGCCCATTCTCTCTCTCTCTGCCTGCCTAACTCAATTCATAAAACATAAGACTAAACCCAACTAACTCAATTGGTAATACAATGTTGGCCTGGGATTAAAGTTTTCCCTGACAACTCTGCCCAATTAGAGGGACAAAATTAAAAAATATATGTCCCCGAATATATTCAGTATTTTATTAATTTATAGTTTACATCTACAATCGCCTTACTAAAGACAATGTCACTGGGGGCCAATTATAAGGTGTAATAATTATTTAAAATTCCATTGTAAAGATATACAAAGTGTGCCTAACAAGAGTTCCTAAAGCTTACTGTGACTTAACTGCAATAATTTTGCTGTATGTACTATATAACTAATTAATTTCTTTTTCTCTCTTTCATGGCTCTACAAAGACAGGCCAACTTCTGCCAGTATAAGCTTCAACATCATAAAAAACTGCTAGCTCTCAGCCCTGGATTGACCCTAACAATACATGTCTCATATCTTTTCTTACTTGATTAATCATCCTAATATTTTATTATTATTTTAGGTCATTCCAACCCATCTGATCTCCAAGACCTCACTGCTAAATGCCTTGCCATTTTACAGGTGTCTCCAGAAAAGATTCAGACTGCCCCTCCCTTCAAGATTTTGGGCTCCAGGTTATTCCTTGATACTGTCTCTCCTGTCAAACCCCAACTCCATATTCAAAAATTCTATACTTTGCCTCAACTCCAAAAAGTGCTGGGGGAAATTAATTGGATGAGGCCCTGGATACCCACAACTACTGAGGAACTGTCCCCTTTATTTGACCTCTTAAAGGGTCTTACTCTCTCCTCTCAGATAACCTTGCCCCCTTGTCATAAACAAATTCTACATAAGGTACAACGGGCTATTGATACTGCTGTCCTAAAGAGGTTTGATCCTAACTTACCTATCTCCCTCTGTATTTTCTCTGGGGAAACATTATACACTGCGCTGTTAGCCCAGGAAGGAGAACCCATCCAATGGATTCACCTCTCCCTTGGTGGAGTCCCCAGAGTTTACTCTATAACTAACCAGATTGCAGACTGCATTATGAAGGGCAGGGACACCACTGTCCGATTGTTTGGCACGGAGCCTTATGTCATTGTCACCCCCTTTAAGGTAACAGACTTCACTTGGCCTCAGAGAAATAACAACAGGGTTGCTATTGCCCTCGAGGGGTTTCTGGGTATAATTGATTGTCACTATGGTCCTTATAAATGGATGAGCTCCTTCTCTAGGTTGGAATGGAGACCCCCCAGACTTTTTTTATCTAAACCCAACCCTGATTATCTTACCGTATTCACTGATGGGGGGCGCTTGGGAGCTTCCCTAGTTGTTTACCCTCCCCTAAGGAGGGGAAAAAGGCCTATACCCATAAAGTCAATCTCCCATGAGGTCACAGGATCAGCACAATTTAAAAAACTATTTGCTGTCGTTTTGGCTTTGGACACTATTTAGGAGCCATTTAACTTATTTTCTGACAGCCTTTATGTTGTTAACCTGTTACCCAACCAAATTGAGGCCCATATTAGACTGGACTCCAATATTATAACCCCATTGATGATTCAAGCCCGCTCCCTACTTAAACAAAGAATTAACCCCATTTTCCTTCAACATCTCAGAGGCCATCAAAATTTACCAGGATTCCTCTCTAAAGGAAACAATTTGGCTGACAAACTGGCCTCTCAGCCTCAATGTAATACAGTCTCAGAAGCTACACACTTCCACTTACTAACTCATATAAATTGGAGGGGCCTTAAACATAAATATCCCCATGTGCCAGTCAAGGACCTTAAAAAAATTGTCTGAACTTGCAAATCCTGTCAGCCTTTCCTCCAGGTACCTCCTCTTCAAACTACAGGAGCCAATCCTCGAGGACTATGCCCTAATCACCTTTGGCAGATTGACGTTACTCAGTATTCTCCATTTGGAAAACTTAAATATATTTTTCTCTCAGTTGATACTTTCTCCCATGCTTGCTGGGCATCAGCACATGCTGGGGAAAAACTAAACATGCTATTAGCCATATGCTTCAATGCTTTGCCACCCTTGGATTGCCAGATCAAATCAAAACCGATAATGGTCCCTGCTTCGTAAGCAGGACTTTTATAGATTTCCTCCAAACCTGGAAAATCTCACTTTCCACAGGCATCCCATATAACCCACGGGGCCAAGCCATCATGGAAAGATATCATCAAACTCTCAAATCTCAATTACAAAAACAAAAGGGGGAATCTCTACCCCCACATGACCAACTAAAAAAGGCATTATTAACCCTAAATATTTTAAATTTTTCTAAAGAAGATAGACACTTGTCCCCTTTTCAAAAACATTGGACCTCAGCTGTCACCTACAGCTCCATCTGGGTCAAATGGAGGGACCCATTAACTGGGGCCTGGAAGGGACCAGACCCCCTCCTCACAGCAGGGAGAGGATTTGGATGTGTCTTTCCTCAAGAGGAAAAAAGACCTATTTGGGTACTGGCAAGAGACTTAAAATATTTACCCCAACAAGGGGATGATAATAATCAATTCTCCAGGGAGTGTCACACCCCTGAGAACTATGCCTCTGTTTCTTCCCCAGGAACAACTGAAGGTGTGGATGCTACTAGACCTGAATGAAGCCAGAAAAGCTCCAGAAAGATTTACAGAAGAGGAGTCGGGACTCCTAAGACAACCTGCTGTAGACGAGCTTACATGGCTTTTTATCCCACCTTCTCCCTCCCCTTGGACCCCTCCTTCTTCTTGCTCTTTACCCTACCTTCTCCCTCCCCCTGAACCCCTCCTTCTTCTTATCCTCACTCTCAGGCCCTGTGTAATTAATAAGATTACACAATTCATTCACCAACAGCTTGAGGCAATTAAACTTCGTCAGGTCAAGGCACCACAGGTTTGTGACTCAAAGACAATGGTTTTTCCACTTACTGGCTATTCACCTAACATCCCTCCCCCGCCCTCCATCGAACCAATGACGGGTAAGATCTCAGACAGGCTGAGACAACCTAAGACAGGGTGTGGAGTGGTCAATGGGCTAGAGGCATAGTGCTCAGAGACGGTAAGGTTCCCAGAGGGGAACAACCTAGGACAGGGGCTATGCCATCCACCATTCTTACAAAAACAAAAGGGGGAGATGTTGGGCCCTGCCCAGTGTGAAGCCGAGTGGTTAGACCAGCCAATCTTGGCCTACTCCCGGTAAGGCCTAGTCGAGCCTGAGTAGAGTTTTGCAACCTGCCCTTGACTCAGCAACTAAGCTGAAACTGCCTCCACCCAGCTGCTGCTGACGTGATGAAATACTATTGGCCCTTATACCTTTCTCTCATCCCCTCTTCCCGCCCCCTTCCTCAAAGTATATTGGCCCTTATACCTTTCTCTCATCCCCTCTTCCCGCCCCTTCCTCAAAGTATATTGGCCCTTATACCTTTCTCTCATCCCCTCTTCCCGCCCCCTTCCTCAAAGCATATAAATACCTCCCCTGACAATAAACGGAGAGATTTTTCCGCCTTAGACGGTCTCCGCGACTCAATGTGGTTTTTCTCCCCGGTGTTTTAGTGGGGGGAGGGGTTTGAGTCGCCGACACCCGCCTTCTCGCTCAGCCTCAAGAGAAGCGGCTGGTCCGGTTCTCTCTCTCTTCTCCTCTACCTGCCGGTGGTGGAGGGAAAAAAACCCCGGCAAGAACGCAGTCGAAAGCATTCGGAACTTTCCACGTGTGCATGTACTCAAGCATATAGGCACGCATATTCCCTATCAGTACAGCGATGGTGACTCTCCATCTCTCACAATCCTTTCTCCAATCTTGTATATCCCCAGCTTTGCTCATAACACCCAGTGGAAAATGAGAATATATGGCTGTCAAAGAAGAGGGCTCAACCCACTGGGTTCACTGGGTTGAACAGAAATAATTGCTTTTAATCACCCAGCCCTTTTTGAAGCAGAATCTAATAGTGAACACTGCTCATAGAGATATGGAGGCAACAAAGATGCCCGGAAGTTATTTCACCAATTTGATGATCCAAGCTAAGGTGTAAGATTAATTCAGTCTTTTATCAGGTACTGCAGAATCTGCTTAGAAACACAAATGCTTAAAACTCTAGTAATTGTCAAGTTCAAGAAGGTCATTAGTATATTGAATTCAAATGCCCTAACTTTATCGACTCTTTCCTTATGTATAAAGAATCCAATTTCTCACTAATTGTGAAATGTTAAATCTACTCATTATGAGGTATTTAATGAGCCATCTTAAGTTTAAAAATATTCCTGAAGAAAATATTTTCAAATCCTTGCATGATGATTTAATCTAGTTAATGACTGAGGTATATGTCCCATGGGAATGGGTTCAAAATACAATAAAATCTGTTTTGTTTTGTTTGTTTTATAAAACATTATCTTCGTGAAGAGCTAACAGTTTACTGGTTTAAAAAGTATGTCCTTGACTGTTTGTATCCTCAAACTTATCTGGATAATGCAAGTAATAGCTAACGATTGAACGGTCTTTAGGCCCTTAGAAATGCCATCTCTGAGAGGCAGGTCAGTGCATTGGATAAGAACAAAAAACCAGCACTAGGGACACCTAAAATCTTAAATGGTGACAAACTGACCTCAGGTGGTGCAAGAAGAAACAGAAGCAGAATACACCCTCAAATCTATTGACAATATCTAAACACAAGGTGCCAATGAAGTGCATTTAAAAATTTATAAAATTCAAAGTGCCAGAAGTGGAAGCAGATTAGAGGGAAAGGTTAAAATTTGAAATCAGGCCTAGAGAGATGGCTTAGCAGTTAAGACACTTGCCTACAAAGAATTAAGACCCAGGTTCGATTCCCCAGTACCTATATAAGCCAGATGCACTAGGTGGCACATGCATCTGGACTTTGTTTGCAGTGGCTAGAGGCCCTGACATGCCCATTCTCATTCTCTACTTGCCTCTTTCTCTTTCTCTCTCTCTCTCAAATAAATAAATAAAATAAAAAATTTGAAATTAGTAGTAATTTTGATCAAAAATCATGTTAGGAAGCAGCAAGTAATATCTAAAATGTTACCTGAAAAGAAGAGTCAGGAGCCGGGTGTGTTGGTGCACAAATTTAATCCCAGCACTCAAGAGGCAGAGGTAGGAGGATCACCATGAGTTCAAGGCCATCCTGAGCCTACCTAGAGAATTCCAGTTCAGTCTGGACTAGAGTAGAACCTTACCTTGAAAAACCAAAGATAAAAAAAAAGAAGATTCATACCTACAAGGCATGATTTCACACTTGGTTGAATAGGAAAGACATAACCAACTGACTTAATGCATCAAAGGTGGTCTGCAGAAGGTTTTGCTCACAAGGATGGAAACTGTGTCTGGATCAATCACCACAAAATAGGTCCTGGACTCTAAATGACTCATCCAAGCTTTTGTCAGATCGCTTACGTGAAGAATAGATTGTACAGAAATGGGCTACAGGCCCTGCAAATTCAAAACCTATCCAAAATTTTTAAGCATGGAAAAGGCTATGTTCTTATACTGTACTTTAAAATTTATACTCAAGATAAAAATGTGAGTAAGTGTCCTAATTTTACTATCAAAATGTCAGCTCCTCCACTGATGTATCTCTGGCAAAAGTATATGGGCCTCTGGGTGCTGCAGAGATGGTTCCATGGTTAAAAGCACTTCTAAAGAAGGATCTAAAGAAGCCTAAGACTGCCTGAGTTCAACTGTCAAGCACCAATGTAAACAGTTAGGCATGGCCACACAGGCCCGTAACCCCCAATCGCAGGCACTCACCAATGCGGCAAGCTCTGGAATGTGGAAGACTCCATCTTAAAGAAAATAAGTGAGGCTGGAGAGATGGCTTAGTGGTTAAGGCGCCTGCCTCCTAAACCTAAGAATGCTGGTTCCAATTTCCAGCAGTTCCAACCTCCAGGTACCACGTTTAGCCAGATGCAAAGTGACGCAAGGGTGCAATGCCGCACTTGACCACAAGTCAAGGGGGGCACATGCATCTGGATTTCATTCGCAGCAGCTGAGAGGCTGCTGGTGCACCCATCTCTATCTGTCTTCCTCTCCCTCTCTCTCTGTCTGTTTCTGTCTCTCTCCAAAAAGAAAAAAAGAAAATAAGTGGATGAATAATAGAAGAAGAAAATCCAGTGTTCTCTTCTGATTTCCAAATGCATACTCAAGGGGTGTGTTGATCTGCACACACATGCATACACTGCTGCACACACGCTACCACATATACATGCTGCACATGTGCACATGCAAAATAAAAAGTACTTGCCTCTCTTTTACTCAATAACACAGAACTATTGAGAAAGAAGGTGCTGATCTTTATAATTGCATTGTTTTGATGTCCAAATTCTCATGGAGAAAGAGCAAATAAGAATAAGAGATAATTGCTAAATACACATTTCCTTCAATCCTCTAAGTTTTGTTCCTGAATCAATTCAAATCACCAGGAGTACATGCAAAGACTATTAGACTAACTTCACAGGCCAACTTAATGGATGGCTTTTTATTGAGAAGATCAAAGGTTGTTATTGCTTATGAAATTGCTATTGAAAATCTATCCAGTATATTGTATAAAGATCATATGTAAAATGTATCAGAAGCAAGCTTAGTACAAGAAAGATGTCATGCTCCCTTTATAAACAGAACTGGCCTGGTAGACAATAGACAATATTAAAATGTTCCATGGTGGTAACCCAGAAAGTTCAAAACAAACAAATTTGCTTTATGTCCTTGTCCTGGAATTTGAGGAGAGGAAAATATAGATGAAGAAATACTGGAATTAATCACCCATTAATTGCCAAAGTTGGAATGATAGCTACAGCTTCACTATTGATTGAATTTTTTATGGATGTATGTGATTCATGTTCAGCCTATTAAAAGTTCTTTGTGCCATAACCATGCTATGAATTTACCAACTTCCATTGCATTTTCCTATTCCTGGGTATAAAAAAAAAAAGAACACAATTTTGCAAATCTACCATTAAATTGATGTTTCTCTCCTTGAGTTGCTGGGCAAGTGTTAAGTGCTATTTAAAAAAAATCACTATTAGTGTTAATAATAATGTTTAAGTTCTTACTGTAAGAACTCCTTCTGGTCTTCATTTTCTAGGAAATAAGCAAAGGTTTTGAGGGATGGGGCACTTCACTCCCTAATGGACATCTACTAGACTCTCTCTTGCTGCCCTGGTCACCTTAGACAAAGGATAGACAAATAAAAAACAATCCTGATGGCCCTTAGGCCAGTACTGTCCCTCTTGAACATGGCATGGACATCTTGAGAAAACTACACAATGATTACAACTGATGAGCCTGGATTCTGAGGGCACAGCTTCAGCCAGAGATGCTTGAAATAATTCCTACCAGAAACTTTGCTGTCACCGTCCTCAATGAACACTAGATGACCATGAAGACATTTCCACCTAGGTCAGAGAGGGACTGCTCCCTCTGGTTGCCAAAGAGAGACTGCTTTTACTGGTATTAAAGAAAAAATGTGACTGGTCCAAACACAAACTTTCATGGCTGTGGCTGGTGCTAAGTAGCCAAACCTGTGATTGGTCCAAACATGCCTTCTTTAGCCATACAAACAGGGGGCTCAGGCTCACAGAGTAAGTTATCTGGGAGAAAGTCACCTGTGCTGCCTTTCCTGGTGCTGCAGTATGAGACCAATAAAAGCCTTATCTTGGACACAAGATGAGTCATCTCTATCATACCTGCAAACACCCAGGAAACATTACAGAGGAAGTGATGGACTAAATAAGAGTGTTGCGCTCACCGGCAGCCTGAGAATCTCTTCCAGGGAGATGGCAGTAGACACTGAGGAGGCTCACAACTCATCAAAGCAGAAAATCAGAGGCTGGTTGGAACTCAGCCTTAAAAGAGACCTGTGCCAACCCATCCAATACTCAAGGAACATTGTGGAAGTGGGCGTGGGAAGAATGTAGGAGCCACAGGGAGGGAAGGTGTGTTTTGAGGCATTGTCTCCCACAGAGATTGACTGGTGTATTCATAAGTACACAGTGAATACCAATAATCCTACTGAGGAGGTCCTCAGTGAAACGGGTACAGGGGATGGGAGTAAAATGTCCATACAACAAAGTTCTCAATTTTAAAAAGCCAGGGCTGGAGAGATGGCTCAGCTCTTAAGGCACTTGCCTACAAAGCCAAAGCATGCAGGTTTGATTTCCCAGGACCCACGTAAGCCAGATGCACAAAGTGGTACATGCGTCTGGAGTTTGTCTACAGTGGTTGTAGGGCCTGACACACCCATGTTCTCTCTCTCTCTCTCTCTCTCTCTCTCTCTCTCTCTACATATATATATATATATGGTGTGTGTGTGTGTGTGTATACATTTCTATCTCTAGCTCTCAAATAAATAAATACATAATAAAATACTAGAAAAAGACTTTTTTGTTGTTGGCTTTTTGAGGTAGTTTTCCACACTAGCTCAGACTGCCCTGGAATTCACTATGTAGTCTCAGGGTGGCCTTGAACTCATAATGATCCTCTTACCTCTGCCTCCTGAGTGCTGGGATCCCGGGAGTCCCCCTCTCTTTTTTCCCTTTTTTTTTTAAAATCTTTTCATTTGTTTTATGAAGCCTGCAGCCCCTTTGAATCGCCACCAAGAAAAAGACATTTTAAAAAATAAATAAAAGACTTCGCTTGGGGTTGGGAAGATGACGCAATGGGTGTGGCAGTTTGAATGTATGCCCACCATAGACTCAGGTATTATATTTAAGCTTCTAACTTGGATCTCCCTCTGCCTGGCTAGAGTACGTGTCATTGTGAGAATATCCTGGGGTCCAGCCCTAAGGTGTGCTTGGGGCAGATCTGATTTCCAGGTCAAACTTATACAGAGCAGTGTGAGGTCTGGCAGGAGCCCTGCTGTCTGCTGCCAGTTTTGTACTTGTTGCTCTTAGTGTTTGCTGGCTGGTAATGGCTTGTTTCTGCTTGGATGTATGAAAGAAGCTTCTTACATCACTGGTGTAACTTCCTCCTGGATTTGTAAGCTTGAAATAAAACCCTTCCTCTCCTAAACTGTGCCTGGTTTGGATGTCATGCCAGCAACTGAAGCTGTCTACTACAGCGGGTAAAGCATGTGCTACACAAGCACGGGGATCTGAGCTCAGATTCCCGGCACCCAGTAGACACCATATTCAGGTAAACTGGGAAGGTTTAGCAGCCTATTAGTAACACCAGAGCCCAGGAGGCAGAGACATTGGGTCTCTGGGCAAGCTTGCTCGCTAGATGAGGCAAATGATGAGCTCTGGATTCAAATAAAAGACCCTGATATCTCCATACACGGGTGGAGAATGTTCAGACTCCCAATGTTAACGCCTGGCCTGTATACAACAGCGTGCACTTGGTCTTTTACTAACACAGCATGAGTTGATGACACAAAGCAAAGCAGCCATGGTCAAGGCAACAGAACAATGTTGGCAGTGGCAACTGAGCAGTCAGAAGACAGCAGTGAAGGCAGTGAGTTAGTTAGCCTATGCTGACTTGGAGAAAAAGCAGCTGAAGAACTCAAGACCAATCAGGGAAAGAAGAAGGCCAAGAGAGATGGCACGAAAGGCTGCCAAGAGCCAGTGGAGAGAAGCTGTAGGCCTTGCTTGCTGGAAATTTTAGAGAGCTGTCACATTTCTAGGGCCCCAGGGTCTCAGATACCCCAGGACAGAACTATAATACAGAGCTAAGGAAATCTCACTACCCAGACCTTCACAACAGCTGCAACATTTATAGGGCTAAGTGCTTGTGACAGCTAACTGTGGTTGTCAACTTGACAGGATTTAGAATCACCATGGAAACACACCTCTGAGCTGGCCTCTGAGGGATTTTCTAAGTTATGTTCATTGAGGTGGGAAGACCCATCCTAACTGGATGGCGCCACTCCATGGGCGAGAGTCCCGAACTGAATAAGCAAGGAGAAAGCTAGCTGACCAAGGGCATTCTTCAGTCTCTGCTTCCTGACTGTGGACTGAATGTGACCAGCTTAGCCGCTTCATGTTCTGCTGCCATGCCTTCTCACCATGGTGGATGGCATCCCCTTAAACTGTAAGCTAAATAACCTTTCTCCTTAAGTAGCTTCAGTCAGGTATTTTGTGGCAGCCATGAGAACAGTAACTAATTACAAGGTCCCATCCCATGTTGCAGTGCTGCTGGGATAAAGCACTTGACCAAAAGCAGCCGATGGGAGGAAGTTGTTTGTTTAGTCTTACAGTCTCAAGGGGAGATATCTCCATGACAGCAGAGGAAAGTGTAGCATGAGCAGAGGCTGGACATCACTTTGGCCACAGCAGGTGGAAAACAGCAACAGGAGAGTGAACCTGACTCTGGTGATGGGGAACTGACTTTAATACCTCTAATGCCATCCCCAACAACACAACTGCTCCACAAGGCTCCACCTCCCAAATTGCCACCAGCTGGGGATCAAGCATTTCAGAACACATGAGTTTATGGGGTCATGGGATCCATACCACCACAATACGAGAGGCCTGAAAGAGGATTGTAAGGCTAGAGGACACCACCCACTGCTGCTCCCATCAGCCCACTGCACAGCTCACTCCAGATGGACACTGAGAAAAACAAAAACTCCTTAAGAGAAGCACCTGAGAGCCTCTGCTTGGCTGTTGTGTAGCAATTTCCTCTGAACTGACACATTGCACCATAGAAGGAAACTCCTTCGACTCTGGGAAGTAAATAATTCAGAGTCTCAGGAAGTTCCTGCAATTACCAGATTCATAAGACCCTCACCTTCCCAGGGTTACATACATGCTAACAACGACAGGGGAAGAGAGACTTGACAAGCTGTCTGCAAGTTCTTTAGGGAGCTACAGGGATGCAGATTTCTAGAGTCATCTCCATGCATTTAGTGACGTAGCTGTCTTTGAGTCATTCTTACCCCCATGACTAACCCCTCTGCCATGCTTCTGTAAGTAGCCCCAATAAACTCACTGGTTCATCAAACTAGACTTCAATGGAATCATTTCTTTGGTCTGACATCGGTGACCTCTCTGAAGGTAACTTTTGTAAAGTTTTTAAAGAATAAATTTTTGTCCACGTCGCCCTAGGAAACGTCACACAATATTGCCTATCTATGATTTCAGCTAGAAATAAAATAAAAGGACCCCAGCCAGTTGATAAGTGAATGGCTTACACCTGCAGTTCTAGCCAGTAAAATTTAAATAAAACAAATTCATTCAATCTAAGTATTTAAAAACATCCAATGTTACCTTTGCATTCTCTTACTCTGTTTCAAAAACCAGGGGACACATAACAAGATGCCAACATCCTAAGATGGATGGAGTCCCTAGAGCATTTTGTGGATAAAGATCAGAACCAGGACTGGGACCAACTGAGGCAACGTGGAGATGAAAATAAGAGAAGAAGACCTCTGTAGCTCAAGTTCTCCTTTATTCAGTCAGACTAAGGGACAAAGCAGGACAATAGTCTATCCTGCCCACCCCTCCCCCCGCCCTGGGAATGGGAGACTGTCGTGTCCAGACTTGGCTGCATTGGGTTTTAAAGGACCAGAGGTGGGAAGATGCAAACTGGGAGAAGAATGGGGAAGCTGGGAAAGTTAAAAATGGAAATAAGGTCATCTCCTTTGCTGATTTGTTTTGCAGGCAGGCCTGAGGTCAGGCCTGTCTCTTTGGGTCAACATGTCCTGTAACTTTGGGTGAGTTATTAACCCTTCAGTAGAGGCCTCCAAACACCTATACTTAATATGTAGCTTGTTTGTTTAAAAAGCAAAACTGTTTACAATAATGAACCACTGAGATTTCACAGTTTTGTTATCAAACCTAGGCACTTCATTACTGACACGTCCCTGTGAAGTACTTGAATCATAGAAATTAAAAATTTCATTAAAATCCTACCTTTTGTTCTTGATTATAGTCTCAGGTATCTTTTTTTTTTTTTTTTTCAAGGTAGGATCTCAATCTAATCCAGACTGACCTGGAATTCACTCTGTATTCTCAGGGTGGCCTTGAACTCACAGCGATCCTCCTACCTCTGCCTCCCGAGTGCTGGGATTAAAGGCGCGCACCACCACACCCAGCCCCAGGTATCTTTTTGACTTATTATTCCAGTGAACAGGATTGGAAACTGTGGGAAGTTCTGTAACTTCGTCTTTATGTGATCTTTTAAAAAAAATATTGTGACAGAATGAATGTGACATAAAATTTACTCTGAGCTATTTTTGCCAGTACACTTTGGTAGCATTAGGTACAATCACATTGCTATCTAATCAAACTATGTCCACCATCCATTTCTAGAACTGTTTTCACCTTGCAAAGTTGAAATTCTGTACTCATTAAATAATAACTCCCAATTCCCTCTATCCCTAGTCAATACTCTTTTACTTTCTGTTTCTGTGTATTTCATGACATCAGGTTTTTCATATAAGTGGAATCATGTATTATTTGTATTTTCTGACTGATTTATATTACTACCGATTCTCAGTTTTTCTTTATTGTACTGTATGCCATAATTCCTTTCATTTTAAGGCGAAACAATACTCCATTGATGCATAGATTATACTGTGTATTCATCTATTGGCAAACACTTGGTAGCTTCCCCCTTTTGGCTACTGCGAATAATTCCTCTATGGACATAAGTGTGCAAATCTGTCTGCAAGTCCTTTCTCCAAGACCTTTCATTTCTTTTGACTATGCTCCCAGAGCAGAATTGGTTTGTATAGTAGCCTTGCCTTTTTGCATACCTACTTACAGTGCGCGGGGATTCTGGTCTTTCCATATCCTTGCCAATGTTTCTTATTTGGCATTTTGACAGTAGTCACCCTAATGAGTGTGAGGAGGTATCACACTTATGGGGCTTTGACTTGCATTTTTCTAATGATTATTTGATGTTAAGCATCCTTTTATGTACTTACTGGCTACTTGTATATTTTCTTTAGAGGAATACCTACTCAAATCCTTTGGCTTTTCTTCATTGGGTTGCTTGGATTTTTCTACTTGTCATTTTTGAGTTTCTTGCACAGTGCTATAAAGCAGTTACCTGAGTAACTAGCTCTCTCTTCATCACATCCCTCTATATTTCACTCAGAATTACTCCATTTCCCCAAATATGAATGCACAGGAGAGCTACTTTTATGGTTAACATAGGCTTTACCCTTATGTGGGTAGAGCTAGGACATATAATTTCACTGAAGATAAAAACTAAGTTACAATTTCTCTCAGGAAGAATGATGAAATTTTTCAAAGAGAAAAAAAAAAAAACAGAGTTTGTGATTACATCATGATGTAGGTCTCATGGGTCTGGGGCTAATATCAGGCCAAAATGTAGGGATCACCAGAAACAAATGACTCAACCTCAGCCAATTAGTATCATTTTGACACTAAGAAGAAAAGCTGAATCGGAGCAAAGGCTGCTAGCATTCCCAGCCCTCCTTCTACAGGATGAAACCATGTGAGGCGCCTTACTTGGTAATTAGATACTTTCTAGTCCAATTTAGAGAATTAAACCCATCGATTTAGGTTAGGATTGGGATAGTTTGCTGCTTTCTTGTTTCAAGACAAAGCTCAAGTTGCTTTCACTGAGCTCCCCACAGGCACACATGCCACGTGGGAACCGACTTCTGTGACCATCCCCGCCATGACAAGTAGCCGTGCTTCATCCTTTTCCCCTGGAACTCGGCTCTGCTTTGTTCTATGGCTTATAGATGCCTTGCAGTCTTTCAGAATGGAGGAAAAGGACAGACTGTCCACACAGGACATGATGGACAGGGGCAGAACCAAGCTCAAGAATCGCCTCCTGGGCTGGAGAGAGGCTTAACGGTTAAGGAGCATGCTTGTGAAGCTTAAGGACCCAGGATCGATTCTCCAGGTCCCATATAACCACATGCAAAAGGTGGCACATGCATCTAGAGTTTGTTGGCAGTGGCTAGAGGCCTTGGCATGCCCATTGTCCCTCTCTCTCTCTCTCTCTCTCTGTCTCTCTCCCTCTCTCTGTCTCTAATAAATAAATAAAAATAAAATCTTTAAGAAAAAAATTAAAAAAGAATCACTTCCCTGCTAGGTGTTTGGTAGGCTGTGTGGTATTGACTGATAACAAGAAGGACTCATCATGCAAGAGAAAGGAAGCCTTATATAGCCTTTGGGCTTAAGTGAGCACTCGGGTCACTAACAGGGAGATGGGATGGTCATCCAGAGCACTGATGGGCTCTAGTCACTGCAGGTGAACACTCCTTACTCAGATAAAATCTAAAGGCTGAGAACACTGACTCACCAACCAACAATCCCTTCCCCTTCGGTCTGGCTCTCCTCAGTTCAGCCACCAAAAAAAAAAAAAAAAAAAAAAAAAAAAAAACTTGCCTCTCAGTTCACCCTTTGTTCCTTTCATCCATTCCAGCTCCCCCTTGTTCCCTTTCCACCAGCCCTAGAGAATCCTGTTTAAAATGGGGAAGGTTAGCAGCCTCGGTTAATGCTTGCTCCCTTTCCATCTGACTATGAAAAGCATGCTTCCTATGATGCTGAGAATCTAAACATCAAAAGCCATGAGGAGCTACTTTTTGATTCTGTCTAGCATACCACCCTTCATTGGTAAAGTGAATGCAAGTGTGAATAGAGTGGTCACCTGGCATTATTTCAGAAAAGATATGCCCATACAGGTAGTTACCACAAGAACTTCTATTATTCATATCTCAATCAACATTTGAAAGTTGTCTAATTAGTGCAGGAAGTGGCAGGAATGGGCTTTTTGTGGCAAGTTAAATAGCATAATGGCTGGTAAGCTCTGCAAAAATTAAAGCCATTTAAGATATATTGGATTGGCTAAAGTGTTTGAGAGGTAAGTCTTATAAAAATAGGTTATAAATCTGGGCATGATGAGACATGCCTATAATCCTAACACTTGGAGGCTAAAACAGTAGGAGACTGAGACACTGTCTCAAAAAAAAAAAAAAATCAAGAAAACAACACCAAAAAAAAAAAAAAAAAAATCTCCACAGTGCCAAGCCCACCCCGCAAAAAATAAATCAGATATACAAATTCACACAGGATTGTGACTTAACTTACTGAAGATGGTTTTAATGTGATGATTCACAAAGGGTCTTCAAAGCCCTGTTGAGGTGACTTCCATCTGACTAATGCCAATACTAAGCTTCCTCTGAGACAATGTCATGTCTATATGCCAGACACTCTGGAATTTTTCATGGAAGGTTATAGAAATTGTTCTGTGTCACCTCCAGACAGAAGTTCTCTACTGAAGGCCCGTGTGTATAATAGAAATTGACCTAAGATGTGTTTTCTTGAAACCTGGCAGCAAGGATGAAGTACATGCTAATCTGCACTCCCACTAAATTCCCCTGGAAGGTTCCTTAAAATCGTGAGTGGAGTCCAGTATAATGCCCCATGCCTGCAATCCCTGCACTCAGAAGAGTGCGGCAGTTGGATCATGAGACAGAAGCCAGCCTGCGTGGGCTACACAGCAAGACTGCTACTCACTAACCTCCAAGCATACATCATAATTAAAGCATTTGCTTTGTAGCGGCCCCCTTAGTAGTACATCCACTGCTTACTCCACGGTTTTTCATTCAAACTCTACCAAGTCTCTCAGGACTCAGCTTTCTTTCACCTTTCTCTATGTGAGGGAATCGCTCAATGGACTCCATTCCATGTAGCCCTGCAGGAAGTGCATGAGACTGAGTGAGGCAGCACTATGTCAGTGCTCACAGACACACAGATCCCTCTGCAACTGCAGTGACAGGCTGGCTGGTAGAAACTTTCTGGTGCTCCCTATGGCTCTATTTGCTTGGGCTCAGTGACATTTCTTCTGTGAGGTCCTGCCAGCTCTCTGAGATTCTGTTCTGGAAGCAGCACACAAAGTCTTCAGACACACCTGTTGTTATGTATTGTCTTCCCCGGTACAAAGTTAGCCTGAGAGGGGACATCAAGGTGAGGATGCCTCTCATTCCTGCTTGTTCAGTGGGGATAGTCAAACCCACATTGCACTGCTTCTCTTCGGACTCCTTCCAGGCTCTCAGTTGGGGGAATACTACTCAGTCCCCTAGCCTCATCCCTGGTTCTCAGCCACCTTATATTCATCCATTATTTATCCCCCTTGAAAGACAGGCTATACTTAAAAAAAAAAAAAAAGAGTTAAAGTGTTTTCTTCTCATTTTTCTTAACATCAACAATGAATACCAGAATCTAGCAACTACCAAAGTGAGGAACAAGAAATACAAAAGAAGAAACTTTTGGTGTCTGTTCTAAAATTATTAGGAAATCATAACTATCATGTCTGATGATGGGTCTTTTGCTTGATGAGAATTTTATGCAGGTGTTACGGGGCTGTTTTCTGACTGAGTTGAGAGACTATAAAAGTGTTTCCTAAAGTAGATATTCATCTAATTTCCCTGGTTCCCCCCCCCTTTTTTTCTTTATTCCATCTAGAGGTGACCAACCCATCACTTTTGTCTCTAAAGTAGAAGAGGTAAGGTTGCTACACTTTCGGGATTTGCTGGTAGAGGCCTTGTGGTGCCTGTCCATTATGTTTCCAGATTTGCAAATGAGACAGAGCTGAGCCTTATCTCACAAGTCATGCAAATTAGATGCCATGAAGGCTATTGAAAAGGGAAGATGGTATCATCAGTCTTGCAAGGGCATCTCTCAGATTGACAGCCCCAAGTTTAACCTCCTCTTTTCCTGCACTTGAATTGAATATCTCCACTTGGCCTCCTTAAGAAGCCATCTACTTTACTGAAATGATATTCCAGGGAGACCATTGAGACAGACTCTCACTTGTGTTAACTTTGCTCTCCTAGGCTAAAGGAAACGTGAATGTTTAGGACCGTTTTTAACTGAGAAATTTAATAAATGAAGAGGCTGTAAATTGATCATGTTACTCTCTTTTGTAACCCCTCCTTCCTTCACTGTCATTCCACTGAACACCCTCCTCTTTCCAAGTACACCTTCTGTTTGGACACTTTGTTCGTTTTGTAGTGCTCCATCCTGTATGTCAAAATGTTGATGCGCTCAATATCGTGCAGGTCTTATGGAAGTAATGCCGTGCACTATGAATGACCCGGGCAGTTCATGTCCAGAAGACAGTGCTCCACAGTACTCCTACCCAGCCTGTAGCATTTGTTTTTTTTTTTTTCTTTTTCTTTTTTTTAAAGTATTTTATTTTTATTTATTTGGGGAAGAGAGAGAGATACAGATATAGGCAGGTAGAGCGAGAGAACCGGCATGCCAGGGCCTCCAGCCACTCCAAACGAACTCCAGATGCGTGAGCCCCCTTGTGCATCTGGCTTACATGGGTCCTGGGGAGTTGAACCTGGGTCCTTTAGCTTTGCAGGCAAGTGCCTTAACTGCTAATCCATCTCTCCAGCCCACTTAATTGTTTTTTCATTACCCTCTTCTGCAGTGCTCCTTGAGCCTTGCTGGGGGGGGGGGTGATAGAGATGTCTCGCTTAATGCTGAGCCCTCAATAGCATCGTATTATAAGCAGTTTGATTATGTCTGAGTCTCTTCACAACCTATTTCCATGTCCATAGAGCAGCTTCTCTTGCCATCAGGAGAACAGCACTAATGTGTTCAGAAGGGTGAAGAGTGTGGAGGTGACTGACGACTGGGAGGAGGAGAGGTAAGCAAGCACCCACTACTTGTAGCTTACACTCAGATGCCTCCACAATGATGAGCTTCTGCCTGTGGCATCCCTTGTTGAGCCCTTCCATCATTTCTTCATTCCCATGATGTCCACAGAATAGTCTATGTGCAGATGCTGCCAGACTTGTTCAGCAATATTTTACCTAATACATTATGACAGCCCAAACTTTAAATTAAATTCAAACTTTAAATTAAATTCTACCCAATACGAGTACATGAGCAATTCAAGGCATCATTTGTCTGGTATATTCACACAAACCAATCATTAGCATCAGGCTCCTCAATCAAGAAGCACACATATGCTTATGACGGAAGACAATTAGGAAACACAACTAGGACCATAAATCATTCATCCTGCAATGATTATTTGTGTTCCAGGGACTATGCCAGGAGCTCAGAATACAGTGTCAAGCCTGACAGAAAAAATTATCAGACTCAAGAGTCTGTAATCTTATTGGGAAGCCACAGAGAAAACACCAGAAAACCAAACATGAACAACTTGACTTCGGACTGAGGTAAGCCCCATGATGGAAACTACATAGGGTGAGATGATGTCAGTGAGTAGTTGGGTAGTTTCACTCTGAGTAAGGTGATCAACAACAGCCTCACCAAAGAGGGATAACACCTGAGAAGGCTCACATGATAAGAAAAAATTAGAGTGAACTAGGATTTAGAACTTTAAAACCCACCGACAAGCTTGGCTAGAGGTGAGCGATGAAGTTAGAAGAGAAAGACCAACAGAGTCATTAAGATTGGTGAGAAGACTGGGTAGAAACCACATCACCCACATTATTTATATCATTCCAAAATTTTTATATCATACTGGTTAATGGTGAGGCAAAGACACAGGTTAGCTGGCAGAAGGAATCACGGTGAGAAACAATGGGAACATAGACTAAGTAGTTTTCCAAAAACTAACAGCAGTATAAACTCTTTAATCTAAAACTAACGGGAAGGGAAGGATGAAGAAAGGTTGATTAATGGATATTAAGTTACATGGGAGAAAGAAGGTCTCGCCTTTGCTTCTACAATACGGTGAGTAGACATGATTATAATGTGCTATGTATACATTTTCAACGTTAGAAGGACTTTGTTTTCACCAGAAAGAAATGATTATTATTTGAGAAAACAAATATGTTTGCCTTGATTTGCACATTATCCATGGATCAAAATATTACATCATACCCACAAATACATAAAATGTATATATCAATCAAAATTATTTATATGTATGAATAAGTACATATATATGTATAAAGGGTGCTGAAAGAAACATATTGAAGTGTTTTCTCTCTACTAGGAAAATTTTAGAAAATATATGTTCTTGGGACCAAAAACTATGGAAGCAAAAAGTAGAGAGCAAGAATGTTGATAAGCCTATTAACATAAACAAAGAAATGCAAGAGTAACTTCTAGAAACCAGCGCTTCAGTGTTTTATGCTTCCCCCAACTTCTTTCAAGAAAAAAAGATCAATGATTACAAGGCAAGTGCTTAAAGGCAAATTCAGTTAGATAAAAAGAATTTGACAATGGAACTCTCTTTATAGGAGATGAAAGAAACTCTCAAAAGAAGAATTCTACCACTAGGGAGAGAAAAAAAACAGAGTTAAATTTAGTCTTGTTGGAATCCACCTTTAGCTTGATTAATTGGTTAATCAAAGTTTCTATTTAATTTGAATTTCTTATCAGATCAAAGCAAAACCTTTCATGGATAGTGCCTGATCTATGTAAACAAAATTTCCATGGCCTCTTCCCTTTATGAAGGATTCTGTGGTATAGGGATTCTATTTTCAACCAAGATGGAAAAATGAAGCCCATATTTTTTTTTTCCAGCTAAAATCCCACAAGGAAGTAGGCTCAAGACAGATTCAGATTATATTTACAAGAAATAAAACCAATGAGATGTTGCTAGTGGATCCAATACAATGCAAAAAAACCAAAGGAACAAAGGCCAATTCTTCAGCTTTGGGTTTGAGAGATGTTATAGTAACCTTCACATTACTTGACAAAACACCGGACCAAATGAAGCTGGTGGGAGAAAAAGGTTGATTTTGGCTTCCAGTCTTGGGGGCGTTTCTTGACGGTGGGGGAAATCATGGCACAATCAGAGGACATCACTTCCTTGCCACAGCAGGTGGAGACAGCAGCAAGAACGTGAGCTGAGCTCTGGCCAGGGAAAAGCTGGGCTGTAACACCCCAAAGCCCACTCCCAGAAACACACCTCCTGCAGCAAGGCTCCACCTCACAAACGGCCACTTGCTGGGGACCAAGCATTCAAAACACATGTGTTTATGGGGCATATCTGATTCAAACCACCACAAGCGACAACAGAGTTGTTTCTGAAATGAAGGGCCTCAGGAGCCATAGCCAGTCCTTAGTCTTGAAGGAGTCCAAGTTCTGACAGGCTTAATGAAGAGTAGAAACTTCCTGAGAGCAGAGATCATATGATGCCCCATCTATGTCCAGTGGCTAAAATTGTGGATATAAAGTGGATGTGTAGAGTTGTGCTAGAATCCAAAAGTTTACTAAGGAACAATGTGGTAAGTAAGTCAAAGGACTCAGCACAGACAACATAGCATAGCTGATAAACGCTTTCCTACAAAGATGTAAAATGTTAGCATTGCAGGCACTAGCATTTGAGTGGTTTGCTTGGTACCAGTTTTAGGCTATTGTGTGTATTACTTTTATTACTCAGATCCATACTCCTTATTTTTCAGTAGAGGAAACCAAAGATATGAGGTAGACAGCCCCAAAACCATATGTGGCAAGTGGCAGAGCCAAAACTTACATCTTAAAACAGAACCACTGGCTTTACTATAGAGCAATGGTGAATGATTCTGGAATTCGTCATTTTCCCCAGTGCATCAGAAACTTCCATAGGAGCCAGGGAGATGGCTCTGTGCACAAAACACCAACTGTGCAAGCACGAGTCCCTGCGTTCAGATTTCCAGCACCCACAGAAAAGCTGGAAGCTTTGGTGGGCTTCTGAAATCCCAATGGGCCTCTAGCACAAAGGGCTGTAGAGACAGCAGAATGTTCCCAGAAACTCACAAGCCAGCTAGCCTGGCCAAAGAAGCATGGAACAACTAGAGGCCCTACCTTAAACGAAATGGAAGGTGAGGACCAGCATACATTGTCATCTGACCTCCACACACACTGTGGCCTATGTGCTTCCATACTTAACACACACATACACACGTACACACACTTCACACACAACAGCAACAAAACTTCTGTGGAAATTCAGCTCTTGTGAACGAAAGTAGAATTTGAAGAAGGGTGCATTCCTTCATCTTAACTTAAAGACCTAGACAGCTGCTTCATGTGAGGTATACCTGGACTACTGTATTGGTTATAGGAAGGGCAGGCTCATGGGAAGGTATGTAGAAATACATTTGCTCCAGGCTTTCCTATTACTGGAACAATTCCTTCAAGACTAGGATCTGCAACCCCAAAGGGGCATTTTTATAGGTGTTCCTTACTTAACAAATTTGTCATGTTTCTTCAGAAAAAAGGAACAAATTGAAAATGTGCATGATTAGCCAGCAAACTACAGATCCAAGAAGAAATAATAGTTCAGTTGAAGTACAAAGGCCATCAGGTTGGTGACTGTGGAGGGCTTCAATCACATGTTCCCCCATAGCTTCGTGTGTTTTGAAAGCTTGGAACCCCAGCTGGTGGCAGTTTAGGAAGGGGGTCTTGCTGGAGGAGGTGTGTTGCTGGAGGTGGGCTCTGGAGTGCTATATTCCAATTTCCCCCTTACCAGAGCTCAGCTGACTCTTGCTGCTTCCTGCCAGCTACAGCAGCAAGATATGCCGCCCAGCCTCTGCTCTCCCATCCTTTCCCTGCCATGATAGATAAAACTTCCCCTCAAAACTATAAGCCAGAATAAACTCTTTCCTCCCATCAGCAGCATCTCATCAGGTGTTTTGTCCCAGTAACATGAAAGTAACTTCAACAATGACCAAGGAAGGGCCAGTGTTGTTGTTCAAGTGTAAAGACTTTCTGCTGGAATAATTGCTTCTTACTCAGGGAAGACCAGATTTTATTCTATATAAATCTTCAACCAATTGAACAAGACTCAGCCACAGTATGGAGGGCAATCTGCTTTACTCAGAGTGCACTGACAAATGTAAATTTTATCCAAAAATATCCCCACAGACATGTCCAGAACGTTTGACCAAGTATCTGGCACTGTGGCCCAGAAAACTGACATCAAACTTATCATATTTATATATGCAAAAGAAGGAAACCTGGGTGGCCTCTAATTTTTTCATGGTGCTTCCTTTCCTATGACCCCATCTTCCCCAAAATATAATATAACACAGAGACAGATGGTTAAAAGTATGGGTTTTGGTATCAGATCTGGTCTTTGAATGCTGGCTCTGATTCTCACTCTCTGAAACTTCAAGTAGGTAAGGTCACATCTACTTTCTACCCAAAGGTTTCTCACCTATGAAACTGCTGAGTGTACTTCCAACTCCCAGTGTTACAATGAAATCATGGAAGGAGAACACCACCCTGGCATGTGGTGGATCTTCATAATTCTGCGTGCAGCAGGAAAAGTCATCAGGTCTTTCCCAGACCATGGTGGAAGTAACAATTTTCACTTTGCGAAACAGACAAGGAAAAGCACAATAAAGAACCCAAAGTGTATAATGGGCTTCACTGAACTCCCAAAAGGCAGCCTTGTACTGGGGTACTTTTCTTTTCTTTACACTTAATTGGACCCACGCCATTTAGCACTTATTACGGTTTTCTAAATCACTGTACTCCTCATAACCTCAGATATTCATAGATGTCACCCCATCTCTCTCCTATTTATGCAGTTTCCTTTATCACACAATTTCTCAGAACACCTATATGCATATACACATTGAAATCTCTGAGAGAAAGAGACACTACCTTTCTTTTTTGTTAATTTTGCAGGGATTTAATTTTACATGCTATAGTAATTTCTGACAATGTATACAAACAAAAATATTTTTACTTACAAAAAGTGTATTGATATGGGGCTGGAGAAATGTCTTAGTGGTTAAGGTGTTTGCCTGCAAAGCCAAAGGATCCCGGTTCGATTCTCCAGGACCCACATAAGCCAGATGTGTGAGGGGCACATGCATCTGGAGTTGTTTGCAGTGGCTAGAGGCCCTGGCATGCCCATTCTCTCTCAGTCTGCCTCTCTTCTCTCTCTCTCTCTCTGCTTGCAAATAAATAAATAAAAAGTTAAAAAATATATTTTTTAAAAAAGCGTATTGATAATACTCAAATTATTCAAATTTATGCTATTTCCTACCAGTAGTGTTTTCTCACTATACTGATTATGGCATGAAAATGTAATTCACCGGCACAAAGAACGCAGAATATGTAAGATATACATAGCTTTCTAACTTACTAAGTGTAGAATCCTTTCTGATATGGGCACTCCCCCAGTGAATGTTACACAAATCACTCACATACAAACAAGGCTCTAATTGTTTCAAGTAGAGCAACCTTGTCTTTCAGGTTAAACCACGAGGTTCCCAAGAGTAGGAAAATAATTGCCTCTTTTGCATTCCTCATGGCAGCAGTGTGGTGTGGGAAACAGGGTAGCTCCGTAAATGTGTGCCCATTGATAACAATTATTTTAATTCATTAGCATATCTTTATTATTTTAGGATTGCCTGCTCCATGTCATACATCATCTTAGACACTAGTAAAATCAAAATTAAGTACAGTTCGCACCCTCAAGAACACATAGGCCAGTAAAGAAGAAAAGCAAGTATATAAATAATGGGAATGATGTTCAGCTATTCCTATAATGACATGTTGACAAGACAGTGGAGTGACATAAGGAAGGAAATAATCAGGGCTGAAAGGTGAGGGGACACAGAATGGAGAGAGAAGACTTTACAAAAAAATTGACTATCTGTGTGATATTATAGCAAAATGACACAGGACAGATCATTTGTGAACAATAGAAATTTATTCTAGATGTTGAAAAGTCCAAGATCAAGGCCTAGGAATGACTGTTGTCTGATGATGGCATCTCTCTGTTTGTAGGATGGTGTCTTATTGTTGCATACTCTAGAAATTAGAATGACAGAAGAGATGGAGAATCAATAATTCTTCTGTCCCTGGATAAGGGTGCCAGTGCCATTTATAAACACAGATCTGATCAATTCCCAAAGGCCACACCTCTTAATTTGGTTGGGCTGAGGGTTAAATGTCTACATGGACTTTTGAAGATGATAACATCCTTCAGACAAGTAATAGCAGTGCCCATGGAATGGAAACATGAGCACTGACAAGGCAGGCAAGAGCTGCAAGTGTATGCCAGGAAAAAAAACTAACCATGTCCAAAACCCCACAGATAAAAGTAGCATGTCACTGCACTATGAGAGTTTATGCATGAAATGTATATGGGCTACCATAGGTAGAAAAGGCAGAGCCAAGGAGTCAGGTCATGGTTTGTTTGGTATCTTGCATGCCATGTTCACAAGTTTTAACTATTTTTAAGGTAATGAAGAATCAACAGTGGATTTTGGGGTCTTGGAAACAGTCCAGATTTTGGTGTCTGGGAATCAGGGAATTAAAACCCAGAAATACCATGCTCCCTGCAGGACTGTCACCTTGAGGCCACTGCTGTTCAAAACACCACATGATGTCTTCATGTTCTCAGATCTGACTTCCTAACTGAGACAAATCTCTATAATCTTAGTTTGAGGATAACATAATACCAGGACAGCTGTTACATCCCCACTCTTAGTAGCCCCTTCTGGACTGCTAGTGTCCCTATAGCATGAAGCATTGCTAATTAATATTTTCAGTATTTAAAAAAGATTAACTAAAAGACTTTGGAAACTTGTGAATGACAATGATCCTGTCTGAAACTCTTATGGTATCTGAAGAAGAGATTAAGTCAACAGCATCCTTGGAGATATTTTTGTTTGTTGTTTTAGAAATTATTCCATACTATGAGAGAATATAAAGAAAATAATATGGTTGAAGCATGCTATATAATATATGAAAAAGATTAAGATTCTTGCTGGTAACACCAGAAAATAATGAAAATGTTCTTTGGGGAGAACTTAATGTATGATTTTAAATATGCTAAAAATTGGGCTGGATGGATGATTTAGCATCTAAGGCATTTGCTGCAAAGTCAAAGGACCCAGGTTCGATTCCCCAGGACCCATGTTAGCCAGATGCACAAGGGGGTACATGTGTCTGGAGTTCGTTTGAAGTGGCTAGACGCCCTGGCGCGCCCAATCTCTCTCTTTCCCTCTCTCTCTCTCTCTCTCTCTCTAGGTCAAATAAATAAGTAAAAATATTAAATATGCTAAAAATTATATATAATCCTTTAAGGATTGTTCTAGAACAAACCTCAAAGTGAAGCTATTCACTTGAAACATAACTTGAGATAAGGGTCTAGGCTCTGAAGTATGACTGTCTCCTCCTCCTCTCCTCCTCCTCCTTCTCCTCCTCTTCCTTCTTTCTGTCTCTCTCTCTCTCTCTCTCTCTCTCTCTCTCTCTCTCTCATTCTCTCTCCTACTTATTATTAGTCCTGCTCACAATGTATCATCTCATTGTCACTCATGCAGTGGGACACACATCCCATTTTAGAGTAACATGATTTCAAAGAGAATCTTCAATTGCTGTATAATATAGTTGAAAATAGAAAGCCATCCATGCCAGATTTAAAAAGATGTAACAGGGTCACCCCACTTTATAATGCTGTTGCATCAGCTGCAAGCCTCTGATGCAGTGAAGGAAAAGGAATGCCACTCTGAGAATGACTGGACAAAAGGGAACTCTGTCTAAATGAAATATCCAAACCAAACAGAAAGGAAACATAAAACTCAAAATGACCTAGTTGTTCCCAGAAAACAGCATTTAAAGAAAAGCCAAAACTCCCAGCTAGCTACTACCAAGGGTCTGGCTCAAGAACATCATGTGGTACAATTCTGTAGGCAAGTAGAAGCTGCTGTGTGTCTGGGAATACTTGAGAAGGAAGGGGCTGGAGTCTCCTCGGGTCTTGGAGGGAGGCAGCACTTCATGGGCTACAACAACCCAGGGATTTTTCATAGCTCTGCTAGTAGAGGCATTCACATCCATCAACCCAAAATCATTCGTCATAGGGTCATTGTTAAGAGTTGGGGTTTATAAAGGCTAAGTGTCATTTTTGTGACACATGCATTTATACTAAAGGTTTCTTAATGACTTTCTTCAAACTCCATGATCTAAAAATTTATTTTTATACCATTACCAAACCACTACCAGGGGCACAGTACAGGTATCATTTTAGAGAATCATGTTGTACTAAGATAGCTACCTGGGTTTGTGTTCCACATTTCTCTTCTAGATCTGAGAGGAACAGGGAATGGAGGTCTGGGAGTAGTCACCACAGGTCACAGTCCTCCCGACACTATGTCACACAGGAGGCTCAGAGGTATCTATCTTCCTTTGTGCACAGCTGGAAGGGAATATGAGAGTGAATGGAAAACTAGCTTGAGATGGATGGAGGCAGAGGTGCATGTAGCTCATGGGGGGGTCTTATAGAATGCCTTATATAAGGTAGGCACAGGCTGGATACATATAATGGACTCTTCTGCATCTTCTACTCTAATGAGAATGGGAGTTGGCACAGTGGGCAATAAGGGAATGAAATGAAAATGTAGTTTCATGAAAGGCAGAAAGAAAAAATATAAAAGAGAAATGCCAACTGTGTATAATTCTGGCTGTTGAAAGATCAAGTAAAAGGAAATCCCTGGATCTAGCAACATAGAAAATACTGTTTAGTTTGACAGCAGCAATCATAGTGAAAGGTCAGAGATAGCCTGCTTGGAGTGAACTAGTAGGAGAATGTCATGAACAAGTGCAGAGACTTGAATCCAGGGATCTGTCTGAAAAGGGCTTGATAACAAATATGCCCTGGCAGTCTCTGCCACTGCAGAAGGAAAGAAGCCACCATTTATTTATTTATATAGACAAAGGGGTACGGCTGTGTTCTGATAAAACTTTATGGATGTACAATTTTAAATTTAATATAATTTTTATATTGTGAAACTATTTATGCTCACTTCCCCACCCATTTATAAATATATTTTTTAAAACATTCTGAACTCAGATAATATATAAAATAGATATTACACTGGATTTGGACTGTAGCCATAGCATACCCTTGTAGCAGACCCTTCTT
Organism: Orientallactaga sibirica; assembly: GCA_036365145.1. Classification (NCBI taxonomy): domain Eukaryota; kingdom Metazoa; phylum Chordata; class Mammalia; order Rodentia; family Dipodidae; genus Orientallactaga; species Orientallactaga sibirica. Next base: position 38,787,230 of record JAEOAD010000013.1, read on the forward strand.
TTGAAATGCTTCTCTGTAAGTGGTATTAAATAGATGGTATGGGATCAATAGATCAAGCATGAATGAATACCAGCTGTATGTAGATGGGACCTTTTCTCTCTTGTTTTCTAGTTTAACCCTCTATCCTTCTAACATATGGTTTAATACACAATAAATGCTTAATATACATGTGGTAAATAAATGAATTCCCTTTAGCTCACATCAGACTGGTAAATGCATGCACTGCTTTCCCCTCTGCTCCACAGGCACACACAATTAGAGCAGACAAAAGTTCTTAGCAGTTCATATACTAACCTGTGTGTGTGCTGTGTGTCCATCACTCTTCTGTACCAGGATCAGATGCCTGTCTGGCAGACTGACGTCCTGTCTGCTTGTCTACTTGGCCTTGCTGGGAACCTCCCAGCACTGATGTCTGTCTGCCTGTGCACCCAGACTTGAACCCTACAAGCCCTTCTGAAACTACTTGTCTGGTCTTCAAAAACAGCTGTGCCTGAGTGAGTATGGAGAAATTCTCCACCTTGATCTTTATGGCAATTTTCTTTTATTAAGAATCTTTTTCTTTTATAAAAATGTCTACGTACATAAGGTCTAGATACAAATAAAAAATAAATAAATACACAGTGTGCACTATTATACATAAATGTATGCCCACACAGAAAGTGTGCCTGGGCGTGACCCTCACTTCCTTCTCTTCCTTGAGAAGCCTGCTATCTTGTCTTTCTTAGAAACAGCCTCTGAGCTGCTTTGCCTGATAAAGCCTTGAATGGGTAAGCCCTTTCAGGCTCCTCCAAGGTCTCTGGCAACTATGATGGCTGAGGGAAGAGATAACCCGAGTCTGAGGAACAACAGGATATTGCTTGATCCACCTGCTGACTCTGTAAGTGCTCTGCTACACACAGAACTGGGGTCTGTGTTTTCAAAGCTCACTCAGGGAGACTCAGCCAGGGAAAGGCACAGTCAGCACGGAATTTCCTCCACAGAAATGTCTTAAGGAGCAAACGCTCACATTGCATGTTCCCTCCTCTGAACTCAAATCACTGACAGTGGGAGCCACTTGGAACTGAATCACACACTGTCTGCCCCCACCCCATTCAATTAATGCTCTCTGCCAGATACCTTCTTAGTCTTATCATTCCCTGCACACTCTTTTCCATTCTCCACAGCTTACATTGTAGTCACACTGAATTTGCAGACAATTTTCAACAGCACATATTTATGTTCCATGTGTTTCCTCATTTTGCATCCTACAACCTACCCTCTCCCACTTCTCCCTAACCCCCATCCTTTTCTCTTAAGTTCTACCCATACCCCACTATTCTCTCTCTCTCTCTTTTGGAGACACACACACACACACACACACAGAGAGAGAGAGAGAGAGAGAGAGAGAGAGAAAATGGGCATGCCAGCAGCCTCTCAGCCACTGTGAGTGAACTCCAGACACATGTGCCCCCTTGTGGGCAAGTGCAGCATTGCACCCTTGTGTCACTTTGCCTCTGGCTAAACGTGGGACCTGGAGAATCAAACAGGCATTCCTAGGCTTAGCAGGTAGGCAGCTTAACTGCTAAGCCATCTCTCCAGCCCTCTCTTTGTTTCTTATTCCACTACATTAACAACTATACCAGCATATATATGTTCAAGAGTTAGATGCTGTGAGACCTGAGTGGAGTCAGTTAACCTATCAGAATTCTGCTTTCTCAGTATGCTGAGGATATAGTTCCGTGGCAGAGTGTTTACCTAGCACTCACTAAGTCAAAGGTTCAATCACCAGTAACACTAAATAAATAAATAAATAAATAAATAAATAAATAAATAATATTTTTTTAAAGTTCAAAGGAATGTGGGGCCCACCAACTACAAAAGTCACTGTCTCAAGAATGAATGAATGAATGAATGAGCAAACAAAATACCTACACATTTTCCAAGTTGGTTTGCGTATCAAATGTGATTATGAAGGGCTGGAGGGATGGCTTAGCAGTCCAGGCACTTGCCTGAAAAGTCAAAGGACCCAGGTTCCGTTCCCCAGGAGCCACATAAGCCAGATGCAGAAAGTGGTGCATGTGTCTAGAGTTCATTTGCAGTGGTTGAAGGTCCTGGCATGCCCAATCTCTCTTTCTCTATCTGCTCACCCTAAAATAAATGAAATAAATAAATTTTTAAAAATATGATTATGAATGGGAAACAATTGCCTAAACGACCCACAAAAGACTAGTGCCTTCTGTACCCCACCACACTCAGTAAAAGTCTAACTTTACAACACTTTCACATTTTGTCTTACCCATGTGTTTTCCTTAAGGTATCAGGCCTATTTTCTCAAGAGGAAAATGATTTAAAAAAAAAAAAAAAGAGCAGAATAAAATGGAAGGAATTCTAAGAAGGGATGCCCAAGTGAGTCCTTGTTACCTTCTGCCAGTTTTAGGTGTCTGCACATGGACCCAGCCCAATGGAATAACTGGTGAACTATTGGTGCTAACACTCCAGACCCACAGCACTGCTGCAGTGGAAGGGTCTCCTCTCCAGGTAGTCTCCTCTCAGGGTGATGTCGTTGCTCATGTATAAAAGTACTAATAGGAAGACTGATGCAAAAGGAACGCCTGTGTGAGACAGACAGATGCTGAGACAGATTTCTTTCTTCGGGGAAAAGATGTATTGGAGGGTGAGTATACCATGAAAGAGCATGGTAGGGTCACTGAAGCCAGGTCACTGAAGGCAGATGGGTGAGGGAGGTGCTTTGGGGCGGGGGGAGTGCTCAGCTCACCAAGGACAGAAAAGGTTCTTATAATGTCAGAGAAGGAGGGAAAGTTTTACTCCACGTGACTCAGTCCCGGTGCTAGGAGCCATGGAGACAGTAGAGAGGACTCAAGGCCATAACCCAGATGGACTAGGGTTTCCCTGGCAACCAGGGGGTTTTGTGCTACAGCAGGGGTGGGGTTTGGCATGAGGCAGGAAGACACATAAAGGAAGGAAGCAAGTAATAATTTAAGGTTGGCTTAGCTCAGCTCAGGCCCTGAAAGGGACCACATGCGTTCAAACAACTTATTGTGACAACACAGCCTTGATTTGTAAATTAAAAATAAAACTGGGGGAGGGGCTAGGAATTTAACTCAAGGCTTTGCATATTCTAGGGAAGTACTCTAAATTAAATTAAATTTATAAATAAGATTTTTTGGTAGTATTGGGGGAATGGGGATGTTGAACAGGCTCAGGCTGGCTTCAGACTCATGATCTTCCTACCTCTTTCCTCCTGAGTTCCCAGACTACATGTTTGTGCCATCATACCCAGCTCAAAACTGGATGGCTGTCCTCTTTTTACATTATCAAATCTCTGATGTCTCTGCTCCCATCCATCCTTCTGTCATGACTTTAAATGCCGCTTTCAATGTAATATTGAAATGAACCATATCGCTGCTCCCATCTGTCCTTCTCTCGTGACTTCAAACATCCCCTTTCAGTATGATAAACTATTGAAATGAAGCAGCTTCTTTCTGTTTTACAAAATGGAAAATGTAAAGTTGTTTTGGTGAGCACAGTGTAGTTATGAGTTGTTGATCTCTGTGCAATGGCCAGGCAGATAAATAAGCCCCTCCCTGGATAGCCAAGAGAGTCCTTGGTAAAGGCGTAGGCTCAGGGTTCACCCTTGGTCGTCATTACTGAGGGGCACAGCTCGCCTCCGCTAGCAGTGGCTGGAGTGATTCAGGAAATGAAGTGCTTAGAGTAGGATATTTTCAATTTGCCATGAAAGAGAAACAAGGGCAGGAGGAGCAAGGCAAGAGCTGACAGCCCACAAGTATAAAAATGCTCTCCAAAAAAAAGGAGATTTACCCAAGAAGATGATCACATTGAAAAATCGAATCTCCTCAGGCAAAGCAAACTGTATGCCAGGAAAGGTCAGCTATTCCTCCCAGACTGCAGTTATTGCAACCAACTATTTGTTTTAAAGTGAGTTCCTTGCTGTGTGTTTACAGATTCATTCTCTCTCTCTCTCTCTCTCTCTCTCTCTCTCTCTCTCTCTCTCTCTGACTAAAGAAAGGGAAAAAAAAGCATAAACATCTTTTTCCCTTCTTTGCCTGGAATATTAAATGATGCTTAGCTATTTAGCTATTTAAATATGCTATTTGTACTGAATTCAAAGTGTGTTATCCTGCATATTGGTTGATGTTGAAACACTTAACCAAATGCTTAATGCCCAGAAAAAACTCTGTTGAACCTTAACAGCTGCAGTTTAAAAATAGGTGTTTCAGAAGTTTGTTTTCACTATCTCTAGTTAACTATTGGTCATCCAGCACAGTGTGAATTATGCCTCAAGCAGTCTTTGAGTTGTAGAGGAAATGACTGGATACAAGTGAAGAAACGCTGCCTAGGTTTTTTGACCGAAGAGTTTACATGTTATCATAAGGTTAACAGAAGGGTAAGGGACCAAGTAAACTATTGAGAAAATTGACGATATGGATTAGGAACAAGGTCACTTTTTCCTGATAGGCAGTTAGCCAGGGACTGACCCACGGAAACATGGATGCCACCTTGCCTACCTAGGCAGGACTAAAACTAGCATCTGATCCTGTCTCATCCAACATGACTGAAAACAACAACCCCCCCTAATCCCTCCTCAGCAGCAGGAACAGCTTCTGTCCAGTTTCTTCCTCAGTCTCACTGCTTAGCCCCCATGGGTGGGTCCTTCCTAAGTCCTCTTGGGCCCCACAAACCAATCAGCTCTCTCCCTAAACAACCACATGAGCCTGAAGAGGAGGCTCCTTCTAATTTGATGTCTGGTTCCTATAAATGGGCCTGAGACACATATGTAAGTTCCTTCTCCCCTTCTTGGTCCTTTCCACTCTTCTACTCTTCTTCCCTTCCCCAGAGGCTTCCTCCCAGGAGAGAGACTTTTCCCTGTATGATGGAGAGTCTGCAGGTCTCCTCTCCCCCTTACAACCCTTGCTTCTGTTGGTTTGCTTTCCCTCTTCTTTCAACACTCATAGTTTAGCCTTCTCTGCCTACACATTTTCAATGCTTTCATAACTTGGACAGAACCCAGAGTTGGAGTTCATTGGCCTCGGAGGGGGAGGTCTTCTGCATCTTAATGGAGATCTAAATCCTCCCAGGAGTCCAGCCCTGCATCACTGACATGACCAAAGAGTATTTCATGGGGCTGGAGAGATTGCTCAGTGGTTAAGGCTCTTGCCTGCAGAGCCTAATGACCCAGGTTCAATTCTCCAGTCCACATAAAGCTCGATGCACAAAGTGGCACATGCATCTGGAGTTCATTTGCAATGGCTGGGAGCCCTGGCACACCTATTCTCTCTGTCTCTCTCTCACGCTCGCTCGCTCTGTTTCTCAGTATGTAACTAATTTTTTTTTTTTTAAAAAGTATTTCATGTGTTGAATATTTCGAATTGTCAGTGGTGAGAGAACAGAGATATAGCCCCATGCTGTCACCCTCAACAGTCTGGGGGATTCCCCTGATCTTTCAGGGACCTGAACTCAGGAAAACCCAGGATTCATGGCTTTGACACAGAAAGCAAATTCAGAAGGAGCTATTATGAAGAAGAGCTGATGCTTTTATGAAAAATCTTAAAAGGGGGTCTGGAGAGATGGCTTAGTGGTTAAGGTGCTTGCCTGCAGAGCCAAAGGACCCATGTCGATTCCCCAGTACCTATGTAAAGCCAGATGCATAAGGTTGTGGCCCATGGCCCATGCATCTGGAGTTTGTTTGCAGTGGCTAGAGGTCCGAGTGTGCCCATTCTGTCTCTCTGTCTATTTGCATCATTCCCTCTCTCTCTCTCTCTCTCTCTCATAAATAAATAAACTATTAATAAATGCTAAGGGGGCTCAGGAATAGTATGAAAGCACACCCGAGAGCATGTGTGTCGGCTTTTCTAAGATTGAGTTGTTGAAGGAAGATAAGACATACCCAGGTGTGGGTACAGGTTCCTAAAGGGAAAGTTGAAATTAAATGTCTTAACATTGGCTGAATATGTCATCATGGCTCCCTAGTTACATCTGAAAATATTGCAGTGAAAACTTTTTTCTTCTGATTTTATCTCTCCTTTTGATAAATGAGATTTCTTAAGGCGGCTCCAGAGATGCCTTGGATGGAATTATAATTTGATAAGGAGCTACTAGGGTTGTATATGTTCTTTCCATGTCAATGGGATGTCTTGGGAGATTCGAAGAAAACTTCAGGAGAAAGGCCTTATGCAGTTGTCATTTGTGCAGGAATTCTTGCTTTGTGGCTGGCGAGTCTGGGATGAGGGGCTTCTCCTTTCTCGTGTCCCCATATCTTCCCTTCCTATCCTGCCTCGGAATGACAAATAACCCTTAGCTTGGGGAGTATCAAGTCACGGGGCAAGAAACTTCCAGAGAACTGTTACCTGCTGGAATTGCATTCTCCAATCAGAAGCCAACAAACTAAATGGGCTTCTAAGGGCACAAAAAGAAGCCAGATTCTTGATCAGAAGCCAGAGTATCAGGTACAGCATCATACCTTCCCATAGGCTGACCCTATAACATATCTTTACATACCTCAGATCTATAAATCTTCAGAACATTTCCACGAGAAAAGAATCACTTTCTCTGTGTGAAATGCAAAGGAATGCAGACAAAGAAGGGTGAATAAATTTATATGAGGAGGCATGGCTTTTTATGTGCCAGAGGTGGGTGATATTTGAACTATTTGTAACATGCTTATGCCTGTGTAGAGCCCCAACCCATGACAGGTCACAGGGACTCAAAGACAGAAGAGCCAGGCATGGTGATGCATGTCTTTAATCCCAGCACTCAGAAGGCAGAGGCAGGAGGATTGCCATGAGTTCAAGGCCACCCTGAGACTACATAGTGAATTCCAGGTCAGCCTGGGCTAGAATGAGACCTTACCTCAAAAAAAGAAAAAATGAAGAAGAAGAAGAAGAAGAAGAAGGAGAGGGAGGGGAGGGGGAAGGGAATCAGCAGAGGGATAAAAGTCAACAGAAGCATCCTTGTAACTATCTAACTATCACTAGTCCATGCCATGGCAAAAAGATGAAAGGTAGAATCTGACAGTTTACCCTGTTGCCTATACATTTATTCCTTTATTTTTATGAATGTATCTTTTTTTTTTGAAAGAAAGATAGAGAGGAAGAGGCAGAGAAAGAGAGAATTGGCATGCCAGTGGCCTCGAAGCCACTGTGAACGAATTCCAGATGCTTGCGCTCCCTTGTGGGCAAGCATGGCATTGCGTCCTTGCATCACTTTACGTCTGGCTAAACGTGGGACCTGGAGATTGTTCTTAAGCTTGGCAGGTGGGCACCTTAGCCACTAGCCATCTCTCCAGCCCGAGTGTATCTTAACTACACAAAATATCGGGCTTCCTAAAGACATGTTTGTACATGTACATTCATGTGCTTTGATCATATTCACACACACACACACACACACACACACACACACACACACACACACACATTACCCTCTCTCTCTCTCTGGTCCCCTTCCCCTTTTACTTTCACATGTTTTTTTGTTTGTTTGTTTGTTTTGTTTTATTTTGGTTTTTTTTTCATGATCCCTTTACTTAGATCCACATTCCCTGGTTTACAGTATGCATTTCTGCTTATGTGATTGGTCCATCAACCCTTGTAAATTCCCTTATCTGGAATACTATCTCCACCTTGCAAGGTCTCTTTGTATTTGGCAGTTCCTACAAGACATAACCACCCCATGAACCTTATAATCCTGTAACAACAGATCTTTATACTCCTCAGGTCAGTGAATCCTCATGACACTTCTATGAGAAAGGAATCACTTTCTCTATGTTGAATACAAAGGAATGGAGGCATTCTAGTTTCTAATTAAATTTCAGCCTATGTACCAACCAGCCCTGCACCTCTGATTTCCTTTGAACTGATGTGCCTTCCCACCTCTGGGGTAGGGTTAAGGACCAAGCAGGAGAACACTGTGTCCTGACACAGTAGTGATGCCATGGGCTGAACAGAAATTCCAATTCTAATGAGACATTCTAGCAACAATGAGTTCAACACGCTTCATCCCTTTTTTCTTTGGTTTCAACAGAGGTCACAACATAGCCTGGTCAGACATCCACAAGGCTTCTATCTGTTAAATGACAGGTAAAAAGAGCAAGACTCCTTTTAAGACATTCAGACCTGAGTGGAAATTTGCACTGCTGGCCTCCAGCTCATCACTGACAAAATATTTTCTCTTGGCTAGAAAAACTCTGGTCATTCTCCTCCTCGGGCTCCACTTATAGATTCCGTAAAGGTACAGGCAACTCCTCAGGGCAAACCTGTCAAGTAGCTCATTCCTTCTAGTCATGCCAAGAGCCCACACTTTCCCTAGCAAGTGCCTAGTCGGTGCTTTAATGTCAGTTGAGTTCTCCTACCATTATTCCCTGAAGTCTGACACCCTTGGCTTATTTCTGCTTTTTCTTTTTTTTTAAGTTTTTTAAAAAATATTTTATTTATTTATTTGAGAGAGAGAAAGATAGGAGAGGGAGAGAACAGGTCTGCACCAGGGCCTCCAGCCACTGCAAATGAACTCCAGATGTGTGAGCCCCCTTGTGCATCTGGCTTACGTGGGTCCTGGGGAATCGAACCTGGGTCCTTTGGCTTTGTAGGCAAGAGCCTTAACTGCTAAGCCATCTCTCCAGACTATTTCTAGATTTTTAATATTTAATTCTATGCTGACAGTTAGTGATGAAGGCCAAATTTTACCCCAGGATGCCTAGGGAATAAGTGTTTTTATTAAGAGTACAAGAAAGGGAAAGCCATTTTGAAAAATAGAAAAGAATTCCTGTGATTTCCCCCTGGAGACTCACTGAGCTGAGAGCAGAGCAGACTTGTGGTTATTATTTGGTCAGTCCAAGCTGGTCTGTGTGGATGCTGCCTGCCACCTCCTGCCATGTGCATGTGATTTCTCAACTGCTAATACACGATGTTTAGATCTGGACATGGGCAAATCAATTATGCTGCTTCAAGGAAGCAAAGACTAACTAACAGAAACGGGCTAAGACCTAAAGAAAATTGGAGAATTGAAGACCCAAATGTGTGTGTTTCTAGGAGCAGGGTTGCTTTCAAAGGAAAAACGAGGCAGGGAAAGAGGGTATAGAGAAAAAAGAAGAGAGGAAGTGAGAATTTTTCTCACCTGAGAATGGAGTACCTAGCTGTTCTATATGGAGGACATATGTCTTCAACAACGATTCATGTAAAATGACACTGAGATGACTCCAAGAATCTTAGCCTGCTTGTGTGATATTATCTAATACAAGGGATTCATTGTCTTTATTGAGCCAAAATAAGGATTGGCATGAACACAGATGGCAGAAATTATAAATAACAGGAAAGATTGTCTCAGCCATGAGTGAGTTGTTCAGTGTGCAAGGAATCTGAAAATTGATGGCACGAACAAAATGTTGCAATGTCTGTGGGAGGTTAGAGGATGTGAAATTGGAAGGAGTTGGAGGTATTCTTGGAGACTGGCTGAAAGGTAGCTGCATGTTTGTGAAGCTAGTTTAAACCTATCTCTCTCAGAAGGCTGGATATTAAAACCCTTGAAACATATGTTATACCCTATCTGTCATTTACATTTACCATCTGACTCCAAATCTCAGCTTTTCATCTCCAAAAGTGTCTGTCTTCTGTTTCCAGAAGGACAAATGAATTCAGAATACTAATGCTCATTAGTCTGCAATAATCCTGACATCACTTTCATATCTGTGTTCAACTTCCTGGTGCTTATGTGAAGCTCCTGCCCTCGGTACTGGGGATATTAAGGTATGTAGAGCATAGTTCCTTTCCTCAAGAAATTCATAATGATGGCAATATTATAGAATAATATAGAAATTCATAATATAGCAAGACATAAACACACCAACAACAGTCCAGAAGGTGTAGCTGCACAAGAAATAGTCACTACCTATATAGACAAGAATTCAATATAATATTTCCCCTGTAACAATAATTATGAATATTATTTCTTGCATATATATGAATGTGTGTGGTGTGCATATATGTTCACATATTCAGATGTACATGTGTATACATGTGGGTTGCATGCAAGTGTGTGCAAGTGCAGATGGAGGCCAAAGGTCAACATCTGGTGTCTTACTCAATCATTCTCTGTCTTAGTTTTTGAGAGTAAACATGGAGCTCATCCAGATTTTCACCAGACAAGCAAGCTAGCCATCAAGCCCTGGGGAATCTTCCTGTCTCTGCCTCCCCAGCCCAGGGATTGTATATTACCACATCGGCTTTTACATGTGTGATAGGAATCCTCACTGAGGGCTTCATGCTTCTGTAGCAAACACCGTACTAAGTGAGCTATCTCCCAAGCCCAAAAAATTATGAATATTCTTAATAGGGAAGTAAGACAAAAGAAAGTAATGGGAAGGAATTATGATCAAAATACATTGGGTATATGTATAAAAATTATCTTTTTTATTTATTTTATTTTTATTTATTTATTTGAGAGTGACAGACAGAGAGAAAGAGGCAGATAGATAGAGAATGGGCACATCAGGGCCTCCAGCTGTTGGGCCCTGCGGGGTGCGAGGCCTAGTGGTTCTGGGCCCAGCCAGAGTTTACCTGTACTTGGCTCCCGGTGAGGCCTGGTTGAGCTTCCAGAGCCTGAGTAGAGTTTCGCAACCTGTCCTTGGAGTGACTCAGCACCTAAGGCTGAAACTGCCTCCGCCCAGCTACTGCTGACGTGGTGAAATAAAATACGTGGTATTGGCCCCTGCCTCCGCCCAGCTACGTGGTGAAATACTATTGCCCCTGCCTCTGCCCAGCTGCTGCTGACGTGGTGAAATAATATTGGCCCTTATACCTTTCTCTCATCCTCTCTTCTCTCCCCTTCCTCAAAATATATAAATACCTCCCCATGACAATAAAGGAGTGAGTTCCGCCTTAGACGTTTCTCCTGGCTCAATGTGGTTTTTCTCCCGGTGTTTTGGGGGGGAGGGGTTTGAGTCACCGACACCCGCCTTCTCGCTCAGCCTCTAGAGAAGCGGCTGGCCCGGTTCTCTCTCTCTTCCGCTCTACCTGCCAGTGGTGGAGGGAAAAAACCCCAGCATCCAGCCACTGCAAACGAACTCCAGATGCATGAACCCCCTTGTACATCTGGCTTATGTGGGTCCTGGGGAATCGAGCCTTGAACCAGGGTCCTTAGGCTTCACAGGCAAGTGCTTAACTGCTAAGCCATCTCTCCAGCCTTATGTATAAAAAGTATCAATAAAAGGTTTAGAAAAGAGAGGCTCTATCTCAAAGAAGGTAGGAGGAGAAAATCAACACTCTGAGGTTGTCCTCTGGCCTCCACATTCATATCATAGTACACAGAGAGAGGGAAAGAGACAGAGGGAGGGAGATAATAATGAAAAATACCTAGGTCAATGAATATCAAGTAACCTGTTACCACAGAAAATATGCTCATGACTTTGATCAAGGAAAAGAACACTGCTGCCTTAGTATCTAGTTGGTCACATGCAAAATAATAAAAATATCAATAAATGGCTCTTTGAACACAGAGAAATTCTCATTGGAAAGAAAGAATACTGTGAAGCAAAATAATTTAACTACAAAACTTATATACTTTGTGATAGAGATCTTGAAGACATTGGCAGAAACGTAAGTTTTAGAAAAGTTTTTAAGTTACAGAGAAGTTTTCTCTAGGTTTTGGAAAAATTGATTCTCCTTATCGAATGACGTTATATGAATGGTAGACAATGATTTATTGAATAAGTATTAAAAGCATATAATAAGCTGGGCGTGGTGGCACACACCTTTAATCCCAGCACTCAGGAGGCAGAGGTAGGAGGATCGCCGTGAGTTCAAGGCCACCCTGAGACTACATAGTTAATTCCAGGTCAGCCTGGGCCAGAGTGAGACCCTACCTCAAAAAACGAAAAAAAAAAAAGCATATAATATCAAATAAAAAAGAAAACTTTGATTTCATAAAAATTAAAAACTTTTCTTTAAACAATACTGTTAAGAAATGAAAAGAAAAGCCACAACCTAGGATGAAAATATTAATGCAATACTTTTCAAGACTGGACAGGTATCAAAAAATATAAAGAACTCTTATAACTCAATAAAGTAAAACAAAGAAAAAAGCCTGATTAAAAATGGGAAAGATTAGCCTGGCAAGGTGGCACATACCTTTAATCCCAGCACTTGGGAGGCAGAGGTAGGAGGCTCACCCAAGGATACCTTGAGATTACATAGTTAATTCAGAGTGAAACCCTGGACCAGAGTGAAACCCTACCTCAAAAAAAAAAGGCGGGGGGGATTTAAGTAGACAATGAAAGTACACAGATTACAAATAACTATTTGGGAAAATGTTGCATCTTGTGATTCATTGAGTGGATACTGACAACTTAATGAACTGTAAAGGACATGCAGATTAAATACACTATAACATATTACTAGATACCTATTAGAATGGCTAAGTTAAAAGATCAACAATACCTCATCAATACCTCATCAGAGTATTTAAATCAGCTGTAGCTCCGACAACATGGTAACATCATCGTCTTGGAAAGCAGTTTAGCAACTTCCTTAAAATATAAAATATACATTTTTCCATGTGATGCAACAATTCCACTTTGCAGGGATTAAACATGAGAAATGAAAACATATGTCTACATAAACTCATCTAAATGAATGTTCACACTAGATTAATTGACCATAGCCACAAAATAGCAGGGAAATGTTCAGTAACTTGTGAATGAATAAGACAATGTTTAATAGATTTGTACAATGAAATATCACTTTGAAATAAAAGGAAAGAAATTATTGGGAACATCAAACCACAAGAATGTAGCTCACAACCTTTCTGCTGAATGAAGATGGAAGATTCTATTTTCATGATGTTTTGGAAAAGCAAAAGCATAGTTAAAGAGACATATCAGTAGGTGCCAAGGGCTCAAGAACAGAATGGTAAGAAAAGATTAATTACAAAGGCCATGAAGGAAGTTTTGCAGATAATGAAAACATTATGCATCTTAATGATGACAGTGGTGGTGTGGTAGTTTGAATAGACGGTCCCCAATATATTCAATGTTTTATTAGTCTGTAGTTTGGATCTGCAGCCAACTGCCTGGAGGAGGTGTCACTGGGCAGATCTTAAGGTGTGGTGGTAGGTTTAAAATTCCAATCTAAAGATATACAAAGTGCCTACTTCCACCTGGAGTTCCTGAAGTGTGTGGTGTGGCTTTTGGCTTTTGGTTTTTGAGATTCTGGCTTCTCTCTCTCTCTCTCCCTCCCTGTAAAAACAGGCCAGCTTCTTTTGCCATTATGAAACTTCCCCTGGATCTATAAACTTCAATAAACATCCCTTCCTCCATAACTCTGCCTGGTCTGGAAGTTCATCTCAGCAAACCTAAAGCTGTCTGCTACAGGTGGTTACACAACTTCTTCTAGAAATGACTATGCAACAAGCTGAATGCAGGTTTCTTCATCACATGCCTTGAAGTTTATCATCTTCACCCAATCTTTTGACCTTTTCAGAAAGCATTAAGTAATGACCCTCACTAAGGAATTATAAAACATGAAGTTCTGAACCAAGTGGATTCTGTTTTTTCCACTTGAACAGAATAGAGAAATTACTAGGAACACCCACACATAATTCTAACTTTAAAGATTATTTCCACCTTCGTGCATGACACGTCACCCCTGGCCTGTGGCACACCCTCTAATAAGCAGTACTGGAGGAAGAGTCACGCTTTCCAGGTTAAACCTCCAGCACAACAGGACCCACGCACACTCATGAGGCTGACATCCCCGAGCTGATTCCAGATCACTGTGTGCAATCTCAAACTCAGCAATTGCCTCTGACTGAGAAAGAATATAACTTCATGTTATTGTCTCTGAGATTTCTGAACCAGGGCAGTTGTCCTGATACATGACAGATACACTTCTCTCTCAGTTTATTTTCATCTCATTGTATGGAAGGCTGTTTCCCATAGAGGAGTCAGGAGTGGGAAGGCTGGGAGCTGCTGAAGGCACTGGCAGAATAGCCTGATCATTCAACTGTTTTTTTTTTTTTCCAGAGACCGCAGGGAGGAACTCATTTCAAGGAAAGAACTGCAGCTGTCCTCCAGCATAGCTGATGCCTACATGGCACTGGGCGACACATCCATACGTCTTCATAAAGCATCATGCATTCATCTATTAGTAGCCACTCAAGGAAATACTCCAGTGGCCCAAGCAGAAAGAACATGTGGTGGAGACTAACGAGATGGACGGGGAAGCATTACAAAGAAATGTAGTGATAATGTTTTCTCCCAACACATACAATGAATTCTCTGTCTTCAAAACTGAGAGGAATGTTTCACAGGAAAAAAGAGTTATTGGAGGAGTGAGCTAAGGACGAGAGTAATGGAAGGACAAGAAGTTGCTCAAGGATTATTAGTCCTTAATTATGCACAGGGAGTCCAGAGGACTGAAAGTGCAAACTCCTGGGATATCAGCAACAATAGAAATAATGAAGATGCAGTTATACACACAAGATCACCTTTTAAAATATATAAGAAAATAATTAGCATGCCAATGATTCGACTAAATAATGGTGCTTTCAAACAATTTTTTATTCCCTTCCCAGTTGTCTCCTTTACCCATGTACCCTATACCCTTCTCCCACAACCCCCATACTTTAGGCTCCCTTCTGCTTTCATACCACATGTTTCTTTGTCCTTTAACCCTTCTCTTCACTTCTGGTCCCTTCTTGTGATCTCGTATCTTGAATCATATTCCCATATTTATATCCATACAAATATTAAGAGTTAGGATCCACAGATGAGAGAGAACATGTGATTATTTTTTTCTTTCTTGGCTTGGTTTACTTTACTTGGTATAGTTTTTATTTTTTTCCCCAATTTTGTCAATGTTCCCTACCAAAACTTCATTTTCCTTTACAGCTGAGTAAGGTTCCATCTTGTGTATATATTATATGAAATCAGTGTGGAGGTTTCTCAACAAGATAAAAATTGAAGTTGAATATGATCCATTTATACCACTCCTGGTCATGTACCCACAGGACTCTGTATTCTACAACAGAGAAACTTGCACAGCCATGTTCATTGCTTCCCTGTGCTTTGTAGTGAGGAATTGGAATCAAACTATATCTGTATTAACTGATGACTGGACAATGAAAACTCTGTATACTTCATGTTTTTGTTAATATAAAATCATCATGAAAGCCAGAGGCTGGGGGAAAACAGATGTCCTTGTTGTCTAGGTTCTTTGAGGTCTAAAGTTGAACCAGTTTGTATAAAATGAGGCAAGGTCCAGTGTAAATCATGCAATCATAGCAAAACAGCAGGAAAGATGGACTAAGAAACAAGATGTTCATTTGAATCTCTTCTGCCATTTGCCAGTTGGCTGACCTTTGGCAAGTTGCTGAACTTTTCCAAAATGAAAATAAAACAATAAATGTGAGAATACCTGGCCTTAGCAGACACCAAGTAGAATTTCACTGGATTTATTCCTGTGCTGTTGAGATTACAATGTATATAGGTCAAGTTCATGTGAGGTACACTTCATTTTTAATTTCTGTAATTGTAAGCAGTTCTCTGGCATGGGGAACATCAATGTATTTCCTGAGCAGGACCACCCAAGTGGGGTCACTCTTCCAGTTGACTCAACTAAACACTTAATAGACATTGCCTGCACTCGTGGGTACTTGCTGGCAAATTACTTTGCAAGCTTTCTTGTATCTGTTCATGTGTGCATGCTCTGTCTACTCAATTAGAACTATTGATTTATTGAGCCAGAAAGCATGTTAGAGAACTAGGCCAAGCTCTTTATTGTGTAGGAATACAGAGATCCAAGGAAGTCCAACGATTTGTTTTAAGTCACACATCAATTAGTGTGAGGACCAAGTCCTCTTGATTTCCCACTCCCACATGTTAATCGCAAACTCTTCTAAAAGCAAGTGTATGAGGACAAGGAGTAGTTATGTTACTATTGTCCTTTACTGTTAAAATCCAGGACACATTTATGTGCTTAAGTGGCCACAGTTCCTCATTTATAAGATTCATTGAGAAACAACAGAGAAGAATGCATCTGCTTGGTAACTTGTATTCATGATTTATGATACTAATAAAGCCATCATAGATATAGGTACCTCTATACTTTATAAAGCATGTTCACATCTAGCATCATATTTGATCAGCTTTATAACCCTGAAGAGGTGGAGTAGGCAGCAGTGTCCTCATTTCACAAGTGAAGATACAGACAACCAGAGAGGTAAAATGGTTTCCCCAACAACACATGAGTGCTATGTGGTGAAGATGGTGTACCAAGCAACACAGGTTTTCTACTTTCAGATTCTAGCATTATCCTCCTATGGTTCTTTGCTCTACCACATTGGTAGGCACACGTTTTATAAAGCATTCACTTTGAGTGTCTGCGTTATATTGGTCAGAATTCTTTTGAATATAAGTGAATAAGATCTAATTCCAAAAATCTTAAGTGGATTTTTTTAAAAAGGCAATAAAGGGAAAGGTTGCGGGAGATGCAAAGTTCACTGGCTCAGTAGAATAAAACCACAGGGAAGGTAAGAGTGGCCAATGAACAGAATGAATTCTGATCACAAGCTTGTCAGAAATGGAGAGTTTTCCCTTCAGGTCCCTTTGGGAATCTTGAGGAACAACTACAACAGAGATGAGGTCATTTTGTACAATATGTTTATCTATTTTTAATCTATTTTATTAAGGTAGGACTGACATGCCCAAAGCTATATATATTTAATGGGTACAACTAGATGACTCTGAAAAAAAGAATATATTATCAGTCTACCATTGTCATCAGGACCAAACACATGGCGACTATTGCCCAATGTTTCCTCCTCTGCCTGTGTGGACCTGTGCTTACAGTAAGAAAATGTGACATGAGGTTTACTCTTTTAGAACATTTTAAGGCCACAATTCACTACTTGAAGCTACAAGCATTGTGCTATGTAATAAAAAAATATTTACTGTGATATGGGGAGGTGATAGTCAAAGTGTACAAAAGCTCATTTATCTCTGAAAATTATAGTTCCAACCATTGCAGATAGAATCCATAATCAGAAAATGAAGATTGGTCATCCAACCAGGAAAGAATCCATACATGTTTATTGCATTGAGGTTCAAGCATCAAGGCAGCAGAGTTCATCAGTTAAAGGAACTTGCTTGCAAGATCCTGCCAGCCAAGGATCAATTCCCCAGTACCCATGGATAGCCAGATATATAAAAGTGGTGCATGAATCTGGAGTTCGTTTGCAGTGGCAAGAAGTCCTGGTGAGCCCACATGCCCCCTCCCTCTCTCTGTCACTTTCTCCTTGCAAATAAATAAATAAAATAGAAAACAAAAAGAAGAAACAAAATGCCTAGTTTAAGACCTTTTCTAATTTCTAACAGGTAATACAACTGGACTGATTTTGAACAACCACTGGCATCTACCAGCTCCCAAAATTCCTGAAAACATAGTGTAGCACTTACCTTCTTTCTTGGAGAAAACACCTGACCAGAAGCATCTTGTAGAAGAAAAGAATTTATTTCATCTTATAGTTTCCAGGGGAAAGCATAACAGGAGCAGACAGTAGGCATCACATGTTTACAACAGAAGGGAGGAAGGAGGAAGTAGACACGAGAACTCTGAGCATCAAATAGTCCTGAACTAATAAACCTCAAAGCCCACCCCCCACTGGCATATCTCCTCTAGCAAGGCTCTTCCTCCTACAGTCTCCACCAGGTGGCAATTGAGTATGAGGCTTAATCACAAACACATGAGGCTATAGGGGACATTTTACATTCAAACCACCACATATATTATATTGGGTCTTGAGAACCAGTATGAACCAGTGCCCACATCAAGATGTGTCATACTCTGACCTGAGAAGGTCAACATCATAGATGCTGTCAGTTCACTAGTGGATATTCCTTCCCTCCACTAGAAAGAAAAGAAATTCAACTAAGCAAGTATTTGTTGAGTGCTTACTAAATGTCAGGCATTTGACTTGTTGATAAATTAAAAGGATAGTTTTCTTTTCTGCCTCAGAGGACTTCATAGTCTAGAAGGAAGGCAGATCGTCTAAAAAGTACAGATAATGCGAGATTCTCTCTCATGATGGCATTAATTCATTCCTTCATAATAATTTATGAATAATTTATTAAGTGTTAAGCTAGACCGAAAGGGCATAAAAATAGTTTTAAGTTGTTATAAGTACTGTGGAGGAAATAATGACTCAAAGAGAATAAGCAAAAGAAGTAACCACTTAGAGAACAGTGGAGTTCCCAAACTTAAAAAGGCCTACTGAGGAGGCTGGAGAGATGGCTTAGAGGTTAAGGCATTTGCCTGCAAAGCCAAAGGATCCTGGTTCGATTCTCCAGGACCCACATAAGCCAGATGCACAAGAGAGTGCATGTATCTGGAGTTCGTTTGCAGTGACTGGAGGCCCTGGCATGCCCATTCACTCTCCCTCTCTACCTCTTTCTTTCTCTCAAATAAATAAATATATTTTTTATAAAAAGGCCTACAGAGTTGTTTTGTTTTTTATAAATTTACATGTTAACTTTTAATTACTTTATAAGTTTATCATCATTATAATTTTGCTTCTTTTAACTAAAAGCACAGCTCTTCTATTAGACTGTTGACCTTACATAGTTACATCTACTGTCTCCCTAAATGACTTGATTTTAACATCTAACATTAAGTAATGTTAATATAAAGGAGAAAAAAGCAAAAAAGATGGATCCAATCAAACTGAGAGATCTACAAAGGAAGAAACAAGAGTCAAGGAATGTAAGTTCAGTAAAGCAGTGACTCTTAACCTATTCCTCTATCAAACACTGCTCCACAAATCTTATCAGTGATTAAAGCTAAATATTCTCAGTTCCTTTTTATTAATTTGATTCTCTCAGACATTTTATCACAGCAACAGAAATCAGACAGGTGTTGGTATCATTCAACCAAATGCAAAGAATGTTTCGGAAAAGAGCTCTTTGAATGAGTGCCAAAATATCAGTAAAATAAAACAAAGTGATTGATGGAACTTTCTGGATTATCAGAAATTGTAGAAAGAGAAGCATCCTGTGCATTGATAGGAAAGAAGTCACTTAACATAAGTTTAAAAGAAACTCTTGGGAAGATGAGGTAAGAGGATCACCATGAGTTCAAGACCAGCTGAGGCTACAGAGTGAGTTACTGGTCAGCCCCTGCTAGAGTGAGATCCTTACTCAAAAATACCAAAGATGAAGAAGAGGAGGAGAAGGAAGAGGAGGAGGAAGTTGTTGAAAACAGTGTGTGAGAGTGTGATAATAAAGAAAGCACAAATGAATCACTTTATATTTATAGGTGAGAGTGAAATGGGAAGAGATTAGAGGGCTCTAGGGTTGAAATCAGTATGCGCAACAGTACAAACTGCAAAATCCCATGCCTGCCTCACAGAACTTTACCACCCAACACAAAAACAGGCAGGCAAGAAGCAGAGAGTACGCCGACACCCATCCAACCTAAGTAGAGATAAACACACAAACCAGAATAACTTTCAATGAGCACCTATGATGAGTAAGATGCAGAAGCACAAAGAATAATCGGAATGGAAAAAGAAATGCACGTCTGTGCAATAAAATAAATGTAAATGTGAGTCAAGTCTATGGCTAAGGTACAAAGTGCTTTGGGATCAAAGAGAAGGCATCTATTATCTTATCAAACCCTGGGCCCACATGCTTGGTCATTTTTATTTCACTGCTGATTGGGAAAGATACTTTGCCTGATTAGCACAGAGAAAATTATACACAGTTTCTTCTAAGTTTGTTTCACCTAAGGATTTTTTCTGCAAATAAGTGAATAGCAAAGAAAAATTCCTTCATGCCCATTACTTAATCGGGTAGCTGTGTTTGCTGTTTATTTGCAAGAATCATATCTAGGAGGAAGAAGATGTGTGTATGTGCATGCTTCATTCAAAGGGTTTCTGAGCCCTGAGAGGGAAGAGTTAAGCTTAGACAATCGTTTCTACCTTCCAGCCGTCTATCTGAATCCTTGGGGAAGGCTTTCAAGACTCTAGATTCCCAGACTCCACCCTGAGAGATTCTGCTTCTGAGCATCTGATACCCAGGTAGGAAGCCATACCGTTTAATGGGTCTCCAGGCGATTCTGATGTGCAGCCAGTTATGGAAAATGCAACTCTAAAGCAGGCACTTCTCTCACGATTCATGTTTTCATAACATGATTTGACTGTAATAAGCTTGAAAAATGAGGAAATGTTATCAACATTGTGAGGATAAGTGCTGGGTGGAAAGGATGGGCAGGAACTAGCAACATCAATAGAGAGAAAAAAAAGTCTGCCGTCCACATAGAGTCATATAAATGCTTTGGCTGACCTATTCAGCTACTTTGTTTTACAGTCGCGGTGGAAATAAAAAAGTCATTGAAAAAGAGCGAAAAGGATGTTCCCCCTAATGAATATGCTGGGGTTTAAAAGGTAAGAAGCCATTTCACTTGAGAAAATTAAATGTGGGTATGCTCTGAGTTGTTTGGAGATTATAAGTACACACTTTGCCCATAGAAATACCCTCATTATTGAACACTTTCATTAAAAAAATAACTAATCCATTTCATACCATTTAAATAGTGGCTTTAGCAACACTTTTTTAAAACAACACTTTCCTTAAGGAATACAATGAGTATTAGAGGACCAATTAGACTACATCTTCTACCCATGAGTAGGTATCGTAGTAAACATGCAAATATGTACAGGAAATAAGCTTGGGGGCACTTCTGCTAGGTGCTCTCAAACATGGGTAAGGTTATGTTGGAATAGCAGGGGGCATATTTTTAAGATAC
Source organism: Orientallactaga sibirica (assembly GCA_036365145.1). Lineage (NCBI taxonomy): Eukaryota > Metazoa > Chordata > Mammalia > Rodentia > Dipodidae > Orientallactaga > Orientallactaga sibirica. The sequence continues at coordinate 38,808,034 of JAEOAD010000013.1, forward strand.
GGTTTATTGTATTTTTTCATCTTAGTGAGATTTTCTATAATGTCAGTTTATTCCACAATTTCACCATGCAATAATTGGGAAGTTCTTCTTGAATGCTCTAAGTCCTTTTCTGTGTAATTTCAGTGCATTCCTAAGAGGATGCTTCATTCAACAGCGCGCCCGCCTTAGCGCTTGGTTGGGTTGATTTTGCCTTGGAGACAGGGACTGACATCCGCTGCAGCTCTAGGCTCCCTGCTTCTCTCTCCTGTTTGGATTCCTCACACCGTTGTGTCAGGGTTAAGGAGAAACCACTTTAGCCTTCAAGGGCCACCAGTGTTAATCCAGATGACATACTAAGACTACAAACTGTTTTTTATCAGGAAAAGTCTTAAAATATGCTTAAATATCATGGTCTCTCTTCCCTTCCTCAGGGGACCCTAGAAAGCACGTGGTATAACCAGGGTTACTTCCAAATCGGAAAAGGCCCCGTCACATCCATGTCCCTTGCTCAGGACCAGTCAGGGCAAGTCCGACATAGACATTTTTATATGGATTTGCTTTTTGGTTGTTTGTTGTTTTTGTTTTTTCCTTTGCTTACCTCAGGTTTTTATGTATACCTTGGTATGGCCATTTCTTTCAACAATAAGCAAAATTCCAAAATAGGAAAATGGATTTACAGGGGAAGAAATGGCTCTTCTCCCATTCCTGGTTCTAGGCTCATGACTAGGATCTTCTAAAGGTGAAAATAAGGTCTCTCTAAATCAGCTCTCTCTAGAGAGTTTTGTATTAAGGACTTAGGGCAATACTTAAAAACAAAAACAATTCTCAGGCTGGAGAGATGGCTTAGTAGCTAAGGCACTTGCCTACAAAGCCAAAGGGCCCAGGTTCGATTCCCCAGTACCCAGGTAAACCAGAAGCACAAGGTGGTGCATGCATCTGGAGTTTGTTTGCAGGGCTGAAGGCCCTCGCCTGCCTGTTCTCTTTCTCTCTCTCTCTCAAATCAACAATAAATAAATAAAACAATTCTATCTGCCTCTTTCTCTCTTAAATAAATAAATAAATAAATAAATAATCTTTAAGAAATGGAGCTGGAGAGATGGCTCAGTAATTATGGTGCTTGCCTGCAAAGCCTAAAGACCCAGGTTCAATTCTCTAGTGCCCATGTAAAGCCAGATGCACAAAATAGTGCCTGCATCTAGAGTTTATTGGCAGTGTTAGAGGCCCTAGTGTGCCCCTTCTCTCTTCCTCTTTCTCTCTTTCTCTAATAAATAATGAATAATCTAAAAAAATAATAAAATAAAACAGCCCACTCTCTCTCTTTATCTTCTTCCATTGTATTATCCCAATGGACTTTGTTCAAGTCTTTCTAGGTACCTACTCCAATCTCATCCTCACTCCTTCCTTGCTTCTTATATTAATGGTATCCCCAACTCACTTTCCCCTAACCTAATAGAAAATACAAGTCTTTCAAAAAAAATGTTACTCCAGGTAACCAAGGATATTCCTTTGTGCATGCCCCAACTTCCAAGTAGCAACTGCCCATGAATCAGTTCCTGATGAGTCTTCAGGACTTTCTCTCCAGCACTTGCCTATTAATTTGCTGTAACAAAACTACATCTGTCAGCTCTTCCCATAAATTAATAGATCTGTAATTAAAACCCAACAGAGAACCCCCAAATTAATTAGGAAAGGAGACAGCCATGTAAACAGCATGGAGCAGGGCTTTTTTGTAGAAAGAAAAGACCAGCTTTATCTAATACCAAGGCATGCCATGGGTCTCTGATGAGCTGTGCATCAGTTGGCCTCCAAACTGCCAATAGAGGGCCATCACTTGCTAGTTAAAATATATCCCTTGCTAGGCATGGTGGTGCATGACTTTAAACATAGCACTTAAGAGGCTGAGTGTTGCAGTCAGGTTCGCATTGCTGACAGAAATCACCCGACCAAGAGCAGCTGGTGGGAAAAAAGGTTTATTTGGGCTTACAGACTCGAGGGGAAGCTCCATGATGACAGGGGAAAATGATGACATGGGAAGAGGGTGGAAGTCACAACCTGGCCAACATCAGATGGACAACAGGAACAGGAGAATGTGCCAAATACTGGCAAGGCGACACTGACTATAATACCCATAAGGCGGCCCCCAGCAATCTGCTGCATCCAGGAAGCATTAATTCCCAAATCTCCATCAGCTGGGAACCAAGCATTCAGAATACCTAAGTGTTTGGGGTACACCTGAATCAAACCTCCATACTGAGGTAGGAGGATCACTGTGAGCTCAAGGTCAGCCTGGGTTACAGAGTGAGTCCAGGACAGTGTTAGCAAGAGTGAGACCTCAGGGGAGGTTATTTCTCCTACTAACTATATATATTTTTTCAAATATTTTGTTGTTAGCACCTGAGTTTTTCACCTTGACACTTCCTGCTCTGTACATGGAGAATAATTTTAAGTTTTCTGGAGTGTGACCTTGTTTAATCATATGACCATGGAAATAGGTTAGTAGTGCAGTGGTTCCACACACTGGAATCAAGTTAGAGCCCAGTACGTGTGCAACTTATTGAGAGATCTTGGACAAGCTAGTGATACTCTGTGCTTCAGTGACCAGTACACAGGGATTTTTTTTTTTTTTTTTTTGCAAATGTTGCCTAAGTTATCGACGCAATTTGTTCCACAATACAACAATGATAATCATAGTGATATCTTTTTTTTTCTGTTTTTCAGAGGAAGTATTTAAGCAATTTATATTAATGACAACAATGTCCCTTTTGATCTGTAAGAAACAGTTTTCAAAAGCAGGATGCCATGTTATTTACTTTTCAATAATAAGAATGAGTCAGAGAAATGTAATATCTTTCCAAGTAGCTGAGAAAGGAGATAATGGTAACAAACCTAAGAATTCATTCCTTGCATGAAAAAATGTGTTTCTACCGTAATAGCTTTGCGATTGCAGTTCCTTCTTCATACTAGGAAAGAAAAGGACCAAAATTCCCTTCAAAATTAAAGTCACTTTATGATTGGCAGTCAGAAACAGGATCATAAGACACTGTCAGAGGTGACAGGGCTGAATTAAAGCCCAGGGACTTTTAAAAGCAATGTGAAGTATTTGTCTCTGGCCAGGGATAACTGGGCATAAAAGTGTATTGATTCATAAGGCAACCTTCTTTTAAACTTGTTCCCAGGCAGCTCAAAATCCTTCACAGTACTCAGGTGAGAAACATGAAGAGATTTTTCACCAATATTCCCAATAGAGGCAACAGCAAGAATAAACTAGGATTGTCAAGGAACAATCTTCCCCATACGGAGCCCTCATGCCTCACCGAGCAGTACTGAGGAGCCTCGAGGATACACGTGGAACACATCCACACTCATCCTTGCCAACTGCCTCCAGAGAAAACTCATGTGTGTTTCCATTGGAAAAACTATTTAGACTTATTCACTTATTCAATCCATTCAAAAGACTACACACACACACACACACACACACACACACAACATAGACTGAATGATTAACAGAGAAGTTTCCTATCATAGCCAATACTGGGTAATAGATGTTGATAAACAACTCTATTTCCTAACCATAGGCAGTGGAGTGTATTACTCTGGTTCTCAGAAAAAGATATTTGCTGAATTAGCTGTCAATTAGAAATCAGCCGGGCATAGTGGCGCGTGCCTTTAATCCCAGCACTCGGGAGGCAGAGGTAGGAGGATTACCAAGAGTTCGAGGCCACCCTGAGACTACATAGTGAATTCCAGGTCAGCCTGGGCTAGAGTGAGACCCTACCTCGAAAAAAACAAAAAAAAAAAAAGAAAGAAAGAAAGAAAGAAAGAAAGAAAGAAAGAAAGAAAGAAAAATAGAAAGAAAGAACTCAGCTGTGATGTCACAGTGTTGGAAAGTGCTATGCTGGGAGAGGCAATCTTTCTCAGCAGCAGATCCTGTGAGCTACAAAACCAACCAGCCATGCAAGATGTGCCCAGTGATGTACTAGTGGCATGACCATTATGGGGGTAACAAATTGCTTTCTGATTTGACTTAAGGACCACTTCATAGGAGAAAATTTATGTCTGATACTGAAAGCCTAGTCAAAATCTATGGCTGGGAAGGTCATAAACCCTACCAGGGAAGCTATGCTGTTATTTGGTTAAATTGATATGCTGTGTCCACCAAATTGACCTCTGAATACTTATGTATATACACATATATTAATGCTTCTCTCACTTTTTAATATTTTACTTATTTATTTATGACTGAGACAAATGAAAGATTGGGCATGCCAGGGTCTATTGCCACTGCAAACAAACTCCAGATACATGTGCCCCCTTTGTGCATCTGCCTCTTACAAGGGTTCTGAGGAATCAAGCTCAGGCCTTATGGCTTTGCAAGCAAGTGCCTCTAACCATTGAGAAACCTCTCCAGCCCCTCACTTTTGATTACATAAGTTTCTCTTTTCATATGGCTGTGACCACTGGGGCGACTCAAAAGTCATCAATGTGCTAAGAAGTGGCAGTTGAATGTTCAGCACTAAATGACACAACTCTATCATACCAGCCAAGGCTCAGAGGAGACAATTGGAAGATTTCCTGAAAGAAATGGCAGAAAGAATATAAGAGCCAAAGGATGGGGAGCTTTGAAACACTGACTTCTAAACACAGAATAACTGGTGTATTTATGACCTCACTGCAGCTGTTGTTACCTGCACAGGACCTGCATGATATTGGGCCCATCCACATAGCATCATGGAGGATGACAAAAAAAAACCAAAGACATCAAAATAGAACAGAGGCTCGTGGGAAAGAAGAAGAGGTTCAGTGAAAAAGGGATGGAGAAGGAGGACAAAAGAAGGTAATGGGGGCTGGAGGGATGGCTTAGCAGCTAAGGTGTTTGCTTGCAAAGCCAAAGGACCCAGGTTCAATTCCCCAGGTCCCACGTTAGCCAGCTGCACAAGGGGGCACACACATCTGGAGTTTGTTTTCAGTGGCTGGAGGCCCTGGTATGCCCATTCATTCTCTTTCTCCCTCTTTCTCTGTAAAATAAATAAATAAAAATAAAATATTCTTTAAAAAGAAAGTAATGAGAGGAATTAATGATCAAAGTACATAATGTATATGTATGCAAATTACCAATTTTAAAAGTTTAAAGGAAAAAAAGCCAGGCATGGGTGGCACATGCCTTTAATCACTCAAGTGACTGAGGTAGGAGGATTGCTGTGAGTTCCAAGTCAACCTGGGCCTACCTCAATAAAGGAAAGAAAAAAAGAGATTAGCTACCCATAGCAGTTAAGACTAATAGAAACCTCACAAGAGCCAAGCATTGGCTGGACTGAAGCTGTAATGCAGTTTCAAAACAGTAGGATTTCTTTTTTTAAGGATGAACAATAATTTCCAAGATTTTTTTGTGATATCAAGACTTCAGTGTCATAAACTAGACAACCCTCACCCCAATGTCCATCTCAGAGTCTTGCAGTTCACCAATTTCTCTATCTTTAGTTTCGATATTTTTCTAACTTTTGGTTTTTCTCTACTAATAGCTTCTGATTATCCATAATTCCCGGAGTAGCTGATCCTACCAACAGCTGCTCTCTGTCTGCTTATTGAGGAGCATGACTGCCTATTAGCTGCTGCTACTACCTACACAACCCCTGCATAGTATGAGGGGGGAATAATAACTTCAAAGTAGAACAGGGGACTCATTGGAAAGAAGAAGGGTTTCTGTGGAGGGGTATTAGAGAGGAGCAAAAGGAAAGATTGTGGAAGGGGTTATGATCATGGTAAACTGTGTATATGTATGGAGGTTGTCAAGAAAAGTTAAAAGAAAAAAAAGAAACAGAATGAATTGGTACAAAGATCTCACCCCTGGTCCTTTTGGAGGTGACCATTCCCCTTGGGGGTAGCTAGTAGATTCACGGTCCTCTGGGGTGGTCTTTTCTAACCCGGCGAGTTTACAGGATGGGTATATGTGATGCCAAACAGGGATGTGGCAAGTCAGTCCGCAGACCACGTCTCACCTGGAATCAACTATTGCCTTTTCATTTGTTTATACATACTATCCGTGGGCGGGCTGCTCTGATGCAAGGATGCCAGGCAGAACAGAGCACTTGCCAGCAGAGCCTAACGCAGTTACTACGGGTCCTTTTACAGAACATGTTTGTGGGTCTCTTGCTGAGGGTCAGAGGCCCCAGAGTTCAGAGCTAAGACTTACACTGAAAGGGGAATGTGAGTGGGTCTTGTAGCACATGGCTCAGGCATTCAAAGGCTTCAGGCTTTGGGGAAGCTGCAGAGTAGTCATCAGGCTTGTGGTCCCTAGGCGTGCTGGACTTAATAATCACGTACCCATTCAAGTACAGAGGATTCCATTGTTAATAACATGACAGTTAATTGTTTTAAAGTGATCCTGATTCCACACTCTCTCTTTAATGACTGTTTCTACATGAGTAAAGCCTTCATGAAGGCCTGCTAGAGTAATATAGCAGCAGTATGTAATCTAAACAGAATTCCTACTTAGCTCTGGCATGCAACTGATACTGCTCTTACTCTTGTGTTTTTGTAACTTGCCTTGTTTATAACTTGGAGCTGAAACCAATAAGAAATACTGTGATTTCCATCAATTCCTTTCCGGCCATTTTGGAAGCTCACTCTGATCATTCTTAGGATAGCTGAGTCTTCACGATCACTGGGTTGGACTGATTGAAAGTGAATTGTCTGCCATCTGCACAAAGAAAGTAACTTTCCCCTCTAGTTACAAGCTTTGCCTTACTGGAGTGTAGACGGTTGTAACGAGAGACTGTGTTTGCATTTATGTACACCACTAATTCCTAACATAGGGACGACACATCTGGGGGCCTCATTATGTGTTTGCAGAAGGAATGTATGAATGCTGCCATATGTTCTCATACCTGAGTTTACAAAGTTGATATGAAAGGATAATTAACTATAAAGGAAATTAAGCATGTTTTAGTTCCTACTATCAGCCATGCAGAGACAGGAGACATTTAAAAGTTATCCCTACACACGAGTGAGATCAAAAGTTTGTGGGATCCACACTTACTATACTTCTTGTTAGGCAGAACTTACTCCTGTTTTCAAAGTCAGTTCTCACCTTGTGTTTCCGTGACACTGCATCTAAGCATTTATTCACCACTTAGACTGCGCTACAATTATCTGTCTACCAGGCAGTTTCCCTTGCTAGCTTAGGAGTTCACATTATGCCTCCACATAAAATTCACTGGAGTGGGATAAATGAAGAAAGGATCTAATAAGGATATAAAAATATAAGGCATCAGCAACCTGCCTTATACGGATTGATTTTAGCACCCTTCCTACCCTCAATATCACATCTTTCTTATTGGTTTTAGCTCTCCAGGTAGTCTTTAGCTTTTTTTTTTTAAGGTTTACACAACTGAAGGTATATATTTTTCATCTAGGTATTCAAATCCCAGACATAACCTTTAAGCTAGGTCTATCTCTAGCCACCTGTCACTCTACCAAACAACTAACTCCCGTAGGCGTCTGCCTCCCAAATAAGTAACTCATTTTCATGCCAATGTGAGACCTCCAGGAAGGAAAAACACGGAGCACCTAGCCTTTAGCAGTAATCCCTGGAAGACTTTCAGCTGGCTGGATTCCTGGATTACTCCTCCCGCTCTGGTATCGCCTGCCAGAGTATAGCCTGCCCAGCTAGGCTGTAGGAGAATGTGAAAAGTTGGACAAGGCTGCCCTCTCCTGGTTAAAAATTTCATATGAAATGAAATGCACTCTATTCTCCTTGTGCGTGGAACCCAGAGCATCTGTTGGAAATTTGTGTCACGCATCTTTTCAAAATCCGATACTATAACGTATCCTGTCGTCAGCCTTTAAGATGCGATGAACAAGGAAAATTATGAGAGCTAGGTGTGGCAGTGCATGCCTACAATCTCAGTACTTGAGAGGCTGAAGCAGGAGGATGGAGAAGGAGAGGTTAGCCTGTGTCTTAAGACCAAGCAAGTCTCAAGAAAATAAAGCAAAACAAAATTATAATGATAATGGGGGTCTTTACCCTCCTTCGCTCTCAGCAAGAGCTCTCTGTACTTCCTCCTCTTTCCTTCTTTTAATCTAATGTCTGTCTAAACCTTAAAACAATTACAGTGATAATGTAAGGTCACAATTTTAAAACATTCTCTAAGTTAAATTATAATAATCATCATTATCAATTTGTTAGTGGTGCCAGAAGTTAAAGGCAAATGAATGCTTTCTTTGCATGGGCAATTTATTTTAAATTTGGTTGGTTTACACAGTAGTCATACTGGTTCCATTCATTAAGCAAACACCTACTAGAGAAACTCAACAATTCTATGATATGCCCCTCCAGGCATTTTTAATAGCCTAATGTATCTTACATCCTGGAGCATATATAATCTGTTTACCAGGTGTACTGGTTTGATTCAGGTGTCCCCCATAAACTTAGGTGTTCTGAATGCTAGATCCCCAGCTGATGGCAATTTGGAAATTAAAGCCTTCTGGAGGCAGTAGATTGTTGGGGTTGGGCTCATGGGTATTATAGCCAGTGTCCCCTTGTGAATTCACACCCTCCTGTTCCTGTTGTCCATGTGATGTTGGCCAGGAGGTAATGTACATCCTCTGCTCGTGCCATCATTTCCCCCTGCCATCATGGAGCTTTCCCCTTGAGTGTATAAGCCAAAATAAACCTCTTCCCCCCACCCCACAAGCTGCTCTAGGCTGGATGTTTTCTGCAATGCCTCTCTCTCTCAAATAAATAAAAAAATTTTAACTTTAAATATTTATTTTTTTAATTTTTACTTATTTTAGAGAGATAGAGGTGCAGAGATAGAGAAAGAGGGAGAGAAAGAGAGAAGAGGCATGCCAGGGCCTTCAGCCACTGCAAACGAACTCCAGATGCATCTGGCTTACATGGGTCCTGGACAATTGAACCTGCATCCTCTGGCTTTGCAGGCAAGTGCCTCAACTGCTAAGCCATCTCTCCAGCCCCAAAAGAATTTTTAAATGAGAGAAAAAAAAAAAGTAAAAAGCAGTATCTTGCTTAGCATGGTGATGCATGCCTTTACTTCCAGCACTAATGGAGCAGAGGTAGAAGGCTCACTACAGATTGGCAGCCTGGGACTACCAAGTGAGTTCCAAGTCAGCCTGGACTAAAGTGAGACCCTGCCTCAAAAAAGACCACTATGTCACAGTTTCACTGGAAACATTTTCTTTGTCATAGTAGTCTCCAGGATCATGGAACTTACAAGAGAAGGAGGTTTTGATTCAGTGAACTACACCGCTGCAGTCACCGGAAGATGCAGTAATAAACAAAGCAGGCCCTTCTTTCCTGACACGGAGCCAGATGGTGGGGAGACAACTGTAAACAACTCAATCAAAGAAAGAAGTGATGCCATTTCCAATAACATTAAATGGTATGAAGACAATGAGATAGAGTGAGAGGATAAAGGTGGCACGAGAAGGGGCTGGGGAGACGGGTCAGTTGCTGAAGTACTTGGTGAGCAAGTATGAGGACCTGACTTTGAAGGCTTACAGCTCATAAAAAGTGCACGTATGCAATTCCAGAGCTGGGGAAGTAGAGATAGGCAGATTCCTTGGGCTAAATGGCTAGCCAGACTACCTGAATCAGAGAGCTCTGGGTTCAATGAGAGACGTTATCTCAAAACCAAGTAGAGAGCTTAGAGGAAGACTCCCAGGGCTGACCTCTGGTGTCCATAGACATGTATATACAAACATGCACACCTTACACACCTATACACACATGACAGAGAAAGAGAGAATACAAGGGTGTAGGAAGAGAACAGGATATGAGAAAAAGGAGCAAGAGAGAGAAAGAGAGAATGAGAATGAAAGTGTATAAAGCTATAATTCAACATTGCAGGGAGAACTAGAAGTCCAGGTCGGGGAATATCCTATCAACACAGGAAGGTGAGAACTGAATAAATGCATCCAAGGAGCTGCCAGAGACCAATGGTGACAAATGGTAATGGAAGGGGCTTAACGATAACATAAGAATCTATCCACATTATCAACGCGGTAACTAGGTATGGAAGTATATCCCTGTAATTTCAGCATTCGAGAGGCCATGCCAGGACTATTGTGAGTTCTAGGACAGTCTGAGCAAGAAAAATAAATAAAGAAAAAAATACAAAAAGTGGGTTCATTTTGTTATAGCGGAAGTGGTTGTGTCAGAGGGATGGGAGCTATAATAGAGGAGCAAGTCTGCATCTATAGGATAGAGCTGCCTTCTGGGACTCTTGTGAATAATCTCTGGTTGTCGACTTGATGGGATTTAGAATAACCATGGAAACAGATCTCAGATAGTGCCTGTGAGGGATTGTCCAGACTGGGTTAGCTGAAATGGGAGGACACACCCTAACTGTAAGCAGCACCATCCCATGGGCCGGGTGCCTGGACAATGCAAGAAGGAGACATGCCTTCCTCCTCTAAGCTGCTTCTGAGTAGGTATTTTTTCCCAGCAATGAGAAGTAACTGATGTAGGAACTGACAGAAATAGAGAAGCGGGATCTATCCATAGGGCAAAGTATATTTTGCCATATGAAGGGACAATATTAAGTCTTACAAACAAATGAACAAATAAGACTATTTCAGATATAACAGGTGCCAGAAAGCTGTTACCAAGGTGATGGGAGGTAGAAGCATGGAATAGGAGCCTATGTTAAGCTTTGATTTTTAATAATTATTGAGTACCAGTTATATGCCAGGCATTTATGGAAAACATTCAGTTTTATCTCATTTAATATCTCATTTAATTTGAGACTCACTCTTGTGATGTATAGAATATGCTCCACTATTTTGGGCAACAATTCTTTTTCAACATTTTTATTGAGAATTTTAATACATGAGCACACTATAATTGATCACCATCCTGTCCCATTATCCCCTTTGTCCTCCACTTTCTGCCCCTAGTCCACTGAGCACCCTTCTCTTTCCAAGCACTCCTTCTCTTTTGACGTTTCATTCTTTTTGTCCTCTTCAATGCTCTATGACAAAGTATTTATGGGCTCCTAATTGTGCAGGTCTTATGGGATGGAGGACAACCACCATGAGGACATGAACGTACCAGTCAGTTCAGGTCCATGGGACAGTGACGCAAAGCACTTCCCCTAACCCTGTGGCTCTTACATTCTTTCCACCCCCAATTCCACAGTGATCCCTGCTGCTCCACTATTAAAGTTCTAAAAGAATAGTGTGCCTGGAAAAGATCAGCCACCAAGTGGTAGTGCTGGGATTTGAACCAAGTTGGACATTTAAATTAGTCTGTTACCATTACTCTCCATTGCATTTTTCATGACCTTCTTGCAGAACAAACTTCTAAGCAGCAACCCACTGGAGCTGTCCTAACCCCCTACAAAAAGTCCCAGCTCGGGATGTCTCATGTTTATTCAGATATTCCCTAGGATCAATTTCAGGCCAGCTGGTAGGCTAGAAGGGAGAAATGATAAAGATAACTAGTTAATATTTTCTGAGCTTTATTACATGCCCAGAACCTTTTTAGATGCTATACTAACATTATCTCATATATTTCAAATTAACCTATGAAGTTGGATCTATTTTTATCACCTGAGAACTGCAATTTCAAACGAGTTAATTTAACTTGCCACCAGAACTAGAATTCCAAAGGAACACACACAAATTAAATGACAAATCCTAAACGAGTTAAGTGTAAACTGGTAATATTATAAAATCTAAAGAAAGCTTGTGGGCTTAGGTTATGAAAATATTGATTCCTTTATTTTTCAGATAAAACTTTGGTTTTGAGTTTCATAGGAATTCACTGAGATCACAAAATTAACAAACACGTAGGCACCACTTAGCCTCAGAGCTCGAGAGTTTCTTTTTTTTCTTTCTTTCTTTCTTTCTTTCTTTCTTTCTTTCTTTCTTTCTTTCTTTTTCTCTTTTGATGCATTGGTGTAGTATGTGTGATGTATATGTGTGTATGTATGTGCGGTACATGCATGCACATGCAGATGTATATACCCTTTGTGCACATGTGCAGAGGCCAGTGGAGGATGGTGGGTGTCCTCTATTGCTTGCCCACCTTTTTTCCTTAAGTCAAGGTCTGTTTCTGAACCTGGAGCCCTCCACTGTCAGTTAGACTGGCTGAACAAAGATCCCCAGTGATAGTTTTGTCTCTGCCGTCCCCAACACTGGGGCTACAAGCATGCAAGTCCATGCATGGCTTTTTATGTGGATGTTGGGGATTAAGTTTTGGTCCTCAAGTTTGCAAAGTAAGGGTGATAACCCATATTGTCAATTGTACTCTCACTTTTGTTTAGAGAAGCTTCTCTTTTCAGATGGTGGCAACCTTGGGAGGACTCAGAAGGCACCATGGTGCTGAGAAGAAGGGACAGAAGAGTGCTCAGCACTGAAACATCTCAAACCCACCTTCCAAGGCTCAGGGTCTATTGTGGAAGAGGGGGCGGAAAGAATGTAAGAGTCAAAGGAAGAGTAGGACTCCTTACAATGTGCTCCTCCAGACACAAAATGGTCTGGATATCCATGACCTCACAGTGCCTGACACTACCTACACAAGACCATCATAATAGGAGGAAAAGATGATGACATCAAAATGAAAAGAGAGACTGATTGAGAGGGGGAGGGGATATGATGGAGAGTGGAGTTTCAAAGGGGAAAGTGGGGGGAGGGAGGGAAGTACCATGGGATATTGTCTATAATTAAAGAAGTTATAAATAAAAAATAAAATAAATAAAATAAAATAAAAAATAATAAGGGTGATGAGAGAAGCTAGTGAGCCATTTTTTGTTTGTTTGTTTGTTTGTTTGTTTAATTTTTTTTTTTTTTTTGGTTTGGTTTTCGAGATAGGGTCTTATTCTAGCTCAGGCTGACCTGGAATTCACTATGTAGTCTCAGGGTAGCCTCGAATTCACTGTGATCCTCCTACCTCTGCCTCCCGAGTACTGGGATTAAAGGTGTGCACCACCACGCCTGGCCATTTTTGAGGGTTGAATTTTATTTGGCAGTGGGGGACAGAGGCTTAATGTCAATCAACAGACTTCTATTTAGCACTGATGCTCATGGCAATGAGCTGGGCTGTGACAGTCTGCAGATCCTGTGCAGAATCCTTGCTTTGGAGGAGGAAGGGGGTGGTGTGATGTGCTGGAAAAGGAGCCAAGCTTTGAGATGAGAAAAATCTAAACTGACCTAGGAACCTGCTTTTCAATGTTATGACTTATTTCATCCCTAAATTAAGAATATGGCTGTGTCCTGCACACCTGGTATTAGTTTTGGAAGCATGAAAAATGCGTGGAGTGGTCATGAATTGCACACGGTTCCAGGAGCTGCTTCTGAGTTGCAGAATGAGGCAGGGCACGGAGATCCTCAGGAATAGGCTGGAAGAGCCTTTGGAAGATGGACCATGGTTTGCATGGAGTCCTGAAGAAGTTTTGGAAATACCGGACTGTGCAAGGGCTACCATGGAGTAAACTATTGGCCTGGGATGGAAGTTTTCCCTGGCTACTCTGCCCAGCTGGAGGGGTGGAATTGGAAAACCTGGAGATTGTCAGTCTCAGGTAATATTGAACTTGAACTGCAGAAGTTTGATGACTGCTGATGGTGGTTAAGTTTGCATTGTTCTAGTCTCTCCTTCCTATGCCTTATACCAGTTAAAATGTTTACTCTGTGCCTTTACATGTTGAAAGTATTTAACTTGTTTGATTTTACAGGACTCACTATCAAGACCATGGGGACCTTTGAAACTGGACTGAATACAATTTACAATGTGTGATAGTTATAACTCTATTGGGGGCCAGGAGCGGAATATGGTAGTTTGAATAGATGGTCCCCAATATATTCAGTGTTTTATTAGTTTATAGTTTGTATCTGTAGCCACTTGGCTGGAGGCAGTGTCACTGGGCAGATCTCAAGGTGTGATGATGGGTTTAGGATTTCAATCTAAAGATATGCAAAGTGTGCCTAGCTGGAGTTCCTGTGCTGTGTGGCTTTTGGCTTGTGGATTTTCTCTCTGGGTTTGGTCCTGTGAAATCAGGCTAGATTCTTCTGCCATTATGGAACTTCCTTTGGATCTGTAAGCTTCAATAAATAATATCCCTTCCTCCATAACTGTGCCTGATCTGGAAGTTCATCTCAGTGAACCTGAAGCTGTCTGCTACACCTCATAATTCTAATTCTGGGTGACTTTAGGTAAATCAGTAAGATAGGAATGGTTTAGAGTTGGGGTTTTTTGTTTGTTTGTTTGTTTGTTTTGTTATTGTTGTTTGGTTTTTTGAGGTAGGGTTTTGCTCTAGTTCTCAGGCTGACCTGGAATAATTCACTATGTAGTTTCAGGATGGCCTCAAACTCACAGCAATCCTCCTACCTGTCTCCCAACTTCTAGGATTAAAGGCATGCACCACCATGCTCGGCTAATATTATGAATGTTAATTGGAAAAAGCACTTTGAGCTGTGTTTAAAGTGAGAAGTCAAGTCCTGGCTCCTCACACCATTGCTGTGCTTGTCCTTTGATATCTTCAGTCTCAGAGTTCAGCCCAAGTCCCTTAGACACAGAACAAGAATCCTGGTGGTGGAGGTCTGGAGGGAAAAGAACCCTCTCATATGCATATGCTAGAGTTATGAGCAAAGAAGAAGAGGGGAAAGATTATTCTTGAATTTAGTTTCATAATTAGGAGTTACAAAATTTTAGTACATTTAAAAACAACTGGAGGGCTGGAGAAATGGTTCAATGATTAAAGGCACTTGCTTGCAATGCCTAATGTCCCAGGTTCAATTCAATATGCAAGAAGCCAGGTGCACAAAGTGGTGCATCATCTGGAGATAGTTGCAATGGGAAGAGGCCCTTGTGTGCTGATATATTCTCTCTTCTCTTCTCCTTTACTCTCCTCTCTTCTCCTCTTTCTCTCTTTCTCTGCAATGTGTGGTTTTCAACACTAGTGAGCAAGATTTATTGTGCAAAAATATAGTTACATTTTAGGAGAAATAATGAAATAATGCCATTAGGTTCAAGAAGACTTGGTTGGGTACAGGCAAACCCAAACTTTAATAAAATTTCAACCTTATACAATATTATGATCCATGACATTGAAGAACCACTGGAAGGTTGAGCAGTGCCCACAGTGGATGGGGAGGGGTGTGTGTGTAGAAAAAGGAAGTGAGGTGATATAAAGCAAAAAATACAGAAATGATTAAAATGAAAGCCAGGTATAATGACAAGATTTCTTACTTGGTAAATATGAAGCCTTTGATTCAACTGGGGACCCTTAAATATTTTGATGTCCTTGACACACCCTAGATGAGGCATAATTGCACTTTGCAGTGCCCCCCCAGATTTAATATGCATTATTTATTTATTTATTTGAGAGAGAGAAAAAAAAAAAAAGACAGAAAGAGAGAGAGGGGTGGAGGGAAAGAATAGGCACGCCAGGGCCTTCAGCCACTGCAAATGAACTCCAAAGGCATGTGCCACCTTGTGCATCTGGCTTATGTGGGTCCTGAGGAATTGAACCTGGGTCCTTTGGCTTTGCAGGCAAGTGCCTTAACCTCTAAATCATCTCTCCAGCCCGCCTCCCCTCAGGTGATTTGATGTTGACAAGAACTAGTGTGATCAAAACAAGGAACACTAGTAGGACACTGATCTAGTGGAGGGAGGGGTGAAGTACAATTCTAGTCATAATGAATTAATTTCCAACAAAGTATCCAGGGGGTTAATTAAAGCCTGGAGCTTACAAAAGCCAGAGCACTTCAAGATTTTGGTGAGGAATTCATGCAATCAGTAAACATCTCTCCAAATCTGTTAAGTGCTGGGATAACAGTCCAACGAACATGGTTCTATTCCCTTGAAGGACTAATATTTAAGAGGCAAAAGATACATTTCTGAATCTCATGGAACTGGGATTCCCTTTTGTGAGTTCTTAATCTCATTAATAATAATAATTTTAAAAAACTTAGAAATGGGCTCAGAGGAATCAATGCAGTTCCAAGAAAAACTCCAGCAACATTCTTCAGAGATAGAAAAAATAGTCTCAAAACTCATGTGGAAGAAAAGAAGGGTTCAGATAGACAAAAATATCTTCAACAAAAGAAATATGTTTTGGCCATGCATAGTGGCACACACCTTTGATCCCAGCACTCAGGAGGCTGAGATAAGAAGATTGTCATGAGTTTGAGGCCAACCTGAGTTGGCCAAGTCAGCCTGGGCTAAAGCAAGACGCTACTTCAAAAAAAAAGAAAGAAAGAAAGAAAGAAAAAAAGAAAGAAAGAAAGAAAGAAAGAAAATGAAAGACATCTGGAGGTATCACCATACCTGATTTCAAGATATACTACAAAGCCATAGTAACTAAAACAGTGTGGTACTCAAACAAAAACAGACATACAGATCAATGGAATAGAATAACCATCTCTAAATCCAAACAATTGCAGATATTTCATCTTTGACAAAGGGGCCAAAAATGCACACTGGAGAAAAGACAGAATCTTTAACAGATGGTGTTGGAGAAATTGGATAACCACATGTAGAAGAATGAAATTTGACCCACTTCTCTCACCCTGCACAAGAGTCAACTCTAAATGGATTAAGGACCTCAATATAAGACCTGAAATTATAAAAATAAGGAGAAGAAAAAACAGGAAGCACACTCCATGATATAGGCATAAGGAAAGACTCCCTGAATAAGACTCCAGTATCCCAGGAAGTTAGATCAACACTCAACCACTGGGACCTCTTGAAACTAAAAAGCTACTGTACAGAAAAGCAAACCATCAGCAGAGTCAATGTGCAACCCACAGAATGGGAGATAAATCTTCACCAGCTAAACCTCTGACAAAGGTCTAATATTTAAAATTTACAAAGAACTCAAAAAACTAAACAATTAAAAAAAAATCAAACAACCAGTCAAAAGCAGGGTAATTTGAAACAGAAAATTCTCAAAGGAAGAAATATAAATGGTCATTACACATTTAAGGAGCTGTTCAACATCTTTAATCATCAGAGAAGTAGAAATTAAAGCAACTCTGAGATTCCACCTCACTCTAGTCAGGATGGGATTCATCAAAAAGTCGAATGGCAATAAATGTTGGTGAGGCTGTGGGAAAAGAAGAACCTTTGCCCACTGCTGGGGAGTGCAAACTTGTACAACCACTATGGAAATCAGTGTGGAGACTCCTGAAAAAGATGCTAATAGATCTACCATTCGATCCAGCAATACCACTTCTGAGCTTTTACCGTAAAGACTCCACTCTTTTTACAGAGATACCTGCTCAGCTATGCTTGTGGCTGCTCTAGTCACAATAGCTAGGAACTGGCATCAGCCCAGATGCCCATCAACTGATGAATGGATAATGAAGATGTGGTACATATACACGATGGAATTCTACTCACCAGCAAAAAAAAAAAAAAAGAAACAATAAAATTTAGAGGTAAATGGATGGAATTGGAAAAAATCATTCTAAGCAAGGTCATGCAGGCACAGAAAGACAAACACCATATATACTCTCTCATCTGCAGTTCCTAACTGGGATCAATTAGAGATGACTGCAAATGGTATTTGACATCCAGGAATAAGGGCATAAAACTAGAATGAGAGGAGAACTAAAGAGGAGTGGTTACCTGACAAGTTAGGGGAAGGAAGAATATTGGGGTGAGGGAGGTCTTGTAGGAATGAAAGTAGAGAGGGTGGGGAGGGAATTCCACAAAAATTAAGACAACGTGAATCAGTCATAGAAATCCTAATGCTGACTAGCATTCTACAAGATATAACCACCAATAAAGGTGGAGGAGGGACAGTCCAGACAGAAGATGGAAAAAGCTTAAGCTTTTTAAAACCACAGACTCTGGCTGGTAATTCCCAGTCCCAGAGTTGGGTTGCCTCCCACAGTGAGCTGTTGGCCAGGGAGATCCATGAGGTCCCCAAAACAATGTAGGCCATTGCCAAAACACTTGATTACCTGGCAGAACTAAAAGGTCAGACCCTATTGCTGAAGACACCACAGTCCCTGATCACAGAATATTGGATTACAATGCTGGAGCCAAAATGGAAACGAGCTCCCTCCTGGCTAGTCCTCACAGTGCTGGAAAGCACGATGGAAACTGTTGGAAGAAAATGGTCACCAACAACATGAATAAGCAGGGGACCTTGCAGACAAAGAAATCAACCAGCTGTACAAGCACACAGTTGTGGAAGAGTGGTACACAGCCTCTGTGGGTGTAGCAGTCAGGCTCAGGTCACTGGGATAAACTCCCAGACAAGTCATACTTTACAGAAAGGAGAAGGGATTTATATGAAGCTTATAGATCCAGGAGAGGCTCCACAATGGCAGAAGAATCTGGCCCACTTTCACAGGCCAAGGCAGAGACAGAAAAGCCAAAAGCCACCACCATCATACCAGCAAGCACAATCCAGGAACTTTAGGAAATCCAGGCAAAGCTCAAGCACTTGGCAGATTTTTAGACTGGAATTCCAAATCCACCCACACATCTTATGGCTGGACCCTACATTCTGCCCAGTGACACCTCCTCCAGGTAGGTAGCTGGAAATCCAAGAAGCTTTAATAAAGCACCTAAATCTATTGGGGAACATCCATTCAAACTACCACAGTGGGTAACCAACTGTTTTTTGATGGGACGTGAAGTCTGCTCAATGAGAGAGAACTCATACCTGATACTGGAAACCCAGTCAGATTCCCATAGTCAGGAAACTCATACTTCAAAGAGAAGCCCTCACTGCTCTCTGCAGAAGACTGGGCTGGCACACCAAAACTCTTTCAAATAACTTTGCATACCCTTTTTAACACAAACTGCTCTCAAACTTGGTTGGAGAATCTGCTTTATTTTATAGGTGGCGAAGAAAATGGAGGAGATTTGAAATTCAGTGGTAAGACAAGAAGATAACCTACTGCCCACCACAAGACTCCTCTTCCACAACTGCCAGGACCAAGGAGAACTTGCAGTGGAAGTGGTTCCATGAACATTGCTCTTACTGCTAACCTGACAACCAGCTCCAGGGTGATGGTGGCAGACACAGTGATCAAAGAAAACCTATCAAAGCAGAAATCTAGACGCTACAAAGAACCCAACATAAAATCAGACTGCCAATAGGCCTTCCATGGTTCAGGGAACATTGTGGAAGAGGGGGTGGACAGACTGTAATAGCCACAGAGTTGGGGGGATACCCTGAGGCATGGTTCACCCACTATAACATTGGGATTGACTGAGGCCTTCATGACTCCACAGTAAATCCCCTAACTCCACAGAGGAGGGCCCCAGGAAAACAGGAACAGGGGATAGGGAATAAAAAGAATATAGTGTGTTAAAAAAATGAATACATTGGGCTGGGGAAATGGCTTAGCAGTTCAGGCATTTGCCTGCGAGGCCTAAGGAACTCAGTTCGATTCCCCAGAACCCAAGTTAGCCAGATGAACAAGGGGGCACATGTAATTGGAGTTCATTTGCAGTGGCTGGAGGCCCTGGCACACCCATTCTCTTTCTCTCTGCCTCTTCCCTCTCTCTCTCTCAAATAACTAAATAAAATATTTTTTTAAATGACTACATTAATTAAAAAATAAAACTGTAAATAGCACACAACACAAAAAATAAATGGGCTCAGAGGACAATTTCATTAGTGTTTGAGAGAAGAAACATAGGAAAGGCAAGCTGTAAATCTTGGCAGCTGGATAATAAGAAGTGGGAAAGTCATGTGTTTTGAGTTGGGGTCTGGAAAGCAAGCAGGTTCAATGATGGAAGTCAGCAAGCAGTCGCATGGGGGATAAGGTCTTCAGGGAAAGTGAGAAAACACAGACTAGTATGCTCGAGAATTTGGCTGCAATCCCAAGAAGAAGTAGAAAGGGAGAAAGGGGACTCAGAAGTGCAGGCAGGTTTTGCAGCGAGGGTCTGCAAGCAGCTGCACAGACGGAAGGTCTTCTACCTGTTTAAGTACCTTATCTCACTAAGAGAATCACTATTCCCCCTGCCCTCACACACATACCTTTTAGCACATCTTAAATGATAAGTGGTCTCTGGGCCAGGTGATCAAGACTCAGTTTGATCAATTCTTAACGGCTGGGGCTGTATTCTTGTGTTTGGAGTAATTTAGCATGGCATGTCTCTACCCAGGGCCAGAAGTAAAACTCAAATTTTATTCTTTTGTCCAGGAGGAATTGACTTTCCCTCAACAAAGTCTGGTACCTTCACCCTCCTCCTTTTACCAGGGAAAGATGAGGTGGGGCTCAAAGCTGATCATTGTTAGGTCTGACAGGTCCCAATATGGAGTTACCAAGGACAGCAGGATGGCGACAGAGACATAAGGAAGTGGATTATCTACATTCCTCAAGAAACTGCCCAGCCATTATCCCCTCCTAGCCTGTAATGCCTCCAGGTCATGGGTTCCTGCCCCCTTATTTTATAAATTACCTGGTCACTGTTCTGATGTCATACCCTGGCTATCTTAGATCTCCCCTCAGCTCTTCCTTTCCTCATATTCCTCCAACTGAAAGCTCTATAAAGACCACTACCTGAGGAACTCAGGTGGGCTGTGTTCCTGTCTTGTGAGCCAGCCCTGGCAGCTTGTGCTTTTCCCGAATAAAAGCTTTCATCTTTGCCTCAGAGCTGTTTTTGTGGTCATGGTCACTCCCGAACCTTACAATCATGAGGATGGGTAAATGGCTTAGCCATTAAAGACACTTGCTTACAAAAACCTAACAGCTTGGGTTAGCCCTGGTTCTATTCCGTAGGGAAGTAGAAACTTATACACAGTCAGCTAAGGACAAGGCCCAAGGAGATCAAGCAGATGCCACCCCACATGCCTTGGCAGAACTAGAAGTGGCATCTGAGCCAGTCTCAGCCAAGAAGGCTACAAACAACTCCTCAGCAAAGAGGCTCCCTGATTCTTTCTCCACTAGCACACCTGGCTGGCCTTCAAGTGTACCCTGCACCCCGTGTCCATAAACAGCTCACGTCTCTCCCTTACTCACCTAAGTCTGACGACAGGGCTCACCCTTACTGGATGCCTGACCTATATAAGTGGGCCAGCCATGTGTGCGGGTGGTATCTTGGCTTGTTTCTCTGCCATCTGGACCTGTGTCTTTTGTCCTGAGCACCATGTGCAAGTCCCTCTCCCTTTTCTCAGCCTGGATATTTTTCTGCTGCATCCTACATGTGTTTTGTTTCCAAATGCTTTCTTGCTTTGTTTCATGTATGGTTTTCCTCTAAACTCTAGGACCGTTACTCTCTGATCTCTGGCTCCCTCAGTCATATTCTCCAGGCACTTGGTTCTCCTGATTCCTTCTTCAGAAGCTCTTTCTCCTTCCCTGCCTGGCTGAGAAGAGGGAAAAGAATTTCTGTTTGTTTGAACACTTTTCTGTCTTGGTGTTTTCTCACTCTGCTGCCTACATGTGTGATCTTTCTTTAAGCCCTCAGTCCTTCACTATCCTATTTCTTAGCATCTTGTGTCCCCTGTGTGAATGTGAAGGTAAAGGGCTGGGCTCTTCTGCTTTGCTCCCAGAGATGTGTGTGTGTGTGTGTGTGTGTGTGTGTGTGTGTGTGTGTGTGTGTATTTCCTCTAAATATTTTGGCTTGAACCCTTTTCTTGGGCTTTTCCTCCCAGAAATCTCTCTGTGATGGAGGTCCTCTCCACCTCCCCTCTCCCTTTTCAGCCAGGCAAAAAGAGGAATTTCTGATCTGAGTCTTTCTAGCTTTCCCTGGATACCAGTTCTTCCTAAATGAACCTTATATTTCATAATTTACCCCCTGTGGTAGTTTGACTAGAAGGCCCCCAATGTATTCAGTGTTTTATTAGTTTGTAGTTTGCATCTGCAGCCACCTGGCTGGAGGCAGTGTCACTGGGCCGATCTTAAAGTGTGGTAGTGGTTTGAGATTTCAATCTAAAGATATGCAAAGTGTGTTCCTGAGGTGTGCTGTGCTGTGTGGCTTTTGGCTTGTGGCTTTTCTCTCTCCCTTGCCTGGTCCTGTAAGAGCAAGCCAGCTTCTTCTGTTATTATGGAACTTCCCCTGGATCTGTAAGCTTCAATAAATCCCTTCCTCCATAACTGTGCCTGGTCTGGAAGTTCATCTCAGCGAATCTGAAGCTGTCTGCTACACCCCCGCTGGAGTCTGATTTCTCAATTCTTTGTTAAAATGGGTAAGAATCTAAAATTTGTTGTTCACAAGCCTGGCAGCTAATCTGAGCCCCAGAAAACATCACCAGTACCCACATAAAGCCAGTACACAAATTGGTGCATGTATCTGGAGTTATTTGTTCTGACAAGAGGCCTTGGTGCACCCATACTCATTCTCTCTCTCTTCCCTTTCTCTCTCTTTCTATCTGCTTGCATAGTTTGGGCTGGAGAGATGACTCAGTGGTAAAGGTGCTTGTTTGAAAGCCTAACAGCCTGGGTGTGATTCCCTAGTACCTATGAGAAGGCAGATGAACAGAGTGGTGCATGAATCTGCAGTACATATGCAGGGGCAAGAGGCCCTGGCAACCCATTCTCAGTATCTTTCTCTCTCCTTGCAACTTAATAAATAAAACATTTTAAAAATAATATTAAAAATAAATAAAAATGCTACTTTGATCATGAGAAGAGTCCATCCTCCATAACTTCCAAGACTGTAACACATATCTAACTACCATAAACTAACATACACTGTTGTAGGTTTTTAGACCAAAATATACCTAGGGCAGGAAAGGAGGGCTCTATTCTCTTGGTAGTGGCCAGAAAAGGTCTTACTTTTCAAAGATGGAATAAGGAGAAGGTGGGTGGAGGTAGGTGGAGGGATGTGGAAAAAGAGGAAGAGTAGAATGGAAGGGTAAGAAAGCTGATTAGATTTAGCAGAGCAGACAGGAAAATGGAACCAGGTAAAGTAGCAGAGTAAAAGAAATGTGAAGTGGGGGCTGGAGAGATGGCTTAGCAGTAAAGGCACTTTCCTAAAAAGCCAAAGAACCTTGGTTTGATTCCCCAGGACCCACGTAAGCCAGATGCACAAGGTGGCATATGTGTCTGGAGTTCTTTTGCAGTGGCTGTAGGCCCTGGCACATGCATTCTCTCTTTCTCTGTGTCTTTCTCTCTCTCAAATAAATAAATAAAAATAAATATTGAAAAAAAAGAAATGTGAGGTGGGGATGCAGTTTGGAGGCCAGGAAGAGCATTACATTTAGGGAGGTCAAAAAGATAGAGCCTGACTGTTAGATTTTCTGGTCACGTGGCTGCAGAAGTTAGTTTCTTAGTGGTTTAGTGGGTGGGGTGCAGCTGGAAATGTTTGAAACTGAACCCATCCAAAAGGTGAAGGGTAAAGAAAGACTACAGAAAATAATACTAAAGGCTGGAGAGACATCTGGGTGGTTAAAGGTGCTTACTTGCAAAGCCTGGGCCAGGGTTCAATTACCCAGTACCCATGTAAAGCCAGATACACAACGTGGTGATGCATCTGGAGTTTATTTGCAATGGCAAAAGGCCCTAGCACACATTCATTCTCTCTTCCGCCCCTCCTTCCCTCCCCTCCCTCCTCTCTCTTTGCAAATATATAAGTAAAAATATTTAACTATATATAAATACTAAAACAAGGAAAAAAGAGGTGGTGCCTTGTACCAGGATGATGTTTTAGCCTCAAATTGGCCTTGGGACAGTCATTTACCAGCTCTATCATTTTATCCTCTATGCTGGGAATAAGCCCAGGTGATTTCTAAAGTCACGACCAGCTCTGACAATCTAAAATTTGTAATGGTTAAAGACAGAATCACTGAGGAAATTCGTTCTTGGCTGTATAACTTGTGGTGGTAGGTCCTGTTCATTGTCTACACATCTCATTCTAATGGTACCTTCTCCTAGAACCCACTGTTTTCAAAGTATGAGCTAGTTAAGTACGGCATCTACCATCCAGGGCCATGGGAGGATAGCATGGCACAGTGGATCACAGAGAAAGTGACAGCCTGGAAAGAAATGGCTGTGGCCACCATGTCACCCCTGAAGGACATTGGGAGAGATGGAAAGTGTCTGCCCAGGCACAGCTGAGATGGAACACAGGTGGTCATCAGCCTTGCTTCTGCAGTGCCACCATGTCGAGAATACTCTCCTTGCTGTGTCTCTGTTCTCTGTGTATCTGTTTTTCCGCATAAGGAAATCAGACAAAAGGAAAATGAAAAACTAAACAACCTCCCACAGTGAAGTAGACTTTTGTAAACGGCATATGGGACAGTGTCAAGTTTCTTCCTTCTCTTTCCAGACTGCAAGGGCACTGGCACCAAGACCAGCCTAAGCTAAAACCGACTTTCTCCTCAGTGTTGCCCCAAATGAACATCGTGGCAAAGACAGAATATTTTCGCTAGAGGTTATAACACGAAACAGATTAGGGTGATGATGTCACAAAACAGCTTTTTGACCTGTCAGGAGAGGCTGTAGTGAGGACTAAGGCATTTGATGAATGAATGGCACCATCTGAAACAGCTAGTCACCCTCCAGAAGCAAAAAGATAGTGCCCCTTACAAGTAAGATTGACCTCAGTGTAAGAAAGATTACAACAACAATGCTTCATTTTACGTTTAAGACTGTTGGGTGGTGGTAACTCACTTCTCTACAGAAAACAAAGCCAATGAAACAACACAATGTCAGGCCAGTGGAAAAACAGCCCCTGGGAACACGATGTAATTGGTCTTGATTTCTGTTAAAAATTTCAAGACCAAGGTAAGAGTAAGACAGTTCTCTAGCTTTCTCTCGCTCTCCCTAATCACCATTTCCAAAGCCAAAAATAAATAAATAAATAAATAAATAAATAAATAAATAAATAAATAAATAAAGCTGTACAGTTGGGTTTGAGTTGGCAACAGGAAGCAAAATCTACAGGCAGAGGGCCCACCTTCTGGCTAGCTGGCATCTCTTGGAGACACCTCATTGATTCTAAATGTGGCTTGTCTAATTTTAACTGAATGAAAAGAACAAGGGGGTAAGTTCTGGACCAGAGAATGAGGCAAGAAAAGAGTATGGGCTTTTCAAATTCGGATTTACATTCCAAACATACTTTCTTCCTGAGCCCCAGGAAAGGCCCTCTCTCTTTTCATCAAGAGGCTGCTGGAAAACCCTGCTCCTAGGAGACGGAGTTAGAAGCCCAGAGCCTGTGTGGTGGCGCCCCGTGGTCCCTGGAGGAGACAGGAGAGGGACAAAGGGCCCATCTCTAAAAGGCCAAGGCCAAGGCCGAGCCCTCGCCTCCGCTCTGGAACGTCTGGGATGAAGGGGGGGAGTGGAAGAAATACGTCTCTTCTCTCAGAATATTCCGTGGCTCCGTATCCTGGAGGTGTCCGACGCTGACGGAAGGGGCCTAAAGTCATTCCCTTCACCCTGACCACCATCACCCTGAGACTGGAGTCAGCAACCACCACTCTCTAGATGGGCACGTCGCCATCCGCCCGGGAGCAGCGGGATTCCCCGGCTCGGGGCTCCCGGCTCCATCAGGTCCCCCACTCCAAAGCCGACCTGGCTCAGCGCTGCCGCGGGGCCCTCGGCTAGAGCCCCGGGCGCCGCCTCCGCCTGGCCCTGGGCGCAGCATCCTGGCCTCCCCGGCCCCGGCCCTCGAGCCCCGCGTGGCGCCCCGCAGCGGCCGGGCAGCCCGCGCCGCCGAGCGCTGGAGCCGAGAGGAGGAGCCAGGGCCCGCCGAGCGGGAGGAGCCGGGAGTCGGAGGGCGGCGGAGGCGGATTTCCTGGGCAGGCTCTCCGGGGCTAGCATGGCGTTTGGGAAGAGTCACCGCGATCCCTACGCCACCGCGGTGGGTCACCTCATAGGTAAGGAGGCGCGAGGAGAGGCGCCGGGCAGGCTTCGGGGGAGAAGGGGAACCAGGGACCCTTTGCAGGCGGAATCCGTCCTGGGCCTGGCGGGGACCGAGTTGGATCAAGTCGGAGGAAATCTTTCCCTTCCTCGCAGCTTTCCCACGGCACCTGCCACCTGCCTACCACCCGGTCCCTTTCCCGTTTGCTTTCTGGTACCAGAACCTTCCTCTCCCCTCTTTTCCCAATGCATCGCCCCTTGGGTACCTGCCTCCTGGGGAGGGACAGGAGCCAAACAGGTGACCCTCCAGCGCTCTTCTGGCCGCAGCGCTTCTGGCCTCCACGCAGCGAAAACTTCCTGACCCGGGAAGAGTCTCTTAAGTCCGTCCACGATAAGGGTGGATTACACCCATTTTACAGACGGGGAAGAGAAGACCCAGAGAGTATAATTAGTGTGACCTCACCGTGAGAGACAGAGTGAGAGAGGAGGCAGAGGTCTCCAAACCTGAGCTCAGGCAAGGGTAAACTGAGAGAGTGAAAAGTGCTTAGCACCTGAGTGGAGGACAGCCGTTGTTGATGAGCCCTCAGGGGTCGCCCAGGCCTCTGGGAGATCACGAGGGGTCGCGCGCATTTTCTCTCCTGTGTCTGCTCTTTGAATGACAGGTGTGGAAGCGGAGCTCGGTGACTGCACTCTTTTTGCTACCGTCTGCTCACTACCATTTTCCTCATTTCTCCCTTGGGGACAGGGTGTGGCACCAGGGTGTATTAATAATGCCAGGCAAGTGGGGTGATGCAATCCCGAGGACCTGGTAGTTGTAGTAAGGAGGACTGAGTCAAGGACTCAGCTGTTACCCTCTTTGCGACAGGAATGCACCTTTGCTCCTGAACCCACCCAGAGTGCCCACATCTTTGTGTGATGGGAAGAGTGGCTACCCTTGAGGGAGAAAACACTTTCTCAACTGCAAACACACATTCTGGTTGAATGGTGGATATTACATGAGCCCTATGAAAACACAAATCCACACTGAGTCTTTAATAGACAAAAGAGGACTTCAGAAGTATGGCAGATTAATTCTTCTTTAAACACTTACTAACTGCTAGCTACATGCCTTAAGTAAGTCATGAGTTCACATCTCAAGGAACTCTTTCTTTCTTTCTTTCTTTCTTTCTTTCTTTCTTTCTTTCATATATATATATATATATATATATATATATATATATATATATATATATAATGTTTATGCAGACAGAGACAGAGATGGCTGCACCTGGGCCTCCAGCTGTTGGAAATGAACTGCAGACACATGCACCACTTTGTGATCTGGCTTTATATGGGTACTGGGGAAATAAACCCAGTTGTTAGGCTTTGTAGGCAAGTGTGCCTTAACTACTGTGCCATCTCCAGCCCCAAGGAACTTTTATAGGAAAGATGGATTTGTTTTGTAATAACCATTATAGCGGCGCCTTTGCAATACAAAAAAAAAAAAAAAAAGCACAGGGCACAAAATTTGTGAAAAGCAAGAGATGCTCTCAACTCTGCTGGGGCTTTTAGGAAGATAAGGCTGGGAGAGGTATAAGAAATGGGGAGGAGACATCTGGTAGACCAACGGAATGGTTCATGTTTAACAGCATAAGCAAGCACCCTTAGTGAGCTTTTTTTTTTTTTTTTTTTGGTCCACATTTTGTGTGATGGGAAGAGTGGGTATCCTTGAGGAAGAAAACACTTTCTCAACTGCAAACACACACTCTGGTTGAATGGTGGATATTACATGAGCCCTATGAAAACACAAATCCACACTGAGTCTTTATAGGCAAAAGAGGTCTTCAGAAGTATGGCAGATTTTTTTCTTTAAACACTTACTAGCTGCCAGCTACATGCCTTAAGCAAGTCATGGGTTCACATCTCAAGGAACTCTGTGTGTGTGTGTGTGTGTGTGTGTATTTGTTTAAGCACAGAGAGAGAGAGAGAGCGAGAGAGAGAGACAGAGAATGGCCGCATCAGGGCCTCTAGATGTGTGGAAACGAACTCCGGACACATGTACCACTTTGTGCATCTGGCTTTACATGGGTACTAGGGAACAAACCCAGTTGTTAGGCTTTGCAGGCAAGCGTGCCTTTAATTGCTAAGCTATCTCTAGCCCCAAGGAACTCTTATAGGAAAGATGAATATATTTTGTAATAACCACTATAGCAACACCTTTGCAATACCAAAAAAGATGCACAGGGCACAAAACTTGTGAAAAGCAAGAGATGCTCTCAACTCTGCCGGGAGAAGTATAAGAACTGGGGAGGAGACATCTGGTAGACCAACGGAATGGTTCATGTTTAACAGCATAAGCCAGCACCGTTGGTCAGCTTTTTTTTTTTTTTTTTTTTTTTTTTTTTGTCCGCATCTTTGTGTGATGGGAAGAGTGGGTATCCTTGAGGGAGAAACACTTTCTCAACTGCAAACACACACTCTGGTTGAATGGTGGATATTACATGAGCCCCATGAAGACATGAATCCACATTGAGTCTTTATAGGCCAAAGAGGACTGCCAGAAGTATGGCAGACTAATTCTTCTGTAAACATTTACTAACTGCCAGCTAAGCTTTGGGGTTACCCTAGCTGTCTTCTTTCTAACTGTGTAGCATTCTCCCTCGTTTAGTCACTATTCCCTGGAGACCCTGTGCAACCATGCTTTGGGGATCGTCTCTTGTCATAGGAAGCTAGAAAGCTCCTTCACGTTGGATGCTCTCTTTCCCTTCCCAGATAACATTTAGCGTTTTTTAATGAGCATGTCTGGAGAGGATTGTTTACTGCCTGTGTTCCAGGTGCCAGTGTGTAAATCTGCCTGGTGTAGCTTTGGGTCAGTATAGGTACTTTGCAATTGTGATTTCTCTCCCTTTTTCTCACCCCCTCCCCCCATAAATGCTTTAAAGAAGCAAACAGTGGGATCAAACAACCTCAATTTGAATACAAGTTCTATCTCCTATTTGCCCTATAACCTTGGGCACTTTCCTTGCCTCCCCCCACCCCTCGCCCCATTCTCTGCGTCATTGTCTCTAACAATGAGTTAAACGAGACTGCTTAAGATACAATGCTGCTGTCCAGTTCACCTTGTAGGTGACTGCTCAGTTAGCCACAGTTCCAGTTCTCTGAAAGACAGGCCGATGGAGATTGAACAGGTCTGTTTTTGGCCCCGTGTCCAGGTGTTGCACTTGCAAGCTTTATTAATGGGTCACTCATTACTGTTTCAATGGAAGCACTGTGAACTTGACTTCTGATTGATTCTGGAATTACTGAGAATTATTCAGGGGGAAAAAACACTTTGCCCTTTGGTAATGTAAACTAAATGGTACTTGCTAGTACACCCCGGGGTGGATTATTTCAGGGAGACCAGACATTCTTTATGTTGTTATACCTGAGACTCAGCACAAACTGCTTTATCTTCGCAGAGAAGGCCACGTTTGCTGGAGTTCAGACTGAAGACTGGGGCCAGTTCATGCATATCTGCGACATAATTAACACCACCCAGGATGGGTATGTTCCCAGCGACCTTCCTGCAGCAGTGCCGATGAGAAAGCTCACAAGTGCAGCATGTTTCCTCTTGCTGACTTTGGTTAGGCACCTGCTTCCTCGTGAAGACCTCCTGCTGATCTGTGGGGCCAGCTCCTTGCTCCAGCCTGTGAGGGTCCAAGAGTCCACTATCATTTATTTCCTCCTATCTTTGCTTCTTCCTGAAAGTTTCAAATTTTGTCTCTGATCCTCAATTAGTTTTCTTTTTTTTTCTCCTTTTGGTTTAAGCGATAGATTGTTTCCTTCTTTAGGGATTTTTTTTTCCTGCTCCTACTGCCAGTGTTTTATGTAACTAAAAAGTATTCTCCAGAAGCTCCTTGGCTTGTGGTGGTGACTAGGAGGGTGGTGGCCAACCCTCTTGATTACCCAGGAAACAAGGGAACAATCTTTTTTTTTCTTCCTTGTCACAAGACCTTATTTATTTATTTTTTTAATCTTAATGTCAGCTCACCCATGTTCATGCTGTTCCCTCCCCTAGTGTACTGTTGATATACTTTCTAAACTTCTGAGAATTGAAGTTAAAAAAAAAAAAAAGTCACTAACAAGGGCTTGCTACTCTGAATTGTATCAACTAGGTAATTAGAAAATGTACAGTTCTGTTCATTCTCCTGCACATTTTACAGTGCTGACTGACGGAGGCAAAAAGACTGAGCAAAGCTTGTGTTGATGAAGAAACATGACAACATAATTATTGGCTATATATGAATGGACACTGTTTATGGTTAACACTTGTGTTTATAACCTTTTTTTCCCCCTCAGTAGCCATGTGTGCTCTGTGAACCTAATACTAATTTCTTCATTGATAACACAGAAAGGGACTTGAGTAGAATGAATTTTGACCCTCTACTTTCAAATCTTTGTAACAGAAAAGTGTAGCCTATCAGAAGCTAATTCGTCATTCTTACATCCCTTTATCTGTAAGGTGCTCAGGAAATGCTAGTGGTGGTAATGGGATCACTTTCACTGTTTAGAGCTACACTTCCTGTAGACTGGTTCTGGGCATTGATGGATGGAAGTGGGTACAGCTCCCTCCATGGTTAGTGCTTGTGAGGTAACACATTCATACATATTTTGAGTCTTACAAGAGGACAGGTGGCATGGATGGTTTTGTCTGCCTATTTCATGAGGAAACTTGTATAGGATAAGTTAGGTGACTCACCTAAGGTGACACAGCAGACAAAGGTGTTGTTGTGTTGTGCTGCTAAGCCAGTCCTCTTTCCATAGTCACTCTGCTTTCCAGAGAAAGCATGCCTAAGTTGGTGATGTCCGTGTACTTATCTCTATAGGCCAAAAGATGCGGTAAAAGCTTTGAAGAAAAGGATTTCCAAAAACTACAATCATAAAGAAATACAACTTTCTTTGTCAGTAAGTACTTTAATATTCTAATTGATGCTCTGATTTTCTAGCCTACTTTTTTTCCCATTTATCTGAGAGAGAGAGAGAGAGAGGGAGAGGCAGATAGTGAGAGAATGAGCACACCAGGGCCTCCAGCCACTGCAAACAAACTGCAGATGCATGCACCACCTTGAGCATCTGGACGTGGGTTCTGGGGAATTGGCTTTGTAGATAAGCGCCTTAACCAGTAAGCCATCTCTCCAACCCTATAATTACATTTTTTTGGTTCAAAAATATACAAATATTCTGACAGATGACTATTAGGTTACCAAAGAGTTATGTACTATATGAGTTAAGACTTCATCTGTTGAGAATTGCAGAAGAGAATTTAGCAAGCTGTAATACTATCTACTTTTTTAGAAGAGTATTCCTAAAGAATCAATTTTTCATGATCAGGAGATGGGAACAGGTCTGTTAAAAACTGGTTGAGCCGGGTGTGGTGGCGCACGCCTTTAATCCCAGCACTCAGGAGGCAGAGGTAGGAGGATCGCCGAGAGTTCGAGGCCACCCTGAGACAACATAGTGAATTCCAGGTCAGCCTGGACCAGAGTGAGACCCTACCTCGCAAAACCACAAAAAAAAAAAAAAAAAAACTGGTTGATGTTGCCAGACATAGTGGCTCACCCCTATAAATCCCAGCCCTTGGGAGTCTGCGGTAGAAGGATCACCATGAGTTCGAGGCCAGCCTGGGGCTACATAGTGAGTTCCAGGTCAGCCTAGGCTAGAGTGAAACCCTGCTATGAAAAAAAAAAAAATTAAATGAAAACAACTCAAACAAACCTGGTGGATGTTAAGCTGGCCAGCAAGCTTTCTCATGTACATTAGTGAGCCATGTTTGAAGATGGGGGAATTGAGGTCTTCAAAGATGCCTCCCTGTCAGCTTCTTTCCTTGAGCTGTTTTGTGGGATCCTGAGGTACTGGCAGCTCATTAGGGTTTCTGTACCCGTTCCTACTTGGGATAATTTGGAATATGTTCTCTGTCAGTTTCAGCAGATCTCCTGTGCACAGTTTCATCTGTGATTTGGATGAGAACTCTGATCTGGTCCCATTTCCCTCTCTTTTTGGCCATATGATCTCTTCACTCACATTGTTGACTTGCCCTTTTTGATTGAGACTCTTGTCTGCTTCTGGGAAGGGAGGCTTTTTTTGTTTCTTCTGCATGCCTTTCTTTACCTGTGCCAGGTCCCATGCCAAACATGGTCAAGGCACTAACCAGCCAACATCACTCTGCTCTTAAGAGCCATGGGAGTGTTTAACCCAGCGGACTATGACACAGATGTACCCACAGTCCCACTTCATAGACTCACATGGAAGATAGTGTATCACATCCTGTGTAATTGGAGGCTAACCGAATGAGAAGAAATAAACAATATTTGTCACGACGCTACTAAACTTTGCATTGGGATCTAACTATAGATTTAGAGGCATTGTCTTACTCCTGTCTTTGCATTCTCTTCTGTCTTTTACTTATGGCAGCCAGCTGAGGAAGGTCATAGAATGAAAATGTCTGTGAAGAAAGGAGTATGGCACTTTTGTAGATGTACCAGAACAGGGGGAGAATACTAGAATACCTGGTGCCTGATTGATACTCTTGTCACTAGTAGAGATTGAAGATGGAACCAACTGTATAGCTGAGTGATTTTGCTAAGATTAAATCACTGTTGTTTGGCATAACTGGGATTTGAACCCATGCCTTAGATTCTAAATTCCATGCCCTTGCCTCATACCACTTTGCTTCTCAAAATGAATTCAATCTCTTAAAGGAACAGGCTACTGTGTGTGTCTTATTTTGTTTTCAGTTCCCTCCTATTTGCATGGAACAATGTGTTTGTCCAGTGTGGACTGGATTAATGACTGTCTCCTCATGTACCTCGTCCCATTTCTCCTAGCTTCCAGGAAGACTCATGAGCTAATGGGAGGTACTGTAGATTATGGTGGGAAGACATGCAGGTAAACTGACTGAAGTAGATTAGGGTATCTCGAGGGTATGGATGGTTAAGAGAACGGAGTGACTGTGCCACCTTCTCCATTACAGCATAGCTAACACTTTGACATCTTACAGGTGTTGTCCGTTATAGTGGTTTCCCTGTCAGAGTGACCAGCCTCTTTGATGGTTCATTGGTTGCTTAACCCAAAGTCTGTATCTTCTCCATCTTGGTTCCTCCCTTCTGAGGATGGGTAGGACCCCTCCCTGAAGAAGTTGGGCTATGCAGAATGCCATCCCCATGGCTCTCCATTTCTTTTTGGGTTTCCACTCTTCTCTTCCATTAGTATAGTCTCTGAAGCCTTACTCCAGCCAGTTGCTTGTTCCCATTACCTATCTACCTCACAGGTTTAGGTCCTTGGCCTCATGATTCCATACAAGCATGCTAGAAAAAGAGGATCTAAAGTCTGTGCCTGCATAAGAATGAGAGTCACAGGGTAGGGGGCTGGAATCTGGAATCTAACTTCCTGTTAGGGTCAAAGAAGACAACTACTTTCTTTTTTTTTTTAAAAGTTTTTTTTTAAGTTAGCACACAAAGTAATGGATTTCATTATGGCATCTTTGTATGTATATGTCATCTATTTCATTCTTATTCATTCTTCCCCTCCACTGCCTTTCCCATCCTCCTGCACCCCTATCCAACTAGTACCCCATCTGCTTTCATGCCATGTGTATTCTATTACTTATTCCCCCTTAATATTACACTAAGTGAAATAAGCCAGACTCAAAGACAAATGCCACATTTTCTCTCATATATGGAATCCAGACTTAAATGTGTATGTATGAATATAGTGTGTGTGTGTGTGTGTGTGTGTGTGTGTGTGTGTGTTTGATGAATAAAGAAAGGGACATGAGAAAAGGAAGAGATCTCTTGAGGTTTTTTTTAAGGGGGGGGGTCTTTGACTAGATAGTGGCATGCATATTTCCCCAGTTTGTACATATATTAACAGCTCATGTGCCTCAGTTCAGCTCACTCATTACATTGCATACTTGTGTTCAAGGCCTTTGACACTGATTTCAGTATTCACTTAGGTCAAACTAAAGTATGAGAGAAGTTAGTCACAGAAGAAATTACTCCAATGTCTGTCAAAGGCAATTATAAGTTTACCAGTAAACGATTTTAAAAGTAATCCCATATGTGACATTTCTATCTTACTGCTGTGAAGTGATGAGAATCTGTCAAAGTCATTTATGAGTGTTCTTTATATCACCTCTCATTTGAGGTTCTCCATGGACTTGTTACTCTTGGTTAGGCCTTCTGTGGAATTTGATAACAGTATGATTTCCTACGGTCATTCAGTGGAACAGTTCTATTAAGAACCCAGTGGCTGGCTTTGTTGTTGTTTTTCTTTTGTGGTTATGGGGATGAATCCTTGCCTTGTGCTTGTTCATCAAGGGCTACTGAGCTATATGCACATCCATGTCCAGTCCAAGAAATCAGTAGTTCTGGGAATTTTTATTTGCAAGAGAGAGAGAGAGAGAGAGAGAAACAGCAGGGCTTACTGCCACTGCAAGTGAACTCCAGGTACATGAGCCACTCTGTGCATCTGGCTTTACATGGGCCCTGGGGAATCGAACTAAGCAAGTGTCTAAACTGCTAAGCCATCACTCCATCCACCCCCCCTTTTTTATTGGTTATGTATATAGTGTATATACAGTCATGATGGTACCATCGCTAGCTTTCTCCCTGTCCTCCCCCCATGGGTAATGTGGGTCTTGCCTTATGGGGGTAGCCATCAGTTATGTGGGAGAGGCAATGACTCTGTGCATAATGACCCAACTCATGGCTCTAACAATCTTTCCGCCCCTCTTCTGCTAATTTCCCTGAGCCATGTTGGGTTCATTTTAGGTCTATTTCAGTGGTGAGGTTTTGGGAGTCTCTGTGTCTCTGGGTGTCTAATTTGGTAGGAGTTGAGTGTTCTTTGTGTCTATCTCCTTTGCCCTTGTGCTGGTACCAGGTTCACCAATGAAGCAGCACTCCTGCTCATTTCCCCTATAACTCTATGGTTTCAGCTACTTCTCTTTCCGATGGATGTAGAACCTGAGGAGAGAATCAGCCCTGTTTTGTTTTTATAAAGTATTGCTATCAGGCTTTATTACTGTAGGTCAGAGACTTGAGCCAATGGTGATAAATCTCAGAAAACTCTGTCCAGGGAAAGTGGTTGGACCGGTTCCTGAGAATCAGTGGATCTAATAAGCCTTTATGGAACACCAACTAAATGAAGAACTGTCGTGATTTTAGAAGGCAGGTAAAGGTATGTAAAGGGGGTTGTCCCTCCATTAGCTAGTCAGTTAGGAAGGATAAGAAGATGCAGCTTTCTCCTGGGAACATCTAGTGGAGTAAGGTATTCCTTGGTGCATGGTTATTGTGACTGGTCCAGATACAGCCCTGATGGCCCTGAACCCTGGTGCTGTCACTGTGGCTGGTTTGAATATTACAGCAAGAAGCAGAACTGACAAGCAGCTCTTTTGCTGAACAGAATATTCTTATCAGCTGTTCAGCACATTCTGTCCTGCTAGGACAGCGGATGGAAGAGATGGAAGGGGATGGTCACAGTAGTGACCATCTCTCGAGGTCCTGGTTAGTAACCTGCCTCTTGGTCTTCAAAGTTCCTGAGGCTCAAGATTTTCTCAGCTCAGTACAAAAGGAGATCCACAAAGCTAGTCACTCACTTCTTAGTCATTTGTCTCCTCAGTTCTTTCTCCTACTTCAGCTTATGAGCTCTTGTTAGTCTTGTTTCCACAGATATGCTATCTAACACATGTGCACCAGAGTCGGGTATCAAAACATGTAAAGCAACTTACATGAGTTTACTTGCTAACTCACCAGTTGGTTTTTTTCGAATCTAACCAGGTTGGGGGGTGAGGACAAGAGACACAATGGAGGAGGTGACAGAGAAGTAATTAGTGCTGACATCCTTGAGGCCACTGGGAAAACACAAAGGATGTGATTGCTGATCTCCAGATGTTAACACTCTTAAAACAGCATGTTGACTCTTTGATTTTGTGTGTGAACCTCCCAGGAATGTTACCCATTATCATAAAGAATTAGAGCACCAAAGATAAAAACTGGTTTGTGAAATATAAAGCAAGAAATTCAGTACTGATTTTGTTATGAGAGAAAAAGAGGCTTGGGAGCTATGTTTCGTATCCAAAATTGCATGGCAGTTGGGTGCATTATTTTTTTTTAATATTTATTTATTAGAGAGAGAGAGAAAGAGAAAGAGAGAGTATGGGTGCACCTGGGCCACCTGCCACTGCAAACATACTGCAGACACATGTGCCACTTTGTATGTCTGGATTTATGTGGGTACTGGAGAATAGAACCCAGGCTAACAGGCTTTGAAAACAAGTGCCTTTAACCACTGAGCCATCTTGCCAGCCTGCGTGAACTATCTTTGTAAACTCACATTGAACTAGATGCACTTTTCTTCATCATGGCAAATCCATTGTAGTAACGTAGCAAGCTCAGAGCCATGTGCCATTCGCCTTTTCAAGCTTGCATTAGTATACATTCATCTTACTGTGGGTTGGGTTTCTTTAAAAAAAATATTTTTTGAGAGAGAAAGAGGAAGACAGAAAAAGAGAGAATAGGCACACCAGAGCCTCTAGCCACTGCAAATGAACTCCAGACACATGCGCCACCTTGTGTATCTGACTGATGTGAGTGCTGGGGAATCAAATCTAGGTCCTTAGCCTTTGCAGGCAAGCCTCTTAACTGCTGGGCCATCTCTCCAGCCTGTGGGTCAGGTTTCTTTATGTTTTTCTTTGCTTTCAAAGTTTGCCCTGGGTTCACATAAGTGTATGAGTGCAACGTCAATATTTTCTGATTGCTTCTGTGGTCTCATTGTGACAAGTGACCCCACTAATCAATTATCCTAGCTTGGGTTTTCTCAGTCCACGTTCTTAGTTGTTAACACCTCTTCCTGCTGGAAGCTGCTTCTTTGATGTCACCACCGTTATGTTGACTTTGCCTTGCATTCTGTTTCTGTTGCTTCCTTGCCTTCCTTACGTTTCTCCTGCTTACATAACAGGTAGAGCCCAGTGTCTGAGCAGTCCCTTCTCTTTGCTCATCCTTCGGTGCCTTGGTGACTCTTGTGACCATCACTGTTTTGAGCTGCAGCTATGTATGTGCAGCTACCTGTTAAAACATCTGCTTGAAAATCCATTTTCTTCTCAAAGGCAAAATATCAAATTTTTTTCTTAAATTATCTTAGATATAATAAAACAGGTTGTACTTTTCCATCCCCTTGCCCTGGTCCCCCGCCACCCTAGGGGCTCTCTCTCAGAGTGTATGGTATCCACTATGGGGCATGAAGGCCTCAGTCAGCCCCTGTGGGGCAGTGGGGGGACCATGCTGCAGGAAATTCCTACCCACTCTGTGCCTCTTACAATCTTTCTGCCCCCTTTTCTATGATGCTCCCTGAGCCATGGCAGGCATGCTGGCAGTGTGATTTAGTGTTCTGTTCTCTGTAGCCTCTATGCCCATGGTCCCTAGTCCTATCACCCTAGCCACCTTCAAATGTCCATCAAAGATGATGTCAATCCCATGCAAAGTGAGAGTCACTCAGCTTTCTGTCTTCTTCCTTTGACAGACTCACGCAAAGTTCTTCATAATTCCCTCAGGAGTGTTTTACCCTTATACCTCACCATCCTATTTTAGACCTTCTCTGTAGCAGGCTTATTACTGGTGTGTGCCTAATGTCATGGAAGCTTTTCTCACCTTCCATTTTTCTTTGGAAAGCACTGCCTGTTTTCTTTCCAGATTATTACTTTCCCCACATTAACTTTTCATTGAGTTTTAGGTAGTGATGTGATGGTACAAACTAAAAAAATCCCTTTGGGGGTTCCCTGGTGCCTTCAGGATAATGTCTAGACTCCACACTGCCACACAGATTTCTGTGCTGTGTGGATAGATACCAACAGACTATCCACACTACTGTTACCATTTATTTTATTTTACTTTATTTTATTTTGTTTATGAGAGAAAGATGGGGGAGGACAGAGAGAATAATGAATGGGCATACCAACTCCTCTAGCCACTACAAACAAACTCTAGATACATGTGCCACCATTTGCATCTGGCTTATGTGGGTACTGGGGAATTGAACTTGGGTCCTTCGGTTTTGCAGGCAAGTGCTTTAACTGCTAAGCCATCTCTCCAGCCCCTCTTACCATTTTTGAGAGCAAGGGAACCTCTCAAACCAGTGGCTCTGGGTTCATTATCTTGTGATTTGCAAAGAACTGATAAGTGCAGACACAACAAAAGGGCAGAAAGAAAGATTTATCCAATAGTAAAGCACAAAGCTCCTGAGTTCAAGGGGTCCTGAGTAGGTAATCCTCATGGTGACTTAGACTGGATTTTTGTATAACCCTGGGAATGTATATTAGGATGCAAGTATAAGTGTGCATGGAGAACCTGGATTGGTTGGAGGGTCATAGGGAAGTGTGCAGACTCAAAATGAGCCCCACAATGAGGAAAAAAAACTGAAAAATTCCTAGAAGGAGGAAGAAGTAGAAAGTAAGACAGAGCTGTCCCTGATTGCCTTAGATTGGAGTAGCCTTCTAGTTTTGCCAAGGCAGGTTGGCATCTGTGCTATCTTGGCCTAATCCTTAACTAATTACCTACAAAAGAAGGCTGCCTCGCTCTGAATCTCTGTCACCACCTCCCCACTGTTCCCAACATGCCTACGTCAAGAAGTTGCTACCAGAGACAAACCAGAATGCAAAGATTTTTCCTTAAAACTTGTACAATTGCCTACCTTACCTTTTTTTCATGTAATTTCACTATACTCCTTTCTATTACTGTAATAAATATTCCAGATAAATATCTGAGATAATTCACAAGAGGATTTTGCATCTTGGGTTCAGAGGTCTCAATTCATGATCAATTTGTCACAGCCAGGCAGTAGCACATTCCAGTGGAAGTGTGGCAGAGCAGAATTACTCTCCTCATGACTGGGAAGCAAATAAAGAGGAGAGACAAAGCCAGGGTGTGGTGGTGCATGCCTTTAATCCCAGCACTCGGGAGGCAGAGGTAGGA
The DNA here is from genome assembly GCA_036365145.1 of Orientallactaga sibirica. Classification (NCBI taxonomy): domain Eukaryota; kingdom Metazoa; phylum Chordata; class Mammalia; order Rodentia; family Dipodidae; genus Orientallactaga; species Orientallactaga sibirica. The sequence goes on from JAEOAD010000013.1 coordinate 38,846,721, forward strand.
GGATCGCCAAGAGTTCGAGGCCACCCTGAGACTACTGAGACTACATAGTTAATTCCAGGTCAGCCTGGACCAGAGTGAGACCCTACCTAGAGTGAAAAAAAAAAAAAAAAAAAAAAAGAGGAGAGACAGCAGTCTCCTTTGACAGCTTACCTTCCAGGACTTAAACCATCCCACTAGGTGCCATTTCAAGTTTAACACCACCTGCAAGTAGGATAAGGCAATAGCATAAGGGTCTTTTGGGCACATTCCAAATGCAACAACATTTATCTGTCTAGAATACACCTCTATTTTCATTTATGCTTTTCTTGGTCATTTTACAAAGATTAGCTCAGAACCAACCTTTTCTGAAAGTCTCCCAAGACCACCTGACCCTAGGTAATTACACTTGCTGGTAAAAGTCTGTTGTTAAGGCTGCCTGTAATTTATCATCCAAACCAGAACATTTTTAAGAGTGAAAGGGTGTGTCTTCCTTAACAAAGCCAGGACAACAGGAATGTCCCTGGCTGACAGTGGAGAAACTGGCACACGTGTTACACTGTCTACAGCCTATACGTTTTGCTTGCATTTTCCGGTTAGCAGGTTTCATTTAAACCCAGTAGGCTGAGAGTGCTCTTATAAGTGTACCCTGACTTCCCATTCCAGCAAAGCCTCTGAGCAGTTCCAGTATATATTCCCTCATATGCCTCAAACCTAACATTCTGCATTTTTTTTTTTTTTTTTTTTTTTTGAGGTTTTTAGGGTCTCACTCTGGCCCAGGCTGACCTGGAATTCACTATGCAATGCAATCTCAGGGTGGCCTTGAACTCATGGCGATCCCCTACCTCTGCCTCCCGAGTGCTGGGATTAAAGGCATGCGCCACCACGCCTGGCTATCTGCCATATATTTTTATAGAAAGTAAATAATGTTTGTCCAGCTGATAGGGCTGGAGAGATGGCTTAGTGGTTAGTTAAGGAAAGTGCTGATAGAACTCATTCTTTAGCAATTTTCACCTTAATTAGGAGGTGATTTTTGTCAGAGAACTATTAACATTTGATTTTTCTCTCTAATTTAGCTGATTGATATGTGCATGCAGAACTGTGGCCCGAGCTTCCAATCTCTGATTGTAAAGAAGGAATTCATTAAAGACAGTCTAGTTAAGCTGCTGAATCCCAGATACACCTTGCCATTAGACATTCAGAACAGAATCTTGAATTTCATTAAGGTAAGCATTAGCATTCTTTAAGGGCTACTAAATTTCTAAGTGGAAGGATGTAGTAGTGCCTCAACTTCGGAGTGATTCAGTGTCCTTTATATACTTAGCACTGATGCAAGAATTTTAGTTTCTGTAAGGGGACATTTCTTGGTGTTGGGGAAAAAAAGCTTTTTCTGAAGAATTTGTAGTTATTTCTCTACTCTCCCTTTGGTTTTTGCGGTATCTCTGTCATTTAGGAAAGATAGTGACATGCATATTCATTTTGCAGCTATGGTGACTAATTTCTAGGATAGATAACTATGTGTTCAAAAATAACTACTGATACTCTTTTAGAATCTATTAATTTTGGAATTAATACAGCAATAAATGATTGATAGTGTCTATCTTATCCGAGCATTTAGTAAAGATGTTGAAACATTGGTGCCTGGTTTATTATATTACTTTACCATTTGAAAAATGAACATTTTTGCCCATAGCATATAAAAGTATTTTTCTTGGGCTGGAGAGATGGCTTAGCGGTTAAGGCATTTGCCTGCAAAGCCTAAGGATCCTGGTTCGATTCTCCAGGTCCCATGTAAGCCAGATGCACAAGGGGGTGCGTGCGTCTGGAGTTCCTTTGCAGTGGCTAGAGGCCCTGGCACACCCATTCTCCCTCTCCCTCTCTCTCTCTTTCCCTCTTTCTGTCTCTAATAAATAAATAAATAAAAATAAAATCTTTTAAAAAAAGTATTTTTCTGTCTGAATGAAGTACATAATCGTTAATTTAACTCTGGAACTTTCTATCTCTTGAACTCAGACTTGGTCACAGGGCTTCCCAGGAGGTGTGGATGTAAGTGAGGTGAAAGAAGTGTACCTCGACCTGCTAAAGAAAGGAATTCAGTTTCCATCTTCAGACGCAGAGGGGGAGAGTACAAGACAGGAGGTAGGAGGCTTTCCTTTGACACGGGTAAAGTAGTGCATATTACTTGGGTCTGTTCTTAGTGAAAGGGCCAACCTTAGTGTAACCAGCCTGCAGAAAGATGAATTTAATAGAAGGATATGGGTACATCTCATGGAATAACCAACGCGTAAAACTGCCACTCAAAGTAAATTTGGGCCATAATGTGGGAATTTAAGACATATTCTATGCTAGACTAAGTTCCTTTTGTACAAGGTTTCCAGATGTTTCTATGCATAATGATGTAAGGAAGCACTAGTCTAGAACCTCATGCTTAGGGCTATCCACCCCAAGTTGAAGATCAGACCTTGACCCAGGAAGCTGTTCACTGATAGAGGAGATAGATGCCTGTGGGTTAAAAAGACTTCACATGAATTGATCTACCATTTGTTTGTAACACCCCAAAAAACAGCGAGGATATCACATGGGAGTTTATTATACAAAGCATTGGTAAAAAACCGAAAGTACTTTCTTGAGTTGTTACTTAGTTAATAAATCTAATTGCTGCTGCATTTTATGAGTATCTGCTCTGGTGTGGGCATGCATGTGCTTAGAGCTTTTCTCAAAATGCTAAGCAGAGTAACTCCTGATAGTTGACTGCACTAACACCTTCTACCCAGAACTTTTGTTGAGAGAAAGGTTGGAGGCTATGTTAATTCACATCATAATATTTCCATATTTCATGTTGACAGACTGCTCAGATCTCATCGAATTCCCCGTCGGTCCCTACTGCACCAGCTCTTTCATCCATAGTTACACCCAAGAATCCAACTATCTCATTAGTCCCAGAACAGGTAACAATAGTATCAACTATATTCATTCATTTTTTTTTTATTTCTAGGTGCTAAGCATTGCACTTACAATTTTTATTTCTTAATAACATTATGACATATAGATTCCTCTTAACCCTTAATTAATTAATTTCTCTGTCTTTAGCAATTTTCACCTTAATTAGGAGGTGATTTTTGTCAGAGAACTATTAACATTTGATTTTTCTCTCTAATTTAGCTGATTGATATGTGCATGCAGAACTGTGGCCCGAGCTTCCAATCTCTGATTGTAAAGAAGGAATTCATTAAAGACAGTCTAGTTAAGCTGCTGAATCCCAGATACACCTTGCCGTTAGACATTCAGAACAGAATCTTGAATTTCATTAAGGTAAGCATTAGCATTCTTTAAGGGCTACTAAATTTCTAAGTGGAAGGACGTAGTAGTGCCTCAACTTCGGAGTGATTCAGTGGTCCTTTATATACTTAGCACTGATGCAAGAATTTTAGTTTCTGTAAGGGGACATTTCTTGGTGTTGGGGAAAAAAAGCTTTTTCTGAAGAATTTGTAGTTATTTCTCTACTCTCCCTTTGGTTTTTGCGGTATCTCTGTCATTTAGGAAAGATAGTGACATGCATATTCATTTTGCAGCTATGGTGACTAATTTCTAGGATAGATAACTATGTGTTCAAAAATAACTACTGATACTCTTTTAGAATCTATTAATTTTGGACTTAATACAGCAATAAATGATTGATAGTGTCTATCTTATCTGAGCATTTAGTAAAGATGTTGAAACATTGGTGCCTGGTTTATTATATTACTTTACCATTTGAAAAATGAACATTTTTGCCCATAGCATATAAAAGTATTTTTCTTGGGCTGGAGAGATGGCTTAGCGGTTAAGGCATTTGCCTGCAAAGCCTAAGGATCCTGGTTCGATTCTCCAGGTCCCATGTAAGCCAGATGCACAAGGGGGTGCGTGCGTCTGGAGTTCCTTTGCAGTGGCTAGAGGCCCTGGCACACCCATTCTCCCCTCTCCCTCTCTCTCTCTTTCCCTCTTTCTGTCTCTAATAAATAAATAAATAAAAATAAAATCTTTTAAAAAAAGTATTTTTCTGTCTGAATGAAGTACATAATCGTTAATTTAACTCTGGAACTTTCTATCTCTTGAACTCAGACTTGGTCACAGGGCTTCCCAGGAGGTGTGGATGTAAGTGAGGTGAAAGAAGTGTACCTCGACCTGCTAAAGAAAGGAATTCAGTTTCCATCTTCAGACGCAGAGGGGGAGAGTACAAGACAGGAGGTAGGAGGCTTTCCTTTGACACGGGTAAAGTAGTGCATATTACTTGGGTCTGTTCTTAGTGAAAGGGACAACCTTAGTGTAACCAGCTTGCAGAAAGATGAATTTATTAGAAGGATATGGGTACATCTCATGGAATAACCAACGCGTAAAACTGCCACTCAAAGTAAATTTGGGCCATAATGTGGGAATTTAAGACATGTTCTATTCTAGACTAAGTTCCTTTTGTACAAGATTTCCAGATGTTTCTATGCATAATGATGTAAGGAAGCACTAGTCTAGAACCTCATGCTTAGGGCTATCCGCCCCAAGTTGAAGATCAGACCTTGACCCAGGAAGCTGTTCACTGATAGAGGAGATAGATGCCTGTGGGTTAAAAAGACTTCACATGAATTGATCTACCATTTGTTTGAAACACCCCAAAAAACAGCGAGGATATCACATGGGAGTTTATTATACAAAGCATTGGTAAAAAACCGAAAGTACTTTGTTGAGTTGTTACTTAGTTAATAAATCTAATTGCTGCTGCATTTTATGAGTATCTGCTCTGGTGTGGGCATGCATGTGCTTAGAGCTTTTCTCAAAATGCTAAGCATAGTAACTCCTGATGGTTGACTGCACTAACACCTTCTACCCAGAACTTTTGTTGAGAGAAAGGTTGGAGGCTATGTTAATTCACATCATAATATTTCCATATTTCATGTTGACAGACTGCTCAGATCTCATCGAATTCCCCGTCGGTCCCTACTGCACCAGCTCTTTCGTCCATAGTTACACCCAAGAATCCGACTATTTCATTAGTCCCAGAACAGGTAACAATAGTATCAACTATATTCATTCATTTTTTTTTTATTTCTAGGTGCTAAGCATTGCACTTACAATTTTTATTTCTTAATAACATTATGACATATAGATTCCTCTTAACCCTTAATTAATTAATTTCTCTGTGTTAATTTTTTGAGACAAAGTCTCACTGCATATCGCCCCAGATATCTTGGGGTTCACTGTGTAGCCCAGGCTGCCTAGAGCTTGCAGTGATTCTCTTGCCCACAGTGTTGGGGTTGCTTACAAGTGTTGGTCACCATGCCTGGCTGTCGCCCTCTTTGTAGGAGGGAAGGCTGTCACTTAAGAATACTGTATGCTGGGCTGGAGAGATGGCTTAGTGGTTAAGCGCTTGCCTGTGAAGCCTAAGGACCCCGGTTCGAGGCTCAATTCTCCAGGACCCACGTAAGCCAGATGCACAATGGGGCGCACGCATCTGGAGTTCATTTGCAGTGGCTGGAGGCCTGGCACACCCATTCTCTCCCTCTCTCTCTACCTGCCTATTTCTGTATCTCTCTGTCTTTCTCAAATAAATAAATAAATAATAAAATATTTAAAAAAAAAGAATACTGTATGCCATACCAAGGTTCATGTCTCTCTGTTTGTTTTTGAAGCACAGTCTCACTCTAGCCCAGGCTGACCTGGAGTTCACTCTGCAGTTTAGGGGTTGGCCTTAACCTCATGGCAGTCTGCTCCCTCAGCCTCCCAACTGTTGGGGTTAAAGGCATGTGTCACCAAACCTGGCAGTTTCTAAGTAGAATCAGTCCACTGGGTTCTGTCTGACTCCAGAGCTTACCTATTTAAGAACTGTACTTAGCCAATATAGCCTTGGCTGTGGACTGGATCTTTTGTTCACCAAATAATTCCAGTAGCTACTGGTGGGAATATTCATATATCCTTTCAGGGAGTTCATTAAGGCAGTTGTCTTATTACTCTGTTAACTGTATCAATAATTGCATTTGCTTTTTCATCTGTATCTGTTTCTCAGAGATCCAGATAAGCAGTTCATTATGAGACACTCATTTATATTTGTCTAAAGGAAATATTGAAGACTTTGTATTAATGTTATTCAGTGCTTCTTACATAAAAATTCATCAGTTTCTCCTAGAATTTAAACTGTGGGGCACTTAGTGGTTAAAGGCACTTGCTTGCAAAGCCTGCTGACCCAGGCTTGATTCCTGAGTACCCACATAAAGCCAGATGCACAAAGTGGTGCATCATGCATCTGGAGTTCTCTTGGAGCAGGAACAGGCCCTGGCATAGCCATTCTCTCCCTCTCTGTCTTTTTTTTTTTTTTTTTTGAAAAGTAATTAAACTATGATGAACAAAGTATTTCTTTTTATATCTTTCTACCTGTAATACTATTAAGGCTAAAAAAAATCCTTTTTTTTTTCCTTCTAATTGCTTACCAAGAAACTCAGATGACATTTGTCCTTTTGTCCAGGTCCATAGTAATTTATATTACTAGGCACCTGGTACTTCACCCCATTCATACTGGTTCTTTTTTTTTTTTTTTCCTCTTCAGTTTAAACTTTTCTAAAGCATAGGAAATGTAAATTCCAACAGGGTATAATTTGTAAAATAGTTTCATGTATCTGTATTTGTAAAGATTAGTTTTCACACAGGCATTTCCCTTATAGCTTTTGTCTTACAAGCGGGAAATAAGATAGCCATTTCCTGTGTCACACTTACTGACTAGAGACTGTGTTGCTCTCAACAGATTGGGAAGTTGCACAGTGAATTGGATATGGTGAAAATGAATGTGAAAGTGATGACTGCCATATTGATGGAGAACACTCCTGGGTCTACAAACCATGAAGACCTAGATCTTTTGCAGGTGTAGTATGATCTTTGAATTTTGGAGATGGAAGACACATTCATATTGTCTGGTTTTGTCCTAGCCCTTTACATCCTGGCTTCATTTAACCTAACAGAAAGATTCATGGATAACTTTAGCAGATACACAGTAGTAACTTGTACACGATCCATTCTTATCCTATTGTTAAAAATAACTTACTGTAATTTAGAAACTTGGTCATATGCAATCCAGTCTCTCATTGTATTAAGTGGGTAATATTGTCTCTGTGTCTGTCTATTTCACAAACACTGAGCAACTGTGATGTGTGTAGTAAGAGATATAGAAATAAAGGAACTATTCCTTAAGAACTTCTGTCCAGTGGGCAAGATCGGTTTATAAACAGCATGGTGATGTATTACTGATGCTTTCATATAACATTTATCAGTGTGGTAGGATTGTGAGTGAGGAGGGCAAGGAAGATTTTAAGAAAGGTGTATTTGGAAGGAGTATGTAGATAGAGGGAGTGCTTGGGCTATGGAGGAACTAGTGGACAGGTCATTTGGCATCTGGACTCATATGAACATGAAAGGAAAACCATCAGTAGTTGGATGGCCATCTACATGTTCTTCTATATCTGGGCATTCATATGTTTCATATCCCTCTAGGGTTTCTTCTAATTGTCAGATTTAAATTTTAGTATTCATTAATTGTACCAAAGAGTAGAGTTCATCCTTTAATAATACTAGCAGCTGGGAGTTGGAAGTAGGAAGGTAACTTGAACTCAGAAGTTCAAAAACAGCCTCAGTGACATAGCAAGACCCCATCACAAAACAAAACAATAAAATAAAATACATAATTCAGCTTAACACTTAATAATTTTAGAAACAGAAAAAAAGTCTGTTTCTAAGTCTTCCCAAATAAGTTAAGAACCAAGTCATGGTTTTATTTATCTGAGTGCCACTCTTCATTTTTCATGTTGGTGTTATCGTTCCTTAAATTGTTTTTATTAATGGCTGAAATATATGCACCTACTGGTAGTAAACATTGAGTGTTTGTTGCCATATTAAATTCTCATTAACTTAGCTAGATGCAATTCTGTGTACAAGGTTCCCTTCCTGCAGTCTTTTGAAGACAATGCTCCACTGTTCTCTTTCATCCTGTGATGCTAATGACAAGTGTGGTACTCGGATTCTTGCTCCTCTGTTTAAAAATCTTTTTCTTTTCTTTTTTTTTTCTGGTTCATTTTGTGATTTCTCTTTAATATTTTTGAAAGTTCACCGTACCATGCATGTACCCAGCACTCAGGAGGCAGAGGTAGGAGGATCACTGTGAATTCGAAGCCACCTAGGTCAGCCTTAGCCAGAGTGAAACCCTACCTCAAAAAAAACAAAAACAACCAAACAAATAAAAAACTCAAAAAATTATTAACAACTTCCATAATTATAGACAATAAACCATGATAATTCCCTCCCCTCCCCCACTTTCTCCTTCACAAATCCATTCTATATCATATCCCCTCCCCCTCTCAATTAGGTTCTCTTTGATTTTTTTATTTTATTTTTTTGTGTGTTTTTGTTTTTCTGTTTTTCGAGGTAGGGTCTCACTCTAGCCTAGGCTGACCTGGAATTCACTATGTAGTCTCAGGGTGGCCTAGAACTCACAGCGATCCTCCTACCTCTGCCTCCCGAGTGCTGTTCTCTTTTATTTGGATGTCATCACCTTTTCCTCCTATTATGAGGGTCTTGTGTAGGTAGTACTAGGCACTGTGAGGTCATGGACATCCAGGCCATTTTGTGTCTGGAAGAGTGCATTGTAAGGAGTCCTACTCTTACTTTGGCTCTTACATTCTTCTTGCCACCTCTTCCGTAATGGACCCTGAGCTTTGAAAGGTGTGATAGAGATGTTTCAGTGCAGAGCACTCCTCTGTCATTTCTCAGCACAATGGTGTCTTTTGAGTCATCCCCAGAGATCACCGCCATCTGAAAAGAGAAGCTATGCTGAGAGTTCCCCTAGTCCCTCTCTGTTGCAGTGTGGACTCTGTTAGGCTGCTTGGGTAGCTGGATCTGTTGTTCTGATTGGCCGTGCTGGATGCTATATGGCTTACAGGGTTTATGAGTTCTCCAGTGGTTCCTAGCATTGGAGGCTGGGGGAAGGGAGGCTGTGCAGGATACCTGGAGTTGTACTGGAGCTGATCATCTGGTCCTGTTTGTGTTCTTCAGCAGCTTCTTGGCTGGTCCCAGCTGTCTTCCCCTTTGGGTTTCTTGGCATTGCTAGGAGGCTGGTGTGAGTGGAAAATCTCTTCACCTGGCTTCTACTTCTGCGGCTCTGAGTCTGGCCCCATGGTGGGTGGTCAGATGGGGTTGCTGGCGCTGTGGTGGGATTCTGGCTGGTTTCCTGAATTGCGAGAAGCTCTGGGTCTCTCCTGCTTCTCTGCTGTGGTTGGCAATTCCTTATACACCTTCACTTTTCAGTAGAAGAGTGTATTTTGCTGTTCTTCTGCTTATTCCTCCCCCACCCCAGGCTATTTTGGCATGGCTACTACACTGCCATCTTACCTGGAAGTCTGTATTTAACTTTAAAAAAAATATTTATTTGAGAGAGGAAGAAGAGTGGGGGGAGAGAGAAAGGGAAGGAGGGAAAGAGGGAGGGAGGGAGGGAGAGAGAGAAAGAGAGAGAATAGGCACCCCAGAGCCTACTGCTGCTGCAAACAAACTGAAGATGGATGTGCCACTTTGTACATCTGGCTTTACTTGGGTGTCAGGGAGTAGAACCCCAGCTGTGAGATGTTTGCAAGCAAGTGCCCCCAACCACTGAATCGCCTCTCCATCCTGTATTTAACTTTTTTGACAGTTTAGTTTTTAATACATGTACGTAACGTATTTTGATCGTAATTGCCTCTCATTACTTTCTCGTGTCCCTCCTTCTCCTCCCTGTTCCAGCTGGGCCCCTCTTCTATGTTGATGTCTTTTTTCCCCTCTCCTCGTCACCTGTGATGGCATGTTGGTGGCCTAATCCTGTGCAATTCTTGAGTCTTGTGCATGTAATGACAGCCAGCGTGAGGTCTTCATTGCAAGTCACTTCATGTCCAGAACACAGAATTCCAAAGCTCTCCTCCAGTCCTCTGGCTCTTGTGTTCTTTCTCCTCTTTCACAATGTTCCCTGAGCCTTGGAGAGCATTTCTCCTTTAGTGCTAAGCACTGAGCAAAGACTTCTTCCTCATCCTCTGGCTATTGCCTTCTTTCTGTCTCCTCTTCCACAACATTACCTGAGCCTTGGTGAGTTTTTCTCCTTTAGCACTAAGCACTCAGCAGTCATTTATCCTCAGGACTTTGGCAAGTTTTGAGTCTTCCAGGTAGTTACACACCATCTGCAAAATGATACTTCCCTGAACAAAGACGGGAGCAGCACTAACTTATGGGCCTAAACAAATATTTAAGAGGGCAATTTGATGGGCATACCATACTCATTTAGCCTCAACAACAGTAGTAGCTTCCCTCCTAGGGCCTGTGATCTTCTAAGCCAAAGACTTTTGCTTAGGTTGTGAGTACCAAGATATAGGCATGTTAAATGGCAGTCCACCACTGGAGGAGTGGGCCTTAAGTCCAATCAAAGAAACAGTTGACTACCCCAAAACAGCCATGACACTGTGGCACTATTGGGCACATCTTGCCTGGCTGGTCGGTTCTATAGCTTGCAGGATCCACTGCTAAGGAAGACTGTTGGTGAATTTCTCCCCCAGAATCCTGCATAGCACTTTCCAGCACTATGTCAGCTAACCAGCAGGGAGGAAGCTTCTAGGCCAGCCAGTTCCAGGTTGATTTCTGTGTCGTACAAGCATACAGTGTCTTCAGCAATAGGGTCTTCCCGTGTATATTTTTAGTTTAGAAAATACTTAACTCTGATCTCAAATATTGCATCTTCCATGTTTTCTATTCTTATGGAATTTTTTAAGACAATGAGACTTTTAGTTGTATTTTATTATTTACTTTATTTTTTAATTTCTTTGTTTGCTGAAAAAAATTCCACACAGACTGTAGTTTCTCTAAAACTTTTGCACCAAGTTCCCTATTTAGCCTTTTCCATAAACGCATTATTTCAGTTATTATATTTTTTGTTTAAAAGTATATTTGGTTTTAGGGCTGGAGAGATGGCTTAACAGTTTAGGCATTTGCCTGTGAAGCCTAAGGACCCAGGTTAGATTCCCCAGTAACCATGTAAGACAAATATGCAAAGTGGCACATGTATCTGGTGTTTGTTTGCAGTGGCTAGAGGCCCTGGTATTCCCATTCTCTCTCTCTCTACCTGCCTCTCTCTCTCTTACTCTCTCTGTCTCTCAAATACAAATAAATAAATACAATTTTTTAAAAGTATATTTGGTTTTATATGCCTATTTATATACCTGTCCATATTCCTGTTTTTTTCTATCTTCTGTTTGTCATGGTTGCACTTTCCTCCACTGTCTTTCTAAGGACAGTTCTTTTAAACTTGCTTTTCTGTTTGCTGTCTGTATTATGCTTTACACATTCTTGTGTGCTAGCTCTTTTATTTGATTCCTCAAATGCATGATTGGGTGGCTGGTGGTGACCTGATTTTTCTGTGGGACTGTGTCAGCTGGTAGGCACTCTCTGCTGACCTAGCTCCCCCATGCTGAGGAGAGGATGTAGTTGCTGCTGTGTGTGTTGGAGGCTATTTTTAGAGTTTGGGGTGTAGTTTATGCTGCGTGTGTTGGTGGCTTTTTTTCTTTTTCTTTTTTTTGTATTTATAATTTTTTAAAATTTATTTATTTACTTGAGAGAGAGAAGAAAGGAGAGAGAGAGAGAGAGAGAGAGAGAGACAGAGAGAGAATGGGCATGTCAGGGTCTCCAGCCACTGCAAATGAATTCCAGATACATGTGCTCCCTATCTGGCTTACGTGGGTCCTGGAGAGTTGAATCAGGATCCTTTGGCTTTGCAGGCAAATGCCGTAACTGCTAAGCCATCTCTTTCAGCCCTGTAATTTTTTAATAAGAGAGAGTTTTCACACCAGGTCCTCAAGCCACTGCAATTGAATTCCAGACGTGTGCACCATCTTGTGAGCATGTGCAACCTTGTGTGCTTACATCAGGTGTGTGTCTGGCTTACATAGGATCTGGGGAGTTAAACATGGGTCCTTAGCCTTCACGCAGTCAATTTCATTAACCATTAAGCCCTCTCTCCAGCTCTGGTGGCTGTTTTTAGAGTTCTGGGTTTCAGCATGGGATGGTACAGGTGGGATGCACTGCTAGCTGGTCTTCTGGGTTATAGGGTTCATGTTTTCTTCCTTGATGTGCACCCCCTGGCAGAAGGGAAAAGGGACCTTCTCTGTCCCAATCATTCTTTCCTCATGGAAGCACTGCTCCTTTCTCATCTGTCTGTCTCAAATGGGAAAAGAGGCATGATTAGCTGTGGTCTTGCTTGGTTGTTTTGTTGCTGAGTCTCAACCAACCCATTGCTCCCTGTGCCATCTTCTTCCCAGCTCCTAGAGTCTTCAGTGTGCAGCATCCTCCACATTCCTTCCATTTTCTGTGGCAGTGCTCACTTTGAATGTCTTAAGATTATGATTTTTTCTAATTTAGGAATCAACAAATTGGCTTAAATTCAGGCCTTCCTCTATTTTTGTGCTGTGTGTGGACTCAGAAAGGTTGTGTGAGAGGTTAGTTTTAAGTGTTACTTTAAAAAATAAAACTAAAGAAATCCTATAGGTAATTTCTCAAAGTCTATCAATGAAAGCCTATGCCAGAGGCTTTTGGGTTCTCACATATACCTTGTAAAGTATTCCTACCACTCCCCACTATAAATGTATGTGAGCTTATCATGTCTCTCAGGTGTGCAGGGGTACGGAGCTGATTTAAACCCACACCTTGGGATCATAAAGTTCTAGATTAGAGAAGCTCTTATCTGTCCTGCTTAGTGTGTTCCTCATGCCATGCCTAGAAGGGAGCTTGATCATTAGTAGAGCAGAGAAAGTGATTAAAAGCATATACAGGAGAGGAGAGATTGCTCAGCAGTTAACACTGTTTGTTTATAAAGCCTGTTCTGAATTCAATTCCCCAGTACTCAGGTAAAGCTGAGCACAAAGTATCACATGTGTCTGTGATGCAAGTGTGCCTATGAGTCTGGGAGGCAGAATCAGGAGAACGTGAAGCACATGAGCCATCACTGTGTCACCTGCACACACACATACACAGGCTCTCACACACAAAACTAATCAAATAACTAAATAATTTAAGCATATTAACTGCCCAGGAGTGGTTGCAAGTCTATAATATCAGCACTTGGAAAGCTGAGGCAGAAATATCTTGAGTTTGAGGCTAGCCTGGGTCATAAACTGAGACTCTGTCTCAAAAAGTAAGCAAGTACATAAGCGAAGGAATCACATAATCAGATATTACAGCTACATAACCAGATCCAAGTTTAGAAAGACCCTTCTGGTGGCACTGAGATCATACTCTAGGAAACAACTTAAGAGAGCATTTGTCCTTGCTGTTATGCTGTGTGGTGAGAGGGAAGAGTGGAACATGGTTGGGTAAGTTTACAAAACCAGTTGCGAACTCTATTTCTCATTTTAGAGCTTGTTAACTTCACTGTTATGCTGTTGGGTTACAAATCTGTTCAAACTAACATTGACAAACTTACTTGGCTAAAGAATATCTATTTGGAAATATATGATATTATAAAATGAGAACTCACTAGTCAGCCTGGTCAGTTCAAGTTGAATGGGTTCTGACATCAGATCAGCTTGTTTATACAGGCCCTGTGGGATGCTTAACTTTACTTTTTTAATGCATTTTGTTAGTAATATATAAAGATCTGGTGTGGGGAATACTGTTAATTCTTTTGTCAAAAATTTGTATTTCTTCTGTACTACTAGTAGAATTGATATAAAATAATGCACTGAAATCTGCCCCTGGGAGTGCAAGGAAAACCTCAGTGTCATCTGCTTCCTGACTGGGTTCAGGTAGCCGGGCATGCTGGCAGGAAATGGGACAAGGAGAGGAAACATGGTCTGGATAGTCACTCTGTCCTCTCCTTCCATGGCATCCATGCTCTCAAGGCTGCCCTCTGTACATAATCCTTCTTTTGGGCTCTTTCTGCCATGTAGTAAGACAGCAGGGACTGGTACCTGGATGTTGAAGTCCAAAGGAAGGTAGCCAGCACATAGCAAAAGACTTCGTGTGAACACTGTTTGGCCCAGCATGCATACCTGGAACTATTTCTGTCTGGTGTGCTCACACTTGACTAGTGATTCTGCTTTTTTAAATTAATTAATTAATTATTTTTATTTTAGAGAGAGAGAATTGGTGCACCGGGCCCTCAGCCATCAACTCTAGATGCTTGTGCCACCTAGTGGGCATGTGCAACCTTGTGCTTGATTCACCTTTGTGTGTCTGGCTTAGGTGGGATCTGGAGAGTCGAACATGAGTCCTTAAGATTTGCCCGCAAGTGCTTTAACTGCTAAGCCATCTCTCCAGCCCTCTTTTTTATTTTTTTTTTATTTTTTTTTAAGGTAGGGTCTCGCTCTAGCCCAGGCTGACCTGGAATTCACTCTGTTGTCTCAGGGTGGCTTTGAACTCACAGTGATCCTCCTCCCTCTGCCTCCCAAGTGCTGGCATTAAAGGCGTGTACCAACATGCCCAGCTTATTTCTTTATAGTATTTTTTAAATTTATTTGGGAGGAAAAAGGAGAGAGAGAGAGAGAATCAGGGCCTACAGCTGCTGCAAATGAACTACAGACACATGTGCCACCTTGTGCATCTGGCTTTTATGTAGGTGTCCTGGGTAATTGAACCTGGGTCCTTTGGCTTTGCAGGAAGCACCTTAACCACTAAGCAGTCTCTCCAGCCCTAGTGATTCTATTAATTGGAACCCATTTCCTGTCTGTGTCTTTCCATCTGATTTCTGTTCCTTGCCACTCAAGTCCATACTAAACTATTGGGTCCTGACGCCCTGCTGACTCACAGAACTCTTGTACACACCTTTCCTATGTTTACCACTTATTGCTTGTGAACTTGGCACTTGACTGGGTAGAGACTGGATTTCCTTTGTCAGAGTGGAGTGTGTGAGGCTTTAACCAGTCTGATTTAAAAGTGTCTGTTGTTCTGGCCACAGGAATGAAGAACTCCAATGCATGTTTCCTGTATTGTTTTTCTTGGTGGCAATGTAACTTGACTTTTTTTTTTTTTTTTTTTCTTGACAAGGTATTGCTGTTGACCAAGCTGGTCTTGAGTTCCTACATGCTGGGACCATGATTGTGTTCATACCTGATGGTATTTCTTACTCTATGCCTAGCTCAGTAGTACAGAGTATCCTCAGTCTGTGAGAACCTGGATGCACAGTCTCTGGGGTTTTCCAGATTCTGAACCTCACAATTATATAATTTCCCAAAGGGTAAAGGGAGTTCAGATTTTGAAAGTACAGTTAGTTGAGGCCTTGATTTAGCATATTAGAGAAATATTAAATCATAGGAATCTAAAATTTTGTAAAAATATATTTTTATTCATTTATTTGAGAGAGAGAACAAGGCAGAGGAAGAGAGAGAGAGAGAGAGAGAGGGAGAGAATGGGCACACCACGTCCTACATCCACTGCAAACAAACTCCAGATGCATGCAAATGTTGTGCATCTGGCTTACGTGGGTCCTGGGGAATCGAACCAGGTCCTTTGGCTTTGCAGACAAGTGCTTTAACGGCTAAGCCATCTCTTCAGTCCAGGAATCTAAAATTTGATCCTGTGGAGATAATTTGTAAACCCATCAAAGGAAAAACTTGATAGTGATGAAAAAAAAGCAAAGGGATTAAAGTCATTCTCTCGTGATCCCTCTCACTGTTTTTGTTTAGAAAAGGGAGAAAGAGCAATAATAAAAATTTAAGATTTCTGAGTTAGAATTCATGAAGTGGGCAGGGTTAGCTTTGAGGGTCTATAAGCAGTTGTATTGAGTGAGGGGCTTCTGGGATCTGGAAGTTCTTATCTCATGAAGGGCATAGTTATTCCTTCCATCCTCATAATACATAACATGTCTTGAGGTAATATGCTTTTCACCTTTTGGTTTCAAGCTGTAAAACAAGATTTTCTTCTTACCGCAGCCTGGGCAAGGAACATTTCTGCTGTCTTTATTAAAGAGTATTTTACAAACACTGACCAAGCCATTTGTAAATACATCCTCCTTCCTCAAAATTAATGTTACTAGGGACACAGGGGGTAGGTTTCAGAACTGTTTGAGGGATGGGTTCATCCTCAAAGAACTTCAAGCCTGTCGATGAATGTCTAAGTACCTAACAACAATACTTCATACAATTAAGCTTATTTACAGTACACGCTTTGGGCACTACATGAATATATTAAGCATTTGTTGAGTTGAGTAGTGCTCTGTTGAAAAATTAACTTAGGGTTAAAAAAAAAGTTAGAAAGAACATAAGAACTTACTAAAGACCAAAGCATTTGTGAAGTAAAACATTGAGAATATGTAGAGAGAAAGTCAGTAGAGTGCTTATTGGTTAATGATCTTCTAGAGGATTCTGTTGACAGTTCATTCTGTTTCAGGGTGGGAGGGGCATTTTCCTCTGGGTGTCATACAGGCTGAGTGGGGAGTACCGGGAGGGAGGAAATATGTTACAGGCTGATAATAGACAATGCCAAACAGATATTATTCCTAGAGAAACTTACATGCTAACACATTATTTGCTGCTTTCACTTTTTTCTTTCTGTTTTTAGTATGTGACCTGCGTTGGTAAATGGGGGATGACCGTAGTTGGTGCTGAAGATGCAGGGAAATCTCCTTGGAATGAGAGCCATAGGTGTGGGAAGGGGACGGTTTTGTTCTGGAGTCATTTGAGTTGTTAAATTTACTCTAACTTGGAAGTCTGCCTTTGCCTTCCCTATATGGGAAGGTGATTTCAGGTGCTCTGTGTTGGACACATGCACTGGCCACTGACACTGTGTGCTGACTTGCTTCCTCTGGCTCCCCACTTCCATCGCCCCACAAAGGCCTGCCATGGCAAGCTCTGGCACATAGCTGTCATGAGCAGTGCTTGATCTGTGCTGTTTGCAGGTGGCATGACCCTCCTCAGAGACAGACATCAATTGCAAAGATCAGAGTGGGCTGGCTTTTGAAGAGGTTTTTCACATTCTGCTTTGCAAGCCTGCAAAGATGTGGTTTCTTTCATGTTTCCTTGCCATCTGTCCCTCCAAAGGGCAAAAAAGGCAGGGTCTTCATGTGACAGGGAGGCTATTGATGTTGGCTGCGATTTCACTTCACATTAATTTCTGCATTTTTGTTTGGGCATCTAATATCCATTGTATTCCTTGATCTTGACCTTGTTCTAGCAAGGCTTCCTGTGAGCACAAGAGGGAAGATTTCTGTACTCTCTGAGCAAGAACAAAGGAGGAGGTAGAGTTCTCATTCATCAGCTGACTTATATCAGATGCATTCGGTTCTTTCCTTTGTGTGATACTGGGTCCTGGGTAATATTGTAAATCTTACAGGATGATTAGTTATCTGGAGTTATCTAGTGACACCTCCCCAAGCAACAATAATGCATTTATTGACACTTTATCATATGCTGGGCATCACAGGGCTTCAAATACAATATTGCCTATTATAATTGTGTAAGGCAGGTATTGTTATTGTCATATTGTAAATAATTCAAGAAAAAACAAAAGCCCAAGGTTACATGCTAGTCTAATTTCTCTAAATTTGGTATCAGGTATGTATGTTGGAGAAACCTTTTGTCTACTGAGCCCCAAGTTTTATGTCTTTGCCTCTAGCCTATCACCAGTCCTTGTGTTACTAGAATTTGGCCACACCCAGTCTTTTACTTCTATACTTGGGTTCTTTTCAGGACACAGAAACCAGATGGCCTGAAAAGCAGAAGAAACTTTGACCCCTGAATTATATCATTTCTGATAGTGACCATGTCATTAGCAAACAAGATAGTTTAGCTGGCTGTATGTTGCACTATAAAACCATATCTCTCATTTATTGGTCTGCCCCCACTCCCTTTTTGTTATTTGGGTACTGAGGGCTGAATCCCAGGGTCTTGTGCTTACTAAGCAAATTCTGATCCACTGAGTTCAATTCCCGGCTCTCCTCTTCCTTTTTGTTTCATTTTTTGTCTCCTAAATATTTTTTTGCTTTTGCCGAGGTAGTGGGTTTTACCCCTGAGTCTAAATGTCACTTAGTAATAGTTTTATTTAAAGAATTTCTGTCAGGAATCTTGTAATAGATTGTTTGAGATTCTAAATGGTTTCAAGAAGCATAAATTTTTCATTGAGCCTTTCTCCAGAGGAAGTCAGATAGTGTAATTATTTGATGTATAAGTCAATGCCCCCACTCTCACTGAGAGGAGAACATCCCTGTGTTTGCCTGTTGCTGCTCAGTCTGCAGATGAACGCAGTCAACATGGGATGGAGGGATACTAATATGCACACGTGCACCTCAGCTATACTGATGGTTTGCCTAGAAGAAAGTCAGTTGCAAGGCAGCACATTATAAATGTCAGGATACATAAGAAACACTCCAGGGTGCTTGTTAAGACTCAGTTCTGGAGATTCCTAGTCAGTTAAGTGTGCTGTAACTGCCTCTGATACCTATGAGAAAAAGCTAGCTGAGGGTGATGTATCCATTGTTTTCTCATTGCTATGAACAAATAGTCTGAAGCAACTTAAGGAAAGAAAAGGATTTCATTCAGCTTATAGTTCCAGAGAGCAGAGTCCATTATGTTGAGGAAAGCACAGTAGGAGCAGGAAGTTTCATCAGTAGGGAACAAATCTATATATGGAGAAAGAGAGAGAGAGAGGGAGAGAGAGAGAGAAACATGTGGGGTGTGGCTATATGCCTTCTCATCGCTGGGACAAAACACGTGATCAAAAGCAGCTGTTGGGAAGAACAGTTTTACTTTGGCTAGCAGTCATGAGGGAAAGCTTCATGATGGCAGGGGAAAGCATAGCATGAGCAGAGGCTGGGCATTACCTTTGCCACAGCAGTTGAAGTCAGCAGCAAGAAAGTGAGCTAACCTAACACTGGCAAACTAGAGGCTAGTAAAGCCCAAGGTCCACCCCAGCCACACCTCCTCCAGCAGGGCTCCACTTCCCAAGTTGCCACCAGCTGGGGACCAAGCATTTAAAACACTGAGTTTATGGGGGACATCTCATTCAAACCACCACACTATAACATCTTTGCCCACCCCCAATGCCACACTTCTTCCAGCATAGTTCTGATTCATAAAGGTTCCACAACCTTCCTGAACAGCACCACAAAATGGGGATTAAACACATGAGTCTTTGTCAGGAGGGAGGGTGCATTTTACATTCAAACCACTACAAGTGGCAACATGGCTAAAGGCATGGATTTTAAGTAGTTTAAGTAAGGTTATTACCTATGATGAGTTTTTGTTTGTTTGTTTTGTTTTGAGAGGTTTTCACTCTAGCACAGGCTGACCTGGAATTCACTATGTATTCTCAGGTGGCCTCGAACTCATGGTGATTCTCCTACCTCTGCCTCCCATGTGCTGGGATTAAAGGTTTGTGCCACTATGTCTGGCTTTTATGATGAGTTTTTAAATCCTGGTTCACTTCACATTAAATATGGTGTAACTGGAGCTTTCAATATTATAGCATAATAGGAAATAAAATTATGCCACTGTGCTGGAAATGCTTTTAACTACATTTTCCATCACTGATAATGCCATTTTATGTTTATCCTTTGTAGTTATAGACTTCTTGAATACATACATCTTGTTTTTTATGTCAACCCTTAATGCAGATGTAGTAATTTTTTTTTTTCATTTATCAACAAGAAAACTAAAATTTGGAAAACAAGTGATTTTCTTCTCCCAGCATGGCACAGGTAATAAACTTCCCATACAATCCTTCTACTTTCTACTTCATCATTACTTCAGTGTATCACATTTAGCCATCTTCTAACACTGCCCTCTGTTGGGCAGGTGAGTTCTTCACAGCTGTATACCTTGTTGGTCTCTCATAGGTGACATGGTAGTGATCACAGGTGTGCTTATACAGGTGAGCCAGCTGTCTTTAGAGAGCACATTGAGCATGCACTATAAATCACTCTCCTTTCTTTGACAGAAACTTTACAAGACAGGCCGGGAGATGCAGGAGAGGATCATGGATCTGCTGGTGGTGGTGGAGAATGAAGATGTAACTGTTGAGCTAATTCAAGTGAATGAGGATCTGAATAATGCCATTCTTGGCTATGAGAGGTGAGCTGCTGGTGTGCCCTTTACCCTCCCAACATTCTAGTTTCATCATCACGGAATTAGAGTGCCGCAATAGAACACTCTTTCCAGATGTTTCCCTCTCAGCAGGTATGGCATTTTCGATGGGACAGCTTTCTTGTGTGACCACTACTCACTCAATGCAGAGGTGTTCCTCCTAGTTGAAGTTACTGACTAGACACCATTAGGGGCACCATTCCTGTTGATAATTACTTGGATATTTAGTTATACAGTAGTTACATTTCTGACTAGTGGATAAAGAATGAGACCGGTCTGACAAAAAGAGGTGAACAGTCCTGGATTCAAATCTAGACAATGATTTCAGATTAGTGGCCTCAAAGACTCAAATTATTAATTATTATGACTCAAATTATTATTGCTATCTTTGGAAGGTTTGATTTTTAAAGGATTAAGTAAGATAAAGCATATAAAGCACCTCTTAAAGTAGCATTCGGACACCTTAAATAGTCCTTCCCTCCTGTAGCAGACAGCTTCAAGTTCACTGAGATGAACTTCCAGACCAGGAACAGTTATGGAGGAAGGGATATTATTAATTGAAGCTTACAGATCCAGGGAAAGTTCCATAATGTCAGAAGAAGCAGCCTGCTCTCCACAGGACCAGGCAAGAGAGCAAAGCTACAGCCCAAAAACCACAGCACACTTCAGGAACTCCCATTAGGCACACTTTGCATATCTTTACAATGGAATCTCAAACCATCAACACACCTTAAGACCTGACCCCAGTGACATTGCCTCTAGCAAGGTGATTGCAGATGCAAACTATAAACTAATAAAACACTGAATATATTGGGGGCCATATATTCAAACTACCACACCTCCCTTTCTCCCTTCCTTCTTCCTCCCTCCCTTCCTCCCTTCACTCCTTTCTTTTTTCCTGTATTTCTTTTTTAGTGCTTGAGGTTGAACTAGGGCTTCATGCATGCTAGGCAAGTACACTAACACTGAGCCATATTTCCAGCCTTGCATATCCATTTCTTTTTCTCATTAATGTTCTATGATTCTCAAAAATGACTACCCTCCCCTGACACTGATAATGAGTAAACCAAGAGAATCAGTCAAATAAAGCCACAAGCTATAAGGTGGCAGTGTTCTTCCTTCACTGTTTTACATTAGCTGCCTCCTAGGGACAACAGCTCTTTGTGAGGAATGATGGCAGGGCCTTGACTGATGATGTGACCTGGTAGCCATGCTCTCTTTCTTAGCTCTGAGCAACCTTGCAGTCCTTGCCCTTTGTTTTCTGTGATGTAAATCTTTGTAAGCAGAAGAAATATCTAAGGACAACACACATTTTTCAGTATAGTTCTGCCTTCTGGTTTTCATTTGAGAGACTTCTATTGCCAACCATGAGACCATTGCCTACAGGCCTCCTCTGTGGGGTAACATTGTTTATTTGGTCTAGATGTCAGGAAATTGGATTGTTTCTGTGAACAGCTCATTCTGGTTCAGCTTTGAACAACATGCACTAAAGTGACTGCAGTAAATGATGTGACAGGAACACTTGAGTCCTGAGATTGGGGAGAAACACATGCTGTGGGAAATATACTCATCTGCTATTTTCTTTTTCTCTGGTTGCTGTAATAAATTGCCACAACTTCATAGCTTAAAGGAGCACAGATTTATGATCACTGAATAATAAACTTAAGTTCTGTAGGTCAGGAGGCACATTTGGCTATCCTTGAGCTAGATTCTGAGTTCAGCAGGTTTGCCTTTCTGGAAGCTCTAGGAGAGACTTTCTCGTTACCTTTTGCAACTTGTACAGGCTTCCCTTGACACTGGCCCATGGCTTCTTCCAACTTCAAAGCCAATGCCGGGTTCGGAGTATCTTGCATATCCTAGCTCTTCCTGTCTCTTCTGAGCCTTCCTTGTCCACATTTAAGGACTTTTGTGACTACATTGAGCTCATCTGTACTAGCCAGTAAAACCTAGCCTCGGTCAGCTCCCTAACAAATTTCATTCCATTTGCAACTTCAACCCCACCACTTGCCATGTAACCTATCATAGTCACTGAGTGTTGACTAGGACCTGGGTCCCTTTCGAGGAGAGCATTATTCTGCACATCATAGTATGCCCTCTGATCCCCAAACTGTCACCTCCATCCTACCTGAAAAAATACGCCTGACATCATGCTTTGAAAATTTTAGATCAATCCTTAAACCTAAAACCTAAATATATGTTGTATTGCAGATGAGCCTTTAGAGTGTTCAGGCTTGTGGAGTCAATGTGGTATAAAGGTAACACTGTTTCTACAGCACCTTTCAGTGTGCAAGCCAATTTTACATTCACTTACCCATACTACCTGTTTATCTATTTGTCTGTTTTTGCCCCTTAAGATACATTCCCAAATGTTATTTCCCATTTAGTGGTTTGAGAACTGAGATTCAGGAAGTCAGATCCATAGTCATGCAGTAGTGTAATAATGTCGACACCTGAACTGTGGACTTCTGCCTTCAGCTGCACTAGGTTTTCATATCAGTGCTCCTACTTATTCAACTGCTTCTGTTTACCTCACTGGACAAGCAAGGCAAAATTAGAGCAAAGTAATAAATGATCAATTTTTTTTTCTAGGTGTCAAGAATCTTAAAAATGAAGATAGGACTGGAGATACTACTCAGTGGTTAAAGGAACTTGCTTGCAAAGCCTGCTGGTCTAGGTTCAAGCAAGCACCTTTAACCACTGAACCATCTTCCCAGCCCCATGGCCCAGGTTAAATTCCCTAGTACCCATGTAGAGCCAGATACACAAAGTGGTGCATGTGTCTGGAGTTCCTTTGTTTGAAGCAGCAAGAGGCCCTGGCACACCAGTTCTTTCTCTTCTCCCTCTCTTTTTGCCTGCAAATAAATAAAAATAAATAAATAAAAATATTTTTAAATGAAGATAAACAGTGAAACACTAAAATTATTCCACATGTACTTGAATTTTTAAAATTATTTATAATGGCAAAGTAAAAAGCTTTATATTTGGAAATTAGAATTAAGTGTTTGATAGATTCATAAAGTAAAATATTAAAGCCATTAAAAGTACAGTTTTGAATGACTAGGAAAAATAAAACATAATTGAGTTAGGATACAGAATAATATAAAGTGTAATAACTACATTTAAAAGTAGCTAGACATAGGGCTGGAGAGATGGCTTAGCAGTTAAGGCACCTGCCTCCTAAGCCTAAGAATGCCAGTTCCAATCTCCAGCGGTTCCAATCTCCAGGTCCCACGTTTAGCCAGATGCAAAGGGGCGCAATGCCACACTTGACCACAAGGGGGCACACGCTTCTGTATTTCGTTCACAGCAGCTGAGAGGCTGCTGGCGCACCCATCTCTATCTGTTTTCCTCTCCCTCTCTGTCTCTCTGTGTATCTCTCTCCAAAAAAAAAAAAGTAGCTAGACATAGTGGCACATGCCTGGTAATCCCAGCACTCTGGGATGTGCAGGAAGATCATAGGTTTGAGGCTAGCCTGAGCTATATAACAATAATCTATCTCTAAGTAAATAAACAAACATAAATATAGGAAGAAAATGTAAATACTGTACATACTATTAATATGGCTAACTTCTAGAGAATGGAATTATGAGTTTTTTAAAATAACTTTTCTATTTCCTAAAAGGTTAGGGTGTTAGTTCTCTATTATCTAGAAGAATGGTGTTTTTTTCTTTGTTTAATTTTGCTTTTTGAGGTATTAGACAGGGATTGAACACAGGGCCTTATGCAGGCTAGGCAAGTGCTCTTCCACTAAGCTGTATTCCCAGCCCTGGAAGAAAGTTATTAAAAGTATTTTCCTGGTGTGTGGAGAGATGACTCAGTGGTTAAGGTACATTAGTCCCACAAAGCCTAGTGACCCAGGTTCAATTCCCCACTACCCACATAAGCCACATGAACAAAATGGGGCATGCATTGGAATTTGTTTGCAGTGACTAGAGGTCCTAATGTGCCCATTCTCTCTCTCTCTCTTTCTCCCTCTCTCTCCTTCTCTGTATCTCTGAGTTGGTAAATAAATTTTAAAAAACAAATAAATGAAGTATTTACCTGGGAACAGAGTAAGAATGGAGTTTGATGTCATTGTTACTAAATATTTGTGTATTTAATAATGCTAAATTTTGTAACATTTTTACATCTATTTCATAAATTTTGTTTCATAAACAGGTTCACTCGAAACCAACAAAGGCTTTTGGAGCAAAACAGGAACCAGAAGGAAGCCACCAATGTAAGTGATTAGTGTCAGGGTTAATAAGTCTGGGGTCCCGGCAGTCACTGGAATCACGGGAGTTACTGGGCCATGCTGGCCCTAGAACAGGCTTTATAGCACAGAAGAAATTCTTAAATTCTTTTGGGTTGTAAATAGCCTCTCAGACCACAACCTGCTATGGTCACCAGGAGCAATGCAAACCTTCTATCATCAAAGAACTAGTCAAAACCTAAGAGTCCTACCTGGGAGTACAAGTCAACAAAGGAAATGGCCCTGTTAATATCCCTTCTCCCATTCTCTGCCTTGCTTGTCCCTTCCCTTTAAATATCCAGCTCAGCTGCCTCTGAGGACTGCAGCCTCAAACCCATGGAATGGGGCTGTACTTTGCTCTTCACTTGCTCCCCAACAAAGAACAGCCTGCTGTTAAGGTCATATATTCTCTCTCATAATTTCCACGTTTCTCAGTTGGTTCAGCCCCAACTCTGATCCAACAACTAGAAATGTCATAAAATATATAATGTAATATTTTACTAATTATACAGACAGAAGCCAAGTTTACCTGAAACAGATCTTTAAAAGGCGGAAACATGGTATTGCCATAAAGTTACTTTTCTCAACATTTTTCAGAGAATAGAATTTATGGATCATGTCAATGAAATATTTAAATTGAGACCTTGAGAATTGGCCCTTATTTGTATGAACTTAAAAATAACCATGTCAGGGCTGGAAAGGGCTTAGCGGTTAAGGCATTTGCATGCAAAGCCAAAAGACCTGGGTTCGATTCCCCAGGACCCACATAAGCCAGATGCACAAGGGGCATATGCATCTGGAGTTCATTTGAAGTGGCTAGAAGCCCTGGAGTGCCTATTCTCTGTGTCTGTCTCTCTTCTATCTCTCTCTCTATCTCTGCTTGCAAATAAATAAATAATTTTTTTTTTAAAAAAAGCATGTCTGTTATAATAAAAAAATAGCAAACATGCACTGGCAATTTGAAGTGATTTTGGTGGCATAAAAATTTACCTTAAATAAGTCATAAGAAGAGTACTTAATGAAGCAGGAACCCACATACGGGTATGATGTACTTCACACTGTTGGTGCCTGTTGGGGGAGTCTTCCTCAAACTGTATCTAGATAGGATCCTCCCCCACCATAGGAAAGTCTGTGAGGAAACACCCATGATGAATGGCATGACTTTTTTATTCCAATTGTATTTCTGTTTGCTTTGCTTTCAGGCTGCCAATGAGCCTTCTGCTCCCTCCTGTGACCTCCTGGACTTGAGTCCCATCCCTCCTGTGCCAGTGTCCAATCAGGGAGAACTCAGCAACATGAGTGCTCAGCTTTCAGACTTAAGTAAATAAGCAATCGAGTCTTCTCACGCCAGCAGAAGAGCTGGATGTGAAACAACTCTCCTTGCTTTCATGGTTGAATGCCTCCTGAGAAGGACGGAAGTCAGTTTGCATTATCAGAACTGTATCAGGAGATGTAATTACTTCCTGGCAAATGGCCAGGCCAAACACATTGAAAGATTGGGATGTGTCTGGGGAGGTCTTTGAAATCATGCTGCTGCTGGCTTAGAATCTCTTGGAATCCACCTGGCCTGCGTTGTAAATTTGTTGCTTTCTGATAGCTTAATCTAATAATAGCTAATCTCCTCAGAACCCAGGCTACTGTCGTTGGGTTTCTCTGCTATCCACAGCATCAGGTAAGGGGATCCTTGAGGCACACTGAGGAATTCAGGAATTAAGAGGCAGGAATCACATGGTGGTGAAATGCAGGGGATAAACAGAACCAGTTAGAAATGCAAGTTGAAATTCCAGTTCTGTTACCTCTTAACCACCTACCCTTTGAGACTTTATCAAATGGTCTTGATAAACAATAGTTTCCTTAAATAATTGCTGTGAAACAAGATTGAAATGATATTTGTAAAGTGTATTACAGGTTACCTGTCTTTTTATTTTATTTTATTTTACTTTTCTATCCTCATTTCCAACAAATTTTAGTGCACTGCAAAATAAGGATTATGAACAAGCTAAATGCCTAGTTCTGCAAATTATTTGTTTTTCTCTTACATTATCTGATGTTTCCAGAGCAAGAGTGTTCACTACCATGGAATTTGTAGTTGTCTTACGTTTTATTTCTAGAACGCTGGCTGCTTGCCTATGTAAGCTAGTAAGATTAGTGGAATCAGTTGCACTCAAGAATTTTCTTGGGTTTTTATCATGGATTTTCAGGGAAGGAGGGTAATTATTCCCTTTGGGTGTTTTACTTAATATTTTGGGAATTGAAGAGCTTAGAAGTGATTGAGCTCTGTGTAAGTTACAAATTTATTTTTGTGTGGGGCAGAAGAGGACAAATAAACACTTTCCATTACAGATCAACTCAAGTTTTTAGAAAATATAGTACAAAAATGTCTTTATGACAGTCTCTTTTGTGGCAGGGAATATATCTGTTTTTCTATCTCTATCCCTCTCTACCCCCAGAAGTGAAACTGTAGGATTTTATGGTGACAGAAATATCTCCATTAATTTCCTTAATGTTTTTTAAACATTTATTTATTTATTTACTTATTTATTTATTTATGAAAGAAAGAGAAAGAGAATGGGCACACTAGGGCATCCAGCAGCTGCAAATCAACTCCAGATGCATGTGACACCTTGTGCATCTGGCTTACATGGGTACAGGGGAATCAAACCTGGGTCCTTTGGCTTTGCAGGCAAGCACCTTAACCACTAAGCCATCTCTCTAGCCCTCCTTAATGCTTTTTAACCATGTGTAATTGATTGAGAATAGCAACCAATTGAAAAAAAATGTTAAAAAAATCATAAAAGTCCATTTGCATTCTAGGTTTCAGCTCTCCAAGTCCTGTTATAACAAACAACTTGAATCCCAGTCTTTATCCACATTTGGATTTGCTAGCCTCGGAAAACAAAGAAATACCCCTGTAAGTATGCCAGTCCCACTATAGAACTAATACTGGGACATTCTGGTTCCTTATATTTAAGAAAATAGGACTATATAGAAAAAAATACAGACATTTTGGTTGGCACAGGATTCAAATTCATATGAATCTGACCTCAGTATTTAATCTGTGTCTTTTACACTCAGTTTCATTTTAACAGTTGCCATATAGTAATATCCACTCCTTTTTTGGTGTTTCTTTTTATTTATTTGCACAAAGGAAGAGAAGAGAGACAGAGAGAGAATGAGCAAGCTAGGGCCCCTGGCCACTGTAAACAGTCTCTAGATGTATGCACCTCTTTGTGCATCTGGCTCTACGTGGGTACTGAGGAATTGAACAGGAGTCTTTGGGCTTTGCAAGCATGCACATTAACCACTGAGCCATCTCTTTAGCCTCTGGTGTTTTTTTTTTTTATTATTTGTTTATTTTAGTTTGGTATTCATCTCTATGACTTTGTGTAGATTCATGTAACTACGAATGTAGTATGGATATAGAGTAGTCCATTATTACCCCCTAAATTCACCCTTGTGCTATTTATTCATTTATAGTCATACACTCCTTCTCCTCCATCCCAAGCAACCACCCATCTGTTCTTCATCTCTGTAGTTTGTCAAGAATGGCATCTACATAGACCCAGTCTTATCTTTCTTGAAGAAAACATGTAAGATTGGTATTTCATGTATTTTGAAGCTTCATCACACTATGCATATGCATTCAGAAATGTTAGATTTTGGTAAATTGACCTTTAATTATAATCATTATTCAAGATCTCTCTTTGTCCCTCATAATTTCTTTGCAGTAATGCACAATGTTTACTGATATTAATATAGCTTCTTTAGCTTTCCTCTGATTATTTGTATTATACCTATTTCCTCTGTTTTATTTTATTAATTTAATATTTATAGCTTCTTGCAGGTAGTACATAGTTGGGTTTTTATTTTTGTGTTTCTAGCTTTTTGTGAGGGTTTTGGGGTTTTTTTTTGTTTTTGGTGTGTGTGAGAGATAGAACATGCAAGTGTGTGTGTGTTTGAAGCAGAGTCTAACTCTAATCCTGGCTGACCTTGAACTAATTTTGTAGTTTACATTGGCCACATACTTATGGAGATCCTCCTACTTCACCTTTCCAAGTGCTAAGATTTCAAGTTGTGAGCCACTGCACTGGGCTTAATTTTTAGTTTTTAAAATGATGTGTTTGAACCATTTACATTTAACACATTTGCATGTTAGATTTGGGTTTACCATTACTTAATTTCTTTTTTGTATGTTTTCTTTTTTCTGTTTTCTCTCTCTCTTTTTTTAGATTACTAGAATGTTTTAGAATTATGTTTTTAAAAATCTGTTGTGAACCAGGAGTGGTGCTGAGTGCCTTTAATTGCAGCACTTGGGAGGTTGAGGAAAGAGAACCGCTGTGAGTTTGAGGTCAGTCTGAGACCACAGTGTGAATTCCAGGTCAGCCTGGGCTAGAGTGAGGCATTACTTCAAAAAAAAAAAAAAAAATTCTGTTGTGATTTTGACTCTATTTCTGTGATGTGTGTGTGTGTGTGTGTATTTGTATGGCAGGTTGCTTTAGTATTGCACTATACTTATTTTTTCAATTTGTTTAAACACTTGAAGTAAAGAAATATTACCATATAGATCCATTTTTATTAGTTACCTCATGTTACATATCTGCATTGAAAATAAGGCTGAAGGACTCATCATTTTTGCTTATAAACTTCAAATATATTCTGAAGAACTCTAGAGTATATTCAACCAGCATTTACTATTTCTGTGGCTCATCTCTTCAAGTGCGATTGACTTTTCTTTGAGGAAGTTCTTTTAAAAGTGCTTCTTTGGGCTGACACCATTGCTTAGTGGTTAAGATATTTGCCTAAAAAGCCAAAGGGCCCAGGTTCAATTCCCCAGTTCCCACATAAGCAAGATGCACAAAGTAGCACAGGCATCTGGAGTTCTTTGCAGTGGCTGAGGCCCTAGCACACCCATTCTCTATCTACCTTTCTCTCTGTCTCAAATAAATAAAATTTAAAAACAATTTTTTTGAAGTACTTCTTTTAGAGCACATCTGTGGAATGTACACTCTTATTTTTACTTGATGTGATGAGGGCTTTACTTCATTCTGGGTTCTTTTTTTTTTTTTTTTCCTTGAAGCAGCTTTATAAAGTTGTTTCACTCTCTTTTTGCTTTAGTGATTGTTTTGTTTTGTTTTGTTTTGTTTTGTTTTGTTTTGTTTTTCGAGGTAGGGTCTCACTCTATCTCAGGCTGACCTGGAATTCACTTTGTAGTCTCTGAGTGGCCTTGAACTCACTGCAGTCCTCCTACCTCTACCTCCCAAGTGCTGGGATTAAAAGCGTGAGCCACCACACCCGCTTGCTTTAGTGATTTTAACAATGAATCTACATTTGAATGGTTGTTCCTCCATAAATAATGCATTCTCTGCTGCCTTACGATTTTATTTTTGGTCTTCTAATCTTGATCAGTTGGTAATGTCTGGGCATGATTTCTTTTGGTCTTCCAATCTTGATCAGTTGGTGATGTCTGGGCATGATTTCTTTTGATTTGGGATTTGCTGAGTGCATTAGTTTCCTATGGCTGCCACAACAAATTACCACAAACTAAATGGTTCAAAACCACAGCTCTTTATGCTCCACAGTTCTGTAGTCAAGAAGTCTGAAATTCAGCCTCCAGCACTTTTCAGGGAGATGCTGTCCCCTGACTTCCAGACCCTGATGACTTGGCATTCCTTGCCTTTACTGGATAAGCTTCCTGGCACTCAACCTTATCCTGGCCCTCTCCTGTGTCTAAAATCACTCTGCGTTCCTCAGATCACTTGTCACTGGATTTAGAGCTCAAGTATCACAGTATCTTCAACATTAAATCTTTAGTTAGGGCTGGAGAGATGGCTTAGTGGTTAAGGCACTTGCCTGCAAAGCCAAAGGATCCAGGTTCGATTCTCCAGGACCCATGTAAGCCAGATGCACAAAGTAGTGCAAGCATCTGCAGTTCATTAGCAGTGGCTATAGGCCCTAGTGTGCCCATTCTGTCACTCCCTCTCCCTCCCCTCTCTCTTTCAAATAAATAAAAAGTAAAAAACAAACAAACAAACAAAAAAACTTTAAGAAATCCTTAATTATATTCAGACCCTTTATCCAGTCACAGGTGCTAGGAATTATGGCCTTTGGAAGAGGGTAGATAACAGGTAATCTGCCACACAGAACTTGAAATCTGTGGGTTTGTGTCTCACCAAACTTATTCTCAGCATTTAATTTTCATTTGTAAAAAGGTTATTTATTTTTTTTATTTTCACACTACCGATGACAGATGTTAGTTATGCACAATTATCTCATAGGTATTTGGGGTTTTGCTAATTACTTTTATTTACTTTTTTTTTTTAACTGCTCAGGTTAGTCAAGTTCTAATTTATGTTCAGGTTCACTGATCTTTGCCAACTCTGTTTTAATTTTAATATTTAATTTATTTATTTATTTGAGAGAGGAAGAGGCACAGAGAAAGAGAGAATGGGTGTGCCAGGGCCTCCAGCCACTGCAAATGAACTCCAGATGCAAGTGCCCCCTTGTGTATCTGGCTTATGTGGGTCCCGGGGAATTGAACCAGGGTCCTTAGGCTTCGCAGGCAAACGCCTTAACCACTAAGCCATTTCCCCCAGCCCCCAACTCTGTTTTGCAGTTAAACATTCTGTGAGCTTGATTTTAATTTTCAGTTACTGTATTTTCAATTTGAAAATTTTTCATTTGGGAGCCGAGCATGGTGGTGCACGCCCTTAATCCCAGCACTCGAGAGGCAGGGGTAGGAGGATCGCCATGAGTTTGAAGCTACTCTGAGAATACAGAGGGAATTCCAGCTCAGCCTGGACTAGAGTGAAACCCTACTTTGAAAAAAATTTTTTTTTTTCATTTGGTTCTTTATATTTTCTATTTCTTTGCTAAGACTTACCATTTTTCAGTTTTTTAAGTATAGTCCTAATTTCTCCATGGAATATTTGTACAATAACTGCTTAAGGTCTCTGTGAAATAATTCCATCATCTCTGTCCACTTGGCATTGCTTTCTGTTGATTATCTTCTCAATATACCTTAAAGCTATGGAGAGGGCTGGAGAGATGGCTCTGTGTTTAAGGCACTTGCCTGCCAAGCCTAAGGACCTGGTTTGGTTCCCCAGTACCTACGTAAAGCCAAATGCACAAGGTGGCACATGTGTCTGGAATTCCTTTTGCAGTGATTAGAGGCCCTGGTGTGCCTATTCTCTCTCTCCCCCAAGTGAATAAATACTAAATAAGCATTATGTATAGGGTTATGAAGATATTACCAGTAATTTGATGTTATATCTTCAGTATTTTTTCTTTTTTTAAATTTTATTTATTTATTTATTTGAGACAGAGAGAGGGAGAGAGAGTGAGAATGGGCACACCATGACCCCTAGCCACTGCAAATGGAACTCCAGACACATGCACCACCATGTGCATCTGGCTTACGTGGGACCTGGAGAATTGAACTGGGGTCCTTAGGCTTTGCAGGCATGTGCCTTAACCGCTAAGCCCTATCTTGAATATTTTAAATGTTTTATTATGAGATGTTTTGTGTGTAATGTTGATAATCTTAGTGGGTAGACAACATTGTTAGATTCATGCAACAGTTTCAGTCAGCCTCGGTAGGTTGTGGCATCAAAGTCAGCTAATGTCCACAACCCTTGCAGGCCTCCTGTCCAAATGTGTCCTGCCTCTGTTCCAACCTAGTGGCCAATCTAAGTCTAGATAGCAGGTTATGTGGCTAGTTCTCAACATTCTGTTGTTGTTTTTGAAGCAAGGTCTCACACTAACCCAGGCTGACCTGGAACACACACTGGAAACCAGGCCGGCCTTGAACTCATGATGATCCTACCTCAGCCTCCCGAGTGCTGGGATTAAAAGTATGCAACACTAAATCTGGCAGATCTAAACATTTTTTGACATCCTAAAGCTCAGGTTTATGGACACAACAGATCAAACCCAGCATTTCAAAAGTAATTTTATGGGTTTGTTTTCCTGAATTCGCACATCTCCTTCCTGTTACCAGTTAAGAAGTTTGGTTACCCTGTGATGCCATGCGTTCCTCTACTGTGCTGTTGCCAAATGGCAGGAAAAAAAGAAGAGACAACAGGGTTCCTTCGTCCTTTGGTACCACAGCTGCACCAAGTGAAGGAAATTCCTTCTCAGCAGGTCCCTCTGGTCTCTGCTGACACTGCAGCCTCCTTGGGTGCCTGTGGTTTGGGATATGACGACAGACAAGAGAGAATGGATGCAACGTTAGGATTTCTCTTTCTTGTTTCCTGTATGAGAAGGAGCGTTTCGCCTGGAGCTCACTTATTAATTCTGCTCGTGTTTTGGATTCAGGCTGCATTCAGTTCAGAGAAGACAATGAAAAAAAAAAAAAAAGACAAGTTCACCAGTGGTTCTGTGCTAATTGGTCTACTTTTACACTCAGCCTGCTGCTGTTTTCAGATTCCTCAGAGCTGCTCTATGCATTCTTTCCAGCTTAAAGATCACACTTAGCAGTAGAAATAGGATAAAATTACATTTCTTCACCTCACTTAGCATGGGACTTTCTCAATTTCTGTAACTTCTACCCCACACTGCTTCTCATCTTTCAGGAAGTGATGGGGTGTTAGTTACGCTGACATTAGGATTGGAGGTTCTGTTCCTATTACTGTACTCCGCACACCCCGAGGCCTCAGGGCCACCACTGCCAAGGGATAGTGATTTATATGTTTGCTCTCTTAATAGTTGGGCATCATGACAAGCAGGGCAATGGGCCAGATGGCACTTGTTATAGCGAAATTTGATTTTGTGTAGTTTGAAGGTGTTATACAGGTTTTGTTTCCAGAAAATCGTCTTCTTGCATTTGTGTTGTTCACTGTATGATAATCATGCTGTGTTATCACACTATCCTAGGTTTGCCCAAAGGACCAGCCAAAATCTTGCTTCAGGTCACACATATGATCATGTAAGTAACCAAACTCTTCCTTGGCAGTTCACTCTCATCAGCAAATTATGGTGGCCAAAAGGACTGCTTGTTACTCCTCATGTTCTAGTCTACATTTCTTTGTATCATGGTTGACTCTGCCCTTGTTAGAATATTCATCTCATTTTTTAATCTTTGAGGATAGACAAACTGAATTTCACTTCTGTTAGAAACAGGGTTAAAGATCATAATTTGTGAGCTAGGAATATAGTTCCCTGGTAAAGTGCTTGCATGTTATGTTCAAGGCCCTAAGTTTGATCCCCAACACTGCAAGAAAAAAAAAAAAAAAACTTCCTTTGGCATCAGGAAAACAAACCTGTATTTGCTGCCTCCATTTATTCTCCACCATCTTTGAAGGACTTCCAGCATTCATCTGAACCAATCTCAAAGTAATTTCTGTGAAGGTCATCTTCCATACTGAATGAGTGCTGTGATTCTCAGTGACTCGTACCTAACTTACCAGCACCTGGGTGACAGTTAATCACGTCTTCCTTTTTTGCACACACAATGGTCACACATTCAGTTCTGTTGCCTTACTGGCATTTTTCATTTCACCTGAGCTGTAAGTCTTGGGAAACCCAGGTCTCAGGCTTAAGCCCATTCCAGTTTGTTTATTTTTTTAAAAAAATTATTTTATTATTATTTTTTATTTATTTTTGGAGAGAGAGACAGAGAGAGATAGACAGAGAGGGAGAGGGAGACAGAAATGGGCGTGCCAGCAGTCTCTCAGCTGCTGAGAACAAAATCCAGATGTGTGCACCCCCTTGTGGTCAAGTGCGGCATTGCGCCCTTGCGTCACTTTGCATCTGGCTAAACGTGGGGCCTGGAGATTGGAACCGCTGGACATTGGAACCAGCATTCTTAGGCTTAGCAGGCAGGCACCTTAGCCGCTAAACCATCTCTCCAGCCCTTTTTTTTTTTTTTTTTTTTTTTTTTTAAACAGGATCTCATGTAGCCAAATCTGGCTTTGAACTACTACTGATCCTCCTGCCTTCAACTCTTGAGTGCTGGGGTTTTAACAGGCATATACCACTATATCTGCTTTCTTGTATAACCATTAAAATGTTTATAATCAACAGCCTCAGACCTCATATCCACCTTCCATTCAACACCACATCACCTCCTTCCCAGTCCCCACTGTCAACCAGCTTTCCTTGCACTTTCCATCTCACTGCAGCTACTATAGGATATGACTTCCTCAGGTGGAAAACCCAGGGGAACAGTGGCTGACCTCTACCTTTTTCCATATGCTTTCAAAGTGTGTCCATTCTCAGCCACATCTATCCACCCCTTCCACATTGTAGTCTAAGCCATCATATGATGGATACTGTAGTGGCCTCTTTATCCTGGCCCTGTTTCAGCTCCCCTGCACCACCTCATTGTCAACTTAGTCTTTTTAAGTTGAAACCTCTGAGCAATCTTTTTAAGTTGCCACTCACTTGCTCAAAATCCACCTGATTTTCCTCCTCAGTAAAAACCTACTAATTGCATGTGGTGGTGCATGCCTTTAATCTCAGCAGAGGTAAGAGAATCACTGTGAATTTGAGGCCACCCTCAAATGAGACTCCATAGTGAATTCCAGGTCAGCCTGGGCTAGAATGAGACTTTACCTGGGGGGCGGGGGGAATGCTAATCTGGCCCTATTTCCTTCTCACCTCACCTCTTTTCTCTACCTTGGCTCAATATTCCAATGAGGGCCTTTCAGAATCCAGGACCTGGAAACTTGTGTCCTCTCTGATAATCACAGGGCCCACTTGAGTCAGCACTCTTTATACAAGTCCCCAGCAGTGAGACATTTCCTGGGAACACTGAACACTGTTCACAGAATTCCATTTCCTCAGACTATCTCCATTCCATTATCCCCCTTTACTACAGGACATGCCATCAGACACTGGTTCTCTGCTACAGGAGGGCAGGTACTTGGCTCACTAGTGTTCTGTGGACAGTGCCTGGAAACTAGGAGATGTCCACAAAGTATTTGTTGAATGACTGAGGAAATTACAAGAATATTTCTTTGTCTGTTTTTTGAGACAGGGTCTTCCTATTATATAGACTCACAATCCTCCTGCCCAGCTTCATAGGGCTAGGATTACAGGTGTGCGTCACCTGTACCTAGCTAAGAATGTCTATTTTTTTCGGTCCTGATTTGACCACATAGCTGTGTGCTTATTAGTAAATTTCTTTCCTGCTCAAGATTCCATATTCAGCATGGAAAAAAATAGCAAAGCTGCACTGAGCTATACAATTCTGCTTCTTTTTAAAGACAGTATTTTTAATGTATTTTACATTTTATGTGGAAAATGGAATGTAATGGGCACAAAACCAGACAGAAAAGTAGTCAATTTTATAAGTGGTTTTTATTTAAAAAGGAAAGTCGTAAAAATCACTAGCTTTTTGCCCAGTTGAGTGTATATGGTTCTTGGAACAGAGCCACTTGGAAGCCCGGGAATTTAAGTAACAGAAAAATGCCTGATGTAGAACGTACATTTTAACATGTGTTATGCTTTCTTCAGCCTGCCGAACCCTCTCATTCAGTGTTACTGCAGCCAGTTAGCCTGCAGGCTGTCTCAGCAGCACCATCCAGCCAGAGGCTGCTGCCCCTGCCCAGCAATCACCCAGGTACATAAGGCCTTCTAATGTGCTTTGAATGCAGAAACTGGGGAGAATGTCTGTCCTCCAAAGATTTAGACCTTGAAAATAGTGGACAAATAAGGGGAACTCATTTGCATGTACAAGCTACATGAAATAAGCTCAGGGCTGATATACTTTTGAGTGATGTTAGATAATGAGCATGCTTGTGGTGAACACTAAGAAAAGGAAGTTTCAATTTACTTTTAGAATTCTTTTTGAACATTGAATGTCTGTGGAATTTAGGGTAGCATTTAAGCACTGGTCTGTTTTGACTATATTAGACTCCCATTAGACATCATTGAATTTATTAAACATTGTTACAGTAAGGAGAATACTGTGTGTGCATACTCTACAAGTGCAGGCTGTGCTCACTGGTCTCCTTTTTCACCTAAAGCGACGACAAAGAATGATCTCCAGCCACCGAATTACTACGAGGTAATGGAGTTTGACCCCTTAGCTCCGGCTGTCACTACAGAGTAAGTCATTTACAAAATGATTAAGTTTTGTCTTGGTTCTCTTTGATAAGAAAGCTCACAGGGCTTCGTTATACATTGAACTTTGTTTAGGTCTTGGCAGAAATTGATGGCCTTATTGGAAATGATTCATGAGGTTTTATGGTGGTTGTGATTTTTAATGGCCTTATTGCTGTGCCTGTGACTGAAAAATAAAAATGCTGGGGTTGCACATTAAAAATAACTGGAACCAACAAGTGCATTAATATATGTTTCATAGTTGTCTCGGCAACTTTCTAGTTCTCTCCAGCTTGAAAAGAGCACTATTCACTGTTGACATCATTAGTACTGCAATGACAGGATATTCTAACTGCTCCTTGAGAACTGAAGTAATAAAGCATATATTATATTCACCATGTAAGAGAAAAATGTGCTTAAAATGAAGTATTAAAAAATTAGCAAAATGTGTAGTACACACGTTAATCCCAGTCCTCAAGAGGCAAAGATAGGAAAATCACAAGTCTAAGACCAACCTGTGCTACATACAAGACCCTATTTCAAAGGAAAAACAATTAATTTTAATTGGAAATCCTTCAAGTGCCATTATTTTATGGTGTTCTGTTGATCAAGTAACATATGGGATGGTATACTCTTTAGAGCTTTAATATATTAAGTGATGGAAGATTATCTCCCAAATTATTAAAAATGCTCAAAACGGGTTTATGGCAATCATTGTTGAGAAGCTGGTGGTAGCTTGCAGGCTCTATCACAGTTGTTTTGTTTGAGCCATGTACAATTCAGGCATTGCTATAATGACTCCTTATTAAAACTCTCAATAGAGGAAGTAATGTGGATACGATCTGTAAGTAAATAGTAATTCACTTAAGAGACTGCTGTTTGTTTTGTCCTTGAGATGAGTCTCACTCTACTCTACTCCAGGATGACCTGAAACTACTGATGTAGCGCAAGCTGGCCCTGACCTCTCAATCCTTTTTTTAACCCCTCACCAATATTGGGATTGCAAGCATGTGCCACCAAACCATCTGTTAAGTAGTTTTTCCTAACTCAGAATGATGAAATTTTCCTAGGTTTGATAAAGTAGATGTATTACTGAATACATTAGTTAAAACAACCAGTACTAAAATCATTATATATATATAATCATTATGGATTTTAGAACTAATGTTTTTATATGTCTGCCATTAAATATGTAGTAGGCAAGGAGCAAAGTTGTGATCATGTTCACATTAATTAGGGGACAGCTGAGTGTGACAGGCGGTGAGACAATTTATGGGAAACTAGAGAAGTGAAAATCTGGAACTCACCATTGTACTTCTTACCTTCTGGGGTTACAGTGCCTCAGTTCTTCTGAAAGTCTCATGAAATCCAGTTATAGTCTAATGAAAAGCAGAGACTAGCAGAATCATTCTGGAGTTCTGATGTGAATGTATGGCCAAGAATTCCATTTGAAGAATTTTTTTTGCTCCAGTAGGACATATATTTCTCCAGATATACACTATTCTCTTTGTGAATATTTATTATGTGCTGGGAGAAGAGATTGTCTAATTTTGAATAAAATGTGTAGACATAAAATATGTGGAGACAGAAAATTTTAAAAAATTGGCAGCCAACATTTATATTTCAATGGTATGAAAAAATATTGTGATTGAGAGTTTATAAAAGGAAGAACCAATTTAAATGGGGGTTAGAGAAAACTTGAGGTGACATTGCTAGTCAGTGACAGTCTATGAATGAATACTGAAGGCTCAGGAAGCAGCTTGAACAGGTACCGAAAGAGAGTTTTGATACATTCAATGAATTGGAAGTGCCAAAACTGAGAATGAAGTAACATGGAACTTAATGCAAAATGTTTAAGCTTATCTGTGTACAATTAGGGTAAACAATACTGCAAGCACAACAAGGTTGGAAACTGTAAACCAAATAATGGATTTTAAGTCACATGGAAACTGATTCTAGTAAACACCATTTTAGTGAACTCATGGGTACAGAAGCCAAATTGTAGAGTGCTAAAGACAGTCAGTACAGATAAGTTACTAGAACTTAAATGTGAAGAGATGATGGAAGTAGTTTGGCAACTAAAGTATTATTGAGGTGATTACTGTAAGTAGATATGGATGTAAGACTGTGCTGTGTTCGAATGCTGAGGGTTCAGTTCTAGTATGAAGGGAGATGCAGAAGATTAAGTAAAGTGAAGATGGTACTAAATTAAGTACTTAAGAAGACAAGGTGGAGATAGGATCATAGAAGTAAAGGATGGGGCATATGAAAACTGGGGGAATCAGTGACGGGAAGATTAAAGTTTCCATATTAAGGCATGCATCTTAAGAGGTTAGGTTTTGGGCTGGAGATGTGGCTTAGCAGTTAAGGCACTTGCCTGCAAAGCCAAAAGACAGAGGTCTGATTCCCCAGTACCCACATAAGCTAAATGCACAAGGTGGCACATGCTCTGGACTTTGTTTGCAGTGGATGGAGGCCCTGGCATGTTCAATCTCTTTGTCCCTCTATCTTGCTCTCCAAAATAAATAAATAAAAATATTTTAACAAAAAAAAAAAAAGAAGTTAGATTTCTTCCTGATAAGAAATCAGTGGTTTAAGACCAGTAAAGAATGCTGAAATTGCTTTGCGAAAAATGAGAATCTAAACTTTTGAAAAATATGGTAAACTCCATGAAGTTGGTCATTTTGGTTTCATATTGCTAATTTTTAATATCTTCTCTTGCCATGTTTTGTTGTATTCTATAAATGAAAGTCATTTAAAAAAATATTTATTTATTAGAGACAGAGAGAAGGAGGGACAGAGAGAGAGAGAGAAAGAGTGAGAATGGGTGGGCCAGGGCCTCTAGCCACTGCAAATGAACTCCAGATGCATGCGCCACCATGTATATCTAGCTAATGTGGGATCTGGAGAATTGAACTGGGGTCCTTAGGCTTCATAGGCATATGCCTTAACCACTAAGCCATCTCTCCAGCCCGAAAGTCATTTTTGAGTAGAAATATTTTCTAGCTACAGATACATTTAAGATAAATATGAAAAACTGTAATATGAAAATCACAACTTATTAAGGGTACAAAGGTGTCATTTGTAAGGTAAAAGTTGCTGGACAGTAATCAAAGATGTTAATTGAGCTATAATATGAATATTAAAATGTTTTGAAACTAAACTCAATTGTTTTAAAAGAAAAAAATCAAGCTACACAAATTTGAGATCTATTTTTCCATTAAATCAGAAGAATGAATTGGTCTTGAAAGGTATATAGTTTAAAGGCATGGGAAGTCAAACAATAGACAAGAAAGAAGCTGTATTCTCAGATCCAGGACAGAAGTCTTTGTGTTCACTTGTGATTTCTCACCCTTCACAAAATCCTGTACTTTTAGTTACAGTGCTGCCACACAGTACTCCATTGATGTGTAACCCTTTTGCCTTGATGGCTTTGTTTCAGAGCTATTTATGAAGAAATTGATGTATACCATCACAAAGATGCTGCTCAACGTCACAGTGACTGTTGAGGTAAGGACGTCAACTAACACAACTTACATTATTGTACTCCGTGTTTATAGTATATAAGGGCCACCTGAGTCTGATGCTTGAGTTAAT
Organism: Orientallactaga sibirica; assembly: GCA_036365145.1. NCBI lineage: Eukaryota > Metazoa > Chordata > Mammalia > Rodentia > Dipodidae > Orientallactaga > Orientallactaga sibirica. The sequence goes on from JAEOAD010000013.1 coordinate 38,886,657, forward strand.
GAAATAATGACTTTCTCTACATTACTCAAATCCTAATAAATTTTAACTAATGCAATATAATCTTTGTGATCATGTTGGCTAGAAATAAGGTACAAAAATATAAAAGTTGGCTTATGACATATAAACATAATGCTAAGCAAACAGTTGATCATAGAAACTCCTTGTCCTAAAATCAAATATGTGCTTTTATCTATCTGTCTGTCTGTATATGTATATATAAGTAATCAGTACCAAGCAAGTTAGTATTGCATATAGATTTTTTTCTGTTTGGTGCACCAGTCATCTTATTGATTTGTTAATGAATGCCTGGTCTCCACTCTTCCACTATTGACCTTATTTATTCTTTTCACATCTACCACCATAAAAATGGCTTACTGACCATTCCGTTGGAAAAGACAAGAACAGTTAGCAAGAAGTAAAGGATGAATGGAGACTAACTCCTTTCCTTTATTTTAGGTGACAGTGGGTGATCAGCTCACTAGCAGCAGAGGTACCAGCTCTCTAAAGAGTATTCCCTCTCCAATGTGGATGCCTGATAGACAAGACCTACCAGCATGAGAAAGCCACAGTGCACCATTTCTCCTCTGCTACAACGAAGACTCAACAGAAGATACTTCTGGGCTAACATGATGTTTCTGATAATGCTTCAGGATTTCAGTAGAACCTGGTTGTAATACTTAAAATTTTAGCAGAAGAAAAACTGCTTAGTACTTAGGCAAGTACTTTAAATGTAGTATCTTATGTTGACCAGGCCTTCCTACAAACAGAAAAGATCATCACAGAACAGACAAACATGCCAGAAACTGTATTAACAGAGTGCCTTCATTTAACTGAAACTGAATCTCAATGTAAAAGACAATTTGTACTTTTTATATACATAAGATTTTGGCTTAGAATCGTTTTAAAGACCTGATGATTGTAGCTTTAATGCTATTTCAAGTGCCTGGGCAGTACACTCTAGACTGCATCAAGCGGCCCTTCAGTATGATTCTTTATAATGCTACAAGTTCTCTTTTCTCGCACTACAATGTGCATTTCTATTTGAAACAAAGACTTCTAGAAAACACTCAGAATAAATGTGCATCACTGACACATATTAGAAAGAAAAATAAATTATTATTAAAATAATTTAATGTCTTTTTCAGTCCAGCCCCCACCCCTACAGAACTTTCATGTCAGTAAATCTTCACAACCCAGTCTTTTAAAAGTCTTGGAACTATGAAGGCAAATGCTAACGTAGCACAGTAAGTGTAATTCTTTTTTATTTTTATTTTTATTTATTTATTTACGAGAGAGAGAGAGAGAGAGAAAGGGAGAGAATGGGTGTGCCAGGGCCTCTAGCCACTGCAAATGAACTCCAAATGCATATGCCACCTTGTGCACCTGATTTATGTGGGACCTGGAGAATCGAACCTGAATCCTTAGGCTTTGCAAGCAAGCACCTTAACCATTAAGCCATCTCTCCAGCCCAATAGGTGTAAATCTTGAATTTTATTTCAATCTTAGGATACCACAATTTCTTAGTAACTATCTCTTCAGTCTCTGAAAATAAAAATAGCCCTCGATCTTAAAATAAGTTCAAGTTGGGTATGATAGTTAGTACACACCTTTAGTCCCAGCATTCAGGAGGCTGAGATAGAAGGACTGCAGTGAGTTTAAGGTCAGCCTAGGTTTACAGACTGAGTTCCAGGTCAGCCTGGGGTAGAGTGAGACCCTATCTCAAAAAAAAAAAAAAAAAAAAAAAAAAAAAAATGCTATCTTTGAGCAAGCCATTAGAATTTAGTGTCTTGAGTTTTTATAATAGTGACTGCACAAATAAAGACAATACCACCAACTATTGTTCAGACAAGTTCCGGCTTATGACCAAAACAAACTTGAGCTTACATTTTTAAAAAATTCTCAGATTCAATGCTGGAAATATGAAGTACTAATTTGAAAGGCAACTATAGAATTAATATCTAAATAATATATCTAAGCAATTTTTAATTCTATCAAATTCATGTCACTTATTAGATATATATTCTAGATATGTGGGCTTCTTTTGACTTAAACTGAACGTGATATCTTTTTTTAATTATTGATTTGTGTATGTCTGTGTGTGCACATATAGGCACAGCAAGGTCTCTTGCCACTGCAAACGAACTCCAAGTACATGTGCCACTTTTTGCATCTGGTTTTATGTGGGTGCTGGGGAATGGAACTGTCTTGTAGAACCAAGGGCCAGCAGCAGGCTTTGCAAGCAAGTATCACTTTTAACCACTGAACCATCTCCCCTCTCAGTCTGCTTTTTTTTTCTCTCTCTCTCTCTGTTTTAAGTGGGGCAAATTAAGTTGGGTAAAAAGAAATGCAGTATCATTTAAATTAGAAGGTATCAGTTCACATTATTGTAGAATATTTCTCCTCTGAGAAAGCAGGATGCATGATTTTTCAAAAATCACAAATTTTGAAGCAGGTCTTAGAGCTACTTCAATTATAGCCTGGAACTGGCAACTTGTACCCTTCCTTCGCTTCAAAAAAAGTATAAGAAAGAGTAATGAGATCAACATTCACCATTCTTGGATCTTCTGCAAATTCAGGATCAATGTAAAAAAATACTGGCATATCTACTTCTTCTTGGGGATTAAGCCTTTGTTCTTCAAAACAGAAGCACTAGAAGTGATAAAAAGATACTTGTCAGTAACATTCCCAGTCTATTACCTCCCACAGAGTAGGAGTTCATTTCTTGACTGAGCTCCATCATGGCACAGCATCATCTCAACTGACTGAGCAGAGTTGGAGATGTGGCACAATGGTCAGAGTGCCTGAGTACTATGTAGGAAGCCCTGAGGCTACTCTCCAACACTGCATAAACTGGATGTGGTGTGTATGCTAGTAATCCCAGCATTTAGGAGGTAGAAGCAAAGTTTGAGGTCAGCCTGAACTACATCTCAAAAACTGTCTCAAGAAAATATAATAAAAGAATTACATTTTTTAAAAAGAAAGAAGGAAAGGTTAGGACTCACTCATTCTCATACTAAAAACAAATACTTGTTTGGCTCTCAATCTCCACAAGGATGTATAGATAGACAATGAAGATAAAAGTGGCTTAAAATTCAGAACAAATGAATATGTAGTGAATCAGTTATTTGGTTTCTTTAAAACAAAAGTCTCTTGCTATAGTTTGGGCTGGCCTGGAACTCACAGTGATTCTCCCTCCCATTAGCCTGCAGAGTGCTGAGTTACAGGCATGAACCATTTAACCAAAAATGAGTTTTAATAAATTACAAGTATTTACGAAAACACCGTTTCATAGTAAACAGTTCCATGCACTTTTATTATAAAGTTTACATTTAGCTTACCTGTATTTTATTGAAATACTGTCCAGCTTCAAATGGTACAACATTATATGTCGAGATTCCAATTATTGGCTTATCAGTAGGATTCTTAGCTTTATAAAATGCCAGTGCAGTCTCCCCTGGTACCACCTGTTTCAAATAAAATACATTAAATCTCATGCTGCCCTTTCGCTTTTTATTCCCCACTAAATTAGTAACATTGTCTTTCCTATTCAGCACACCATGAGTCTTAACTTTTAATATAATATAAAGTCCAACAAAATAAACTGGATTATTTCCTATGAACCTTAGTTTCACACTTTATTTGCATGTCAGTAAAGAACCAATGTTGCTATACATAGCTCTGAGATGCCCTCTTGGATGTCTGCAGTCCTCAAGCAATAGTAAGTCACCTTAAATGTGTCCCAGGACAAGCCAGGTAAAGCACAGCCCAAGCCTAACGTCTGATAACAATTAAACCAGAACATCACAATCGACTAATTTTTAAAGAAAACCAATATTAAACTTAAAATGTGAGTAAATTAAATTTATAACCAGAGTAAAACTGATTAAAAAACTTTTGTTTAGTAAGACTGTTAATGCTCTTGGAAATTAAGAAAAATAGCCAGGCCTAAAAGTAATTTCCAAAGGATATTTATCATCAACTTACATACTACCATGTAATTAATCTAATATGCAAAATCATAACCTACAAAATGCTTAATCAGTCATTATTATTAACAAGGAGTTTCCAATAATGCTTAAAAGTAGACCTTTATATCTAATCTGAAGTAAAATGAGCAAATCTCCCCAGAATTGCAGTTAAACAAAAATTTCACTCAACTTTTTGTTCTTGTTTTAGTTATTTATTCCTTCTAGGTTCCACTTCTCAGTCAGTACTACCCTCCAAAAAAAAAAAATTGTTTATCTTTTTGACAAATAGCAATATAAACCAATAAACTATTTTCAACATTTTTCCTACCACATATGCCTATGGAAAAGAACCATATAACATGGCACATACTGCCAATCTCAGCATTAGTGACCAGGAACATTTTTAGTCAATTCTTAAGAAGATGATTCTAATAAACGCATGGCATTGTTCCAAACTGACTTTTATTATGAAACTTAAGTCATAGACTAGCCCGGTGTGGTAGCCCATGCTTTGCACACCTGTAATTTAGTAGGCCAATCAGGAGGATCATGGGTTTTAGGTGAGGTTATCTTGGACTACACAGTGATACCCTACCTCAAACAACAAAAATGCTGAAGTATATATTTTGTTACCATAAATGTAGAGTACTATTGAAAAGTAGCCACTTGCTGGGCACGGTGACACATGCCTTTAATCCTAGCACTCAGGAGAGAGAGGTAGGAGGACTGCTGTGAGTTCAAGTCTAGCCTGAGACTACACAGTGAGGTCCAGGTCAGCCTGGGCTAGAGTGAGACCCTACCTCAAAAAACAAGACAAAAAGGAGCCACTTAAAAATACTAACTGATTCTATAAAGAATTCCACTTCATGAATTGTATTTTATTCTATTAGAATTATTCATGAGTCTCTTAGCATTTTAAATTTAGTTTAAATAAGGTAATAGTTCAACTGATGGGGAAAACCTTATAGTGACAAAAGTCGTCTTTTAATGAGTGCTTTGGTCACTTACATATATTTCTGTTTGCTGAGGTCTGAAGTTCCATTGGAGACTTGCATGCACATCTGCATTAAAGGTGACCTTAATGATACGATCCTTAACAGGCACCATGTGTTCGATCTGGTCTGATGCATGACCTGCTACTGTCGTTCCTCCAAGTCCAGTAGTCTAGAAAAAAACGACACTAAGTAGATTAACTAATACTTTTAGAGTCATCTGTTTATTGGATAAAAGTAAAATTTTAATAATTATTGTTCCAGTTGAAAACACATTTATACATCACTAACCATTTCCTACAACTGTGTCAAAGGTTCTCCCACATTAAGGGTGAGAAGAGCCTATATTTGTCAAAGTAATTCCTATTTTCAATAACCCTTTAGTTGTCGGCAAGGTCAAAAATGAATTGTCTAGGGCGGAAGGATGGCTTAGCAGTTAAGACATTTGCCTGAAAAGCCAAAGGACCCAGGTTCGATTCCCCAGGACCCACGTTAGCCAGATGCACAAGGGGACGCACGTGTCTGGAGTTCGTTTGCAGTGGCTGGAGGCCCTAGCACACCCATTCATATTCTCTCTCTCTCCCTCTGTCTCTGTCAAATAAATAAATAAAATAAAATATTTTAAAAAATGAAATGTCTAGGAAAAACAGATTCTGACAATAAACTATTATCACTGACAAAAATACAGCACAGAATTTCCACCTTAATTTCTTTTGTTTTGAAGCAGGGTCTCACTCTAGCCCAGGTTGGTCTGGAACTCAGTCTTTAGCTCAAGCTGGCCTTGAGCACATGGTGATCCTCCTACCTTTGCCTCCCAAATGCTGGGATTAAAGGCATGCACCGCCACACCAGGCCAGATTAACTTTTTGTTAAACACATTTTTCTTTATTATTACTATCTTATAGTAACTAACTTTCACTAGAAAAATAAAAACTTCCCATGTCTTGTTCTCTTCAATTAAAATATGTAAGTATTTCCACTTTTCATATTCCTGTTTGGTCTTACACCTTTTACAGTCTAGTTTAGTTTGTATTTTCACTTTTGTAGTCTGTTTTAAGATTTCTTAAGTATTTCCCAATATTGGTTGATGTTTTTCATTTTGGGCTATTTTTTGTACTTCTCTTCATAGTTATAGCTTTTATACCTTTTATCACCAGTCACTGAGAGCATTTGATTTCTTTAGCCACCAATTCAACCCATCATGAAGCCTAATCTGTGTCTGACACTTCTTTATTGTCATGATTTCCTTATAATCAGATTCATAAAGAAAAAGTCCTTACTTCCAAGGTTGTCATTCTTCTGGTGCTTGTGATTGCCAGAATTCTGGTTTCCAGAAAATTTACCTGTTACTATACGAGGGGGGAAAAATACCAAATTTGAGGCTAAGGGAAGATTTCAGCAAGACATAATATGACTACCTTTTTTTCTTTGTATAACAGATAAGTATATTCTTCTAAGAGACTGAATTTTAAAAAAGAAACTGTGTTTCCTGAAGGAAAGTCTAGTTCTAACTGGATGAGTCTTATTTCCTTTGGGTTACACTTTATATGGCCATAAAATGAGGTCATGGTGTTACCTGGCTTACAGTATTATATATGGTCTAAAACTCTGTGACTCCAGAGGAAGTGTTCTTTTGGAAGTGTTACTGTTTAACATTGAACTTGATTTTGGACTATAAAGATTATAAATTTCCCCCCCCCCTTTTTCTCCAACTTTTCCTGTCCTACCATTGCATAGTGAACAGACATACAACACTGTAGATGACTTCGTTTTGGGGCTGGGTTTAACCTCAGGCTAAGCCCTCCTGCTATTCTGGACTGGCTACTTCTAGGGGAGGGCTGCGGATGTCCTAGGCTACATCCCAAACCTTCCCACTAGATGTCAGAAGCATCCTGTCTCAGTGGTTCACGGCTTGAAGGAACATGAATCAGATCATTAAAGCACTCGAAGAGAAGGCAAGGTCTGAAGGGATGGCTCAGCTTGCAAAGATGTCTGCCCGTGTTCGACTCCCCGGGGCCAGAGGCAAAGAAGTGGTGCAAGCAGCTGGTGTTCGTTTGCAGTGGCAAGAGACCCTTGTGCGTGCCGCCCCCCCACCCCAAGAGAGATTAAGGAGAGGGGAACAGAGGAGGGGAGGAGGAGGAAGGAGGGAAGGCACACTGCTGGGTTCCCCAGGAGCAGCGGACACCTCGCCCTGGCCGCCCTTCCCTGCCTCACCTGGCAGTAGAGCCGATAGAGGGGCACGGCGGCGTAGGAGGCGCCCAGCATGCCCACGGCCACCGCGGCCACGTACGTGAGCAGCGTCCGGTTCCGCCGCCGCCACTCCTCCTGCTGCGCGCGCTGGGACGGGTTCGTGCTCCCCGGCCGCTTCCATGTCAGCCTTGTCTCCGCACCCCCGGGCCTCAGAAACAGCGCGACCCTCTTCTCCACTGCCCTGCTCCAGCCCCCGACGTGGTTCCAGCGCCAGCCACATAAGGCCACGCACCGCCATGCCGGCTGCCAAAGACCTCCCATACCCCTCCGAAAACAACGCCCGGCCGGTCCGGACAGATCGCGCGAGATCTCCCGGGTCTCGCGGTAACACGGGTGGAGGTGGGGGGCGGAGGGAGTTGAGCCTGCCGCTGCTGCCTTGGCTACCAGACTCCTTCAGGTAGCGGTCGGGCTACGGAGGCCGCGTGGCCCAATGAGGGTAAGTTCGCGTTTTGCTGGCTGGATGTTTTCTCTTACTTTGGTTTTCCGTCAAGAGCTCTTTCTCGTTGACTGTGAGGAGAACGCGTTTCGGTGCTCTGGTACAAGTTCATCCCTGGGGATCGGTACCCCTGGATCTTTCTGAACGCCACCAGCCTTTGTCTGGACCTAGCACCCCCCACGCTCCGCTCCAGGGCGGCTTTCCAGCTGCCTCGGACTTGTGCGCAGGCCATCTGCCCTCCTCCTGCAAGGCTTCCCGGGCTCACCGCATCCCTCTCCGACCCTCGGCGTGTGCATCGCCTCAGCCCCTGGGCCGTCGACACCCACTGCTCTGGGGGTCCCTTTGCTACTCGCCCAGTGGAAATCGCCACATCTGGAGCCGGCGAGAGGCTGTGCAAAACCGAGAGTGACCAGCTCTGGAGGAGATGGTGGGCATGCACATCGTGGAGGGCCAGGGGAGCCATCCCCTAGCGGGATGCAGTCGCTTTCTTCAGCGCTCCTGTAGGACTAACCACGGGGGTGTGGTGGATGGTGTAGTTGTGCGATTTCATCTTGAAGTTTGGCATCAATGCGTTCATGCACAGGTCCTCATCATTGACCCCCTCTTAGGTCAGGTATTTGACCTCCCCCAAACCTGCTGTCCTCCTTTGAAAAAAGAAAAGAAAAAAAAAGATGAAATCAGTCGTTAGTGAGGGTACACATATAAAGTGATTTTTCACAGTGACCGAAACAGAGAACTCAGTAAAAGTTGGATGTTGTTTGCAATGGCTACAGCAGGTGTAATTATGCCCATTTTATGTATGAAGAAACTAAAAGCCTGAGGAACTTCACATCATTCAACACTTACTGTACTCTTAGTGAGCCTTACATACACTTCTCAATCTACTCGTTACTGTTCAAAACAAAAGATAAGATCACTTCTATTATTAGTTATGATTTCTACTGAAGGGTTCACAAGGTAATAAACAGTGATGAGAGGAGAGAGGGAGAGAATTTCAGATCTAACACTGCAATGAATATAGTAATGGCATAAAGTAATTGAGACTGGCCAGAAAAAGGGATAGCAAAGTTATGTCTTTGTAAAGAGGTCAAAGGAAGGTCTTTCTAGAGGTGACATTTGAGCTTGCTCCAGTAACCTATAAAAAGCTACCTATGCAGTAACAATTCTAGGCCATTAAAAGCATAGAGGCAGAAAAGCATTAGAAGTGGTTAAAAAACAAAAGGTGGAAGACAGTGTTTTCCTAGCTTAAACAGTTGGCACTGGAGTGAAAGGGAGTCAAGAGCAGGGACATAGAAACCTACACTACAAAGCTGTTTAAGCTGTGTACAAGAGAAGCAGTTGAGAGTGTTTGAGTGTGTAAGTGATGTGATCTGATATGATTCACACTGGGGGAAAAAGAAGATGCTGGTTACTTTGTGATACTGGACAAGAATGGGAGCAGAATCCTTGGAGGCAGGTGTGGTAGTCTAGGTGATGATGACCTTGGCAAAGTAGTTCATTAACTTGTCACAGAGCCACAAATTGCAGAGCTACTAAAACCCAAATATTTTCTGATGCTTTCTACTCTGGTACATTCTCACAAAAGTTTCAAAGTTCTGTGATTTTATAAGTGTGTCCATATTTTGTTATGACGATGTTTAACCATCTTTATCATCTGTATACGGTGCTAGATATATAGCTCAGTGGTGGAGTTCTTGCTTAGCATGCATGGGGCCCTGGAGTCAATCCCTGGTGTTTAAACAACCCCCCCACACACACACATAAAACAAACAAACAACAACAACAACGAAAAACCCAGACATCTATCTATATTGGTTCTTACATGGCAGTGATACATTGCTTGGACCATTTTTTTTTCAGGTACCCTTTTCATATTATTCAAAGTAACAGCGTAGATATATCAGCAATAGTATTGTTGTTTTGAACTCTATAATTTTTTGTGTGGAGAAATGGAAACTCTATCTTAGGTACATGTTGATAGCAGTAAATTGAAAAGAAAATATGTTTACCTGCATTCTTAATATGATAAAATGACAGTTCATATTTATGAAATACTTCTGGGTGATAACATAGTTTTGGCATTTCATTTGTATTGAGAATGTACTATGTAGACTATCATTTAGTTCAATTATAATTTTACCCTTAAAGTAATTAAAATTTTGCATAAAAGTTGCAGTAACAATGCACAAAATTTCCTCTTGTCCTTGATCTGTGCTAACCTTGAGAATGAATTACAGACATAATATTCCAAAACTGTAAGCTTAATATATAACCTGTGTACTGCTTACAAGGGTACAGGACCAGGATGGCCATCAAAGTCAGAGATACAACATTAATCCAGTACAACCTTGTAGTCACATTGGGCTGCTATAATAAAATACCTCAGACTAGGTTACTTAACAGATTTCTGTCTCATGTTCTGGATGCTGAGAAGTCCAGAATCAAGGTACTCCTCTACTTGTAACAGTCTGCCATTAATTTCCTGTTTCTCCATGTGTCCAGGAGCAGCGAGCAAGCCCTTTGTGTCTTTTCTAAAAAGGACACTAATCCCATTCAATCTGTGCCCCACCATTGTGACCTCATTTAACCTAAATTACTTCTTTAACCTAATACAGCCACTCTTAAGTCCAGAGCTTCAGTAGAAAATTTTTATAGGACACACAGATTCAGTACTTATACCATGTTAATCCAAAGGCTGTATTTAACTTATCTGTACTTGGGCTGGAGAAATGGCTTAGTTGTTAAGGTGCTTGTCTGTGAAGCCTAAGGACCCATGTTTGATCTTTCTCCGGATTCCATGTAAGCCAGAAGCACCAAGGTGAGGCAAGTGCAATGTCCCACATGTCCACTAGGTGGTGCAAGCACCTGGAGTTCAATTACTGTGGCTGAGGCCCTGGAGCACCAATTCTCTTTCTCCATCTCTTAAAAAAAAAAAATCATATTTGTCACATTCATTTCCACTGTAGCTCTGGCAACCCATCCAAGCTTGTTCCTTGTGGTTAGTTTCTGGTTTCTGCCAGTCTGAGACAATTCTCTAGTCTTTTCTCGTCTTCACTGACCTTGATATATTTAAAGAATGACAGACTAGTGGTTGTTTTAGTATCCCTTGGTCTGGGTTTGTGTAATGCTTTGCCATAGTATAGGGGTCTTTGGCAGGGATACCACACAACTGATGTTGTGCTCCCCTCATTGAGGCCCATTAGGAGTCATGTGATGTCTGTTTACTCGATGATTTTGATGCATTTATGTCTTTACTAAGATGTAATTGCAAGAGTTTGCTTTTATTTTCATTTTTGAGGAAAAGTACTCCAAAGTACCTCAGGCTGGCCTCAAATTTAGAATCCTCATGCCTTAGACTTTCTGGGGCTGGAATCACAGGCATGCTTACAGTATCTAACTAGGTATGTTTATTACATACAAGGTTAATGAAAAATATTTTACACTTATTAAGAAGCAATGAGTGTATTTTATGAGACGCTTTGAAACTATAAAAATACTCTGGTCCTACTCAAATTGTTTCCTGTTAAATTTAGTTATTAACAATGATTCTTGCTTAAATCTGTTATTACTCTGCTAAATAACAGCTTCCTGATATTACCACTTTTTTCTGTACTACGATTTGGAGTTCTCTGTATGCTTTTTTATTCATGTGTATCAGTAAAGAGTCATAAATTCCTATTTTAGTCAAGGGTTGAAGTTTATTACTGCCATGTTCATGTTGTGTTTTCCTGCTCTGACCCTGGAGTCAGCCATGACTGCAGGAGTTTGGATTCCTTTAGCAGACAGTAGATTTTGAAATAAACTCTGGGCACCAGAAGTGGTCATTGCTATTTGAATGTCATTGCTTCATGGCCTTCTCAGCAGAGAGAAGCAGACTGTTTGCATTTTTAGATTTACTGGTCTGGGTATGTTTTTCTAACATGATAAATTTGCCTAGTGCTGTAATGTTTATATTTATCTGTCCCTCCCCCCCCCATAGATAAATACATTTCCATAGCTGAAAGCTTGGTCCCAGACATGTGAGCCCATCTCTGCCTGGCAAGTCAACCCAGAACTGGAATATGCTCCATTTTTGGATACCATCCAAAAGCTCAGCAGAACAAAAGTGGAATGGAAGAAAGAACAAGAAAAGTCTAGTCAGCTAGTTCCAGAAGGTTTAGAAGAACTAGGAAGACAGAAAGAAACTTAGGAAGTTTGGTGTTAAAACCATGGTCCCTTCTCCATACCCTTTCCCAAGCCAGCCCTGGTGGAAGCCAATTCCCTGGTTTTACAGGTGAAGAAACACATGGGTGATGAAGTAGCTTACTGGCCCAAACACATTGGGTTGGGTAGTGCAAAGCTGAGCATAAGCTTGTATTTTTCTGACTCTTGGCTGTTTGGTATGCCTCTTGTAGAGAGCAGCTTTGCAAGGGACAACAATAACTAACAATGACACAACTTCCCTTTTTAACACTTGGAAAGACTTCTTTAGACTTGCCTAAAATCAGCATTACTATGCTTGGATGTCTATTTGTAAGGTGGCAGACTTTCAAATGATCTCTAAGATAAGACGAACTAGACAGAGTTAGAGGATTGGAATCAGTAAACAAGGTTGAAACCTAAGCTCAAGGAGTTCTCATGAGCTTAGATAGAATAATGCTGCAATATCAGAAATGATGGAACAACACTTTGTTTGCTTTGAAGCTTTAAATGAATGCATTACCTACGCTATAATTTTTGAGAGTCTGAGTGTGCTTGTTATATTGCATAAATTTTGGTAACTAATGTGAAATTCCACCATGGATGGAATTTGTGGCCCTTAGGACAAAGTTAGTCTAATCTATTCTGTAAGTAGAAGTGTAATTCCATAGTTAAAATAAAAACTAGGGAGCTTGAGAGATGGCTTAGCAGTTAAGGTACTTGCCTACAAAGCCAAAGGACTCAAGTTCAATTCCCCAGTCTCCACTTAAGCCAGATGCACAAGATGGTGCGTACATCTGGAGTTCATTTGAAGTGGCTGAAGGCCCTGGTGTGCACATTCTTTCCCTCCCTCTCTCCCTCTCTTGCCCTGTTTCTCTCTGTCTACTGAAATAAATAAATAATTTAAATATAAAAACCAGGGCTGGAGTGATAGCTCAGTGGGGAAAGTGCTTGCTGCACAAACAGGAGGACTTGAATTTGGATCTCTACCACCCACATAAAAGTGAGGCATGTCTGTGTGAGCTTGTAATCCAAGCATTGGAAGGCAGAGATGGGAGGATCTGTATGGCTTTCTAGTTAGTGGGTCTAGCCAAATCAGTGAGATACAGGTTCACTGCAAGACCCCTTCTCAGGAAATAAGGTGGAGAATATGTGCCCACACGTATACAAACATTCATACATGGGCAAAAAGAAAAGGGCCAAACTGATATTAAATACTTGACACCTTAATTTACAATATCAAATGTCAACAGGAAAAAAAATAGGCTTTTTAAATAATGTAGTTAGCCATGATCATGTCCAATTTTTATATGCTAGTTAAAATAAATACCATTTTTTTTGTTGCTGATTTTTTTCCCCTAATGTAGGATCTTACTCTAGCTCAGGCTAGCCTCAAACTCACAGTGATCTACCTACCTCTCCCTCTTGAGTTCTGGGATTAAAGGCATGTGCCACCACACCCAACCTAAAATAAATTATTTCATATAAACCTTTTTTGGTATACATATAATGCTGCTGTGATGGTTTGAATTAGATGTCCACCCTCTTCCCAAACTCATGTTTTGAATGCTTGATCCTTAGCTGATAGCAATTTGGGAGGCAGAGACTTGCTTGAGAAGGAGTATTGTTGGAGGTGGGCTTGTGTGTTATATAGACAGCTCCCCTTTGCTACAGTTTGGCTTACTATCCTGCCACTGTTGTAGACCTGCTATTGCCAAGTCTCCACTCTACTATCCTTCCCCTGCCATCATGGATCTCCTTCTTGAGACTGGAAGCCAACAACAACATAAAAAGACTTGTCTTCCCATCAGCTGCTTTTGGTTGGGCTTTTTGTACCCGCTATGAGAAGGTAACTACATCTGAACATCAAGACCAGAGGAGTGGGTTATTGCTGCTAGAAACCTGACTATGGCTTTTCGCCTTTTGGAACCAATTTGTAGGAAGAATGTGGAAGGACTTGAAATCTTAGCTTTGAAGTGCTGTAAGCTAAGTTTGAAGGACCATTCTGGCCAGAAAGTTGAAAAACCTAAATGTAGTAAGAACTGTGAGCTATGCAGGCTGAGCTTATGAAGGAAAGAAAGCTTTGTCCAGGCTGGGCTAGAGACAGTTTATCTGAGAGGCTGGCTGCATTCTATCCGTGTCCTATGAACTTGAGCAGGGTTGACTTTAGAAGAAATGGACTGGTGTGAACAGAAGAACATGCATAGAAAGGAATGAAAGTTTGGGCTTAAGACTACAGCCACTTTAGCGACATTGTTTGAGTGCTACTACTATTGAGATTCGGCCAGCTGTTGGGCCAGCAGGAAGAATGCTGATTCTTGAAAATAAGAGACTTGAATGTTGAAAGAATGTCCTGCTCTTCAAAGTCAGCTTTATTCCCCTCTGTATTAACAAAATTGGTAGCCTACTGGCTACTATGGGAGTATAACGAGCAAATGTAAGAAAGAGAGACTTATTGATATGCAATGTAATTTGTGATTCAGAAATGACCACCAGATGATGTGAGGCAGGGTTGTTGGGAGTCCCTGCATGGAGATTCAATGGAGCCATGAGGATGTACTGTGGTTTGCTGTGGAGATCCCAGGATTTTTTGGACATGCCAGTACTATGGGATGGCTGCCAGAAAGATCTGCCTGCTTGGGATGGAGTTTTCCCCAGATTGTGGGCAGACCAGATGGAGGGGTGTAATTGGAACCCCAGCAACTTTGTCACTGGCTACTAAGGTTGGACACTTGCAGCTAAAGGATTTGATGTTTCCCTGTTTTAGATCTTGCATTGGTTCAGACTTTCCTTGCTGTGCCACCTTTCACAGTGTGAATGTTTACTCTGTGCCATTATGTGGTTTTGGTTTTACAGGTTCACAGTTAAGAGACCTTGGACTCTGGAATACTTGAACAGTGTTGGGATTGATAAAAAACTATGGGGGCTATTAAAAGTTGGACTGAATGCATTGCATTTTACATCACGACTGGTCACCAGTTTATGGGGGCCAAGGGTAGCAAGTGGTGGCTTAAATTAAATGTCCTTCACAAACTCATGTGTTTTGAATGTTTGGTCCTCTGCTCATGGTAAATTGGGAGGTAGAGCCTTGTTGGGAGATCTGTTGTTGGAAGGGCAGGCTTAGAAGTCTTATACCCAGCTTCCCCTTGCTGGAGATCAGCTCACTCTCCTGCTGCTGTCTTCCACCTGCTGTTTACAAGGAGGGGATGTCCATCCTCTGCTGATGCCATGCTTTTCCCTGCCATCATGAAACTTCTCCTTGGGACATAAGCCAAAATAAAAAACTGTCCTCCCATCAAACTGCTTCTGATTGGGTGCTTAATCTTAGTAACAAGAAGGTAATTGCAACAGCTGTCTCACCTGATTGTTGGATTTTGGTCTTTCTGAAAATGAAAAATTTATAAAAATGTGTTTTTAAATTTTAATTTGTGATTATATTTTTTATTATTTTTAAACAATAATATAAGAAACTTGCAGGTTTGGCCTGGGGAGATGGCTCAGCAATTAAAGGTGCTTGCTTTCAAAGCCTGACTGTCTGAGTTCAGTTCCCCAGTACTCACATAAACCCAGATACCCAAAAGTGATGCATGCATCTGGAGTTCATTTGCAGTGGACGGAGGTCCTGGTATGCCCATTCTGTCTGTCTATTCTTCTCTCTGTCTCAAGTAAATCAAAATACTTAAAAAAGAAAATTTCAGTTAATATAGTAATCACTGATCTGTATTTCCTAGTTGTTTGTTTTCCTAATAAAGCTACTGGTTTTATTTAGCAATATGAAGTACCTCACAACTATTCCAATAGTACTAGCTGCTGTTTATTTAGGAGCTACTTATTATAATATTGTGCATAAAATATGATGGGTGATATATTTAAATAAATAGTAAGGAGAAATGAATTGTAATTTAGCTGAAAGCTGGCTGGGTGATCACTATATTCCAATTGGTGCCCAATAGTCCCTTGAAGTCACCCAGAATGTCTTGGTGTCCTTTTCTATTTCCTCACAGCTGCCTTTATGCTACCTTTTTGAGGAGCCTCTCCTTTTTCAAGCATTTTTTTGTTGTTGTTTTTTTGAGATAGGGTCTCACTCTAGCTCAGGCTGACCTGGAATTCACTCTGTAGTCTCAGGGTGGCCTCGAACTCACAGCAATCCTCCTACCTCTGCCTCCCGAGTGCTGGGATTAAAGGTGTGCGCCACCACGCCCAGCGTTTTCAAGCATCTTAAATGAGCTTCTGTTATTGACAAATAAAGTGAAATGCAATCAAACCTTTTATTCATTCAAGTAACATTTATCAAAATCAAAGCCTCCATAGATTTATGACCTGTGCAGTCACCCAAGACCCTGCTCTTAAAATACCCACTGGGTTAGATGGGCTCTGCACTTGGTTTGATTCTCTGCTGTCCCTGTCTGGAAATTCTTAAAAGTATTTAATATAGCCAGGCATGGTTGTGCACACCTTTAATCCCAGCACTTGGGAGGAAGAGGTAGGAGGATTGCCCTGACTTCGAGGCCACCCTGAGACTTTGTAGTGAATCCAGGTCAGCCTGGGCTAGAGTGAGACACTACCTTGAAAAAAAAAAGTATTTAATATAGAATCTTACATTTTCATTTTATGTCAGGCCTTTCAATATATGTAGCCATGCCTAGTCAAGATGCATACGCACGAGTATCATATCAGAAGTGGGCTAGCTGACATTCTAGCACTATTCAGGTTGAAGCACAATCCACATATCTGAACAAACAGGATTAAAGACCAAGGCAGAAAACTAGAGCAAAGTGCAGAAGCAGAGAAGCCCAGCCTTTGAAGGTTAAAGGCAAAAAATAATTAAAAAGGTAAATGTAGGACCTAAAAATCATCAGGTTATGTTTAGAAATAATATCAAGAAAAATCCAAGCTCCTTACCTTTGCTTAATACTAGTCTAGACTGCCTGTTTCTCTCACCTTTTTTCTGACTACTCTCTCCCCATTTACTATGCTTTAGCCACACTTCTTTCTTTCTTTCTTTCTTTCTTTCTTTCTTTCTTTCTTTCTTTCTTTCTTTCTTTCTTTCTATCTATCTATCTATCTATCTATCTATCTATCTATCTATCTATCTATTTATCTATCTATCTATGAGAAAGATACAGAAATAGGCAGGTAGAGAGAGAGAGAGGGCATGAGCATGCCAGAGCTTCCAATCACTGCAAACGAACTCTAGATGCATGTGACCCTTTGTGCATCTGGCTTACGTGGGTCCTGGGAGTCAAACCTGGGTCCTTTAGCTTTGCAGGCAAGCGCCTTAACCATAAGCCATCTCTCCAGCCCACTTCTTTCTATTATTTAAACACACAAGTATTTTTCTGCCATGGGGACTTTCCTCTCATTCATGTTCCCCAATCAAGTCTCATAATTGAGTCTTAGGTGGAATATCGTTACACGGAAAACCTACCCTTCTTTGCCCAGGCACATTTAGCACCACCTTTCAGCACCTGAAATCTAGTTTTTTCATGGTGTCTTTTTAATTTTTACCTCCCACCAGCTGGAAGCAAATACCAGAAGGGCAGAAACATTGGCTTGTTCTCCAAGGACAAGAATTTAGTACAACGATTGTACATGATTGCACTTGGTAAATATTCCATAGATAAGTGCATGAATGAAAGCAAGCAGCAGGAGGTTAGGTTGTCTAAGGAAACTTCCATGATCACTGAGCTGTGCTGAGAAAGAGCTTGTGTATTTATAAAGCCCCAAATTCTTTTCTGAAGTAGGTTTTTCAGTATTTCCCATGAGGTTGGGCTGTGTGCTACTGGCAGAGCCTTAATGTGTTCACTCCCAAGAAAAATTAACTGAATTCCCGAGCTGCTTGGATTCTTAAAAAGGGGGGAAAAATGCACTAACAAATGAGATAGTGAAATAACTCTCTCATTGATCTTTTCTATTTTGGTTTCCTACAACTCCCATGTTACTTGCAGAGCATCAGTTTAATCAAGTTCAGTACAGTGAAGGCATTCCTAAGTATTTTTCTTTTTCTTTTTAAGACAAAGAATTTAGAGGGGCTGAAGATTTGGCTTAGTGGTTAAGGCACATGCCTGTGAAGCCCAAGGACCCTGGTTCAACTCTCCATTTCTCATGTAAGCCAGATGCACATGGTGCCACATGCATCTGGAGTACGTTTGCAGTGGCTAGAGGCCCTGGTGTGCCAATTATCTCTCTCTCCCTCTGTCTCAAATAAAGAAATAAAAATTAAAAAAATTTAAAAGAAAAAGAATTTAGAGACAAAGTACAGAACTGAGAGGAAGTTTTATTACAAGGCAAAAGTACCCTCATAAGCCAGATGCACAAGATGGTGCATGCATCTGGGGTTTGTGGCAAAAGGCCCTAGCATGCTCATTCTCTCTCTCTCAGTCTCTCTCTAATAAAAATAAAATGTTTTTTATAAAATCACTATTGTTATTTTAAAGAGGTTGTGGATAGGACTTCCTCTTAATCCAACAAGTCTCCCCTTAACTGACATCACACTTTAACCTTCTTCCTTTTCTTTCTAGCAATATTTGTGCCAAGGACAAATAGTTAAAGAACATTAGAGGTTTTGACTTCCAGGCTTGTAAATTGTTTAGAAATGAATATAGAAGAACTCTATCAAGGCAGGGTGGGAATTAGACTCTTGCTTACAAAGCTCTAAGAGTCTCCCCAAGATGTATTATTTTAATTTTTGCAATGATGCCTAAAATAATCTACTAACTGTTTATAAAGAGAGTGTGTGCCTATATATTGATATACTTGAATATAAACTAACAGCATATTACAGATGTGTAGTTTTCAACAGAAGCCTTATGTGTCTGTAAACCTGTTTCTGTCAGTTGGCTTATGAGAAACATTTAAAAACATATTTGGAGGGCAAGAGTACAGTCTTCTTGGTGAACACAACACCAGAAAAAGGCTGAAGGAGATAAACACAGAGATCATCCCACTCCCACTAAGCCAGATATCCAGAGACACAGAGGCTCCCAAAACCTCATCACTGAAGTAGAACTAAAATGATCCCAATGTGGCTCAGGGAAATTCGCGGAAGAGGGGGTGGAAAGAGTGTTAGAGCCATAAGTTGGATCATTATGCACAGAGACTTGGCCTATCCCCCATAATTTTTGACTATCCCCACAGTGTAAGACCCACATCCCCCATTGATGAGGGTCCCTTTGGAGGGGGGAGAACAGGGAGGAGGATAATGGAGTCACCACTTTGATTGTAAAATTAGAATAATATAAACAAAATAATAAATTATTTAAAAATATATTTGGTTATTTATTTATTTGTGTGTGGCGGGGGTTGCACCAGGGTCTCTTTCTGCTATAAAAATGCCTGTCCAGCTTTATGTAGGTGACTGGGGAATTGAATCCAGGCCAGCAGGCTTTGCAAGCAAGCGCCTTTAACCTCTGAGCTGTCTTCCCAGGCCCACTAGTAATATTTTTAATGAAGATATTTAATCATATAATAGAGTTTAAGGTGGAAGGGAAATTATTTTCTAGAAAATACAACATGAGAGGCTGGAAAGATGGCTTAGCGGTTAAGGTATTTGCCTGCAAAGCAAAATTATCCTGGTTTGACTCTCCAGGACCCATGTAATCCAGATGCACAAGGGGGGCACATACATCTGGAGTTCATTTGCAGTGGCTAGAGGCACAGGCATGCCCATTCTCTTTCTCTCTCTCTTTCTCTCTCAAACAAATAAATAAATGATATATTTTCTTAAAAAAGAAAATACAACATGAGGGTTTTCATCATTTAAAAAATACCAAAATTTTAAAAGTCATTAAATTTAAAAATTTAAAGAAGTCATTAAATTTAAAAATTTAAGAAATTAACTTAAATGTACAAGAGCAATATGAAAATAACTTTAGAACCCTGTAGAAAGTCACAAAAGAAGATAATTAGAAATTAAAAGACATATTACATTTAAAATAACATTATAAAGAGATACTAATACTTTGTGAATTTATAAACCTAAAATTATTCTCAAAAAATAAGACTATTTTGCTTTGTAACCAACATAAGGAAATTCTGAGGTTAGTGTATAAAAATAATCCAAAAATAGCTATGAAATCCTGGATAAACAAAAGAACAATGATGCCGGTTTCCACCCCGGCAGGTAGGGCTGAAGGAAGAGCTGGTCCAGCGGCTCCTCTTGGAGCTGAGCGGGATGATGAGTGTCGGTGACCCAGACCCCCTCCTCTAAGACACCGGAGAGAAAAACACACTGGGTCGGGAGTCTTGTCGAAGCAGGAACTCTTTTTATTGTAGTAGGAAGGTGTTTATATAGCTTTGAGAAAGGGTGGGTCTCAGGATGGGAAAAAGGTGTAAGGGCCAATAGTATTTCACCACGTCAGCAGTAGCTGGGCGGAGGCAATTTCAGCTTAAGCCTTGCTAAGTCACTCTTAAGCGGAAGTAATAGGCCAAAGACAGGTTGCCAAACTCTAGTCAGGCTCAGGAAGTTCCACTAGGCCTTACACCCGGGCCTCTTAGGGCCCAACACAATGAGAGGGAGGGATTAATCTCACTTAAGCTACAAACATGTTATTAACCCTCAGTAATTACAATCGATTAATTTTTGTCTATTAATAAATAACCAAACAGAATACACATTACAAAAGTCAGGGCTGGGGAGGTGATTCAGTGGTAAGAACACTCCCTGCCTGTGGTGGTTTGAATGTGAAATGTTCCCCATAAACTCATGTGTTTGAATATTTAATCCCAATTGGTTGCTCTTTGCTCTTTGTGGAAGGAAATGTGTCACTGGGGAATGGGCCTTGAGGTTTTTATAGCCCCTCCCCACTTCCTGCTGTCTTTCTACTTCCTTCTTGTTCCTGTGAGAGTGTGATGGTATGAGCTGGCTTTTCTGTAATGATGGACTCTACCCTCTACAACTATAAGCCGTATTAACCCTTTCTCTTCTAAGCTGCTCTAGTGGGTTATTTTGTCTCAGCAATGAGAAAGTAACTAATACACAGGGCAAGTAAGAGGGCCTGACTTTGGTCCCCAGTTTGGCATGACCACACACATATGTAACCCCAGTGCTGGGGGCAGGGGCAGCATAGGGACAGGAGGAGTGCTGGTTCTTGCTGGTCAGCCAGCACAATCCAGGTTCAGTGAAAGACCCTGTCTCAAGAAAGTAAGACAAAAAAGCCATAGGGTGGACACCCAAGTCTTGCTCTGGCTTTCTCATGCAAGCACACAGGGTGTACATATCTACACACATGTGTCTATGACAGTCATGTGCAGACACCACACATTTAGCGACACACTAAAACATTACAAAAGTAGACTCACATACTTAGAATATTTCATTTATGATACAGGTCTAATCTCCAATTGGTGGAGGGAAGATGGATTGCTTAACAAACATCAATATATATAAGGATCAACAATATAAAAGTGCTAGAAGAAAATACATGGTAGTTAGTTATTAACTTCAGAGGGACCAAATAGTTCCTAATTTGAATTTAAACCCAGAAATCATAAAGAACTGATACATTTAGCAACACACTTTTACATAACCAAAATGTCTATGGCTATGGTAGTTTGAATTTATGTACCCCAATAAACTCAAATGTTTCATTAAAGCTGTCAAATGGATTTCCGGCAGCCTGGCTGGAAGAGGTATCACTGTGGGTGGATCTTGCTTCCAGCCCTAAGGTGTTACTGGGGGATGGATCTGTTTCCAGAGTAAGGTATGCGCAAGCCTAAGTGCTGAAGCACTGTCTGGATGTCTGGTATGTGCTTGCTTTTAATGATGCTAGTGGTGGTTTTTCTTTCTACATGGATCTGGGAAAGGGAGCCAACTTTCTTCTGTCATTTTGGAACTTCCCCTGGATCTTTAAAATAAGTCCCTTCCTCCCTTAAACTGTGTCTGGTCTGGAGGTTCATCCCAGCACTTGATTCTGACTACCACAATGGCCAAAAACAAAAGAGGAAACTATATTTTCACTTCGTATTGATGACAGAGGAATAATTTCCCTGGAATTTAAGAAACTAAACATAAACAAAAATTAAACTAACAAGGAGTAGAAAACAGTAAAATAAGCAGTTTCTTAAAAAATGAATTACTACATGGTTCTAAAAGAATAAAGAAAGAAAATGCTTTGACTACCTTAAGATAGCATTTTCATCAAGTAGACTGGCAAAATTCTAGAAGATATGTAGTCAATGGTGGCAGTGAGAATTTGGGGTGACAGATACTATTGCTAGTGAGATAGTAGGAAATTTCTATCCTTCTCTATGACATTGTGGGAGTTTCATCAAGTTAGAATTCACTATTATTTCTGGCAGAATAAATGTTTATTTTCTGTATTTTTGGTCTAGTAAAGAACTTATTTTAGAAATTATTTACTGTCATATCTCTTGAGAATAGAAATTACTAAACCTTACTCAAAGAATTCAAATATTGTATGTACATTGAAAAGATTTGTATCTGATGAGATTTGTAATGAGTATAGCTTAAGGAAGTTGTAAATAGAGATTTATATGTGAAAGTAAAGCTAAGTTTTCTAAAATAAATCAAATTCATAAAACAAACTTTTTTTTCTGTAGTGTTTTACTTTTGCTGTTTTTGCTGGCCTAACCTTTTCTCTCTTTGACTCAACAACTAGATATTTTCCTTGAATATATATATTTTGGTATTGTTTCCTTGTTTGTCTTTGATTTTTATGGCAAAATCTCAGCCAGCCCAGGATGGCCTCAGACTCTCTTTGTAGATAAAGACAACCTTGAACTTCTGATTCTTCTGCCTTTATCTCAAAAGTGCTGGGATCACAAGTACCTGGTAATTACCAGTGCCTCAACCCTGTGATCTTTTTTCATCATCCTCTTTAGCAGTTGCCTATCATTATGTGCCACTATAACCACCTTCAGTTGTTTTATTTCTTTGCTATTCATTTTTTTTGTAAAGTTCTAAGGTATATGCATACTTGTCTGTGACTGTGTATGTGACATTATCAGAACCTTTGCTGACTGAAGGCCTTGTGAGTTTATGTAAAGAAAAGACTAGGAAACTGGCATAGGCGAGAGAAGGACACACATTTTATGATGTGTGAGGATGGCAATGGAGTCCTCATTCATTGGAATGGGTAAGATTAACTCATTTCTGTTATATTCTTGTTTTATCAAGAGTATTGTCTTCCTATGAGTAACAACATATGACTACTGGTAGACCCTATATTAGTTCTTTTCTCATTACTGACATGATCAGAAGCAACTTAAGGAAGGAAAGATACATTCTGCCTTCCAGTTAGAGGTTACAGTTCATTATGGAGAAGGCAAGGTGGCAGAAGCATGGAACACAGCAAATACATTGTGTCAACAATCAGAAAACAGAGTGATGAATGCTCATGCTCAACTGGCTCTCCTTTTTATGCAGTCCCTGATCTCATCCATGGAATGGTGTCACCCACAATTAAGGTGGGTCTTCCTGTGTCATTTAACCTAATCAAGATCATTCCTCATAGGCATACCACACCACAGGTACACCCCTTGTCAACTTGACACTCAAATGAGGCACTTTAAAATTTTTACTTATTTATTTGCATGTGTGTGTATGGGTGTATCAGGGCTTCTTACCACTGTAAATGAACACCAGATGCTTGTGCAACTTTTTGAGTCCAGGCTTATATGCATGGTTTGAGAATTGAACAGGGGCCCTCAGACTTTCTAAGCAAGTGCTTTTTACTACAGAACCATCTTCCCAGTCCCCTATTACACATAAGACATTTTAAAGCCATAACCTTCTACTCCTTGTTTCCATAGGCTCATTGGCATCTCATTGTGCAAAATGCATTCATTTCCAACTTCAGAAATCTTCATAGTGTTTTTTTTTTTTTAATTTGAGAGAGAGAGAGAGACAGGCAGATAGAGAATGGGTGCGCCAGTGGCCTCTCAGCCACAGTGAACGAATTCCAGATGTGTGTGTCCCCTTGTGCACATGTGTGACATTGCCTGCTTGTGTCACTTTTGCTTCTGGCTAAACATGGGACCTGGAGAATCGAACAGGCGTTCTTAGGCATCACAGGCAGGTGCTTTAACTGCTAGGCCATCTCTCCAGCCCCTTCACAGTCTTTATAGTCCCAACATGTTTCAAAACTGGCTCATGTCTTTAATAGAATTGTGAGTTTGAGGCCATGAGATGACATAGTGAAACCTGGGAGGCTGGAGAGAAACCTGAGGCTGGAGAGATAGGTTAGAGGTTAAGGTGCTTGCCTACAAGGCCAAAGGACCCAGGTTCAATTTCCTAGGACCCACATAAGCAAGATGCACAAAATGATACATGCATCTGGAATTCATTTGCAGTGGCTAGAGGCCCTGGCTCACCCATTCTCTCTGTTTCTCTCTCAAATAAACAAACAAATAAATAAATATATTTTTTAAATAAAATGTTTCATTTTTAATGTCATTCTTCCCAGCCATCTTCCCAGCCCCTATAACAACACACAAGACATTTTAAAGTCATAGCCATCAGTCACTTATTTTCAGCACTTGATCAGTATGATTCTCTACATTGGTTAATTACAATGTGAGATGGTTGTGAATCTGTTGGGGGCCAGGGCTGGAATGTGGTAGCTTAAATGGATAGCCCCCAATATATTTGGGATTTTATTAGTTTGTAATTTCCATCTGCAGCCACCTGGCTGGAGGAGGTGTCCCTGGGTGGATCTTTGGGTCCATAAGGTGTGGTGGTGGATTTGGAATTCCAGTCTAAAGATATGCAAAGTGCCTGAGTTCTGCCTGCAGTTTCCACATATGCTTGTGTGTGGTGTGGCTTTTGGGGTTTTGGCTATCTTCTCCCCTTTAGATTGCCCAACTTTAGCCCTTTTCTAGCTTCCTGGTCTCTGGAGGCACTCACTGTATTCAAAAGTAAGTTCTTCATACAAGGGAGAACTTGTGGTATTTGTCTTTTTGAGCCTGAGTTAACATAGAATATCTTCAAACATGTCTTGTTAACTTTGGAGTTATTTGAAATATTCTATAAAGAGTTAACATTGATGAACTGTTAAATGTGGATCTGTTCCAGGGGAACCAAGAGACCCTGCGTCCTGTTTGCACAAATCACAACTATAAGAGGAGATGGGCCTATTGGTCACGTAGTACCAGTGGGGAGACTCCTTGCTTTTTAAATATAATTTATTTTTTATTTATATTATTCTAATTTTACATTCATAATGGTGACTCCATTATCCTCCTCCCTGTCCTCCCTCTTCCAAAGGGACCCTCATCATTGGGGAATGTGACTCCTTGCTTTTAAAAAAATCTTTGAGCTAGGTGTTATAATTTTTATTTTCATGTTAGGTGATGCCCACATGCTCATTAATTTCTAAGACCCTGTCTCTAGCACATGTCAGTTTCCCCATTTGAACCTAGCTTCTTTAATCCATATATTTTCCATGGTATTGAATACATTTGGGATATCTCACATAATGCATGACACATAGTGTCAATAAACAATAGGTACTATTATTGCTACAACTAATATTCTCTCTTGAGGTATGAGATCCTGCCCCGTGTAAATATTATTAAAGGGATCTCTAATGAACTCATGCAAAGGCAGTCACAATTGAGCTCTGCTTCTCCCTAGCTTCAGTGGCTTGGGGCTCTGTGTCACTGTTGGTCCCTGAGTTAGCATTCTTAAACTTGGGGTTAGTACTGAGTGATTTTCTTGCTCTGTAGTACTGGACTTTTGGTGCTGACAGTGTTGGTGCTTGGTGGCACCATTCTTCGGGTTGGTGGTGACCTGTGTGCCTCCACTGTTCCCTCTGCTTGCTACTACATGGGCAGGGAAAGTTGAAGAAAGAAGGTAATCCTCAGGATATTAAGTACACTTCTCTCTTGGGTTCTCCAGTGTTACAGAGTCCAATCAGTTTATTTACAAGAGAATCTTTGATTTCATCTATTATGTGTTAATAAAATTAAAACTTTTTAAAGAGGAAAAACCTACTTTTAGTTAAAATGACTTTTTTTTTTTAAGGAAAATAAATTGTTTCCTGTTTTAATTAGTTTGCAAAGCAGAAGGTGTCTTTATGGCATTTTCATACATATTTGGTTTTGGTTAACCTTTTCTTTCCTGTCCTCCCCCAAATCCTTAACTCCCATCCACACTTACACCCCTCCACCCCCAGTATTCACCCTTCAACTTTCCTATCACATACGTTCCATTACGCTCCCTATCTCCCCCTTAAAACAGCTTTTTCCCATCTCATGTGCCCTTATTTTTATCTATATCGTATGCACAGTCACTTCCACATCAATACACATCTTATAAAAAATTAGAAGCTGGACTTGGCGGAGAAGTCAAAGGATCCAGGTTCAGTTCCCCAGGACCCACGTAAGCTAGATGCACATGGTGGCACATGCACCTGGAGTTCGTTTGCAGTGGCTGAAGGCCCTGGTGTGCCCATTCTCTCTCTCTTTCTCACTCTCTCTCTATGCCTCTCTCTCTCTCTAGTAAACAAAATAAATAATATAAAAAAATTAGAAGCTGGGATATACATTTGAGGAAAACGTGGTTTTTGTCTTTATGAACCTGTATTACCTCATATAATATTCATATAATCTATTCCCTCACACGCTTTTTTTTTTTTTTTTTTTTTTTTCCTGAGGAAGGGTTTCACTCTATCTAGTCCAGGCTGACCTGGAATTCACTATGTACTCTTGGGTGGCCTCAAACTCATGGTGATCCTCCTACCTTTGTCTCCCAAGTGCTGGGATTAAAGGTGTGCACCACAACACGCAACCAGTTCTTTCTATTTTCCTTCAGAATTCATAGCTTCATTTTTCTTTATGGCTGAACGAAATTCCATTGTGTATAGACACCACCACATTTTTTAGAAGCAATTCCCCTCATTTTCTTTTTAAAAAATTTCATTTATTTATTTTTGAGAGACTGGGAGAGGGAGAAAATAGGCACACTCAGGCCTCTAGCCACTGCAAATGAACTCCATACACATGTGCCACCATCTGGCTTATGTGGGTTCTGCAGAGTTGAACTTGGGTCCTTAAACTTCACAGACAAGCACCTTAACTGCTAAGCCATCTCTCCAGTCCAGTTATATTTTTTTATCCATTCATCAGTTGATGGACATCTAGACTAATTCCAATCCCTAGCTATTGTGAATAGAGCAACAATAAACATGACTGTGTAAATATCTCTGTGGCAGGATATAGTATTCTTTTTTTTTAAGTTTTAAAAAAATTATATATTTATTTATTAAAGACAGAAAGGGAGAGAGAGAGAGAATGGGCATGCCAGTGCCTCTAGCCAGTGCAAACAAACTCTACACGCTTGTGCCACTATGTGTGTCTGGCTTACGTGGAACCTGGAGAATCGAGCCTCAAACTGGGGTCTTTCAGCTTCACAGGCAAGCACTTAACCACTAAGCCATCTGCCCAGCTCTGGATATAGTATTCTTTAAGTATATACCCAGGAATGGTAGTACCACGTCATCTGGTAGGACTAGTTTTAGTTTTTTTTTGTTTGTTTGTTTTGCGAGGTAGGGTCTCACTCTGGTCCAGGCTGACCTGGCATTAACTATGTAGTCTCAGGGTGGCCTCGAACTCTCAGCGATCCTCCTACCTCTGCCTCCCGAGTGCTGGGATTAAAGGCGTGCGCCACCACGCCCGGCCTTAGTTTTAGTTTTTTATGAGCAATCTCCACACTGATTTACATAGTGACTAAACCATTTTACATTCCCACCAACTATGAAAAAGGATCCCTTTTGGCCCACACTTTCATCAGAATTTGTAGTCATTTGTTTTCTTTGTGATAGCCATTCCAAGTGAGGTGAGATAGAACATGCATTTCCCCCATGGCTAAGAATGATAGTCCATTAGCCCAGATTAACACCTTGACCGTAGAATTGATCTTATTTCCTGAAGTCTACTAGTATGATAGTAAAAGGGTTACCTGTTAGGATACATTTCTAATGTTTGTGAGTGAGGCTTTAGCTTAATTGTCATTTCTCATGCACAGGTAGTAAACATCTGTTTGAATATAGTTTGTTTTAATTAAGTGAGACCATCCTGTGTAATATTCACTGTGGAGTTGTATAAGACATTAAAATCACATTTTCTTTTTATAGGCAAGTGTTTAAGAAAATCATAGAGTAATATGAGTCAGAGCAATACAGGATCTGCAGGAAGTCCCTCCAGAGAATTGGTGAGATAAGACTCTGTTTCCTTAAAATATATTGTATAATTATCTTTCTGATCATAAACTCTATAGCCTTGTGTTCACAAGAAATCCTGTCCTCAACTTTTGTTGTGTATTCTTTAAGCTTACCACTGATGAAAGTTGTAATAATTGCCTAAAACTTCCCTGTGTTATTCACACTTACCAAAGAATACAGATTTCATATAGGCATTCATAGTGATGGAGGTATAGGCCCTATACCTTCTATAGACAGCTATATAGATAGCTGTCTTTATGATTCAGATATTATCCATGACTAAAATGCCATAGCTCATAACATAAAATATATCAAACATCTATGTATGGGCATATATTGTTTACTAATTAATCCATTTGTATCTTATTAGGACATTGCTTGGCTTGATTATATGTTGCCTCAACTTGGAGGAGGGAAAGATGGTACCAACACATGAAGATGGTTCTAATACATGATGTACCATACATAGTATGTTCTTAATAAAAATAAATGAAAAAGAATGAACATTTGAAGCCTGTGCTTTCTCTGTAATTTCTCATTTTTTATTTTACAATTTCTGTCTGTAATAAAAAGATAATTTTGGATGTTTCAGTGTGTGAATTCATCTTTCTTTTTTTTATTAGTTATGGACATACTTAATATATAAACAGCATATGTTGGTACCATCCTTTCCCTCATCCCTGCCCCTTTTCCAAATGGACCCTCCTCGCTGGGGATGCAGGTCATCTCCATGGGGATTGTGGGTCATGGATTGTGGGGGCAAGCATCAGTTATGGGGAAGGGGCAATAGCTCTGTGTATAGTCTCCCAACTTGTGGCTCTAACAATCTTTCCTCACCCTCTTCCGTAAAACCCAAAGTGTATGTATTTTTATGCAGATTTGGAACCAAATTTGACTGTTCTGAAACCTGGCAATTTATTTTCTATTGTTCCAGACTGAAGAAAAGAAGAATATTTAGACTCCAAGTTCGTCCTTTACCTGGCTGCACTGTGGTGAAAGCATGAATGAAAATACTCCTGCTGCAGCATCATCCTGTCTACTTGAAAAGTAACTGTCAATTAAGTTCAATACATTTGAAATACCATAATTAAACATATTTCTCAATGTCTATTTCATGGCATTCTCTCAATTATCTAGTGTCTTCTATCACAGTTCTACCACTTAAATTTACCACTCCTCAGCAGCACCTCAGGCTGGTAGCCAAGCCTTTTGCCACAGAGCCCTGTGGAGGCACTTTCACACCATAGCAATATATGGGACATATATGGAATATATAGTGGGCTTTGCAAATAAGTGCCTTTAACTGCTGAGCCATCTCCCCAGCCCCATTTTTTTATATATTTTTTATTTTTATTTATTTATTGGACAGAGAGAAAGAGAGATACAGAAATAGGCAGATAGATAGAGAGAGAGAGAGAATGGGCACGCCAGGGCCTCCAGCCACTGCAAATGAACTCCAGATGCATGTGCCCCCTTGTGCATCTAGCTTATGTGGGTCCTGGAGAATCAAGCCTTGAACTGGGGTCCTTAGGCTTCACAGGCAACCGTTTAACCACTAAGCCATTTCTCCAGCCCCCCCATTTTTATATAAAGAACTAATTTGACTTTTTAAATATCTAAAACATTTTATAATTCCAATAATGAAACATATACAACAATTATGTTATATGGGTGCTGCAGTTAGGTTCATATTGCTGGTAGAAATCACCCAACTAAGAGCAGCTTCTGGGAAAAAAAAGAGATTGATTTTGGCTCACAGGCTCGAGGGGGAAGCTCCATAATGGCAGGGAAAATGATGTCATGAGCAGAGGGTGGACATCACCCCCTGGCCAACATAAGGTGAACCATAGCAACAGGAGAGTGTGCCAAACACACATGGGGAAACTGGCTATAACACCCATAAGCCTGCCCCCAACAATATCCTGCCTCCAGGAGGCTTTAATTTCCAATTGACATCAGCTGGGGAGACTAGCATTCAGAATACCTAAGTTTATGGGGGACACCTGAATCAAACCACCACATTCTGCCCCAGCCCCCATAAACTGATAACCATAAGTGGTAAACAATACAAAGCATTCATCCAACTTTAAAAGTCCCCATAGTTTTTTATCAATTCCAGTGATGTTCATACATCCCCATAGTCCAAGATCTTTTAACTAAGCCATAATACCAAAAAGTCCCCCCAAAACCTATAATGGCACAGAATAAACATTCACAATGCAAAAGATGGCATTAAGCATAGCAAAGAAATATTCAGCCAATACAAGATTTAAAACAACCAGGACAAACATCAAACTCTGTAGCTTCAAGTCTAATAACTCTAGTCAGTGACAAATTCCCAGGTCTGATAATTCTAACCAGCAGCAAGTCTCTGGAGTACCAATTCCACCCCTCCAGATAGGCTATTCACAGTCCTGGAAAATTTTATCCGAGGTGGGCAGCTTTCCTTGGGAGCCATTTCATGGTCCCGACATCTCCACTGGATCTCCACTGCAACCCACAGTTCATCCTCATGGCCCCATGAGGTATCCATGCAGGCATCCAGCAAACCTGCTTCACACTGCCCATGGCCATTTCCAAAACACAAGACCATGTTGCAAACTCAGTGACTCTTTCCTGTATTTCTTATACTCCATAATACCAGAGGGGTGCCAATGTGTTAATCCAGGAGGGTATAAAGCAGACATTGAGGAACATGACACTCCTTGAGCACTCAGGCCCCTTCAAAGGGTCTACATTCTTCCTGTTGCCCTAGTGCAGGTCAGCTGGCCCAATCTCAAAGGATGTAATCTCTCAATTGCAGCCGAATGGGCAGCAGTTCTGGACCAAAGATTACATTTTTCTGTGCCATATCCCTCTACTCACACCAGTCCATTTCTATGCAATGCAACCCTGCACAGATTCTCAGGACACGGACATAACAGTAAGCTTCTCACACAAACTGCTAGCCCAGTCCAAGCAAAGCTCTTTCTTACCCTCATAAGCCAAACCTCCTAGTTCATAGTTCTTATAGCATTCAGGTCTTTCAGCTCTGACCAGAATAGTCCATCAAGCTGTATTTACAGCACTGCAAGGCATCTCTTAGGCCACAGTTTCAAATCCTTCCACATTCCTCTTAAAAATCAGCTCCAAAACACCAAAGCCACACAGTCAGTTTTCTAGAAGCAAATGATACCACTCCTCGGTACCAACAGTAAGTTTTTGCTAACTAACTATCCCCAAATGCCATAAAACAATAAACATTTATGTTTTTTTTTTTTTTTTTTTTCTCATGTTCCTAAGTGTTGGCTGAAACATTTGGGTCTGCCCTGGATATTGGATAATTGCCTTCTTCCCATTTTCTGACACCTCAGCTAAGAAGGCTGGGTGGCTGAAGTCACCTGGACTCTCATCCTTCTGGATGCCCACTAAGGCTCAGGCATTTTACTCATGGGGGCAGAATGGTTCCCAGTAACAAGACAAAGCAATCAAATAGCCATGTCTACATTCCAGCAATGGGGAAACAGACTTCACTTTTAGTAGAAGAAAGCAGAAGGTCCCATAGCCAAGGTGTGGGAGGACAGGGATAAGAGGAATTTGTGGACATTTTGCAAACACAGACCTTAATAAGAATGGCACTGGGTACATAGCTCAGTGGTTATGAGGGTTTTCTGTGGAAGCATGAGGGCCCAAGGAGGCATGAGACTGCCAGAATTTGATTGCTCTGCACTATTGTAAACAGCTGGGCTCACGCAAACAGGAAACTGAAATCAGAGAGCGACTCCATCTTAAGGAAACATGCAGATGAGCAATGGAGGGTGACACCCGATGTTCTCTGGCCTTTGCAGACACGAATGGGGTGCTGCACCTGCACACACATGTGCATACACACACACACAGGTGAAGTCTTGCTCATATTCATCCTGTGCTCATTATGCTCAGCCATGCTGGAGACACATCCTTCTTCAGCCTTCTTGATGGAACTTCGGTTGTTTTCTATTTCTGACTAATATAAATTACGACTCAATGAAGAACCTAGCATGTGAATGATGTTTGCATTTTTTTTTTTTTGCTAGAATATCTTTGAGATAGAGTTCAAGAACCAGAATTGCTGGATTAACAGTACAACTTTTTAAGTTGGCGATTACTAAATTTGCTCTTGTTAAGGTACCATTTTTGCATTCCAAACATCAATGTATAAAAGTGCCCATATTCCTCCAGCTCTATGATTGGATCATACCATTCAGCTTTTAACATATTTTTGTGCTTGTGATAGGTTAGTGGAAATATCTTTGCATAGTTTTAACTTTTAATTCTCTCATGATTAAAGTTGACTGGCAGAAAATTTTTTTAGTAGCAAAAATAACATGTAAGTGATCTAAATTCTCAATGCTAGGATAGTTTAAACTGTGGGTGCTGGGGAGATGGTTCACTGGTTAAAGGAGCTTGCTTCCAAAGCCTCATGGCTTGGGTTTGATTCTCCAGTACCCATGTAAAGCCAGACTTATGAAGAGGCACAAGTGTCTGGAGTTCCTTTGCAGCAGCAGGAGGCCCTGGCATGCCCATTCTCTCTATCTCTTTCTCCCTCTTTAAAATAAATAAATAAATAAATGATATTTTGTTGTTGTTGTTTTTTAAAGGCAAGGGTCCCACTCTAGCTCAGGCTGACCTGGAATTCACTATGTAGTCTCAGGGTGGCCTCAAACTCATAGCAATCCTCCAACCTCTGCCTCCTGGGTGCTGGGATTAAAGGTATATGCCACCATGCCAGGCTCTAAATAAAAATATTTTTTTATTTTTAACTATTTTATTTTATTATTTATTTTATTAAACTAGTAAAAAATATGGCCCCAGACACATTATTCAATTTTGTGCTATAATTAAAATACACATTTAAGAATAACTTCTAACAACATATAGTCTGTATATAATAATGCTTTGAAGGAGCTGGTTGCAAAACTATACAATACAGTATCAATTCAGCAAAAAGACAGAGAATTATAGAAAAAATAAGTATATACACTGCTTTGTTAAAACATGCTTTTTTGGGACTAGTAGAAGAGGTGTCCTTTATGTAAATGATAATTCATGCTGGGTATTCTGTGTGCCTTGTTGAAGGATATTCACATATAGAGTGTTT
This sequence comes from Orientallactaga sibirica, assembly GCA_036365145.1. Classification (NCBI taxonomy): domain Eukaryota; kingdom Metazoa; phylum Chordata; class Mammalia; order Rodentia; family Dipodidae; genus Orientallactaga; species Orientallactaga sibirica. Next base: position 38,919,782 of record JAEOAD010000013.1, read on the forward strand.
AAGAGGTTATTGGAAAGATTGGCTAACAAGCTCTCTTTCTTCCCTTTCTGTCTTTGATCTCTTCTGTTTTTAGGCATCACTTCTATGTGCTTTTGCAACCTAATGTCCTCTAAATAATTGTTGGAGCAATAAAGTTCATGTCAGTGCAATATGTTAGACCCTCTCTTCATTTGTTTTAGATAATTGCCTATTATCCTAGTAACTACATTGGCTTTTCAACAATAGAGCTGAATTCAAAATACTCTAAAGGATGTATTTATTATATTAAAAAGAAAATATCATATACTTATTAACACAGGATTTTCTACATTAAAAAAATGTGTTCTTCTACTTAGTCTTCCTAAAGATGATACACTTAGGATTTTTGCACAGAGGCTACGAAAACATTTTCTGAAATCTATGATGATAGGTAAGACATGAAGTAACTCTTCTTTTTTGTATCTTAATATTTTATTTATTAGAGAGAAAAGGAGACAGAGAATGAGCACGCTAAGGCCTCCAGCCTCTGCAAACAAACTCCAGACACATGTGCAACCATGTATTTCTGGCTTATTTGGGTTCTGGGGAATCGAATCTGGGTCCTTAGGCTTTGTAGGCAAGCGCCTTAACCACCAAGTAATCTCTCCAGCCCAAAGTAACTCTTCTTTTATTAGTAGTCTTTGTATGTGATGTGTGCAGAAAGCCAGAAGTCCTTTATATTCAACAGTGACTCAGTTAAACAAGAAAGCCAACTTCTCACCCCCGTTATCTCTGAACGAGTAACTGAGCCTGCATGGCTGCTTTGTGACTTCAGACTACCAACTTCATATCTGTAAATGTTAGGATAAGAACCAGAAGGATTTTTGTAAATATTCAGTCAAGCAGCATGGTTTATATGCACTGATTAGTGCAGTTCCCAGCACATAATGTATAAGCAGGCAGCCCTGGATCTTATTTAAAAGTTCTTGAAGTTGTGTTTTGCCCAGTAATTTTTTTCCCTCCATTTGACCAGTGTTTATAGAGATTTTTGACCATTAATTAATCTTTTCTAATGACATTTCTCCTGTGTGGCAGAAATTGCAGTTTGAATAAGTGTTTTGTAACAGGAAATTTCTCTTCCTAAATTATAAAGGGTTTTTTTAAAAAATATTTTTATTTATTTGCAAGAAGAGAGAGAAGGAGGGTGAGAGAGAGAGAGAGAGACAGAGAGAAAATATAAGAGTGGACACAACAGGGCTTCTAGCAGCAGCAAACAAACTCCAGATGAATGTACCACTTTCTACATCTGGCCTTTTGTGGGTACTGAGGAATTAAGCTTGTGTTTTTAGGCTTTGCAGGGAGTACCTTAACCACTAAGCTGTATCTCCAGCCCCTTGTTTGTTGTTTTTTAGATTCATGTGGCAGTAATGTTTATTAAGCTTCAAATATATAAAGTTACCTGGTTCTATAAAACATTTAGTTTTGGAGTTCTTCAGTATATTCAGTTGAAAATAAATCTCCTTGGACACTTTTAATAAATTCTTATGTTTACTTATGTAACATTTGAAGGTATTTTTCTTTTATTAAGTATGTTATTTAATTATCTGAGAGAATGAGTGAGTATGGATGTGCCAGGGTCTCCTTCCACTGCAAATGAACTCCAGATGCATGCACCGCATTGTGCATCTGGCTTTACTTGGGTACTAGGGAATTGAACACAGCCAGTAGGCTTTTCAAGTAAGTGCTTTTAACCACTGATCCACCTCCTCAGCTCTGAAAATATTTTTCGTTTACTCTTAAGAAATAAGCATTATTCATGTAAAATTTTAATTTTTTAATTTTATATATCTATTAGAGACAGAGAGAGGAAGAGAGGGAATGAGAATGGGTGCTCCAGGGCCTCTAGCTCCTGCAATTGAACTCCAGATGCATGTACCACCATGTGCATCTGGCTTTACATGGGACCTGGAGAATCGAACCAGGATCCTTAGGCTTTGTAGGCATGCGCCTTAACCGCTAAGTCATCTCTCCAGCCCTCTTGCTGTCCATTTTAATTCTTTTCATGTTCCATGAGGAAATTAAAAATATAGGTATAAATCCTTCTTTTATATCCTGCTTTTATATCATATTTTAAATGCTGTTGCTGATGAGAAGAAGGGATTTTGATTTATCTAGATCTGACAACAAATAGTTTAAAGAAAAATATAGGTACAAATTTCCAGCCTAACCTGTGAGTGCTCATTTATTTTATCTTAGGGATCCCTCCTTTCAGATGATTACAGTTTCCAAGGAAACAGGGCTGGGTCTGAAGGTCCTAGGAGGAATCAACAGGAATGAAGGACCACTGGTGTATGTCGAGGAGATCATTCCTGGAGGAGACTGTTATAAGGTAACAATGAAATAAAACATAGCACTCCATTTCAAACAACAAAAACAGCAGCAGCAGCAAAAAAACCTCACCAGTGGTAATGTTTGTTTTCTTCTTTAAGAGATATTTACTATTTACTGACTGACCTTACTAAAAGGCAAAAATACATAGGAACTGAAAAATAGACCTCTTTACCCTCAGGGAGTTTTGATCTAAACACAAATGGGTTCTGTCTGTATGAGAATAACAGCCATGTTACAGTCTGTGGTCGTTTGGATGAAATGTTCCCCATAAGCTCATATGTTTTGAATACTTAGTCCCCAGCTGGTGGCAGTTTGAGAAAGTTGTGAAGACTTTGGGAGGTGGAACCTTGCTAAGGAGGTTGGTAGCTGAGGATGGGCTTTGGGGCAGTATCCCAGCTCTCAACCAACCAATTACTGCTGAAGTGATGTGACCTAGGCTTCCTGTTCAGGAAGGTCACCATCTTGAAACTTCTCAATGATGACATGATGTAGTAACTTCTCCTCCATAATACTCCTTTCTTCCCATGAGCTGCTTCTGATCAGCTATTTTGTCCCAGCACTGAGAAGTATTGATATAAATGCTTAACTAAAAGTTGTACATGGTTAGTTTTATGGTTTTTCAATGTATATACTAAATAGACATCGGAGAAATTAAATTTTGTTTTGTTTTGAAGCGAAGTCTCACTCCAGCCCAGGCTGACCTGAAACTCACAGTGATCCTCCTACCCCAGCCTCTGGAGTGCTGGGATTATAAACATGAGCCACTCTATCTGGCTAGAAATTAAATTTGAAGACCTGTTACCCATCTACCAACTCTGAATTTGGATTAAGTTGGTTCATTTGACCTTGAACTACATTCTTTTATCCTCTGCTAAATGTAAAAGAAAGAAAACAGTAAAAACAGCCAACAGAATGCTCTCATGTCTTCCATTGCACTGATTCTTACTGATCTTGCTAGGTGTTGCTCATCAGTCCCCAGCTGCCCACATGCAAGACTGGGTTAGAATCTCATGAGAAATGCAATCCAGAATTAAGACCAACACTGTCTTCTTCTCTTACCTCTTCACTGTAGATAACATGGTTTGATATCATGAGTTCTTGCTCAGTTGCTAAGAAGCTCAAACCCAAATCAGAAGCAATACCTAGCAATGTAGTTTAACAAACTGGTTACTCTATTTGCATTTCATTTCCTCTGGATTTCATTTGCTATTTCTGTTTTACTGCTGTGATTATTGTAGAAGATTGCCTCCAGTTCTTCTTGGAATGACACAGGATATAAAAACTTTAATAAAATATTCTATTAATATCAACCTATATAGCAGGATAAAAAAATCTTCTAGGTATATTCTGCTTCTCCTCCTCATTCTCCTTTTCTTCCTCCTCTGTTCTTCTTTTCTTCAGTTTGGTTAAATAGTTGAACTTTCATATCTCCTCACACTTTAGACACTTCCTTAGCAGTTTATCTTTTCAAGTCAATAATTTTTTTCCTGTTAAGAAAAAAGGTCAGTTTTACCAAAAATTTTCATAATAGATATAATGATTTAATTGTTTCTGCTTTGGCCCAGATAACAAGGCAACTCCTCTGTGTACTTTCTAAGTGTCATAAGTTTATAATATTATAAATGATAGAAATTTTTGGTTGATCAACTTAAATTATTAGCCAAATAAAAACATAATTAAATGTTAAATTTACACAAATTCTAGGAAACAAAAATGATTTTTTCTTATGAGAATTTAAACATTTGCTATCACTTTAGTTTGTAAATTAGGGGGCTGGGTGTTGGAGGTGGAGGCATGGAAGTATTTGCATAACTTAAGGTATTTCTTTCTTTCTCTTTTTCTTTTTTGGAGAGTTTCTCACTTTGTGGCCCAAGATGTCCTAGAATTCCTGTGTAGTCCAAGCTGGCCTCCAACCCACATCAGTACTCCCTCCCTTAGCCTCTCAAGTGCTAGAATTAAAGGCATAAGCCACCATGCCCTGCTAGTTAAGGTATTTCTCAGACCACATTTGATATGATACAATAATATATCAAGGTGTCTGAAAAGTGATAAGAATTTACTTTTAAGATAGGCATCAATTTATACTTTTTTATGCTCGTGAGTAATATTTGAAGTTAGAGTAACAACTTAATAGCATCGCTGAATAGCTTTTTTTTTTTTTGAGTGTGTGCTGTATGTGTTCATGTTTGTATGTGTGTAGGCATGCATGTGCACTTGCATGTGTGCATAAGTGTGAACAGAGGTAAATGTCATGTCTTACTCAATATTTATCCACATTATATTCTTTGAGACAGGGTCTGTTGCTGAACCCACAGCTCATCAATTCAGCTGAACTAGCCAGTGAGCCCCAGGGATGCCCTGGCTCCATTCCCCCTACAGCCTCCCCCCCGACCCCCCATAGGACACTGGGAGCTCAGGAGGGCACCATCATGCCTGGCATTTACCTAGGATCTGGGGATCCAAACTCTGGTCCTCATGATTGCACAGCAGGCACTTTACCCACTGAGCAATCTCTCCATCCCCTGACTGACTCTGTCTGCTGTCAGTGATTCCAAGCAGTGATTCCCATGGTAAATATTCTTCCTTGTTGATTGAAGAGTATTAAAAAGCAAAACTTTTAGTGGACTATATTCTTGTTTACCACTAGAGAGCAGCATACAGTTATTAATGGTCTGGTCATGTCCAAAGAAAAAACCAGCCAAATTAGAGAAAGGTATAGAAGAAAAGTAATTTTCTAGTACTTACATTTATTTTTTAATGTTTTCTTAAGATGGAATGCTATAGGCATATTTTCATTGCAAATACACAATAGATATCATTATGTTTTAAAATACTTACTAATAATAATATACTTCTTATAGCCTGAATATTGTTTTAGGTAAATACCCTACCATTGAGCTACACCCTATTTGTAGTTTTTAATTTTAAGACAAGATCTCACTAAGTTTCCCATGCTGGCCTTGAATTTACATTGAGCCCATGTAGATCTTGAACTTGCCAACCTATTCCCTCAGTTTCTCAAGTAGTTGGGATTACAGATCTGTGCTACCAGGCCTGGCATAGCAGTATTTTTTGGTGTGGGTGGAGGAGGGAGGGGAATTTATGTGGTGTGTGTGTGTGTGTGTGTGTGTGTAGCATATGCATATGTAGGTGCTAATGCTGCACCCTGTACACACATACACAGAGGCAAGAGGAAACCATTGGGTTTCATCTATCACTCTTGCACTTCTTTGTTTGAAGTAGAGTCTCACTGAACCTTGAGCTGCAAGTGTTCAGTCAGACTGGCTGGCCGGTGAGCCTCAGCAATACTTCTGTCTCCACCGCCTGCAGGACTGGGGTTACAGGCGTGTGTGGCCAGGCTCAGTTTTTTACATGGGTGGTGGAAATTGAACTCAAGCCGCCTAAGGCCTCTCAGCCCCCACGCTTGTGAGGCAAGTATTCTTACCCTCTCTAACAGCCCTGCCTGGTAATAAATGTTTAATCTCCACAAAATCTCTACTTGTTAGGAATAGTCACAGGTTAGGAAACATAGAGTATCCTTATTGATATGCCAAATGGATCAATTGGTAACCTTTTCTAAAATGTACGAGTGTTTTAATTTGCCATCATTTTCTTTTCAACATCTTAATGCTTCATAATTACTAGTATAGACAATCTTAAGCTTATAGCTGAATTATGTTTCATATGTATTCCCAAATAATAAAGGAATTTTTGTTCTCATTTATATCTATTTTCATAAATTAACTATAATTTATCACTCCTGGTAGATACAAGAATACAGAATTTTCTGGTAAAACAAATGATGTTTGGACAACATAGTTAGAGTTCAAACTTGGGATATTGTGAACATTTGTGGTTCTAGTAGGATCAAAATGATTCTCTTTGGGAGGCAGTGTATAGATTGAGAATAAATATACCAGGTGCTGAGTTAAGGAGTTTGAGAATTCAGAAAGCCCTTTCCACTCCTGCAGCTAGTGCCCTATCAGGCTGGAGGCCTCAGAGATCTAACGAATACCTGTTGTGGGTCTAGCCATTCCTTTGAACTTCATACCCATCTAATTTCCTGGTCATAATTTCTACTTGGGATCTCTTAGAAGAACCTCAGAGTCACCTTTTAGAGGCACAGTCCAAAGCATTCACTTCACATCATCATCTCATCCCCTTATCCCTTCCCAGACAAAGGCTTCTCCCCTGTCCGAACCACTTCCCAACAGCTGCCCAATTGCTTCCCATCTCATCACAGCCATACCCCATCCTACTGTTCACATTGTCACTTTTTACTTTTTGAGCCCATCAGTCTTTTTGGCCTCTACTCTTATCATCACAATTTAGGCCATCATTAGTTTTTATCTATCCTCTCAGTACCTTTGTCTGCTCTTCTGCCCTTAGCTACCTCCTGCTCCAACTCTCTTACTAATGTGTGCTTGCCTACCGGCCTCTACTTTGTGTCTTCTGCCTCCTGCTTCTCCCTCTCTCTCTCTCCCCCTCTCCCTTTCCATCTCCATGTCTATACTTATGGACTAGTATTCTCTTAGGTTCTGAAAGGGCCAGTTTCTTCCTCATCTCAATATACCATTCTGTTAGACTGAGAACATCACCTTCTTCCCGTTCCATTATCCCCGCTGTCAGTTCAAAGACCTTTTCCTAGATAATGTGTTTTTTGCTCCCTACCAATGTGATTAGAAATAAGGTCAAGTTTTATTTTTTCTGTAGTGCCCCTAGAGTTTATTCCTTTCCTTCATGTCACCCAGCACAGTTTTCAGTGGTGCATTGGTGTCTGTGATTGTTTTATCAATGTCATTAGCCATTAGTCAGTACAGTTCCCAAGGTCAGGGATTCTGATTTTGTTCACAAACAGTTCCTTAGTATATGATTCATGACACACAGTGAATTATTCATAAACAAATGTCCCCTTGGTCATTTCTGTCATGTCTTTGCCCATGTACATTCCACAGCCACCATCTTGGCTCCAGACCAAGGTACATCTCTTCCTCTCTGACCTATTGGACAGATGCTGGCCAACACTTTGAAATTTTCTAATACTTCTGTTTATTTTTTTGTTTTCAGTAATATAGGGAAAACAGGAAGAAATCAAAAGCTTCTCGACAAATCTGAAACTACATTTCATATTTCATCCAGTTGATCCCAAGACATGTTAAAGCATACAATATACCTGTGTGTGTATGTGCTGTAAGGGTGTAGTGTGTGTGTGTGTGTGTGTGTGTGTGTGTGTGTTGCACTTTACAGGTGTATGGCATCTCTGGTGTTGGTGTGGCTCTCACAAGTGATGTCTTAGTGTACTTGGAAGCATTTGTTTCTCCATGATACATAAATAGTGTCTCTTCCAATTAGTGCTGTCTTAGATTTCATGCATTGAGAACTTCACTGTCAAGCTTTGGCAATAGAAAAAAGCCACACAAGCACAGGTGCACATGATTCGTTATTACTCATGGAGAACTGAAGGGCTTATCTTCACTTCCAGATGAGAACTCTTTTTAGGAGGTGTTGAATATATCATGGAAATTGAGGTCAAAGTGTTTGGCCTAGTAGCAGATAACTCAAGCTGACAGAGTGGGAAGAAGCCAGTCTTGTTGTTAGAAGCTGAGGGAGCAGTCACCAAGAGGGTGCAATCTGCAATATCACTGTCCTTCGCAATTACCATTCCTGTCATAACCACCTTCACTTCCTCAATCTATATCTTGGATCATGTTAATTTAGTAATGACTAATTATATTCCCTGCACTTTTCTCAGAAGAGTGTGGTCTGGACAACCAAAAGAATCAGGGCTACTACAATGGAAGTTGGATGTATTAACATTAATATCTCTAATTTGGGAATGGCTGAAATAAATGTAAATAAGGATAGAACAAAGTAAGTGCAATAATATAGTTAAGGAACAGTATTTTTTTAAAGCAAAGACAGAGGAGCCATTAAAGAAATGTGAGGAACAGAAAAATATTCAGCTGAGAGTGTGTTGGAATCTGGCTATGAAGTGTGAGAGTCCATCTTACCATCATATAGAGACACAAGAGGGTGACGGTAGGAATGACAGTGTGTGCAAGCATGACAATTTGAAACACTGGTTTGAGGAACACTCTTGGAGACTGGATGAAGAATGTTCATGCTGAGGTGGAAGGTATATGATGAGGCTGGAAAAAGTAGGCTGTGGCCAGTTTGTTTAATTGGGCTTGGGAAGTTCGGGACTTTCACATTTTTCTACCACCGGGATCCAGAAAGTTTTTCCACTTGAGGAGTAGCACAATTAAATTGACTGTACTGGAAAAATGACTTACAATATTCCCGAGAGTCCGATTTACCTCACCTTATTAATCACCAAAATGTGCTTGGCATATATTATTTGTTTGCTTTTTTTGCATATACTATTTTATTATTAAAACAACATTCATTGTTACAGACATTCATTCCAGCCTTTGAGCTAAGAAAATGGGTGGAATTGCATGGAGGTTAAACAACTTTTTATATCTACACCAACAACTAGAATTAAAAGGAGGATACAGTTAGCCATACTTGACAAATGACAGGTAGGATACTTACCAAATGATGGGGAGAGACTCTTAAGGCTTATAGAAGCAGCATTCCCTTAAGAATGAGCTAGTTCAATCTAGATCAGGCTCAAGGGGTGGTTTCTGACAATTTGATAACAGATATCTAGAAAGCTTTATTAACTAAAATGACTATTAGTTTAAAACAGAAGCACTTAAGTGGTAGAAAAAACACTGTTTTGCCATTCATGTTAACATCAAGGTAAAGGAGTTCATACTGGCATTCCTCTGTAGAATCATCTTGTCTCTGGCCTGCCAGCCATAGAGTAGCTCAGTACTAGCTGAGTCAGAATCTAGGCTGTGGAAGAGGTCACATAATATCCCTAAAGTTATATCTGCACTTATACATTAGTCCAGCTCTGACAGAATTCATTCATTTATAATGCCACACTTTACAGAAATAGCTTTGTTTTCCCTTTGCAGGTTCTTACTTTTAAACAGGCTCAGAAATTCACACAATAGGCTAGTATAGTCTAGTTGGAAAAGAGGAATTTAAAAAACTCAAACATATTAGGAAATATATAAGAAATCTCAGTTTAGGTACATTTTCTTCCTCCACTTCTTCTTTGACACAAATCCTGCTGGAAAAGGTCCTTCCTCACTTTAAAGTCCTTTAACGTGAGATATATATTAAAGTCATAAAAAGTGTACAGCTTGAGGGAAGAATGTGGGCTGTTATATGTTGGCCTAAACACTGTCGCCCACCTGTAATTTTCTTAGTCTTTTTCTCTAACACTGATGCTATGATTTGTGTGTGTGTGTGTGTGTGTGTGTGTGTGTGGTGTGCATATATGTGTGAATGTGTGTTCATATGTGTGTGAGTACATGTATGCATGTGTGTATGGTGGGGCAGTAGTGGGTATTTAGTGTCTCGGTCAGTTGCTCTCCATTTTATTAACTGAGGCATTGTCTCTATTTGAACCAATTGCCAGCTAGTCTAGCTGCTCCAAGGAGCCCCTGTCTCAGCCTTCCAGGCACCAGAATTTCAGGTAGGCCTCCATGTGCACCCACCATTTATGGAAGTGCTAGTGATCTGAACTCTGGTCCTTCTGCTTGGGCAGTAAGTGCTTTATCCACTGAGTCATCTTCCTATTTCCAGCAGTGTGATTTCTGTAAGACACATGACCATAGGTGTTATCTCCAAATAGCTTGGAATTTAGTTCTGAGTTCATAGTGAACAAGATTATAGCTCCTCCATCCCCTTTCCTCTTTCTCATTGTTCACGAAAATCTAGCTAGTAATTTGCAGATCTCGAATTAAACTTTAGGTCTATCCGATGATTAAATACCATGCTGTTTCCTCTTCAGTCTGTTGCCTCTAAAGGCTTGTGCCCAAGTGAAATATTGTCCCTATCTAGTCATCATAGTCACATATTGTCCCCTTACAAGGTAATGAAAGAAGGGAACTATTGATACAGAGAACATTTATCTAAAACAAAATTTCCTAATTTTTACTGCCTGAACCTTGATGTTAAAAGAAACTTTCCTTCCTGTCAAAGTCTTTTAAATGTTCTGTCCAAGTGAGACTTGGTTTTACTTTTCCTTTGTATAGCCTTAAATTGTTGCCAGGCTTATGGACATAAGCCAGTAGTATTGTAATCAATAGTACTATGTATCATCAATAAATTTCAACCTAAGTCTACTTTATTAAACTGTTGCTAAGAATAGATTGTTTTCCAGATTTCAGATTGTTTATAGCTGTATTTAACAATGACATATATTTACTTACCTGAAGCCTACTTCCAATCCTAATTCTGTAGTGTGGAACTAGGATATAAATCAACTAGTTAGGTATGATGCATTCACTTTTTTTTTATGCTGAAGGATACAATAAAGTTTGAAAAACACAAAAGGATATTGATACATGGGTCTTATTTATGAAATATAGTGAGTTCCTACAAATCCACTTAGAAGGACTTGAGAAGTGGAAATGTTTAGTACTGTTGAGGTTTTCCGTGTGCTTCCCTGATGCCTGCTCCCCACAAAACCATCTCCAGATTTTATTAATTATTCCTTGGCGTTAATAAAAATGGTTGTTTTCATTGTTCATTGCATCTTAACCTTCAGTGAATGAATGTCCTTACACTAAAATTTAGCATCGTAAATTACAGGCTAATGAATATACTTGTCTGAGCATAGTCTTGTTTTAGTCATTTTAAATGGAGCTGTAATGAAATTCTACTATGATTTGGGCCCAGGCAAGACAGAACTGTGCTTGTAAAATCTTGGAAAATCAGTCCTGCTTTATTGAACAAGTAAGAAGAATCCATATGGTAGTTTCTTTCCCTGGCATTATTATTGTATATTCCTCCTTATATATTTATCAAATATAAAGGAAAGGACTAATGATTATAGTTGTGTGTTATGTTGCCTAACCTTGTCAGCTGTATTTAACCACATGTTATAGAAAATCCAATTTATTTTGCAAACTTCATATATTTTAAGATTAATTGACTTTCAGTATAATATGTTAAGACTATATTTCATAAAGATTGTAGGGTCACATTTTTCAAAATATTTGATATATGTTCTTATAACATCTTGTGATGAATGATTTTTGTTGTTTACTTATGTATTTATTAGTCAGTGAAGGAGATAATACTACATACCCTTTTTAAATAATAAAACAAGAATAAATATTACTACTTATATTAATGGCCATAAATCACCATTTTTATGAGGAACTCAGTTCAGAGTAAAATTTATAACCCAAGAGATGTATTTTAATAGGTAAGGTTTTAAAGTCAGATGTTGCCTTGAGTTAGTATAAGTTATTTCAACACTTTCAGGGTGAAGAATATACTTTGTTTACTTGGGAAAAGAGGTAGGAGGATCGCAGGTTCGGGGCCACCTTGAGATTTTGTAGTGAATTCCAGGTCAGCCTTGTCTACAGTGTGACCCTACCTCAACCAAAATAAATAAATAAAGAAAGAATATACTTTATTTAACTATATGTGTTAGTTAGCTTTCCATCACCATACCACATGCCTGAGATAAGCGACTGATACAGAGAAAGTTATCTGGGTTCACGGATCCAGGTTTCAGTCCACGATTTGCTGCTCATTGCTCTGGGCTAAAGGCAGCACTCGTCATTACAGATATACAGAGCAAAACTGTTCACCAAATGTCCAGAAAAAAGAGAGAGAGAGAGAGAGAGAGCAGAAGAAAGCCCGGACCAACTATCCTCATCAAAGGCACATCCCCAAAGCCTCCAATATCTCCCTCTAGACATTACCTCTGGAAAAAAAAATTAATTATTTGAGAGAGAGCAAAGGAGAAAGAGTAAGAGACAGAGAAAAATGGATGCACAAGAGCCTCCTGCCAATGCAAGCAAACTAGGTGCTTTTACATGGGTACTGGGGAATCAAACCCAGGCCATGAGGCTTTGCAAGAAAGTGCATTTAACCACTTTGCTATCTCTCCAGCTCTGCCTCTGAAATTTTTCATTACCTTCAATTGTAACAGGCTGGGGAACAAGCTTGCAGAACATGGGCTTTAGGGGAGCACTCAGAATCTAAACCAGAGCTGCTTCCGTAGTTCTAGAAATAATACTTCCTGCCTTTGTGCTAATGGCATAAAAATGTATCTTAGGAACTGTGAAAGAACAGAATTTTCTTTTCATTTGTAAAGCAAAAAGCAAATGTCTAAGATACCGAACAACTACATTAGATCTTGCCATTGAGAGTCTCTCTGTCGGGTTCACTAGGCTGGTTATGAGCAAAGCCAGAACTTAACAAAGACAACGCCAGGCATCCCATTAAAGATGGCCGTTATTAGAAGCTCATTAGCAGACTAATGTTGTGTACACAGCCAGCTAGACCTAGCCGCAGGAAGGACTAGTGGATTTAGACAAGGTGTTTCATTACATGCTGGAATACAGATGGCATCAATATAACTAAATTTCCTGACTGTCTTTCTAAAATTTTAGACCACATGTATTCACAGTGAACAGTTTGGTTGGAGGAAAGATGCACGAATATGCAGAAACTGGGGTGAATGAGTCTTGTATTCTGAAATACCCCAAGAGTATTCAGCTTGCTTTATCAGTCTCGTAGTGCTCAGCTTTGCCAGCAGACTCTCTTTCCTGGTGCACAGGCTTGTCTTATAATGTAGGCAGGATTCCTTAGCAGGCAAATTTGTCCATGAAATGCATAAGCCATGCAATTTTAACTTTATACTAAGCCAGACTTTAATTAAAATGTTTGCTATTGGGATTCTCTTAAAAGTTTTCTTTCTACTCTTTGATAGTCTTCACAATTTATATTGTCTTAATAGTATCATTTTTTTAGATTTTTATTCATTTCATCATAATTGCTGTTTTTTAAAAAAATATTTCATTTATTTATATATTAGAGAGAGAGAGAGAGAGAAAGAGAGGATAAGAGGCAGATAGAGAGAAAGGGGCAGATGGAGAGAGAGAAGGGGCATACCAGGGCCTCTGGCCACTGCAAACGAATTCCAGACATATGCACCACCTTTTGCCTTTGGCTTTACCTGGGTACTGGGGAACTGAACCTGGTTCCTTTGGCTTTGCTGGCAAGCACCCTAACCAATTGCTAAGCTGTCTTTCCCACCCACTTGCTGTTGTTTGTATTTAATTTTTTTTTGTTTGGTTTTGTTTTTAGGATGGACGTTTGAAGCCAGGAGATCAACTTGTCTCATTAAACAAGGAATCTATGATTGGAGTATCATTGGAAGAAGCAAAAAACATAATAACCAGAGCCAAGTTGAGGTAACACTTTGATCTGTAATATACAAAGACACATTTAGCATGTCCCTTTAAAAAATAGTGACTTATGATGCCAAAACGCAGTAGACCCTTGAGAGATATTTTTAATATTTGAGATACCTGTACTATATTCATGGTATATCCACAAAGTCTTCTCTCTTCCATGGTAGGTCTGAATCGGCTTGGGAGATAGCATTCATAAGACAAAAATCTGACTGTTGTCATCCAGGAAATCCTACCTGCCCATCCCTATTGCAAGCTTCAGGAGAATATGGACCCCATACCTCAACATTTAGCCTTCTTTCTCCACCCCCTAAAATCCTAGTTCCCCAGACATCATCCACTCCCAAGACTCAGGGAGCCAGTATGCCATCTTCTAAAGCAAGTCAGGTAATCTTAATTTTTCTGTTTATATATTCAATCTAGAAATCCCTTCGGTGTTTTCATGTTGGTGAAATAGATGTAGTTTATTAATGTTTGTTAAGAAATGTTTCCTTGAAAGACTTCTCCATTTTATTTCTTGTTGCTGCTTTTTCATAGACATACATTTTTAAGCCATTGTATTCTCTGTCTAGAAATGTCATCAGAAAATGTCAGCATGACAAGATGGCAACATAAGAATACACTTAGCTATCGCTCACAACTCTGTTGAGAATGGTGCCTTCAGTTTTAGGCAGTCTCTATTATGGTTGAGTTAATTATCATTTCTATGTTCTACCTGGCAAACATTTGTTTCTCAGTGAGTGAGTGAGTGTATGTGTCTTCCCTTTTCTCTTACACAGTAAGTATGGATAGTACTCCCTATGAGAATCTTTATATCAAAGCTAACATAATTTCAAACTACTACCTTGATCTAATCACAGATATAAAATATAGCATGGAGTCTTTAAATCTATTAACAGGTAGATTTTTACTCTGTGGGATAAATTCCTTAAGGGTTACATCATTTTCAGGTACACAGTGATCAGAGAGAGTATAAGATTTTCTGTCAGCCTTCTACTTTATCTTTTAAAAGACAAGGTGCATGGCCTTATGTTCTGTTATCCTTGGACATGGTGGAGCTTAAAGCAGTTGTTACTTTTAACTCTGAAATGCTTTCTTTGAAGATGAATACACCAAATTTTAGAAGTTTCATATTTTTTGAATATTTCTTTAATCTCTTTATACATTCTATTTATGTGAGTATGAGCATCTAGTCTGGTCTTTGACCTACTTTAGAAAATGACACTGCATGTCCCTCCTTTTCTCTCACAGACAAAACCTAGACACAAGAAAACAGAATATACTCCAATTATTTCTTCAGAAAACAGCCCTACAGATACATCTAATTCAGGTAAATACACTTTTAATTCCTGTTATTTTTTTTTTTTTCAATTTCTCCCTCTCTCAATGTAGAGTACATAATGTGACTTAATAGACTTTAAAGAAGGGTGCATTTTGCCATTTTTCCTTCAATGAATAAAAGACAAAAATGAATGTATTGTTCAGTGGTCTCTGTTAGGTTATTGGAAATTTCTCTGAACAAAGGGTTGGAAATTTAAGAGGCGCATTATCATGTCTATGAAGTTATAATTGTTAATGAATTGTTGAAGCCATATAAAGAAAAGTCTTCTGCAAGTCAAGTTTAGGTTGCCTTGTCCTGTGAGTGAAACACTGGCAAGGTAAACCATTGTATCTTTTAAAAACCACAGTAAAGAAAGAGCATGACTTAGTTTTACTTTTTTGGAAGAAATCATATGAATATAAATTATAAGGGACATCAACTCAATATTAATTGATTATTAATTACAATAAAGAAGCTACCCATAGTAAAAGGTTTTTATTTTTTTAATTAATTTATTTATTTGCAAGCAGAGTGAGATAGAGAGAAGAGAGACAGGCAGAATGGGTATGCCAGAGCCTCCAGCTGCTACAAATGAACTCTAGACACATGTGCCACTTTATGCATCTGGCTGTATGTAGGTACTAGGGAATCAAACATTGGTCGTTAGATTTTGCAGGCAGGCACCTTAACCACTGAACCACCCCTTCAGCCCACAAAAGATTTTTGACAAGCTGTAGAGTGCTTATTGACTTAAATATATTTTTAAAAATTCTTCTCCTGGTATTACCTCCAAAGCAATTTTTAAAGACCAAGCTTAATAGAAACAAAAAGTTAATTGCATTACTGAATGATAAAGCAAGCTACTATATATATTATAATTTTAAATAACATTAGTTTGATGAGAATTGAAAACTCAAGAGTTTAAATTAAATAGCTGTCAAACATGGGCTAAGGTGTATCCACTCAATTGTCCTTCCTTATGAGCCATGAGGCCCTGGGTTCAATTCCCAGCATCAAAAAAAGAAAACAAAACCAAAACAGCAACAACAACAACAAAAAAAAAACAGTACTATCATAAGTCATGGCAATTAATGCTACATTCTACCATAGCTTCTTTTTATTTGGAGCAATATTTACAAATGGGTTAGTAATAATCTTTAGACAAAATTATATACTTTAAAAATTACTTTTGGTCTGGAGGGATGGCTTAATGATTAAGGAGCTTGCCTGTAAAGCCAAAGGACCCAGGTTCAATTCCCTAGGACCCACAAGGTGGTGCATTGCGTCTGGAGTTCATTTGCAGTGGCTGGAGGCCCTGGCGCTCCCATTCTCTCTCTCCCTCTTTCTCTCTGTCAAAAATAAATAAATCAATTTTTTTAAAAAATTATTTTTATTTCCTTATGAGTAAGAGAGAGTATGTGCACCAGGGCCTCTTGCTGCTGCAAATGAATTCCAGAAACATGTGCCACTTTATGCATCTGCCTTTATATAAGTACTAGGGAAATGAACCTGGGCCAGAAGGCTTTGGAAGCAGACATCTTTAAGTGTAAAGCCCTCTCCCCAGCCTATAGCAGCCTGTATACTGTTTTTGTTTTTGAAGTAGTATCTCGCTCTAGCTCAGGCTGACTTGGAATTCACTATGTACTCTCAGGCTGGCCTTGAACTCAAAGCAGTCCTTCTACCTCAACTTCCCAAGTGCTAGGATTAAAGCTGTGCACCATAACACCCAACACCTATGTACCTTTTCTTGTTTTGATTTTTTTTTAATTGGCACATGAGGGCCTTCAGCTGCTGCAAATGAACTCCAGATGCATGCACCACCTTGTGCATCTGGCTTTCTTGGGTCCTGGGGAATCGAGCTTCAGTCTTTTGGCTTTGCAGGCAAATGCCTTAGCTGCTAAACCATCCCTCCAGCCCATTACTTATCTTTTACTTACTGAGATTTATTGACTTCTACAAACATTGTTGTGAGTATTCCCTCAATGTAATAATGCTCAGCTTGTTGGTCTGCTGATTTTATTCTAAACTAGGAGCTCACATGGGCAATAAAGATAAGTGAAGTGACAGCCTGAGGAGGTGTGGGGTCAAAGTTGCTGGATGATGGACATCAATCCTTTATTCCTTGATGAGCACATTAATTACATAACATTTATGTAACATGTTTTCAATTTTCAACTATTCATTGCCTCCTTAGCTGTTTATTCAACAAATATTTGGTAATTATGTTATATGCACAATGAATATAGTACAGTAGGAAAGAGTGAGCAAGGCACTCCAGTTGCCATCAGTTAGCCTGGCAAACTCACACACTAACAGTGATCTGAACCTAGGTTACGAAGGCACAGGGTTACTACAAAGCTCTCAATGCAGTCTTGGAGGTTCAGATCCTTGTTCCTAGCTTCTTAGTTCAGTGACTTGAAATAGTTGCTTCTTAGGGTTGTTACAAAGATTGAAGATGATATGTATCATGAATACATTCCAGAATTAATGATACCTAATGTCTATATGCTAACTAAAAAAATCAAATTTTTTAAGCCAGGCGTGCTGGTGCACGCCTTTAATCCCAGCACTTGAGAGGCAGAGGTAGGAGGATTGCTATGAGTTCAAGGCCACCCTGAGACTACATAGTGAATTCCAGGTCAGTCTGAAATAGACTGAGACCCTACCTCAAAAAAAAAATCAAAATTTTAAAAAGTTTTGGTAATAATGTCCTCAATTATAATTGTGTGGGAATCTCTCCCCCTTTAGGTTTATCAGTGTTTGTTTTATAGATTTAAGGGATCTAAAACTGGGAACCCATGGACTTACAATCATATGTTCTTCTCAATGAACTGACCCTTCACCATTAGATAATGACTTTCCTTGCCTCTTTATGCTTTGATTTCAGATGTATTTGATCCAAGTATGGCTATTCCTACTTTCTTTTGAATCCCATTTTCATGTAATGTCTTCCTGAATTCATCTATTTTGAGTTGATACTTGACACTAGAGATGAACTGAATTTCTTTTTTTAACATATTTCTTAAGTTTTTTAACATTTACTTATTTACGGGCTGGAGAGATGGCTTAGCGGTTAAGGTGCCTGCCTCCTAAGCCTAAGAATGCTGGTTCCAATCTCCAGGTCCCATGTTTAGCCAGATGCAGTGAGGCAAGGGCACAATGCGGCACTTGCCCACAAGGGGGTGCATGCATCTGGATTTCGTTCACAGCAGCTGAGAGACTGTTGGTGCGCCCATTCTCTGTCTCCCTCTACCCTCTCTCTGTGTCTGTCTCTCTCTGTGTCTCTCTCTAAAATTAAAAAATAAAAAAAAATATTTTAAAAAGTTTACTTATTTACTAGAGAGAGAGATAGGGAAAGAGGCAGAGAGAGAGAATGGGTGCGCCAGGGCCTCCAGCCATTGCAAATGAACTACAGACGCATGCGCCCCCCCTTGTGCATCTGGTTTATGTGGGTCCTGGGTTATTGAACCTGGGTCCTCTGGCTTTGCAGGCAAACTCCGTAATGCCTAAGCCATCTCTCCAGCCTGAACTGAGTTTCTTGTAACCAGCATATATGGGCATTTTAAAGACATTATTCAATCTCTGTGTACTTTGTAATTAAATAATTTAATGCATTTATATTTAAGATTATTAGTGGTAGATAAGGATTTACTATTGCCATTTCATTCCTTGTTTTCTAGTTGTTGCTATGTTGTTTATAGTCTTTTTGTTTCTTTTTCCTTCTCTTTCAGCTTCCTTTGGTATTAAGTAATTAATACTTATTATGTGCTTATCATTTTTGCCATTTATTATAGATCTTTGATTTGCAGTTTTTATGACATTTCTCAAAATGTATTTGGTAATAACCAAGTCTGTTTCACTGACAGCAAGTTAACTTTGATAATGAATAAAAGAAACCAAAGAAATAAACTGCCAATAAAAAATGTACACTTGGACTGGAGAGATGGCTCAGTGGTTAAGGCGCTTGCCTGAAAAGCAATGACACTGATTTGATTCTCCGGTACCCATGTAAAGTCAGAGGCACAAAGTAGTGTGTGCATCTAGAGTTTATTAGCAGAGGTGTCATTACTATTCTCTCTTCTCACTCTTCTCTGTTTGCAAATAAAAAAAACTTAGAATATTTTTTTAAAAATATGGCACATGCACCTTGTGTTCATTTGCAGTGGTAGGAGGCCCTGGATCTCACTCTCTCTTGCTTGCTGTCTCTCTCTCTATCTATCTATCTATCTATCTATCTATCTATCTATCTATCTATCTATCTATCTCTGTCTCTTCACAAATAAATAAACAACCAAAATAAATTTTAAAAGAGCGTATATGTCAAGCACTTTGCTTTGTATTTGATACATAGTATATTCTCAGCAGTGTTTTTGATTATTATGAAGGCAGAAACTGAAACTAGCAAGTAGCTTAGATAGTATTCCAGGGCATTTTTCAGAACAGTGAAAGCTTACAACACTTTATTCAATTATATGTGTTGCCTTCATCCCCTGAAAATAGTATGTAGTCACAGACTTGTCACCATGTGTATAAGTCAATTAAGAAACAGTTCTTGGCAAAAGTGAGACATGATAAAAATCTTGAAGGAAGTAATGTACAGGCAGAGATGATGCCAGGTTGAGGAACTACCATGAGGAAAAGCACAGAATTAGGATGTCAGATGACCCTAAGACACAGGGTTGTTTAGAGCAGAGATCTTGTAATTATGAAAAGGTAAGGGAATTTTTTGTATAGGTAGCTATAAGAAATTATGTTATAATTTAGCATAGAAAGGTAGGTAATGAAAAATGAATTTTAGTATGTAAGTTGTATATAAAGTGGTTATTAAAATGCAATTTAAATAGAATTCTTTTTCAGAAAGAGCATTATCTCAGCCTTATTTGCTTATTTCTACATCAATTTAATAGGTAAGATATTTCTGGATAAGAGTATTAGGACAAGAAGGCGAAAACAACTCTAACTTTTCTCCAGGTAACATTGTACACTGAGATTCTTAAGCATCACTTCTAGACTCCATTAGCCAGTTGGTATTTTTGTTAGTTACTTTTCTCTGATGTAAAAAAGAAAATACCTGATATAACTTAAGGAAGGAAAGATTTATCTTGGCTCACAGTTTCAGAGGGTAGAGTCCACCATGGCAGAGAAGCCATGGCTGAGAACTCCATGGCTATGGGCATGCATAGCAAAGCTTCTTACATGGCAGCTGGACCAGAAAGCAGAAAAGCCAGGAACCAGAAGGGGGTATAACCCTTTAAGGCCCACCCCTCATGACCTACTTCTACCAGCTATGTTCCAATTACAAAAGGTTCCATACCTTCTATCCTCAAACAGTGCCACAAGCTGGAGGTCAAACACCTGAGGCTGTGGGTGCATTTTATATTCAAACCCTAGCAGTATTCAGTCAAAAAATATAAACAACGTTTAATGTGAAACTCAACAAAAAATAAGCAGAATAAAATGACTCTGTTCCTATCTCAAAAATCTCTCCAAAGTATAAAATTCATTTGAATTTTTAAAATAACATTAATATGTGAAGATTTATATAATTTCAGAACTCCAAGTTTACTATGGCCAGAAGATGAATAACATATAAGTTTATGAGACAGGTAAAATAAAGATATCCACAAGGAAGTAAGAAATAACATTACTTTAACAATGGGACTAGAAAATTCTTTTGCACTGTCTTTTTAAAAAAATTTGTTTATATTTATGTAGTAGAGAGAGTGAGAGAATGGGCACACTAGGGCCTCTAGCCACTGCAAATGAACTCCAGAGGCATGTGCCGCTACGTGCATCTTGCTTATGTGGGTTCTGGAGAATCGAACCTGGTCCTTTGACTTCACAGGCAGGTACCTTAACTGCTAAGCCATCTCTCCAGCCATGCACTAAGTCTTTTAAAACTCAAGCACATGTATGTGCATGTGTGTATACACACACACACACACACACACACACACACACACACATGCACACATATAAATGTTTGAGTTTTTTGAGGCAGGGTCTCACTTTAGCTCAGGCTGCTGGAACTTGCTCTGTAGCCCCAGGCTGGCCTTTACCTCATAGCACTTTTCCTACCTCAGCCTCCTGAGTGTTGGGGGAAAATATTCTTCATGGATTTATGAAATTAATCTTATGGCATTAATCCTGCTCTCCTAAAAGCATTTCCCTTCTTCTGGTCCCACAAAGAAAAATAGAAACAGAAGGTTCCTTCAAGAGAGTAATAAACTATGTCCGATAGTCTTATTCCTTGTGAAAGGAGCAAGTGAGCAGCTTGATGCTGGAATAGAGAGAGATGCCACTGGCATCTGAAGAGCCCTGAGGGTTAAACTATTCAGAATTGCCACACCATGAAGGGTTTAAACACAACTCCTCTTAAGAAATTTACTCAGGGCTGGAGAGATGGCTTAGCAGCTAAGGCGCCTGCCTGCTAAGCCTAAGAATGCTGGTTCCAATGTCCAGCAGTTCCAATCTCCAGGTCCCACGTTTAGCCAGATGCAAAGTGAGGCACGGGCGCAATGCCGCACTTGACCACAAGGGGGCGCACGCATCTGGATTTCGTTCACAGCAGCTGAGAGACTACTGGCACTCCCATTTCTGTCTCCCTCTCCCTGTATCTCTCTCTGTCTCTCTCTCCAAAAATAAATAAAAAAATAATTTAAAAAAATAAGAAATTTACTCAAAGGTAAGGATTTAGAGAAAGGAAGGTTGAAAGAATATAAGATTCTGTGAAGCCATGACTGTATGCTCTTAAACGGAAGGTTAATATAAATGTATATTAAATCTCTTAACAGGATCTCTGTGCTGATAGACTTTTAGTTTTTTAGTAGTTTGCTATATTTTATTGATGTTTACCTTTCTAGCTCCTATCCTTGGTGAGTTTTCTTCTTCATACCTCACAGAACAGAAAGCTGATGATGAAACATGTTGACACACATCAACATTGGTTTGTGATGCCACAAGTGATAGGAATCATAGTCTGGTCTTGTGCTAGCTTTGTGAACTGGACCCATTAATGTACCTTTTGAGGCTCTGGTTTGGGGGGTGAAAATGCCAACAACACCAATGCCACTGTGGTTATTGTGAAGGTAACAAGTGTGTATATGAAATTACTTACTGTCAACCTGCAAACAAGGCTGAAGGGAGCTAATTTTTTTTTTAATTTATTTATTGGAGTCAGAGAGAGGGAGAGAAAGAGTGAGAATGGGCACACCAGGGTCTCTAGCCACTGCAAACAAACTCCAAATGCATGTGCCGCCATGTGCATCTGGCTTATGTGGGACCTTGAGAATCGAACCGGGGTCCTTAGGCTTCGCAGGCAGGCGCCTTAATCACTAAGCCATCTCTCCAGCCTGGGAGCTAATTTTTGATGCTTCCAGTCATTAACTACAGCAAATCTTTATGCTTAGATGTAAGAAAATAAGTGAGGCTGTATGCCTTCACATCCTTGGCTGTGATGTGTGTCCCTAGCACTCCTCTCTCTTACCTACTCTGCAGCCCTTTTGTGTCTTATACTTGGATTAATAGTTGAAACCCAGTCAGTCTTTTGCTGAGGCCATAACTAGATGAGCTTTTGCATACTTAAGAGTTTGTCTCAAGCCGGGCATGGTGGCGCACACCTTTAATCCCAGCACTCGGGAGGCAGAGGTAGGAGGATCGCTGAGAGTTCAAGGCCACCCTGAGACTACATAGTTAATTCCAGGTCAGCCTGGACTAGAGTGAGACCCTACCTCAAAAAAAAAAAAAAAAAAAAAAAAAGAGTTTGTGTCTCTTAATTGTAGGTCAACTGCCAAGTTGCAAGTCTCAGGTCAAAACCTAAAAGTTGCAAACTAAGTTGGCTTACTTCTATTTAGTCTTCCGTACCATCTCTGTGCCACATTGTAAGCTTGCTGTGGAATTTCTCTCACCAGAAAACCATATATATTTAAGATTTTTTTATCCTATGGAAAATAGCTAGATATCATAATAAAAGAGACTTTCTTATTTTATCAGAATTGTAGAAATTCTGCCACACTAAAATCAATCCTTCTCAAGGCTTAATTCCATTTGGAGCTAAAAGTCAGCAACATTTTTTTTTTATAATCTTAACACCTATAAGCTATATTAAAGACTTTACATAGAATGTTGAGGATGTGTTAAAGGTTTAGAGGAAGACTATTTATTTTCATATGTGCTTCTTATGTTCTTAAGAAAGAGAATGCAAATCATTTTGTACTTAGAGACAGATGCTCTGAGAAATAAAAAAAATTAAAACACTGCATAAAGATGTGACATTTTAAAAAGTTTTTTTCTCTTCCTCTTGTTTCTATGTAGAACTAGTAAAATACCATTTTAAAGTGTATTTAAAATAGTGATAATTTAGATAGGAAGGATTGACATGTAAAAATTTATTTCCACAAACTTTGGCATATTATTTGGCAAATAGTTTTGCAAGGCCTGGTTTCTTGTGGCTCTTGATTCATATTTTTGCCACAAAGACAAAGGCACACCTGCACAATTACAGCATATTGATGGATCTAGAAAGAATTTTAAGAGGTGAAATGACCCAAGCTCAGAGAGACAAAGCTGCATGTTCTTTTTGTTATTCAGATACTGACTTATAATATGTACAGATGAGTATATATAGGGAGCAAATGTGAGTAAAATCTATATGGTGGCACAGTAACCATGAATGAGTATAAAGGGTGAAAGGCAACAGGGTGAGGGGATGGTTAAAAGACACAGGTGACATATAACCACAAGGGAGGAGGACGTTGGAGGGGAGAGAGGAGGAGGGGCCAAGAATCAACTAAAATAAACTATTGAAAATTCCAGAATGAATGATACCTAAATCTTTGTATGTCAACTGAAAAAAATTTGAAAAATAAAGATACAGGGAAATATATGGGGAGTATATTACCTTAATTCTCAAAAGTCCATTTTTTGCTTCTTGAAATATAGCATTTCTGTACAAGAAGGGATTTTTAGCTCAGAAAGTTTTGCATCTGTATCATCCCTTCTGTGCAAGTGTGTAATAATTTCCATGTATGGGTTTTCTAGAGCACTTAACATGATTCATATGACAATACTACTTTTCAAATGAAAGAAATGCCATGGTCTTTCTGACTTCATAATGTGATTCTACTTATTAGAACAGTAAAAAAGGTTTCATCTTACAATTCACAGGGCATTGTGATACTGACCACACTGGTTAGATTTGTGTGTGTGTGTCTGTGTGTGTGTGTGTGTGTGTGTGTGTGTCTGTGTGTGTGTCTGTGTGTGTGTGCTTGTGTGTGTTTTGTAGGTTACTAATCCCATGGGAATTCATAATGTGTAATTGACTACTCTGTAGAGACTATCTTAGGGCTCAAGTAAAGCTGATTTTTATGACACATTTTAGACTTGCAGGAAAAAAAAAACATAAAAACAAAAGTGAAATCTGCCAGCTGCTTAACCAGAATTATTTCTGAGCAGCAGGAGCCCAGAACACTTTCTGTCAGATAAAAAGTTCTATTCCAATTAAATTTCCAATGAATGTGCACCCTGTTGTCTCATAGATACTGCTCCTGCCTGGACCAATAATGATGGACCACAAGAAAAGAAGATTTCCCTAAATCCCTCTGTTCGCCTTAAGGCAGAGAAGCTGGAAATGGTAAATCCCTTAAATTTTCATTTTTCTTTCCAAGAAAACAAAAAGAAAGAAGTATCTTCTTCTCAGAGAGGGTAAAGCCCTGGAGCCATCAGCTTGTTGAAGTCATCTGTTTAATTAAATGAGTGTTTGCATTTAATTATTTAATTACATGTTAAGTTTAAACATTTCATTACTTAATGTTTAAATTTGGCAGTTCATAGTATTTTACTAGTAGGAAATAGAAATTAAACATTTTGTAAGTAAACTGATGAGAAAATTAATCAGTTTTTCTTTGGCAATAAGAAATATATGGCATTTTATGATTTAGAATCATTGGAAGCATGCAATAAATTATGATGAAGTCTAGGAGACTTTGTACAGAATAGCAGTAAGTGCAATGAAATGATGCTCCGTTGTTTTTTTTTTTTTTTTTTTTTTTTTTTTTTTTTTTTTAAGTAACAGATTACTAAATCCCAAAGAACAAAATAGATGCCCACTTAATAAAAATGGATGTGGGCAGTCAGTGTACTATGGCACTAACAAATAGTCCTGGGAAGAATAAAATGTTGGCAGTTAAATATGAAAGATACTTAAGATATTAAAAAAGAAAATTCCTAGGTAGAGAAGGCATTTAAATATATCAAGTTACCAGGCAGCTGAGAAGAAAAAGTGTGCTACATAATTTTTTAAAATATAAAATGTAGATACAATGCTTAAAGTCTACAGCTTGTACCCTCCTCTGAGTTTTTATAAGTACTGTTTTTTTCACATTTTAAGAGGAATATGAAATTGCATAAACTAAACACACATTGCACTTATTCCCATCTCCCTTACTTTGCTTAGCCCTATAAAAGTGTTTCCTTTTGTCAGTTTAAGTGTTATCCATTGTTTAATATTGAGTCATTCCACCCCCTTTTCCAGACTCTGCTAACTATGATAGAGTGGGCATATACTCTTACTTTGCATATCTGTCACATTCACCATCACTTTGGACTGCCTTATAATCTTTCCTGTATCTTGTTTTATCAGTGAGATTGCATATTTCTTCACCCACAGTACCTAGACACTGTTCAAGAACTTGATGTTTGCATGTGGGACAGATGTCTTTCCTATCCGACTACAAGGTTTATAATGGAAGCCTCTATAACAAAGACAGATTAATACTAGAAAAACACTCAAATATGTTTAAGTTTTACCAAGCACAAAAGCCTTTGGAAGTGAAGATTACAGTAAACCAAAACAGTAAACCAAAACTGAGGAAAAATTACCTTCATTAGAAAATTTCTCTGTAACTAAATTTCAGTATTCTATGTTGTATTTCAAACCTAGATAGTCAAGATTAATTGGATTATCATCTAACCATTTATGGGCCATTTTATATTGCTAGTTAGGTTCTGCTTGGAATTGCTGCTCAAATTTACTTTCAGACATCTTTCCTTTCTAATTACTAATGCCACTGAAAGTGCTGTGATATTCAGTTTTTGTACATTTCTCCACATTTAACTATTGTCATTGAGTTTGATCTTGATTTTGATGCCTTTCAAATCACTCATAACTAAAAGTTCTCATTATGTAAATTTGAATCATCCAATAAAAATTTATAATAAATAAACAATGAAAATGAAAAGCAACCAAAACTGTGGATGAGAGAGCATGACCTCCTGACTGCTGCTGCATCCCTGGACTGCTGGCTCATTGTCCGCTTTTATCCTGGCTTCCACAGGTCCTGGCTAGCCCTAATCTACTCCTATTTATAAAAATAATAAAGTTAAAAAAAAATAAAAGACAAGAGAAGAAAGAAAAAAGTGGGGGCTGGTTGATAGATGGCTCAGTGAATAAAGAGCTTGACATACAAGCCTAAGTAGCTGAGTTTGGGTTACTCAGAATCCACATAAAACCAGAAGCTGTGCAGACTTCCCAGCATGCCTGTGACAGCGGGGACAAAGACAGGAGAATTTCCAGGAAGCTTAAGGCCAGCTTGTCTCATGAATGAAGCAGTGAACAAGAGTCCCTGCCTCAAAGGAGGTAGAAGACAAGAACCCACATCTGAAGTTGTCCTCTAATCTCCACACGTGTACCATGGCACACATGCACCCACACTTACACACATATATAGATACCCATACATCAACACACAAGAAAAAGACAGAAAAGAAATGAAAACCCACAGAAACAGAAAAATCTATGTATATTAATATTGGGATAATAAGTGCCTAATGCTGGAGACATATGATTGGGCAAAGGGGATATAACCTAACGTAATAAAATGTTGAGATTTTTTTTTTTTTTTGTCTCTATGACTTTAAAGGTAAGGATGTGTAAAGTCTATATGACCATTATCAAATGCTTTAAAAAAGTTTCATTCCTGGGCTGGAGAGATGGCTTAGCTGTTAAAGCGCTTGCCTGCAAAGCCAAAGGACCCACGTTTGATTCCCCAGGACCCACATAAGCCACATGCATAAGGTGGCACATGTGTCTGGAGTTCATTTACAGTGGATAGAAGCCCTGGCATGTCCATTCTCTCTCTCTCTTTCTCTCTCTCTCTCTTTCTCTCTGTCTCTCTTTCTCTCTATCTCTTATTGTCTCTCTCAAAAATAAGTAAATAAAATATTTTTTAAAAAGTTTCCTTCCTGACAAAGCAGTATAGAACAGTTTTTAAATGTAATAGATCTAAAATGTATTGAATATAAAGCTGTAGTAAATTTTATATACAGATAACTTTTCAACATGGAATACTATATATACTGAAACTTGATTTATGCAAAAAATACATAATTCATATAAATTTATATATAGGCATTGTATTTAGAGAAAAAAATGGAAAATTGTATGCCAGGTTTTTATAGTGTTTGCCCTGTAGTGGTTCTCTATGGATGGGAGTACAATTTTTCTCCTCAGGGGACATTCAGAAATGTCTAGAAACAGTGTGGTTGTCAATAGTAGTAACCAGAAATAAAAAATGCATTCTAAAAATGCTATGTATGAAAGTTTAAATCATCCTTCTCAATAATTTATGAGTGCAAACTATTGCTAATAAATAAAAAAAACATATTTAATCTTATTTGTAGTAGGAAATTAACCATAGCAACATATTTCATATCTAAAATATTGAAAAAAAATAAAGATATAAAAACAACTGTCTTTTTCTTTTTTGGTGTGTGTCAGTATATTTTGACTGTGAGGGCATGTATGCCATGGCACACATGCAGAGGTCAGAGGACAGCTTCAGATGTGGGCTCTTACCTTCTACCTCTCTTGTTGAGAGTGTAGAAAATTAGGATTGCTTATATATTGCCAGTATGCAGAAATTAGTACAGCTGATTGAAGAACAATTTAACAGTAATAAAGTTACCAATATATGTCCTTTATGACTCAGTCTTTCCTCTTCCTGGATATTCAATAAAGAAATTTTTCACTGAGCATGGTGGTCACACCTTTAATCCCAGCACTCAGGAGGCAGAGGTAGGATTGCTGAGAGTTCAAGGCCACCCTGAGACTACATAGTTAATTCCAGGTCAGCCTAGACTAGAGTGAGACCCTACTTTGAGAAAAAAAAAAAAAAAAAAAAAAAAGAACTTTTCAGACATTTATAAAAGGAGATATATAATGTTTATAATTTAAAAATGGGACAATTATAAAAGCCCATCACTTAGGATTATAGTAAATTATAATCATTCAGAGAAATGCCATTTACAGTTAAAGTAAATGAACGATTTTTGCAATAATTGATTAAAGACTTGTGAAATCATAAAGTTGAAATAAGATAAAACTGCTTTGTAAAGTTATCCTTTTAGATTGCACTATTGATGTAAAATTTTGCTACCCAAATTAAAGGATATCTTTTTTAGGAGTTACATGCTTACATATAAATTCCCATTAAAGCACAGAAAAGAAGAATATCACAACCTCTGTGGAGTGGAGTGGATAACTTAAAAATAGAGACAGTTTTCAACTGAATCTATAGTTTTACTAACTGAAAATATGTGTCAATTTTAAGCAAACATTGATGAGTATTGATTCTAGTCAACTACATAGATGTTCTTTATATTATTTTGTTAGTAATATTTGTAACTTTTTTTCTTCAGCAATCAGACAAGATTGGGTCCATTTAAAGTAATATAACCATTAACACTTGGACTTTTTCTGACTAAACAGAAGATGTGTTCCTGCCCCTGCCACATACACAAAGCTAAAAATCTTTTTTCTATGTTATATATGAAGTATTTATGACTTTAAAGGGCCATGTAGATGATGCAAGATTGATGCTAAGAAACTTGGGAAAATATGTCTGGATTTTCTCCCTTCTTCTTGTCTCCTTTCAGTGTCCCTAAATTACATGCCTATACATTAAAATTGATTTGCTACCATAGTGTACACTGAACAGAGTTGTATTAAATTATATATTGTACTTATTTACCTGTTATTCTCACTATAGAGACTATAAACACTTTGAGGGCAAGGATTGCTGCTGGTCATTTGTCTATACCCTATACGTAGTTTTGTACATGGCAAACAGTGAGCCCCAAAAGAAATATTTGATGAATAAAACTATGAATATGTGAACATATTACAAAGAAGGAAGAAATGTGTAAAGCATAATCACCCTTAATAAAATTTGCCTGCCTTTTGTTTTTTTAATTGGTTTTCCAATGTAGTGTTTCACTCTCGCTCAGGCTGACCTGGAATTCACTATGTAGTCTCAGGTGGCCTTGAACTCATGGCGATCTTCCTACCTCTGCATCCCAAGTGCTGGGATTAAAGGCGTGTGCCACCATGCCCGGCTTGCCTGCCTTTTAGTTTAACGCTATTCTCTCTTTCTTACACACACACACACACACACACACACACACACACACACACACACTTTCTAGAATCTGCTAATAGAACATTCAATCAGTACCTATGGTGTTTAAAGATTAGTTTTTGCTATATATCACTAGATGATCAAATATAACAGTGGTTTCCATTAGAAAGTTATTTTTCCTGCACATAAAGGAAATACAGCAAAAGAAAATAAATAACTGGGAATGGCCCAGAAGCTCCTCAATGAAAGGGACTCACATTCCAGTCCTTCCAACAGAAAGATAGCCCTGTGAATTGTGAATCAAGATGGCTGCTTACTTGTCCTCTTTCTCCTTCCTTTTATTAAGCAAAAAAAGAAGGGAAAGACAAGAAGTAGTTTTCCCTACTTCAAATGGATACTTCCTAGGTGCTCTCCACCACTCTCTCATTGACTAGTACAAAAGTAGGTGCCAAAAAAATGGGGGAGGGTCCTGTTTGTAGAAATGTGGCTCAAAAAAAAAAAAAAAAAAAAAAAAAAAAACCTCCCAAATAAGAATATTTTATAACTTACCCAATTCCTATGAACTTTTGTGTTGGTTTCAAAGACAAGATACTACCCAAATACTATTTGTGTTTTGGGGTATTACCTATAAATATGACTTCAGTAGAATTCTCTTATCCCTTTCTTCTACCAAATTGTGCACTGATTCCTGATTTAAGGGCTATGCTTATGTACTTGACATTAGCCAAAGTGTGTTTGCTTGGTGGTTTGGGGGACTTGAGGTTGTGGCAGAATCAGGAAGGTAAACTTCTTTATAGGCATTTAACCTGTAAGCAGTCAGCATATTTTCCTTGGGCATCTAATTCTGATAACTGTTCCTAATATTAAGGTTTTTTTTTACTGCATTGTAAAATATGGTTTTAATGAAAAGTTTTACTCTTTAGAGATTTGAAAAATCACTTGACATGAGTCCTTTTCCTGCAGGCTCTAAATTATCTCGGCATCCAACCCACAGAGGCGCAGCACCAAGCCCTGAGACAGCAGGTGCAAGCCGACTCTATGGGGACAGTATCTTTTGGAGGTAATCTGTTAAGTTCATTCTGTAGTGTTATCTCAGGAAGTTGGTGGGGAGTTATTGTGACCCATTTTCATTACGAGTGCTTGCAATTTAGAGAATGAAACCTAAAACCATGTAACCTCAGTCTTTTAAATCAGAGCTCTAGAAACAGCTAGAGCTACTAACCTGGATCGATCAGCAGAAAGAGTTGTACTAGAACACATCAGCTCAAAATTATCACTCAATCATATTCTTTTTTAATGTTCCTAGTTATTGCATGAGCATTGCTTTAGTAATAAAAAACAAAATATAGAAATCTTAATTCACTAATATGAGATTACTTCTACTTCCTTTCCTCAAGTAATATGATGTAAATATGTTCATGGTTCATATGTAATTATTATTATACATAACATAGTGTGTACAATCAGTCACATTTAAGACAGCATTGTGTAACACTTAGTTGACAAGCTAATAATACTAAGCCTTTCTACAACTGGATAATTTTGATGGCTTCTCGGTAGCTGTTATTACAAGTCTATACTTATTATATCCGTTTATAAATCTGTATTTCTACTTTCAAATGTAGTTATTTTCTTCTTTGTTCTTAGGCTAAATCCCCACAAATAGTTTGGATTTTTGATTTATGTTGATTGTTTTCCATAGACAGTTCCAGGTCAGCCAGAGCTAGAGTGAAACTTTGCCATACAAAACCAAAAACAAAATAATCAAAACATGATTGTTAGAAATGTCTGAAAGGGGTTTATACATGCTGTAGGATGGAACTCACTTGATTATGATGTGTAATTTTAAAAGATGTTTTATTTATTCATTTATTTATTTGAGAGAGAGTGAGCAAGAGAGAAAGAGGCAGTTAGCGAGAGAGAAAAAAAGTGGGGTGCCAGGGCCTCTAGCCAATGCAAAAAAACTCCAGATGCGTGCATGTACATCTGACTTACATGGATACTGGGGAATTGAACCTGGGTCCCTAAGCTTCACAGGCAAATCCAGCTCAAAAGCCCGATGTATGATATTTTTGATGTGTATATTTAGATTCCTTACCCTTGTTCAAGAAATCTAACGCCTACCACTCCTTATACCTCTAAGGGGAAAGAAGTTTATTTCTTTAAGAAATTAAAACAGATATTATGAGCCTATACTTGCTAAAAGCAAGAGAATTTGAGATAATCATGGTGAGTCACTGCTCAGTACACACACCCAGGTTACTCAGTTATGTTTGTAGCCATGTTTATAGCTTGGGAATGCAGGCGTCTCTGAAGAAGCGGGACAGAAATATCCACGGGCCACTTGATTGCTTGTCCTGTAGTAAAAGAATCCTGTTAGCTGACAAGGCAAGTTATGCAGAATTTCCAACCAGCTTTTTCAGTGCCTTAATTTTTAAATATAAACTCATAGTCAAGGGTTTCCAGACATCTGGAGAAATCAACATAAAATATAGGGCCCAAATGTGAGACAAACTGAAAACAGAAATCCAGATAGAGAAAAGATGAAGAGCAGAAAATAACTTTTGATAAACTATAATTAACAACTTTAAAAAGACAAGTGAAGATAATATATCCATAAAATGTTATAAAATAGAAATAGTCAACATTAATGAGGATCTTTGGAAATTAAAATAAAAATATTTTGAGGATACATAAATGAATGGGTCATACTTGAAGTATGAAGTATGAAGGCACGAGTCAGTTTAAGATACTTAACCTGTCCAAGTATTATTGTGTTTATCTATAGGATGGAAGTGTTAGAGGACCTATCTCAGTAGAGGATGAGGATTAGGGGGAGGAATAGGGTGTGAGTATTGAATGCATGCCTGACATGTAGCAGCTACACATAAATATTAGTTAGCTACTTCTCTTGTAAGTAAACCTGAGATTCTTCCAGTTGAAAAAACCAGAAATCATAATATTGTCATATGTTTCGAAAAATAACCCATAAAACAAGCAGTGGAGAATGAAATGCCTATTATCTCTTCTTATATGAACTCATATTTACCAGGCACTTTGGCAAATATTGTTTTAAAATAATTTATGTAAGTTAAACTTGAAGCATTACTTATAACACATCATTTCAACTTCCAATAGAGGAAGGTAAGATTTGTTTAGAAGGGATTAAATGCTATGTTCTTACTGAAATATGTTCATTTTAGATTTTGTCCAGGTTGCCAGAAATTTGTTTTGCTTGCAACTGGATGAAGTAAATGTCGGTGCACAGGAAATTTCCAACATATTAGATTCACAGGTAGAGAATGTTGCATCCAATTGTCTTGATTGAATGTGTCATGAGTCATGAGTATTGTGGGATATATATATATACTAGCCTTTTTGCAGTTTTCATTGGCTTTAAAAATATACAAATAACACACATTCCTTCCATAAATATATAAAATGCTGATTAATTTAAATTCACCACATGTAGAAAGTCTGCATATCCTATAGTCATTTATTGCACTGCCTTTCAGATCAAATCTGTTAACCATGGTCTTAGATTCTCTATCTCCTTGTTTCTGTTATCTTTTATCAGATACTAGAAGTATTTGAACATCTCATTTTTATTTAATTTAAATTTTACATACCAGGAGACTGTATATAATTTTTGAATTGTTAAAACCATACAAAATACCAAATATCTGCATCTCTGCTATGTTTTCTTGCCTTTTCAATTTAATCTGATGGTATATTATACTTGCTTTTACTTTTAGTTGGTGGCTGGGTTCCCAATGATTATAATTATTTTTCTCTTTTAAAGAAAACCACCGAACAACACTTTGAAATATAACCAGGAAAATCAACGTACTGTGGGTTTTGGTACCTATAGTTATTGGAAAATAAATTTATACACAAACTATTATCAGAAATTTGTCTTTTTTCATGTCAGCTCATTTGTATTCTATATGCCCCATGAATTTTTACCTAATATATCATAATTTTATACTTAAAGATCTTCAGTGGGCATCATCCTGTCAATTTATTTTATGTTCATGCATCCATAAAATTACATACATGTGTACACATGTATGCATGTATGTATGTGTTTTTAATTGACAAAAGAAAAATGTATGTACAATGGACTAGCATAGTGTCTTGGAATAGGTTTACATCATAAAATGGCTCAGATGAATCAATTATCATGCACTGTCTCACATACTCATTTTTTGTTTAAAATCTACTCAGCAATTTTCTTTTATATTATTTAATTGCAATCAGAGAAAGAGAGAGAGAATAGGTATACCAGGGAATCTTGCCACTGCAAATGAATTCAAAATGCACGTGCCACTTTTTGCAACTGGCTTTTTGTGGGTACAGGGGATTTGAGTCTGGACCGTAAGACATTGCAAGCAAGCAATCTTAACCACTAAGCAATCTCTCCAGCCCCTCCTTGGCAATTTTCAATATTCAATAACTTATTATTGAAACCATGTTGTTCATTCCTATTATCCTGCTCTTATCCTGTCCTGATAAGTTATACCAGAGACTTTTTGAAAATAATTTTTATTGAAAAACTAAAATAAATTTACATAATCTCCTCTAATGACCCTCCTTTGTCCCCATCCACACTCCCCTCCACTGTTTCCAACTATTCTTTCTTCTGTTTTTTTTTCTTTTTAAATTTTTTATTAATTAAAAACATTGTATGGACAAATCATGTGTTGGTCCCATTCCCTTCCTCCCTGCCCCTGTTCCACTGAGGCTCCTCCTCAGTGGAGTTCCTAGTATTCACCATGGGGATATGAATTATGAGTTGTGAGAGCAGCAATCAATCACTGATAGGGTGGAGGAGTGGTCAGTGCCTCTAGATACTCCTTCCAACTCTGTAGCTCTTACAGTCTTTCCAATCCTTCCACTTTTTCCCTGAGTCTTGGCAGGAAGGTTATACATCTATTTTAGTGTTTAGCTCTCAGCAACTTCTGTTTTTCTGCTTTGATATGGTTTGAGTATCTCAGTGTCTACCACCATCTCCCTGGTGCAGGTTGTCAGGTTTGCTGTGAGAGCAGCACTCTTGATTAACTAGTCCTCATCTCTGTGGTTTCACCTTGACCCTGGCTGAATGCAAGAGGTGGTTGATCTCATGATAAGGAGTCAGCTATCTTCTCTTGTTATGTTGATGGATTTTGGTTGACTCTGGTTTTTGCTGCCTTCTGTAAAAGAAAAAACAGATTCCCTAAAGGGGAGTAAGAGCAACCTAGATTAAAAGGGGTAAGCATAGTTAATTAAGAGAAATTTTGATGGGTATAGCCTGTCTTTGGCCAAAGACTAGTGGGAGCTTCTCAGTGGAGTCTGTGACCCTTGTCTCCATAGGCTTCTGACTTGGTTCCCAGTACAAGCTATGACTTCCTTCCTGTTGAGCAGGTCTCTTAGCCAATCAGAGATCAATCCACTGGTTACCCACATAGGTTTAGTGCCACTATCGCACAAGTGTAAACAGCTTGTCCAGCTGGTTGATTTTATATAGCAGGATCTCCTGCTAGCAAAGACTTTTATTACTGAATTTATAGATTATTTTGAAAATACTACCATCTTTATAAATTTAAATCTTCCTTTTGGCTTTTCATTTATTTATGTCTTTTTAAATGTCACTTAACATTTGAACATGTTTTTCTGATACAGGATTTATTAATCTTTTACAGACTTAAATAATCTAATTATTACATACATTTTACTTCCATTATAATAAATGTTATATTTTCAAAATTTAAGGGTGATTTTTAGTTTTTGGTTTTGTGTAAAAATGTAACTGGATTCTTTATATTCATCTTGTATCTTATGTTGCTCATCATTTCCCAGAAAATCTTCAGTATTTTTGGCTCTAATAACACTGATTTGTCAATATTCTTATAATCTCATATTTGTTTTACTTTTGTTTTTCAAGTATACTATTTATATTGTTTTATTAGTGTATATTAATTGCACAAAATAATGGATTTTATTATGACATTTCCATACATGTGTAAGGTAACTTGATTATATTTACTTTCCTAATACCCCTTTTTAAACAAATAATGTATTCTGCCAGGTATCTTGAATGCTGCTCATTAACCCTTAACATCAAGCAAGGACATAAAGTATTACATATTTCTAATATTTTTTTCCTTCCAGTTCAAGTTTAGGAATCAAAATTTCATTTTTTTCATAACCATATTTTTCTATAATGAATTATCTGAAGCAGATTAACTTGATTAAGAAGTTTATGTAGCAACCAATTCTGTAGCTAAAGTCCAAAGTCTGAGATTGGAGAGGGTCAATAGACTTAACCTCTGGTGAAGGTCTCAAGGCAGATGACATAATAAAGGAAGGACTCCCTGTGTGAGTGGAAGCAGTCAAGCAGTAAAATAGAAAGCAGTGTCCACCCTGCAGACTGCACTTCTTAAATGCCCACCACCTTATCACTGCCACACCAGGGACTACGGCCCCAACAAATGAATCCTTGAGAAACAAACCACTTCCAAAACCATAGCACTATAGTTCCTAAATGATGTATCTTGTTGACAGGAAGCTTAAATACTAGTTATTATTAATGCATATTTCTAGAAATACAGAGTGTAATTATATGATTAATTTATTGGGCAAAATAAATCTAACCCTCTCATTAAAAATATGATACATGTCACTTGTTTTTTTGTTTGTTTGTTTGTTGTTTGTTTTTTGTTTTTCAAGGTAGGGTCTCACTCTGGTCCAGGCTGACCTGGAATTCACTATGTAGTCTCAGGGTGGCCTCTAACTCACGGTGATCCTCCTACCTCTGCCTCCCGAGTGCTGGGATTAAAGGTGTGCACCACCACACCTGGCACCAGTCCCATTTTTTTTGGCGGGGGGGGAGAGACACAGAGAGGAGAGGAAGACAGATAGAGATTGGCACGCCAGCAGCCTCTCAGCAGCTGCAAACAAAATCCAGATGTGTGTGCCCCTTGTGAGCAAGTGCAGCATTGCGCCCTTGCATCACTTTGCATCTGGCAAAACGTGGGACCTGGGGATTGGAACCAGCGTTCTTAGGCTTAAGCCATCTCTCCAGCCCACATGTCACATTTTTGAAAAATGTCTTATTTAGTAAGCATTTCTCTTCCTAAGATGTATTTATTTATTTATTTTACAAGCATAGAGAGTGTGTGTAGGCATGCCAGGACCTCTTGCCACTGCAGACAAATTCCAGATACATGCCCTGTTTTGTGCATCTGACTTTACATGGGTACTGGGGAATCAAACCTGTGTCAGAAGGTGATTTGAAACCAAGTGCCCTTTTAACCACAAGGCCATCTCCCCAACCCATCTTTAACTGCTGGATAATGTATTCTCATTATAATCACCTCAAGACTAGTTGTTGCATAACTCCGAGAGAGTTCCTAGCTTTCCCAGAATTGAAATAATCCTGTAGCATTCAGCCTAGGACTAAAGTAGAGAACCCAAATTCCTCCTGCCAATTAAGGTGGTATGTACTTGTCTAGCTAACAATGATAGTGGCCAAACAGTTTTCAAAGCTTATGTCCCCAGGTTATTGAGGAAAGACAAAGGTGGCTTAGGACATGGTGGTGAAGTGGGGAGCTGTGTGAGCACATAAAGTTTTCTAGCAGAAGCAGTGGAACTCATGCTCTGAATTAGTAACTGATTTCCTTCTGACCAAAATGATTTTAGGGCAGATAAGAAAGTGTTCTATTTGATACTTTGATAGTCAGAGCACAGTGCTATTGGCATTTGTGCAAGATGTTCTATATGACAGTTATTTCCTGTGGAGGCTTTAGATTTTGTACAGTAGTCACTACTAATTCACAAAATTGCATCTCTTTATCACCACATAAAAATACCCCTGAGAAGTATTGGCTTTCCACTCCCTTCTTTAAAATTCCATAATAAGCCAGACATGGAGGCTCATGCCTTTAATCCCAGCACTTGAGAGGCAGAGGTAGGAGGATCACCATGAATCTGAGGCCACCCTGACACTAGATAGTGAATTCCAGGTCAGCCTGGGCTATCGCAAGACCCTACCTCAAAAAACACTCACAAAAAAATTCCATAATAAGAATACATTTCTCTTCCATCACAAGCACATATTTAACTGAAGTAAAAAGTCTCTCAAAACACACAGTGCACTCTTGCTTAATATTGAATCCTATTTCATTAATGACTCAATCATACAATTCACTAAGAGGGCAAAGTACCATAATTTTTAAATCACTGCTACTTAAGTTCCTCACCAAAAAAGCAAATAAACCTCACTGTTTCTTTATGTAATTCCCCTGTAGTTTTGAGTTTAAAAGCAGTGTAGTGTTTCCTCTGAAACCTATCAATCTCTGGTTGGTGTTGACTACCTGTGGCGATGGGGAAATTCCACTATGTCTACCCTCTCAACCACCCGCCACCCAGTTCTACAAAACAAGGTCAAGTTTATTTTGCTAGGGATATTGGTATTTTATACCTATGTTTATGTTTTCCTTTTTTTTTCTTTTGTCTGATAAAATATGTAAGTAGGTCTTTTTCCTTTCTTCTTCCATTCCATCTGTCTTTTTTTTATGGTAAATACCAGGAGATTTATTCAATATGTCTGCATAGGGCAGAGGAAGAAGTAAAGGCATCCATTGAACCCAAGTCCATCTTCAGGGTACCTGCATGAAACTCAGGTTTAAATACAGGGAACACTGAGGCAAAGGTAAAATAATATTCATAATTGAGTAAGTCTGGAGTCAGACGTGCTGTTGCACCATGAGGTCCTGTAACAGTATTTCTGATCAAGGTATGGTCTCACTCATCAAGGCCTCAGCTCCAGTCCTGCTAGCTGGTCCCTTCAAATTGTTAATCATCACCAAGGAGACCAATCGGGTTCCCACAAGATGTTCCCTTCACAGAATAGGCTGTCCATCATAGATCATTGTTTTTGCTTTGGGGGTGGTTTCTCCTCAGGCTCCCTGGTGCTTTATGGTAGATTTAGATTTTTGTCACAAAGATGTTCTTGGATCCATCCTGCTCTTCCTGGCCACCAAGGTGCCTCAAGAGGAAAAGTTAAGGAAAATGACTTACTATCTCTGTACTTTCAGTCTTAAAGGGGATGAAGCAGATTCAGTAGACAGTCAAGAACTCTGAGCCCAGGTAAAGTAGACAGAAAATATAATGGCTGTAAGTAAAAAAGCCAGATTTTTAAGCCTAAATGTTGAAATATCACCAGGGGACACAAGCTCCCTTCTGAAGGTCCTTAGTCTCATAGATAAAAGAATAAAAACTCAAGGACAATATTATCGGCGTTAGAGAAAACACCAAGTCAACAAGCTGATGTGAGGGCAAAGGTGGATGACAAAGGTCAAGAAAGCAGGCAGGATCAGCAGTGAGGTATTGCAATGGGGACATAAGGAGCCTTGAGCCTTGAGAGAGAGAGACAGAGACAGAGACAGAGAGAATGCCTGAAGTGTCAGGGCAAGCAGGCTTAGGAGTTACAGTGGTGTCCAGAAAAGGGAAATAGGAGGAATAAGGAAAATTTGTGAAGTTCTGCAAACAACTGTCCTAGTTCGTGTTTTCCTTAATTCATAATTTTATTTACTTCCATTATTTTTGACTTTTAGTAACATGATCTCATATAGCCCAGACTAGCCTCAGACTCTATGTAGCCTATGTTAGCCTGAACTCCTGATCCTCTTGCCTCCACAAACCAAGTGCTGGGATTCTAGACATGCAGTACCACACCCAGCTTATGAAAAAAATAATATTTCTACTGAAATATAGTATATACATTACAAAATACAATAATCATAAATATATAACTTGAATTTCTAATAAGTAGCTCTGATGGAATCATTCTTTAAAATAAAAGTCTCACATGCCAGTTTCCTAGTCAATTTCTATTGCCATCTATACTTTGGAATCACTATTTTTACTGATTGACTTATTTTATTTTTAATTTCTACTTATTTATATGTGTGTTGTGTGCTGAGTGGAGTGTGTGGGGATTTACCAGGGCCTCTTGTTGCTGCAAAAAAATGCCATACATGTGCCATTTGTTGTGTCTGACTTAAATAAATAGCTGGGGAATTGAACCTGGGTCAGCAGGCTTTGCAAGAAAGTGCCTTTAACCACTTAGCCATCTTCCTAGTGCCTTGATCCCTGTTTTTAAACTTATTATAACAGAGATGAGTTGATTAGTTCTGTCTGTTCTTGAACTTCATAGCAAATAGAATCATAGAATATGCATACTCCGTGACTAGGTTCCTTTGCTCACCATTTTGTCTCATAGATGTCTAAAGCTGTTCTTTTTAAGTAGGAATTGCTGAGTTATCATAAGTCAGTTTAAGTCCTACTTTTGTTTATTTGACAAACAACTTTCAGATTTAGGAGACTCTGGCATTGAGAATCCAAAATAAAATTATCTTGCTGTGATTCTAATCGTCATTGCTATATTAAAAGATCACACAGCGCTACACCTGCTTCCATCACAAGGTTATACATAGAAAAGGCAAGGTTGGAGCCCACATCCATACCCAGCAGAATTCTAGGCTCAGCAGCAGCAGACTAGAGTCCTTCATAGCATGGCGGTTTTGTCTACCTGATCAAATATCGTGAATGGATTACTGTCTAGAGCTACATTGTGAGTCTCTCCTCACCTATTCATTTAAAAAATATTAGAATGAACAGAGAAAGAAATAAAGTGTGATTGTAAGCAAAATAGTCTATTAAAAACATGAAGGTGACTTTAAAGAATCTCACTTAAATGTATGATTTGTGCTTTATTCAGTAATCACAGTCCATTAAGTAGAATTGTGTCATAAAGTGATGTTTTAGAAAGACTGATTATACATGTTAGCTGTCTGTGAAATGAACAAAATCCTCAGAAGATCCTAGTTAGGAAGCTATCAAGAAAAATCCTAGTACAGGTTAATAAGAATTAAACTATATTGAAGGTGGGGAGAATAAAAAAAATGCTTACTCAAAACAAGTTTGTCAGGCTGAAGAGATGGCTTAGCAATTAAGACACTTGTTCTTAAAGCTTAAGGACCCAGGTTCAATTCCCCAGTACCCACATAAGCCTGATGTACATGGTGGTGCATACATCTAGAATTGTAGCTGGAGGCCCTGGCATGCCCATTTTCTCTTCTCTCTCTCTCTCTTTCTGTCTCTAAATAAATAAATAAATAAATAAATAAATAAATAAATAAATAAAAGTTAATTTTTTAAAAAACAGGTATGTCATCAGTAGGACTTGCTGAATATTTGGATATGAGAACCAGGAGAGAAGAATGAATTAAAAATAACTCGATTTCTCATTAGTATAGTTATAGATAAGATGTATATTAGTCAATACAGGAAAATAAGAAGGAAACATTACTCAAGTAGAAAAGATGAGTAGTATTATAATTACCTTCATGTTACTGAGACAAAACACCCAACCAACAGTAGCTGATGGAAAGAGGAAAGGGTTTCTTTTGGCTTATAGTCTCGGCAGGGGGGTTGTTATGGCAGCGAAAGAATGACAAAAGCTAGACATAACAACTTGCCACAGAAGCTGGCTGAAAACAGCAAGAGTGAGCAGAGACAGCACTGACTCTCTTGGGGATAATATATCTCAAGGTCGTCTCCCCCCCCCACACACACTCCACCTCCAGCATGAAGAGATGGCTCCTGAATTTCCCAAATTGCCACAAGCTAGGAACCAACTATTCCAAACATTAGAGTCATGGGAAGCATCTCATTCAGCCCTCCACAGTGGGTACTTTAGAGAGTGTAAGTTAAAGGCACTATCAGGTGTCAATAGCCAAGGGCCATTGGAAGGAAGAAATGCACCTAGAAGAGGGACTGGGGACTAATTTGGGACAGTGATAATTGAAGCATGATAGAAAATGTGATCACATCGTTTATGGAGAAAGAACAAAGGACAACCTCTGGGTTGGAAAGCCCCTACCCCCTCTCCCAGTTAAGTAGTAGAAATCAAGACTTTAGATGTAGTCTAAGTGTTCAGAAAGGCAGGTTAGACACTTGGCTATCAGGACCTAGAGAAGAGAATGTTTCAGAAAGAAGCATTGTGTGGGTGTGGGGGGGGAGGTGTCCATGTGTGAGTGCAGATGTGTGTGCTATGTAGACTGTGTGAGGGTCAGAGGAAAACACTGTAGTATCAGTCCTTGACATCCCCCTTGTTTAAGAGTTTGAGTCTCTCTCTCTCTCTCATTGTTAATCTTCCCTGCTGTGTTCCCCACTTGCCAGGTTAGCTGATCTGCAAGTTTCTGGGGAAGTCTTCTGTCTCTACCTCCCCTCTCGTTGTCACAGTGATGGGATTAAAGATGCCAACCACAGGTTCTGGCTTTTATAGGAGGTCTGATGAATATAAACTCGGGTTCTGTGGATTGAGTAGCAAGTACTTTATCCACTGAGTCAAGTCGTCTTTCCACAGGGAGAAATATCTTGAGCAGCACTATACATAACAAAGACATTAGGGAAGTTGGAGCTTTTACTTTGTCAGACAGCCATTTCAGTTATGAAATTGAAAGCAACAATTTTAGAAATATGCTTGTAAGGGAAAAACAAGTAAAATACACTAAGAAATAAAAGGAGTAAGCATGGGAAATGGAAGGAAAAATAAATGTTTAGATGAATAGAATGATACCATCATTCAGATTTCATGAGGAAGGCAGGTAATTGAATGGGCTCCTAAGGGAAGACCTTCATTAACAAAATTAGACTGAAATAGAGGTTACCATCTTGTTCTGTTTAAGATGAAGTGAGGTTAGGGAGTGTGGTAGATAGTAAAGGAGTTACCTGGAATTGATGTAAATCAAAAATAACTAAAGTTCAGCTGGAGCGATGTCTTAGCAGTTAAGGCACTTGCCTGTGAAACCTAAGATCCCATGTGTGACTCTACAAATCCCATGTAAACCAGATGCACAAGGCGATGCAAAACTGCACATGCATGTAAGGTGGCACATGTGTCTGGAGTTCGATTACAGTGGCTAGAGGCAAGAGTGTCTGTCTGAGATCATTGGTATTAAACACTAGCAAATCATGTATCTCTTGCTTAGTCAAAGTATGTTTGAATAGAACTGTATTTTAAAAAAAGTCAAGGAACACAAAGGAGCTTTTCAAGGACTCAACAAGCAATATCTATAACCAATTCCCTGGCTACAACATC
The DNA here is from genome assembly GCA_036365145.1 of Orientallactaga sibirica. Classification (NCBI taxonomy): domain Eukaryota; kingdom Metazoa; phylum Chordata; class Mammalia; order Rodentia; family Dipodidae; genus Orientallactaga; species Orientallactaga sibirica. The sequence continues at coordinate 38,962,307 of JAEOAD010000013.1, forward strand.
TGCTGAATAGTCCAAAATAGCAATGAGATTTTACAGTCTTGTAAGCTCTGTGACTAGTGCTTTATGTGGGCTTTACCCCCACAATATTAAGCTCAGTATCATATCCCCCAAAAGTCCCACATCATAATTTCTCTTGATCAGTTGTTAAAGCTCCATTATCTAAAATCTTATTTTTAAAAATTGTGTGTATAGAGTATGAGTGGTATGTATGTATGGTGCATGTAGACATGTGTGCTGATACACATGCACTCTGAGACCAGAGAAAGAGTAAATTAGGTGTTCTCTATTACTCTTCCACCTTAATTTCTTGAGATGGAGTCTCTCATTGATCTTGGAACTCATGCTGTTTTTCAGTTCAGCTAGACTAGCTGACCAGCAAGCCCCAGCAATCCTCCTGACTCTGCCCCACTTAGTACTGGTGTTCTGATCATACCTGGCTTTTTACATGTATGCTGGGGATCAAGATCTTGACGCTTGTGCAGGAAGCACTCTTACTCTCTGAGTGTCTCCTCAGCCCCCATTGAAGCTTTTGAATCCTCTTGTTTGCTTTTCTTGGGGTTAGAAGTTTATGAATGTTAAATCAGAGTGTTTCTAGATTATTCTTGCAAACATTAGTTCCCTGGGCTGATACAAAAAGTAAATAAAAGCATTGTGGTTAGGGATATGGGTTTTGTAGTACGGTCAGAGCACTGAGGAATATGGCAGTATATGATGACATACATCCTCATTGGAAATCCACATACTCACTAATGTATAAAATCTATTAAAAGCCATGTGGGGGTTGGACAGATTGCTCAGTGGTTAAGGCTTTTGTCTGCAAAGCCTGAGGACCCAGGGTCAATTCCCCAGTACCCATGTAAAGCCAGAAGCACAAAGTAGCACATGTTTTAGAAATTCTTTTGCAGCTGGTAGAAGCCCTGGCTCTCCCATTCTCCCCACTTTCTCTCTCTCTCTCTCTCTCTCTCTCTCTCTCTCTCTCTCTGTGTGTGTGTGTGTGTATTCTCTTTGTCTCTCTTTGCTTGCAAACAAATAAATATTTTTTAAAAAGTTAAAGCTATGTGAGAAGGATGGTTATTGTTTTCTCTAATGCCTACGCTACTACAACCGTCACTGCTACCCAGGCTTGGTTTATGCAGTATTAGTTTATATCTACCAGAACCTGCTTTGTGAAATAGTGTTACACTTGAGATATGTTCAAAATGAAGAAGAAACAGTATAAGAACGTGTTCTCATGAGTGTATCATTGCGTACTTCTGAGAAAGTGGAGTAACAGAGATTGGTTAAGAATATAAGGTGAGGGCTGGAGAGATGGTTCAGCAGTTAAGGCATTTGCCTGCAAAGCCTAACAACCCAGGTTTGATTCCCCAGTACCTGCATAAAGCCAGATACACAAAGTGGCACATGTATCTGGAGTTTGTTTGCAGCAACTAGAGGCCCTGGTGTTCTCATTCAGTCTCTCCTCTCTGATTGCAAATACATAAATTAAAATATTTTTAAAAAGAATATGAGGTGTGGGGATGAGGAGTAACTCAGTTTGTGGAGAGATTGTCTAGTCTGCACAAAGTCCTGGGTTCAATCTCCATCACCACCAAAGCCAAGTGAGATGTCTCCTACTTACAATCCCAGCACTCGGGAGGTAAAGGCAAGAGGATCAGAAGTTCGAGTTGCATAGTGAGTTAAAGGCCAGTCTGGGCTACTTGAGACCTTGGCTCAAAAAATAAGAATATGAGATCATAGTAACTAAGGAGAATGGGCACAGGCACTGAAATGTGAATTTGGTACAGAGAAAAGATTTAGTAAGGTTTAAGGGAAAGGGTTCTCTTCAAACTTGATGGATAATTCCCATGTCTGTTATTCTTTGCAAATATTAGTTTATCATATTTATTTCAGAAAGGTTTTGTTAGAATATTTAACACACAGTTCTTAACAATACACATGCACCTGGTTAGTTTCCAATACATGGTTGTTATCATTAATAGCTTTTATTATCTTCCCTGCCCTGCACTTGCTTCTCCTAAGGGTCCCTGTTTTAAGCCCATTTTTTTAATGTAACAATTGTCTTCCCTACTTAGTGCCGTAAGTTAGGTTTTCTATAGATTTTTTAACCTCTGTTGTAACTTCCATATAATATATGGCAAACATATACTTAAATTTTCATCTCTGATTAGATTGCCATTGTTTTCTTATCTTGTAATTGACTGTCAAAGAAAGTATGCTAAAAAAAGAGAAATTGCTATTTTTCATTGTTCACTTGTGAATAAATTATTAATACTACCATCTCTCCATTTTCTGTGTGGGAATCTTTTCATGACACTATGCTGTCATGTTACCCTTCATTTGGCTAAAACCAGCTATAAAAATAATAAATATGCTTTACTGAGTTTGTATAAACTACCTTCATAAATAATGTATATCATTTGATTGGCTTCTTGTATGAGTATGTGTAGGGAATGGTTTATGTTGATAATTCTTAATGGGTATTTGACATTTCAAACACAGACATGGAATTTGTACTTTTAAGGAAAACTTAGTAAAATAATAACTGAGATTTATCATGGAATAGAAAAGTGTAAGAGTAGTCAAAAGGATTTTCTGTTAGTTCCGAGTTAGATCTGCTGCATAACTTTTATATTTTAATGTTGACAGCTTCTTCCCTGTGATTCTTTACAAGCAGAGGAAATGGAAAAACTTAAACGAGAAAGAAATGATGCATTGGAAGAAGTGAATCTGCTTAAGGTAACCTACAGTTCAGCCTCCTTGTATCTTATATTTTCTTCCTTTTATTTCTGGCCAAAGCTGACCTGGAATTCACTATGTATTCTCAGGCTAACCTCTAACATATGGGAATCCTCCTACCTCTGCCTCCGGAGTGCTGAGATTAAAGGCATGTGCTACCACACCTGGTTTATATTTTCTTCCTTCTAAAAAAAGAAAGGAAAAGAGAAAAGAATCCTATGTTGGGTTGTAAAGTACTGGGGCTTACTTTTGTCTTTATAAAGGAATGTTAGTATCAAATAGGATCAAATTATTTCCTTACATGCCTTTAAAGAGTTAAATTTCTAGCCAGGCATGGTAGCACATTCCTTTAATCTCAGTACCAGGGGGCTGAGGTAGGATGATCACTGAGTTACTGGCTAGCCTGAGACTACATAGTGAATTCCAGGTCAGCCTGGGCTAGAGCGAGACTCTACCTCGAAACAAAAAAAAGTTAAATTTCTAATATGCATACTCATTTCTGTTTTATAATATCCAGGTAAGATTTAGTGTGACCAATGGGTTTTACTCAGGTTTTCTGATGTGGCTGTTTCTCACCCCCCTCTCTTCTCATATTGGTGATAACAGCTGAGAAACCAACAAAGAAAGCTGTGATAATTTTGGATCCTCTGATGTTCATTGGAAATACATTTTACCCAAGTGTAATACTGTGCTTAAGAGACACTGGACTTTGCTAATAATAATTTGAAATTAAGACATTATCCTTTAAAGGAAGAACAAAACGCAGATGTCCTACATATACTCTAGCATTTTTTAAATTAAATTAAATTTATTTATTTATTATTTGAGAAAGAGAAAGATGCAGGGAGAGAGAGAGAAGAGAGAGAGAGAGAGAGAGAGAGAGAGAGAGAATGGGTGCTCCAGAGCTTCCAGCCACTGCAAACTCCAGATGCAAGCGCCACTTTGTGCATCTGGTTTACGTGGGTCCTGGAGAATCGAACCAAGGTCCTTTGGCTTTGCAGGCAAGTGCCTTAACCCCTAAGCCATCTCTCCAGCCCTATTCTAGCATTTTGATTCTGTAATATAGTTCCATTCTGTTTCTAATAGAATATTAAATGTAAGTCATATTCTAATTTTTATAGAAAGCTAATATGGTTTCCAAATCACCAAGAAACATAACTACTTTATTTCCCATTAATTGACCATAAAATATATGTTTTTTGTTTGTTAAATAAATGAAAATTTTCTTACTATTTAATGTACTTTTGTTGCTATAAATCCTTTACACAAAAAGAAACATCGTTTTCTGGCCTCTGATTTTTTTTTTCAAAATAAAGCCTTTATTTATTTAGTTAGTTATTAGACACAGAGGAAGGGGGAAGGGGAGAGAGAGAGAGAGAGTGAGAATGGGTGCACCAGGCCCTCTAGCCACTGCAAACAAACTCAGATGCATGTGCCACCATGTATCATCTCTCTCAAATTTAAATTAAATTAAATATATTAAAAACCCAACCTTCCTTTAAAAAAAAGTCCCATTTCTTCTTTCAGAGAGTTCCTAAAGACAATCACATTTCAAAAAATAAATGTATATGTAGAACTAGGGTCATTTGAGAACCCATTGTACATTTCTCTCAGTTTTGCCTTGACATCAAAACTGCTTTGTTGTCCAATTGTTTTCGTCCTCCTCCATCCTCCATGTCAAAATGCTGATAGGCTCAGAACCCTGCCACTGCAGGCTCATGAATGCACTAGTTGGTTCATGTTGGGAAGACACCATCCCAAATACACCTACAAAGAATTTTTTATACAGCTCATATCTATATAAACCTTTTAATCTGTGGCTTGTTAGTATTTGCAAAGGTTCTCAGACATTTTTTCATTTCTTAAATGTTATCACTGTTAAATTTACTAGAATTTGGCTTTTATTTGAATATCAATACTAATTGCTAGAATTTTGATTTAAACTGGTGTAAGCCATAATCATGTCCCCTGTGGAGTCTTTCAATTAAATTCACACTTAAAGTTCATGAAATATAGCTGACAATGTCCTAATGTGGCAAAACCTGACACCCTAGATAAAACAAATTCTCCCTTTTACAATTTCCTCTATGTCAAAATCTTTTCACTGAGAACTATTTGAAAAATTGTATAAGGCACTGGGGAGGTGGCTCAGTAGATGAAGCACTGGCTACATAAGTGCTGCCTGAGTTCACTTCCCAGCAGCCCACGCCCATATGTGGTATCCTACCTGCAATCCCAGCACTCAGGGGGCAAAGATAGGCGATCTCCAAGGCAAGCAGACTAGCTGGACTAGCCAAACCATTCAAACGAGAGACCCTGCCTCAGTTAATAAGTTAGAGACACCTGAACTAAGCCTCTGGCTTCAATTCACATGAGCACACACAAACATGTACACCCTACACATGTGGACACACACACACATATACACACATAATGCTATTCAAAATGTATATCAGCAGTAAATATTATGTTTGAGGTTATGTTTATATTTCATTTATTTTGCCTGTAGTAAGTGTAAACACATACAGAAACAAACAGGCTGTAAATTAAATACTACAGAGTGTGGAAATGGTCTGATATCATTTTTCTTGTTTTTAAATTTTTTTATTATTTTATTTATTTTTGGAGAGAGACACAGAGAGAGACAGACAGAGAAGGAGAGGGAGACAGATAGAGATGGGCACGCCAGCAGTGTCTCAGCTGCTGTGAACGAAATCCAGATGCGTGCACCCCTTGTGGTCAAGTGAGGCATTGCACCCTTGCATCACTTTGCATCTGGCTAAACATGGGACCTGGAGATTGGAACTGGGTTCTTAAGCTTAGGAGGCAGTCGCCTTAACTCCTAAGCCATCTCTCCAGCCCTGATATCATTTTTCTTTATCCAATAAAACTCCTCTAGTCTTCATGACTGATTTGAGGCACACACACATACACCTAAAAATAAAACCAAGGCAATTTTATGCCAATAGCTAACTCTTATTTTGCAGAAATGTTTTTTAAAGCTCCCTGTGGTATACTTAAAGTTTTTCTACAGAATTCACATTTTTCTTTCTTTGAAAAGGGGAGAGAAAACAGGTATTTCTCTTTTATAGATGTCAAAATAATAATAATAATAATTAATACTAATCAGAGCATAAACTATGAAGGTGACTTCCAGAACATGAAAGTGTTCCTGTGGTATAGTGACCTGTGGTATAGTCAGTCATTAGAATGCTACATTATCTTCATTTTCACTTACCTTCATTTCAACTGCTGGGCAAGAACCAGCTGAGTAGTCCAGAAATCCAATTTCCTCTTTTTAAAAAAGTATTTTATTTATTTTTATTTGTTTTGAGAAAGCAAGAGAGAGAGAGAGAGAGAAAATGGGCATGCCAGGGCCTCTAGCGAACTCCAGATGTATGTACCACCTTGTGCACCTGGCTTTTGTGGGTACTTGGGAACTGAACCTGGGTCCTTTGGCTTTGCAGGCAAAGCACCTTAACCACTAAGCCATCTCTTCAGCCCAGATTTCCTCTTTTAAACATTGTTCTATTGCTGAGTCTTTACTATTCAGTTTAATGTTCAAACTATGCCTGTGTACAAGTTTATAAGAAGACGGCTCCTAAATTACTCAGCATTCCCAATTTAGCATAGTTAGAAACACTGGACATTTTCAGTATGTGCTTGACTTAATTTTATTTTCAAAGATGATATCATACTACTTTTATGTCATATTCATCTATATTAAAACTCATTTCATGTTTTGGTTAGAACAATCATGTCCTTCTTTTAATGGATAATTTGTGAAGAATAATATAAAATTAAGTTAGGGGGCTAGAGAGAGGGCTTAAAGTTAAAGCACTTGCCTGCGAAGCCTATGAACCCAGGTTCAATTCCCTAGTACCTACATAAGCCAGATGCACAAAGTGATACATGCATCTGGGGTTTGTTTTACAGTGGCTGGAGGCCATGGTGTACCCATTTTCTCTCCCTCTCTCTCATTCTCTCTCTCTCTTTCTCTCTCTAATAAATAAATAAAATATTTAAAAAATTACATTAGGAAGTTAATAGTCAATCAATCTTGGTGGCTGCCTTTAGCAGGCATTTATTTCTTTTAACTATTTTTATTTATTTATCTGTGAGAAGAGAAAGAGAAATGAGTGTGAGAGGGTCTCTTGCACTGCAAATGAAATCCAGGTGCATGTACCATTTTGTGCATTTGACTTTACATGGGTACTAGGGAATTGAACCCAGGCTGGCAGACTTTGCAAGCAAGTTCCTTTAACCACTGGGCTATCTCCCCAGCCAGGTGTTTACTCTTATTCAGACTAATAATACTCTTCAATGTGGATGCTCTTTGGCAATTAAGATAACTAAAATTAATTTACTGTTTATCCATTTTCATCCTGATTGACATTTTTGAACCTCAGATTTTATTTTATAAAATTAATGTAACAATATGCCGTCACCACAATTACATCCTAATTACTTATAAAGTACTTAGAAAACTATTAGCAACTGCATTTTCAGATTGTAGCAATTTGATGTTTTGGGAATCTACAGCTTTACAGAGAATTAAAAATATGCTGGATACCATCATGATTAACTCAACACACTGATTTTTCAACACAGGAAAAATTAATGGAATCTGAGAGACATAGGAAAAAACTTACAGAAGAGCTCCAGAATGTGAAACAAGTGAGTACGTGTATGTGCATGAATGTGTGTTTCTGTGCATGTGTTCTTTTGTGTGTGAAAGCATATGACATATACTTTTAAAGCAGTGTTGGAATACCCCAGGATTTGCTGATATAAATACTACAGGTAAAAACAGTGGATATCCAAAAAACAATTACTCAGGAGTTGAACATCTACTAGGGTTCTGCTACAATCACTCAAACAGGTTTTAAGACACATCTTTGAAATTGTTTCCATGGAATATTATCAGTCCTTTTCTCTTTTTTTTTTTTTTCTCCTAAATTGTTCATTTTTCCCTTTTTTTTTTTTTTCATACCTCATTTTATTTTAAAAAAAAAAAAAGTATCCCACAAAAAGTAAATTCCAGCCTTATTAAATATATAGGCCTTGAATTTTTATATTAGCTTTCATTGACAATTTTACATTTGTGGGGAGGACAGAGTAAAGGGGAATTCAAAATATGATCTCTAAGAGGGTTCTAGTACTGGCGAATTGAACCTGGAAAGTGAAAACAAATGAGTTTCTTGTAGAAACCAACTAAAACAGCTGAACTGTAAAATTTACAATAGTAATCCTTGATGACTTTTCAGATTTACAAGAAGACCTGAATCTAATGAACACCTAGGCTTAGTGGCCACAATCCCCCTGACACACACACACACACACACACACACACACACACACACACACACACCCTCTCCCCACCCCCGCCCTCACTAAAAGGAACTCTGGCTCCTTGGAGAAGTGACTGACATCAGCGTATGGAGATAAGTACAAGATAAGCCCAGAACATGGTACCAGAGAAAATAAGGAAGTGCCCGAATTGACAGATGCGTATTCCAAGTAGCTTCCCAGTGGTCCTTGTGGTATGCAGGAGCTCTGTTTCCTGTAACCTGAACCTACCCAACCGTGAGAAAACCCTGGCAAAGTGCGCACGCGTGTGTGTGTGTGTGTGTGTGTGTGTGTGTGTGTGTGTGTGTGTGTGTATGCGCCCACGTGCATTTCCATGTGTGTGGTGAGGGTAGAGAAGTTATATTCCTCAAAAATGTCAATCCTAGCCTGATGAAACATTTGACATTAAAAGAGGTTTATGAGGGATTGAATAGCAGCTCATTTAAGCACGTTGACCTGAATCTCGATACCAAGCACCCATATAAAAAGCTGAATGAGGTGACACATACATGCCTGCAATTCCAGGGCTGAGGATGCAGAGACATGAGGATCTCTGAGGTTTGCCAGCTAGTTAGTCCAGTGGAATCAGTGAGCACCAGGCTCAGCGAGAAACTTTGTCTCAAAATAAATAAATAAATAAATGAAAAGGTGAAGAACAACTTAGGAAGACACTAGCAATAGCCTTCACACATGCACACACATGTGCAGTGCCCCACATACATAAAAACTGCATAGTACATGCACACACAAAAAAAAAATTTAAAAAAAAAAAAGAGATTAAAGAAACATGAAACCAAAATATAGTGCCTGACTCTAGGATCCTGTCCTGGAGTTGTTCAATGTTACAAAGGGACATTGTTGGGTGATTTGACAAATCTGAAATACAACTGATAAATTAGATGAATTTATTTTATCAAATTTAAATTTCTAATTGAACTGTAGTTTTAGAAGACAATATCTGTTAGGAAAATATTGATGTACTTGAATATAGTAAAGCCCACCCATGATATAAGTAATTTACCTCAATTGACTAAGAAAAATAGGAGCGCATGTGTGTGTGTTCATGTGTGAATACAGATAGAGGAGAGGGATTGAGAGCAGGCCAAATCCCAACAATAACTTCTAAATGCCAGCGCGTTACAACAATACCTTATCTCTCATTATGAACCTGTTGGCAAAAGTTTGAACTTGGCCAATTAGGTAGATCTGAATGAAGGCTATGAGGATGTTTGTTACACTACTCTATTCCTACAATATATGTGTGAAATTATCTCCAAATTAAAAGAATATTGAAGTACTCTATCTTTTGGTCAATTTTTAGACTTTTTTAAAAAGATGACTAATTTATTGCTAATTAGAAAATTGAGAGATTTTTTTTCAGATTTTAAAATTTTATTATTTATTTGAGAGAGAGAGAGAAAGAGGCAGATAGAGAGAGAATGGGCATACCAGGGTCTGTAATCACTGAACATGAACTCCAAACCCATGTACCACCTTGTGCATCTGGCTTTACGTGGGTACTAGGGAGTTAAACCTGGGTCCTTAGTCTTTGTGGGCAAGCGCCTTAACCACTAAGACATCTCTCCAGCTCTAGGCTTTTCTTTTCATGGCAGGGTTTGGAGACAGGGTCTTTTACTATAGCCCAAGATGACCTGGAACTCATACTGCAGCCCAGGCTGGTTTCAAACTCATGGCAGTTCTCCTGCCTCAGCCTCCCAAGTGTTGTGATTACAATTGAAATTGATTGATTATGATTACAGGTTGATACACTTCTTAAGTTCTCTCACTTCTATGCCTTCAGTACCTGCATCTAGCCAGGACATTTTACACTTTTGTGTTTCTCTGTTTCCTGAAAGTCGACATTTGTGGATATTTTTTGAAATTTTCTCTCTCTTTTTTTTTTTTCCTTTTAGTGTCCCTGGGTAGGCTCAAATCTGAAAACTTCTATGTATGAAATCAATTTAAGCATTCTTTACTCCATTTAATTAAAAGTTTCTTCCCTTGTAAATGCTTGGAACCTATTAGTTGCAAGATTACAATGATGTTTTCTGAAATAATTACATGGGGGCTGACTTATGACAGGAACCTAAAGAAAAATAGTCTTTTGTTCTCTTTTTGGCAATACCTACTTTTTCCCCATGAGGTGCTCTTGTGCTTATTTCTCTGAATGGATTATTCTCAGTTATTAAAAAAAAGGTCAGGTCTGCATTCATAATAATCTATTAATATGAGTCAACAAGGAATAGAGTAAGCTGAAAACAAACAAGCAGCAAGAATGTATATGATGAACAGTGAATTCGCATGAGGGTTAGTGTCATTGACAATGAGTTTTCAAATTAGACCGTGTAGGTCTATACCTGATCCCTTCCCCCTTGCTAGTTTTTGACCTTCTGCAAACTATCTCTCCTTTCTAACCCATTTCCTCCTCTGTAAAGTGGGCTTAATAAGAGGATCCTTCCCAAGAATGTCAGAAGAATTAAGCAAGAAAACATGCATAGCATATGATGTTTTCACTTATAGTGACCACTCGATTTTCAATTGTTACGGTTATTATAAATCAGAAGAAAAAGCTAGAAGGTGAAAATGATTTGTTTTACCACTTAAGTTAGAGGGATTAGGGGACTTCTCATACACAAGGCAGCACATGAGCTGTGTTGGGCATAGAAAGGGACAATCATCCTGGGCAATGTAAAATGTGTAAGAATCATGCAATAAAGGAGAGATGCGTGTCTTTTAGGTTAAAATAGGCATTCTTGTCTGTTCATTTTTCTCTGTATTAATGTGTTTGTGTATCCTTGGAAAATAATAGTTACTTTGGGTATTCTTTCGTCATCATCATCCTCATTACTAATCTGTGAGAAAGAGACAGATGCCAGGAAATGACACTTGAGTTGATATGTTAAGACCAAACTATCTAAGCAATTGAATGTCAATCTAAGAGTTTCAATAATGGACTGCTAGCAAAGATATTTGAAAAGGGAGAAAAGTTAGTTTCACAGTACCCTTGTCACACTCTCCTTTTCACTCCACATCCAACTTGCTCACTCTACACAATTAGAACAGAATTTTATTTTTATTTTATTGATTTAATTTTTGTGTGTTTGCGTGTGTGTGTTTGAGTGCATCAGGATGTCAGAATCTCCTGTCACAGCAAACGAACACTACATTGTTGTGTCCCCTTTTTTCTTCTGCATATGTGGGTCTTGCAAAAGACCATATGTTACCACTCTTCACCCTAGCCATCACTGGTACTGCCATTCATCTCCTGCCTGTGGCACTGTCTTAGCTTCCTACTGGATCACACTGGTTTTGCCTTTACCCTTGGCCCAGCACTACTGAATCAGAACACGAAAATCAGAAATATCTTAATAAAACTCAAGATAGACCTCTGTTGGACTTCCCATCTTGAAAGTGAAAGTCAAAAATGCTGTAAGTGGACACCTCAAGTAAATGACAAAGGCTATGAGGGGTCCTACTCACATCTACCATACTGCCCTCCATCCTCACATTCCACCTGCCCCTGTGACTTCTTCTCACACTTACCTCACCTCCAATCCATCATTTCTGTAGCCACTCTGGTCTTTCTGCTCCACCATCCCACTGACACTACACACCTACTCACTGTGGCTAGAAGAGCTTTGTGTGTTACTGATCTCTTTCTTTTGTCTTCTACAACTTAACTTATTAGGTTTCCCCCATTAAATTTATCTCCCAACCACAGAGTGAGCTTCCTGAGGACAGCTACCTCTGAGCTCAGTCGTGAAATAACAATCACAGAATAGACGTTCAAATATTTGGGGAACTGGGGAAGGAACAAACAAAGCATATAAGATTAATTTGACAGCATATCTGAAAGTAACTGAAGATCAAATTAACAGCTGTTGTCTAGGATAGCACCATGCAATAAGAGTGAAAACCACTTTCAGATTGTTGAATTTTTACTTTGTAATTTTACTTTAAAAAGTGAAAGTACAGTAAATTAATTTTAATATATTTTACTTATTTTGCATCCAAAATATTTCATCATGGAATAATTTTAAAGTTTTATGAATATTTTTAAATATGCTATGTTAGGGAGATGGCTCAATGATCAAAGTCACTTGCTTGCAAAGCCTACCAGCCTGGGTTCAATTCAGCAGCCACCTGCATAAAGTTGAATAGGCATTCCTTTGTAGTGATAAGAGAAACTGGTCCTCATGCATGCACGTGCATGTGCACACACACCCACACACACATACACACACACATACACAATAAAAGTTTTGAAAATTTTGTTAATGAGATATTCTTATTTTCTATTTTTAGTTTCTTTTTGAAATGATGTTAAATTTGCATTTAGAGAACATTTCAATTATTACACTGAATTTTCACTAGAAATACTGGATCAGTGGTTTAAAACAGCAAAATTAACAGTTGAGAAAGTAAATTCATATACCTAAATTGTTCCAAACCTACATCAAAAGATAACTGAGTAAAATACCAATGTGATTTCCTTTGAACATTTGTTTCCATGTTCACAAATCATTTCAGTTGGTTAGAATCATTTGTGATGAAGCAAAAACCTTTCAAAACTACATCTGCTTAAATATATTCACTAATCCTTTCAATTCAGTAATATTAGCATCAAATTCAAGGCATAATACACATAAGTAATGAAGGCAACTCTAGAAACAAAACATACTTCAAAATTGTTTTAGTTTTTATAGCCAGTTTATTGTTACTGTCAGTAATTGGAATTTACATTTTTATGTACACTAAAAATATATAAAATTATTATTTTCTATCTTTAAAAGTAAAATACCAGTTTAAGTTCTTACAGTTTTCCAACTTCACAGTAAGATTTCCCCATTTTTGAGAGTCACAGATTTAGCCCACTTGCATGCAGTGTGATATTAATGTGAAAAATATTGATTACATTTTTAATTATTGAATGACAGGCGTAATAACTTTATCCATGACAGTTTTTATACAGTCAACATCGGAAAACTAAACATGTTTAACTTACCAGTGGGATAAAATAATAAAAATCTCTGATCTGAAAATATCAATAAATTTAGATTTTTGGTTCAACATAGTTAGAAAACCATGTACCATGACAAAACCTTGTTTTTCATTATCTAGCTGAAATTGCTCTTTAAAACTATTCATACTGAATATTTGAGGAGCTTTGTTTAGGTTGCAAATAAACATTTCATCCAAAAATGTATAAGTTCTTTGAGATACTACATGCATGAAGTCCAAGTTGAGTAGTGACTTTCAAGACACTACTCACCCAAAGCTAGAGAAAACTACTTGATCTTCAACTTGTGACCCAGTTGCTCATTGATATTGTTAGATAATTCCTAGAGTATATGGACATTTGTTTTTGTAACTTACTTTCTCTTATTTATTTTTAATAAAATATGACTTTTAGTATTCCAAAAATATTCTTATTTATCTGTGTGAGATGGAGAGATAGAGGGAATGGGCAGCTCAGGGTCTCCAGCTGCTACAAATAAACTCTAGACTCATGTGCCGCTTTGTGTCTGTCTGGCTCTTTCTCTCTCTCTCTTTCTCTCTCCCCCATCTGTCTTCTCTCTCTCTCAAATAAATAAAAAGTACTGTGTTCGTGTTCTCCCCTGAAAAAATAAAAATAAAATATTTAAAATCAGAAATTACTACTTTAATTTTAAAATAATTTCCGGGCCTAGAGAGATGGCTTAGCAGTTAAGGCGTTTGCCTGTGAAGACTAAGGACCTCGGTTCAATTCTCCAGGTCCTACATAAGCCAGGTGCACACTTAGGCACATGCATCTGGAGTACGTTTGCAGTGATTAGAGGCCTTGGTGCACCCATTCTCACTCTCTCTCTCCCCCCCCTTTCTCTAATAAATAAATAAATACATAATAAAATCTTTAAAATGACTTCTGAGCTGAAAGATGGCTTAATAGTTAAAGTACTTGCCTGCATAGCCTAAAGACCCAGGTTCGACTCCCCAGAACCTATGTAAGCCAGATGCACAAGGTGACACATGTGCACAAGGTCACACATGCACACAAGATGGCACACAAGATGGAATTCCATTGGAATGGCTAGAGGCTCTGACACACCAATTCCCACCCCACATAAAAAATAAAAATGCCTTCCTCTTTTGTGACCAAATGGATAGTTTTACAGCTTGCCAGAGCATTGATTCACTCATGATTGTCAAAAGAAATCTTACTATGAAATTCATCATATAGCTTTAAAAATATGTCTTAATATTGCTTAGTTTTATATGCTAAAAACAATTTCTCGCACACCAAATAAATATCTTTACAAAATACAGGTGTGTTGGGGCTGGAGAGATGACATAGCAGTTAGGGCGTATGCCTGTGAAGCCTAAGGACCCAGGTTTGATTCTCCAGGTCCCGCTTAAGCCAGCTGCATATGGTGGCACATGCATCTGGAGTTCATTTGCAGTGGCTAGAGCCCTGGCGTGCCCATTCTCTCTCTCTCTCTTTCTCTCTCTCTTTCTGTCTCTAATAAGTGAATAAAAGTGAAAATAAAATATTTTTTAAAAATACAGGTGTGTTCATGAAACATACATTCTGCTGTCTTTCTGTTCTGTCCACATTGCTAGTGAATTCATCTCTACTTTATTCTACATTAACAAAATTATTTATTTTTTAGAATTAAGTAGAAAAACTCATTCTTCTCTGATAAAATAATATTTCAATTTAGTTACCAATCTTGAGATTATATATACTCATAATCTCTATGTTAAATGTTCTAGTAAGCACAATATATGTACACAGTGATACTAAAAAAAAAAAATCAGTGTTTACACTGACCAGATGTGGCATGCATTTATGTTTACTTCTCAAATTACTCATAAAATTAAATAATAGGATCCTATATTATGTGTTATTTTTCAAGTAAAATATCATCCTACCCAAACAATAAAGTTATGTTTGATGAAAAAAAGCAGTTTTATACTTCAGTTTTTTGTTTTAAATACAAACTAATTAAAATATCATGTTCTCAGTTAAACAGCTATATTTCAGATGTTTTGTAACCACATATAACTAATGATCACCATGCTCACACAGTGTTGATCTGAACTCTACATCTTGCTATTCGCAGGGTAGGTCAGCTGCAGCAGTAGGGTCAGCCACATTTGGGATGTAGGGATGCAGTGTCTTGGGTCACCCCAGGGTATTGGACCAGACTAAATGGTATAGTCTGCAGGTGGTCTGGATGTCCTTTAAAGTCTGAGAAGTGCTTATCCAGATCATAGGTGGACTTAACTGGACAGAAGTAATGGGAATATAGCAATGGGATCCATGTGAAAAAAAAAAAAAAAAAACAGGGTTAAGGATGATAGAATGTGCAGTCGGAAACAGAGAGCAGTGAAGGCTTTGCATTTTGGTGACTGAGAAGCAGAAGTGATGCAGTTAACCAAACAAGATAAATAAGATTGAGGGAGAAAATGTGGCAGTTCATGTTGGATTTTAATGTACACTGTCTATAATGTAACAGTACTTAAAATAACCTGTATGTCTGTGTGTATAAACCTACATGTGTACATACCAAAATGCCATTCACTTCAGAAACATAAGAAAAGGCAGCTCATTCTAAATCAAACCTACACTGTCCATTTCTAAAATCTGTTGGCCACACATACCCTTCAGCTTCTCTTGTGTATGTAGAATAATCATCTGTGACTGAGTTTTGTGATAGAGACATGTGAATGAAAGAGATTCTATGCCTTAGTGAATAAGTCTTTTAAAATTATTACAGTGTTTATAAATCATCCCTTTAAAAATTTTAAGAACCTGAAACCTGAACTACATGTAAAATATGGCAGAATTCCTTCCCTTTGATTTG
Organism: Orientallactaga sibirica; assembly: GCA_036365145.1. NCBI lineage: Eukaryota > Metazoa > Chordata > Mammalia > Rodentia > Dipodidae > Orientallactaga > Orientallactaga sibirica. Next base: position 38,978,239 of record JAEOAD010000013.1, read on the forward strand.
CTATCCTTCTGTGGATCTTAATATCACATCAGTATGGTGCTAATGATGACCCCATACAAATCCTTTACACACTGAGCAAAATTATTGAAAAAGCCACCAGATTGAATTTGAATTTCTTTTCCAATGACAATTAACAGTTGCTCCCAAAGAGAGATCTTACATCCTTTTTTTTTTAAAAAATATTCTTTATTCACTCATTTATAAACTTTAAATTCTTGAAAGATGGCGCCCTGATGTTCTTGAAGAACAGAACAGCCCCCTCTTGGCTTATTCTAAATGACAGAAATTCATTTACATTAATTTGCTGCTGGAGTAACCAGAAAAGAAATCAGTGAATAACTAAAAGAGAGAAAGTGAGGGAGGGAGATGAGGAAAGAGCAAGCTTTGAAGGCACCTTGTCCACTGCAAGGATCAACCCCTGTTTCCATTGTTTCAAGTTTTATTGTTTATTTTTTTTATTATTATTCTTGCTGTATATTTTTCAATTAGGGATAGTTTCCAGAATACATACCCAGCACTCCGTAATGAATTGGCTGTACTGTTCTCTAAAGCCAAATTAATTTTTGATGAGATTTTATGCCTTACAGAATAACCCAGCCCTAGTGTTCTAACATCATGAGAACAAACAACTTCCCATGAAATTACACGAGTTGTCTTTTTTTTTTTTTCTCAAGTTCTAACAACTTCTAACAGGTTTGGGCCATTCTAGCAACTTCCTTTGATCAACAACTTTCTAAAACCTATCCTCACACTTAAGATGTTTTTAAATTTTCTTGCAAGGTAGTGTTCTGACCTCAGGCAACAATGAATTGGTGACTACTCCAAAGACAAAATATTTAGCCTGTCTGAACCAGTCTTTGCCCTGATGAAACACGGGAAATTGTTTATTTGGCAACTTCATTAAGTTCAGATAAGCCCAGCTGTACTTGCCTCACCTGTGCAAAGGTTGGGCCACGGCTTCACGAGGGCGTGAAATACAAGATTAAATCAGCACAGAAGTCTTGGGGCATGAACTTAGCAACAACAGACAAAGCTAACAATCAGGTATACTAGTTCATCTATGAAAAAAAAAAAAAAAAAAAAAAAAGTATATATCTAAAAGGAATAAAAAATAAGAACAATTATTAATGAAGTATTTAAATTTTCTCATATTGTGATTCTTTGTTTTTATTAAAAAATGGTAGACATAGTGAACACCCTCACTTTGTATAATTAATATATGCCGATAAAATAATAAAACCTTCAAAAAAGGAAAGAAACAATAAAACATCTAATTTTTATATTTGAGTGGCTTTCCACTCCTTATTTTTTAAAAGAATTATTTATTTGTTTGTTTGTAAGAAGAGAGAGAAAAAAATGGGTGTACCCAGGCCTCCAGCCTCTGCAAATGAACTTTAGACACATGTGCCACTTTGTTCATCTGTCTTTACATGGGTACTGGGGAATCGAACCCTGGTCATTAGGCTTCACAGGCAAGAGCTTTAACCACCAAGTCATCTCTCTAGCCTCACTTATTTCTTTTGTAGCCTGAATTTTTAATACTTGTTTTTTTTTTTTTTCTGGTACAGTGCTAATATGTATTCTGAGATGTCACCTTAACATTAGAGGGGAAAAGAGAAATTTATTTATTTGGTTTGTCAGTCCTTTCTGTTCCAAAAGCATGCTACAGTAAATTGTTCTTGATATGAGAATGACACTAGAAACTCTTTTTACAAAGATGCTTCATGCCACCTCCTTCCATCTGCCTTCCTAATGCCTAGCAACTGCTAATCTCTTGTCTATCATTTGTATCACTGAGCTACCTTATATTAATGGAGTCTTTCAGTATGTCATTTTATATGCTGTGTTTTCATCCAGCATAATTCCCATGAGTTCCACCCGGTTCATTGTATATATCCATAGGTCATTCCTTTTATTGGTGATTGCATATGACTGTTAAATCCAGATAACATTGATGGATTGCTTCAATGTCAGTTTCCTGGTTGTGATCTTTGACTATAGAATGCAAAATATAACTACTGGTGGAGATTATAGAAAGAGAACAAGAGATCTCTCTGTTATTTCTTATTGCTGAAATCTACCCTCATCTTAAAGTGTGTTATAAAACAAAAAGTATATGCAGAGGGTGGGGAGCTGGCTCCATGACAAAGCCCATGCTGGGAAACTCTGAGGACCTGAGTTTGAATAGATCCCTAGACTTCAGAAAAGACTGGAACTGTGGCATGCTTCTGTAATCCCAGTGCATCTACAAGAGAAGGGAGGGAAGCTGGAGAGATATCTCAGAGGTTAATGGTGTTGGCTTGAAAGCCTGATGGTCTGTGTTCCATTCCCCAGTACCCACACAAACCCAGGGGCTGTGCATGCATCTGGAGTTCATTTGCAGGGTCTGGCACAAATATTCATTCTCTTTCTCTCTTTCTCTGCTTTCAAGTTAATAAATAAAATATTCTTTAAACAAGAGAGGCAAACAGGAGAATTTCTTGGGAACTCACAAATGGAGTGTTAAACAACAGGACACCCTTCTCAAACAAGGTAGAAGGTGAAGACTGACCAGAAAGTTTACCTTCACCTTCACAACCATGCTGTGGCATGCATGCACCTGCACTCACACACACATACAGACAAAATAAATGAAATTTAAAGGTGTGGGGAGAGCACTGGAAAGATGGCTCATCTGTTAAAGGCACTTGCTTGCAAAGCCTGTAGGCCTAGGATCAATTCCCAAGCCACTCACATAGGCCAGATGCAAAAAGTGGCACAAGTGTTTGGCATTCTTTAGAAGAGGCTAGAGACCTGGTGTGACCCCTCCCCACGTGCAAATAAATGAGCAAATTAATTAAAAATATATACTCAGGGGCTGGAGAGATGGCTTAGTGGTTAAGGCACTAATTGCAAAGCCTAAGGACCCAGGTTCAATTCTTCAGGTCCCACGTAAGCCAGATGCACAAAGTGGCACATACATCTGAAGTTCATTTGCAGGGGCTAGAGGTCTGGCACACACATTCATTCTCTTTTCTAGAAACCCTGGTGTACCTATTCTCTCCCTCCTTCCTTCTTTCTGTCTCTAACAAATAAATAGAAATAATTAAATTAAAATATGTATATATACTCAGAAAAATTATGAAACTTATGACAGAAATCTGATTAAATAAGTTTTTTTGAACAAACTTGTGGGGTTTATTTTTCAACATTTATTCCCTCCTCATGATTCAGAAAATTACTCCTCTATTCTCTAGCATTATACTGTGCCAAAGAAACTGTCTAAGGTAAGAAAAGATTACTTGAGAAGAATCTGCAAGGCCATAGCAGTATACCAACCACCCCAGTTGCCATTCCTGTTTGTGTGCACACCAGCAGTACTTAGCCATCCACTAGAAGGAATGCAGCACTGGAAGCAAGTATCAGCTAACAAAGGTGTGGCTGTGCTTTAGGTATGGTCTCAGGATCTCCCAGAGAGGCTCCTCTGTTGGAAGGGCGGTACTCAGGATGGAGATATTGAGAGATGATAGAACCATTGAAAAATGGAAGACCCTTTTCTCTCCATGTGATTGCTTCCCCTCACACATGTCCTTTCTACCATCTCCCATGTTGGGATGCAGGCAGGGTACCACTCCAGAATCCAAAACTATGACCTCAACTTTCTATACTAATTACACCATTTGGGGTGTTTGATAGCAATAGGCAAAGACTAAATTTGAAATAGACTAGGTGTCTATTTCAGAAACCTCTTGCTCATGCTCTTCTACTCTGGAAAACATCTTAGCATCTTAAGGATTCTAAAAGATATTTTATTCTCCTATTTATATTATACAACACATTTTAGTTGTGTTGGATTAATTAGAGTCAAATTTTTCAGTGTTGGAGGACTTTGGGAAGGAAGTAAGCTTTTTCTTTATTTTGTTTGTTTTTTTAATATATGTATTTGGAAGTAATCTTATACTTCATAGAAACCTTACAGTTTATTTGTTAATAATATTGCCAGAGGAGCTTTCCCTACATGAAACTAATGTTAAGGTTCTATTCGGTGAGTCTCCTGGTTTTGCTTCCTTCCAGGAGGGACACATACCACATTCTTGGGTTGCTTTCCACGCCACTATGGTACCTTTTAAGAGAAATTTGATGAGAACTTTTAAAAAATTTACTAGATATTTTATGTGGAGGCACCACAAAAGGCAAACATAGATTTCAAGGAGCTTTTAATCTAGCAAAAGGAAGAAAGAGAGAGCACAAAATAATCCCTTTTTAGAAAACATTTAGTGATGGGTACTCTGATCTTGTGAGTTGTTAGAAGCATCTTTGTATATTAAAGTGTCATTACTCATCTTAATTTGTCATAATTACCTAAAAACAAGCAAATGCACATCTTGAAAAATCCATTACAAGTTGCCGAAAGAGCACCTTTCAGGATGCATTTTAGACATGTAGTGCCCAACATTTTTGTTTCTTTAAATGTTGGAGCAATATATAATACTTTGACTGACAAGCTAGTAAGTTTTACCCAAGGAGGAAGTAGTGATAAGGCTGTTGATAGTATGAAATTCTTATCTTGACAGTTTGCTATGTGAGAAGCCCTTTCCGTATTCTTACTGTCACATGGGACTCATGACATTGTAGTAAATGATTTATTCACAAAATATTATAAGATAAAAGCATGACTTCTAGAGTCATGCCTAACTCCACATAAGTAAATTAATTAGAAATCTATGTTAGATATGAAAGATTGTGTATGACATATAAATTTGTATGGATATTTTGAATGCCATCATAATTCTTCAGTATTAAAGAAGGAAGGTCTCCTGATGTGAAAACCAGTGATCTTCCTTAATCTTACTATCTATCCCTTGTCTTTTTTATTATTATTAATTTTTTATTAGTTATCTATATAATGTGTGTACAGCCATGCTGGTACCATCATTAGCTTTCTCCCTGTCCTCCCCCCCCCTTGGGGATTGTGGGTCTTGCATTGTGGGGATAGCCATCAGTTATGTGGGAGAGGCAATGTCTGTGTGTAATAACCCAACTCATGGCTCTAACAATCTTTCCGCCCCCTCTTCTGCAAATTTCCCTAAGCCATGTTGGGTTCATTTTAGGTCTATTTCAGTGACAAGGTCATGGGAGTCTCTGTCTCTGGATCTTTGGTTTGGTAGGGGTTGAGTGTTCTTTGTGTCAATCTCCTTCACCCCTGTGGTGATACCAGGTTCCCTGAGAAAGCAGCACTCTTGCTCATTTCCCCAATTATTCTATGGGTTCAGCTGGTGCCCTGGTGAGGTATGATGTCTATCCCTTGTCTGAATGTACCCCCTCCTCACTCCTGCTTTTTCTTCTTATCTCAGTACTTTGTTTTTAAATTACTTCTTGTATTTTTAATACCCATTCCATCCATTTCCACATCAACATGTGGCCCTCTTTCCACTGAAATTAAGATTATTTCTTTCAGCTCTGAAGTAGGTATTTAAATTATATACAAATAGCTTTCTAATTTGTCTGTTTTAAATATCAGTGCTTTTTTGTGAAATATATTTTCCTTTATTATTTCTCCCATTGAAATACTTTTAAACAGTTCATTCCTGGCTATTATTTCACATACACATTTACAGAGACCCCTTCATAACTTTATTTAATGCTGAAAGTATTTGGTCTGGTGTATAATACAGGAAGAGTGTTTATATTTAAGCAAGTGCCTTTAACTACTAAGCCATCTCTCCAGCTCCCCAAGAGTTTATATTTAATGTTGTTCTCAGATGGTTTGTTGTAGCAACTGTTTACTAGTTTATGTTATTATCATTAGATGTAATCATAGACTAGATTGTTACTTAACCTGAGATCTGTTGATCTATTTGGATAATGTAGGCTTTACAATTAATTTCTTAACAAGTAAGTATTTAGTGAGTGAGTTACTATTTTATCTACCTCTTTTTTTTTCCAGGATCAAATAGTCAAATATTGTTTGTATATGTGTATGTGTGTGTGTCTTAAATATGTATATATATATGCATTATGTATGTATTCATATGTATATGCCTTAAATTGATAATAGGGACATGCCTTTCTCTCTGTCTTCCTCTCTCTCACACACACATTTTGCTTCCCAGTTCTCTTTTTTCTTCTAAATCAACTTAAGAATCCTGTATTTAGATCTTTTTATTTCTGTCCATAAATTTAGAATTCTTAGTCAAGATCTTCTAAAACAAAATTTAATAAAATTTTTATTCCAACTGGATTAAATTCCTACAGATTAATTATGTTTTTATTTTAAAGACAGTTCCTCCTTAAGTTTCAAACTTCAAATGAATTCTAAATGTTTGCTATTTTTAAACATAGTCATTGTGTTGTATTATTTTAATGAAGAGAATTTAAACTCTGACTGTGAAAGAAGGTTCCAATACTATACACATTCTCTTCTGCTGTATTTGTAACCAGAACTGGAAAGTAGGTTTTCTTTTGTGTCAACATTCAATACACCAGAAAAATACATGTTCAGGGTTAAATATGTCAAAACAAAGCTTAAATGAATTAATATTTGTACTGTGAACAAACGTCATATGGTAAGATTTATTTGAGATGTGTTCTCATGAATCTGTCCTTCACGAGTAACCCCACCTTAAAGAAAAGATTAAAAATTGTGTCTTGGCCTTTCCTTGGTGTTCACAGGCAGAAAGCACTATTACACCTTTTGGAGAGTTAGATAACTACAGGTGAAGAAGTTGATAGTTCTTAGAAACGTTCATAAGAGCTAATTATAATTTGATTGACCTGATTTTCCTCAAGAAAGTTTAACCAAATCTTCCCTTGCAAAGTGAGAATTTTATTGTTTCATACAACCTAAAGAAATCTTTGTTTTCTTTTTAAAAAAAAAAATGTTTATTAGGAACTTTAATATATGGACACACTGCAAATTGGTCTTATTCCAATATGGTGATCTTCTTTTGTCTCCTCTCCCCTGACCCCACTGCACTGAGGGCCCTTCTCAATAGGGGTATCCGTACTCACTGTGGGGTCATGAATGCATCAGTCAGTCTCTGGGCAGTGGCACTTTGTTTTTGCCTCTTCTTTTGCAATGTTTCCTGAGCCTTGGAGGTCATGGTATAAGTCTCCTTTAGTGTTGAGCTGTCTGCATCTTTTTTGTTTTGTTTTGTTTTGTTTTGTTTTGTTTTGTTTTGTTTTGTTTTGTTTTGAGGTAGGATGTCACTCCAGCTCAGGCTGACCTGGAACTCACTATGGAGTCTCAGGGTGGCCTCGAACTCCTCCTACCTCTGCCTCCCGTGCTGGGATTAAAGGCACGTGCCACCACGCCTGGCCTCTTTTTTTTTTTTTTTTTTTTGAGTTTTGAGTCTCTTCAGTGCTTACTGCCATTTCCCTGGAGAAGGTTCCCTGGTTAGCAGTGACAGCAGCGCTAATATTTAATCCTCCTCTTCCTCTGTAATGTTTTCTGTGCCCTGGTCAATTTGGTAGAGATGACTCATCCCTTGCTAGGCAGTCAGCTTTCTTTCCTTGCCATTTTCATGGGTCTTGAATCTTCCCTGTATTCACCCCCATCTAAGTTCTCTAACCAGGTCTGGAAGCAACATGGATCCACCGGGATAAACAATAGACATTTAGAAGGTTTTTTGATGGGTACAGCCTCTCCATTTAGCCAAAGATTAGTGGAAGCTTCCTTCTAGGGTATATGGCCTTCCAAGCCCTAGGGTTTTTGACTTCATTCTCAGTACCAGGCATGAATTCCTTCCCATTGAGCGGAACTCATATCCAATGAGAGAGCAGTTGATTTCCTCCATAGCCTTGTGCCTCTATTATTCTGGTGGGTACATCTTGCTTGCCTAACTGATGTTTGTAGCTTGAAGGATCCATGGCTTGTTCACAGTGTTGTAGCTAATCCCCCAGTAGCTTGCTTAACACTTTCTAGTACTATAACAGCTAGCCAGCAGGAAACTGGCTTCCATCTCACTTCCAGCTTGATCTGTCAATGTCCTGCTACTACAGCCTTTGATATAGGGAAAATCCTCATTTTGTGAACTCACAGATTATCACTGTTACATTCTTGATTTTAAATTTATTTTTTATTACTTATTTATTTATTTGAGAGAGAGAAAGGGGCACAGAGAGAGAACGAGAGAGAGAGGCAGAGGGAGAGATAGACAGAGAAAGAATGGGCATACCGGGGCCTCCAGCCGTTGCAAATGAACTCCAGACATGTGTGCTACTTTGTGCATCTGGCTTACATGGATCCTGGGGCTTCAAACCTGGGTCCTTGCTTTGTAGGCAAGTGCCTTGACCATTAAGCCATCTCTTCAGCCCAAATCACTGTTACATTCTTGACCAAAAAATAAACTGTAGAATCGAGAATTGGTTGAAGTTGGAAAGGTACTTTGAGATTTATAGCTCTTGAGAGCATGTACTATATTGACTCCTCTTCAAATATTAGAATCTTTAAGGAAATATAACTTAGCCTATGTAAGGATTAAAAATATTATATTTAGTGCAAAAACAACAGGTGAAGTTGTAATATAATTAAGAATAACTTTCCTTTTTCATGCTTGGTATTTGGTTCGTCTTACTTAGTCTTTATATAATTTATTTTGCTTGATAAACACCATAAAAGGATTTTTAAAAATGTTATCTAAAGGGAACATTATAAGATTATTTGATTTTCCTTCTATGGCACTTCTCATAGCATGGTTTATGGTTGCTGTTATAATTATTGAAACTAAATGTGGCCCTAATATTGCCATAAAATCAAAAACGTTCATGAAGGAATTCCCTGAGAATGCTTCTTGACTAATAAAGTTCTCCAAGGCAGTCACTTTGTATGAGAAATGAAGCAGTCACAGTCATGGTTGTCAGCTCAGTTATCTGTCTCATTCTAAGGTAAGTGGAGCACCTGCTCATAGCAAATGGGGCTTTGATTTTTAAGCAGCTTGCATCCTAAGTTAAACAGTCAAGACCCATTGATTTTAAACTGTGAGGTAGTATTATTATAACATTTTATTTACTGATTTGAAAGAGAGAGGGGAGAAGGAGGTAGATATAGAATGGGCACACCAGGGCCTCTAGCCACTGTGAACAAACTCCAGATCATGTGCCACCTTGTGCATTTGGCTTATATGGGTATGGGAATAGAACCTGGATCCTTAGGCTTCACAGGCAAGCACTTTAACTGCTAAGCCACCTCTCCAGCTCAATTTTCTTTTTTAATGCACTGGTGGGAATTGAACCTAGGACCTTTCACGTGCTAGTCAAACACTCTAACTCTGAACTCTATTCCCAGCCCTCATATTATAATGATAATTCAAGGTAGCAGTAGGAAAGCTAAGTAGTATATGATTAATTGCAGACTACAGATATTATAAAAGATAAAAGGACAAAAATCATTACTCTAAAAGAGTCTAGAAAAAAATAAAGTGGGAGTAATCTGAGGTAAAATTTGATGATTGCATGAAAATTGGGTGAAAGGTATACAGTGGGAGAGCTTTGTCTGAGAAATATGGCAAAACAGTATGTTTGCATATGCTAATCATGGAAGAGAGCTGGATGTAGTAAAGCCAGAAAGGTTGGCTTGGAACGTGGTGGAGAACTTGGAAGTAGGGAGTGTAAGGTTACATTTTATCATGGCCCATGTCTGTTAGTTGAGATGGAGCTTTAAGAATATTTTACTTGAGCTGAGAAGCATGGAGAGTTCATCACAATGAAGCGCACAGGCGGCAAGATGATCACTTACACTACTCTCCACGCTGTCACAAAGTGGCAAAGACATGAATCAGTAATGTGCATACTTATCACATGAAAGACTTCACAGTGCTCAGTGAGGGTTTAAGTAAGATTGTAGAGTAACAAATATAGAATGTATACATGAAGAAGAGAACACAAAAAGGTATATTAATTTTGTAAGGACCAGGCATGGCGACAAACACCTATAATAAATCACAGCACTCCAGGCTATCCTGGAGTTTCTAGGTCAGCTTGACTCCATAGTAAAAAAAAAAAACCTTGTCCCCAAAATAAGTAAATAATAAATGGCATCAAATAAACAGACAAAAAAAAAATCAGTTTTGTGAATTCACATTCTTTCTCAACTGTACCCATGCTTTGGGGGTGAGGTGTTTTTCATTTGTTCATGAATATGTATCTAAAAAGCATGTGGGTATCATTATCTCAGATTCATAAATTAAGGAAACTGGACATGCTTTTAAACACTCTTCATGCAGTCCCTTAATGGTTTTCACAAACTGTAAGTAGAACCAAGACCGAGAAGGGCTTTCCTGTGAGTGAATGTCGGAAGCTGATAAGAGAAGTATGCTTAGGGTTTGGTAGAGTAAGAGGCATTGCACTAAGCATATCTCTTTGCAGTCTACTGTTTTCTCCTGTCATCCATTGACATTTGGAAGATTTACTGATTAGCTGAAAAATTACAGAGCCTTCTAAGGTTAGTGCTGTGGATGTGCTTGCCTAATTATAAACATGCCACTGCACGGAATGTTTCTTCCACTGTAGGGAGCCGTTAGGGTGCAGACCAAGAGAGGAAGGAGTTCCACGTAACTTTTTGTAACATTAAAAAAGACATGCAAATTGGGCACAGCTTCTCTAAAGTTCAAGAGCTGGTATTACTAATTGAGTACCTCAGGAAGAGTCTTAATAAATCATCTAGTCAGGCTTTCTAATAGGGAATTATGCACATTTTCCAAAATAGCAAAACATAAAAGAAAAACAAAAACTATTTAAAAAGTAATACTTTTCTTTTACCTTCTTGTAAGAGTTGTTTTGGTCTTGTACATGCTAGTTCCCACTATATGAATGAACAACCTGAGACTCACAGAATTAAACAGTCAGAAAATGAAGAAGGGACCTCAAATCTGAGATACTGACCTAGATTGGTCCCACCCAAAGCCCATGCTTTTTGTTCTAGGCAAGTGTTTTCCTGGTTGTCTGCTTTATTGTGTTTTTATTCTGAATCATGTTGTCTTGTGTATAAATGCTGTATATAGAACAACACAAAGCACGTTGGTCTTTCTCTGAGTTGATACTGCCCTTTGTCTCAACATAATCATATCTCTTTAGACCTACAAAGACTAAAGTCTACAAAGACTTTCAATAGCTTGAGTTGTGCTTTCAAAGAAGAATGTTCTCTCATCTTCCCAAACAATTCATTGTGAAATTGTGAGGAGCAAAATTTTATCTTCCAAAGGGGCACTATGAGCTAAATCCTCGTTGTAGCCCCCCACAAAAAAAAAAACTTAAATCAGGTTTAACTTTGTAATTCAAATTTCTCTCCTTATGAGTTTGCTAATAGTACTTATATTTTAAAAAGCATAATTGCAATTATCCAGACAGAAACTGGCCTTAATATCTATGACTTCACAGTGCCTAGCACTACCTTTACAAGGCCCTCATAATAGGAGGAAAAGATGATGACGTCAAAATAAAAGACAGACTGATTGAAAGAGGGAGGGGATATGATGGAGAGTGAATTTGTGAAGGGGAAAGTGGGGGAGGGGAGAGAATTATCATGGTTTAATGTCTGTAAGTATGGAAACTATAAATTCAAAAAGCGTCATTGTTCTGTTGATTTTTCTGATTCACCCCTATACCTTAGCTTCTCTTTTAAGATCTAACTTCCTCATCTGAACTAACATCACCTCACTCCAAAGGCATCAGTAAATTGGCTGTTGCATTTGCTCTGATTGCACTTTCAGGCTCATGGTGAGGCACTGAGAACATTCTGGCTCCAGTGTTGCTGGCACGGGAGGCTTTGCAGTTATTTATTAGAAGGCAGCCTGGGAGGAAAAGAGAAAATGGATTGATGTGATCCTGGCTAAACCCAGCCCACTGCTGTTATCTTTTCTTTCCTGCTTCCTCCAAAAGTCATCATTTTAGTGCATTCATCTCTGAAACAGGCATTCAGTGGGAATTGGGCTAGAACTTTGCTAAGGGGTCACATTCACCGGCCTGACAGTTATACATTTACAAAAGAAAGAGCATGAATTTATTCAGCATCAAAACCTCTGCATCTTTTACCACCCAACCACATTTCACACTGTATTACCGTCAGCACACTATAATAGCTGCATAAATCCCCTCCACATTCTTCATTTAATTAACCAGCATTCTTTGAACAAAAATAAAAGTGCTGTTTTCATAGAGAAATAAAAGCTGCATGAAGTGAGTGTGAAGGAGACAAGTCATCACATTCGTTATTCTCCATGGCAGCTGCAGTGGTTTTTCTGCCCTCCCTCTCACTTCAGAGGCTTTTTTTTTTCTTAGCTTGATTGTATGGAAAATGGGGAGCAGTGTAATGGTCTGCAGTGTGTTTGAGTGTGATGTTATGGCCACATCCTAAGCTGGTTCAGGGTAGGAGCTGGTGATAATTGTTATATACAAGTGACTTAAAAAAAAAAAAAAAAAAAAAAAGCTGGAGAGATGGCTTAGTGGTTAAGACACTTGCCTGCAAGACCTAAGGACCCTAGTTTGATTCCCAATGCCCACATAAGCCAGATGTGCAAGGTGGCACATACACCTGGAATTCGTTTGCAGTGGCTAAAGGCCCTGGTGTGCCCATTATCTCTCTCTCTCTTTCTTTCTCTCTCTCCTTTTCACATAATTAAATAAATAAAATATTCAAATAAAACATTTTCTGTAGTTGACAAGGTAGTATGGAATAGTAAACCAAGAACATTTTAAATTTATTTATTTATTTATTTATTTATTTATTTATTTTTTTGAGAGAAAGAGAGAGAGGGAATGGGTGTGCCAGGGCCTTTCAGCCACCGTGAACAAACTCCAGATGTGCACCCCCTTGTGTGCTTGTGCGACATTGCATGCTTGTGTCACTTTGGCGTCTGGTTATGTGGGACTTGGAGATTCCCAGAATCATTCTTAGGCTTTGCAGGTAAGCACCTTAACTGTTAAGCCATCTCTCCAGCCTAAGAACATGAACTTTTAACTAGAGTATATGGGTTCAAATCCCAGCACTGCCACTTATTGAGTTAGTTAGCTAACCTTTCTGTGCTTTAGGGTCTTCTCTATGAAATGAGGATAACAACGCACAGACCTCGCATCACAATGTGAGAATTAGCTGGCTTGACACATAAGACATTTAAACCAGCTGAGCATTAAGCTGTTGCCTCCTGCTTGTACAGCAACAATGTGGTGTGAAGCTTACCCAGGTGTACCACTGGTGACACTTGACCACCTGGACTGGACTGAGGATGTGGTGGGCTAGGTAGATGCTCCTTGGTTTCCCAGTTATTTCTTTCTAAAGGTGCCCATCTGAGACAAATATTCGAGATATAAGGAAGTAAAATTTTTCCAGTCAAAGATAATTAATTCAAAGACAATTGGGGTCATACCTCTCCATCTGCACCCTATTGTCAGGTTTACTTTTCTCTTCCTCCCTCCCTCCCTCCCTTCCTTCCTTCCTTCCTTTCTTTCTTTTTTCTGTCATTAGTTAGTTACTTTTAGAGCTGGGAATCTAACCCAGGGCTTTATTCATACTAAGCATGCACCCTACCCCTGAGCTACATTCCTCATGTTTTTTTACCTTTTTAAAGTATATTCTCATATTATTTTCCATTGAAAAGGCCTCAAATGTTCCCCAGGTTCGAGAAATATCCATCGTGCCATTTCTGCAAAAGCCTGCCCTGTTCTCCTCTTCTCCTAGAAATTTTCTTCTTTTGAAAAAAAAAAAAAAATCTGTTATCTCCCTGTAGGAAGCCTCTACTCCAGTGGGACATCCATCTAGTATCTTTTCTCAAGTATTCCACATTCCTTCTCTCCTCTCCTCTTTTGTTCACATTGTGTTGTCTAGGGAATCTTGTAATCTTGTTTTGTTTTCCCTTTTTTCCAGACATGCCTTCCACCATCCATTTATCTGGTATTGTAAGCTGAGACTGAAACAGAGCTGGTGTCATTTTACCCCTTTGCATTTGCATCACCTAGTACTGTTGTCTATAGGAAGCAGTCCTACATAAATGTGATCAATGAGCCAGCCTGTTGCTCTGCCTCCAAACCATATTGATAACCTATCCTGTCATAGAGTCTCTACCATGAATACCCTTGAGCAAGCCACAGTTAGCTTGGTGCCCTTCCTCTTCTTTCTGTTTCACACTTGTCTGCCCCTACAGTCTGCTCTCTACATAGAGCAGTGGCAGTAATTCTAAATTCTAAGTCAGATCATACCACTTCTCCACTTAGAACCCTCCCATCACTTCCCATCCCATCCCCAAGTGAAACCAAAGTCCTTATAATGACCTATGAATCCCCTCTAAAGTTTCCCTGTCCACTCACCCTGGTTCCACAGTCTCTTTTGCTACTACTGCTTTACCCTCATACCCCCTGTTACTACTGTCTTTCCCCTGCCACTCATTCCCTGTGCTGCACCTGCCTTCTTACTGTTCTCCAGAGATGCAAGGCACAGCTCCATCCCAAGGCCTTTGCACAATTGCTCCATTTGGCAGAAAACTTCTCCTTGAGGAATCATGGCACCATTCCTTCTGCAGCTCTCACACATGTCTTCTCAATGAGACCTCCACTGACAATCCCCAAGCTATTTTCAGTCTCCTCCTACTAGAAAGGCAAGAGGGTTTTCTGTTTATCTTGTTCACTACTTATTCCAGAAACCAACACATTGTAAGTACTTAATAAATAGTGATTGGATATGTGAGTGGAAAGCTGACCCTTAAGCATATGCCCACATCCCTAACTCTTGGGACTTCAAATACATTTAGGCTCAAACAAAAGTAAATGCCCCATAAGAGCTCCTAGAAAATTAAAATAGCCATAGTTTACTGTTAGCCATGGCAATTGGAGCAGAAAGTTCCATTTCAGAGAAGAGAAATAAATGCTTGGATCCACTAAAAATATCTAAGGGTTTACACTGCCACAGCTGCCATATTAATTGCATGGGGGTGGGGGAGGTTAGTGACCCAGCACCTAGGCACATTCTGAGATGGCAAGGGGTTTTCACCACATCACCTTTTAATGTGGAGAGTATATCCAGTGAACAGAGGGCTTTTGTTTTTATTTTGTCATTCAGAAATAGTAAAATAGTAACAAGAGAGCATTACTGTAGGAGCCTAGCAGACCTGGGTACAAATTCTAGTGAACCATCTGTCCCTGATTAGGTTATGTTTCTTCTGTGAGTCTCTGATGGTTTATGTGAACAATGGTTTTTTAACAATGCCTTTCTCTCAGTGTTATTCCAAAGATTAGATGAGAAAAGACTGACGAAGCACCAGCTATGTATCTAGGAATTATCTTATGAACATTGCACCCTGCACATCCATATACATATTATGCTACTAACTTCTACATTTTGGCTTAAACCCAGACAAGAAGTCACAGTCCCATGTCTAGAAAGGAGATTTTTACCTTTGGAACTTGGTCCACAAAAAACCTCACAACACCATAAATCTCTCAGCAGCATCCAATAAAGATGCCAGAAACTTTTTCAGGCCTGTGGCCTGCCACCTGCTTAAGCTTTGTTGTAACCTATATTCTCTTTGTCTTTTGAACCAGTTCCTGTTCTTCTTTTTTCCATTTTCAGGTTTCTTCACTTTCCTTCATTTTCCAAATAATATGCTACGTGTGTGAAGCTAGAGATTCCATACTGTAAACTGGGGAAATGGTTCAGCGGCTAATGGTGCTTGATTTACAAAGCCTGCTGGCCTGGGTTTGATTCTCCAGCCACCCATGTAAAGACAGACAAATATTCATTTGCAGCAGCAAGAGACCCTGGCACACCCATATACATACAATAAAGAAATAATTTAAAATTTTTCTTTAAGACATTTCATAGTGAAAAATTTCAAAGAAAACAATAAATGAAAACTACTAAGTAGCTAGTCCACATCATAAAATAACATGTCTAATAATTTTTAAGTGAAAAATAAAGAACATATATATTTTAAAGTCATAGTTACCAGAGTGAGGAGAATATTTTTTTAGACAAATTAGTTTTTACACCTTTTAAAAATTTATTTATTTACACATGTGGGGGTGCACTAGGGCCTCTTGCCACTGCAAAGGAACACCAGATGCTTAGCCACTTTTTGCATCCAGCTTATGTGGGTGGCTTGGGAATTGAACCTAAACCAAGCTTTATTAGCAAGTGCATTTAACCACTAGCAATCTTCACAGCCCTATACTTCTTTTTTCTTGTTTCAATTAATATTAACTTTGAACTCCTCAGGAAGCCAAAGCTGTCGCTGAAGAAACCAGAGCTCTGCGAAGTCGGATTCATCTCGCAGAAGCTGCTCAAAGGCAGGCCCTCGGAATGGAAATGGACTATGACGAGGTGATCCGTCTGCTGGAGACTGAGATTTCTGAGCTCAAGGCTCAGCTGGCCGATTATTCTGACCAAAATAAAGTAAGCAAAACAGTCAGCCCTGTCTTCTAGTTACCATGGTTTCCTTACCACTGCCGTGTATCCTGTTTTCATTTTCCTTTCATCTGCACTTCTAAACTAGGTCAGGGTTTGTCTTCTACTATTCAATGACAGGATGATGTGTCCTGAAGAGGGTGGCATGAAGGTTGTCTGCCTGCCTTTATCCAGACTGCTTTGGGATGGAAAAGCATGTGCCCCAAATTTATTTGGGTCATTGGTCAACATTGTTCCATTCAGGCATTCAGTCCTGGAACTATTTAGCATTTAATTGGTGACATTGGCTTTCTCTTTCTGTTGTTGAACTTGCTAATTTGTCTTGTGGAGATGGATGGTGGGAGGGATGGTTTGGGCTCTTTGGTTACAGCACTCCAGAAAATGCTCAAGTTAAAGAATTTTTGCACAAGACCAATGATAACTAATGAGAAGAAACAAATTTGAATTTTTATTTCCTTTCTATGTAAGATGTATGAAATTAGGCATCTAGGAGACCTCTCCATTTCAGTAGCAAAATACTAAAACTTTTCAGGATGTATTGTGAAGTTCTATGCATGTGGATTTTTTCACGTTACACATACTATAATCATTGACTAGCCTTCAAAACCCATCAGCATTGTTTGCAGGTAGAAAATAGAGTAAACTGGAGACTTTGTAACTTCAGAGAATTGTTCAGTTATACACAATGGGGTTTCTATCTCAAACCCAATCAGCGTTCAAGGAAGCAAAAAGCAAATTTGAATTATTTATGAATATAAGCAGCTATGAGTTAAATTCTTTAACTGTACCAAATTAAAATGAAGCTAGTTCTGTTTGTTTGTTTGTTTGTTTGTTTGTTTGTTTGTTTGTTTGTTTGTTTGTTTGTTTCGAAGTAGGACTCCCTCTAGGCCAGGCTGACTGGGAACTCACTCTATTGCTGGAAGTAAAGATGTGCATCTCTACTCCCAGCAAAGCTAGCTTTAGAAAAGCAAAATATAGAAGAAAATCTGAACTTGAGTTAGCTCGGAAGAGTCAGTGACAGTTTTCTCACATCTGCCCATTTAAAACAGCCCCATAGGAGCTGGGGAGGCAGCCCAGTGGTTAAAGGCACTCATTTGCAAAGCTTGCTATTCCAGGTTCAATTACCAAACCACCCTTATAAGTGTGACATAAAATGTGGCTCAAGCATCTGGAGTTCATTTACACTGGGCAAGAGGCCCTGATGTACACACACACAAACTCGTGCAAAATAAATAAATATCAATTAAAACTTAAAATAAATGAAAATGCCATAAAGAACATACCTGGCTGGAGAAAGCAGCAGTACTTATGAATGTTTTAGACATTTGTTGTTTTTGACCTGGAATTTATATTTAGAAAACAGAGATATGGTAATTTTCATGTCATTTTAACCCAATCATGAAATATTTTAGGAATTATTCAAATATTAAAAGTACATTTTACAATAATTATTATTACTTTTAAAAAATACAGTGTTTAATACTTTATTGATTGATTGATTGATTGATTTTTGGTTTTGCAAGGTAGGGTTTCACTCTAGTCCAGGTTGACTTGGAATTCACTGTGTAGTCTCAGGCTGGCCTCAAACTCAGGACAGTCCTCCTACCTCTGCCTCCCAAGTGCTGGGATTAAAGGCGTGCACCACCACGCCCAGCTTAATACTTTAATTTTTTTGTTTTCTGTGGTGTTGGGCATTGAGCCCAGGACCTGACACATGTTAGACAAGCACTCTTTTGCTAAGCCACATCCTTAGCCCTTTATTTTTTTAAGTAAAATACTGTTAAAAGGTTTATATGAAGTTATTAAGTGATTTTTTTAAAAGCTTAGCTTGTTATAATCTCTTTTCTAGCTCCCAAAGCAAAACTACATTGGTCCTAACTAATATAATTCAGGTTCTCCTATTACCCTAATGGCAGTGGTGAGGGGGATCTCATTCTATTCTTATTTATTATAGCCTAACCTGTCTAAAAATAATATTTTTAAAAATTTTTTTCAAGGGTTGGAGAGATGCTTAGTGGTTAAGATGTTTGCCTGCAAAGCCAAAGGACCCTGGTTCGATTCTCCAGGACCCATGTAAGCAGATGTACAAGGGGGCACATGCGTCTGGAGTTTGTTTGCAGTGGCTGGAGGCCCTGGTGCGCCCATTCTCCCCCCCTCCCACCCCTCTCTGCCTCTTTCCCTCTCTGAAATAAATAAACAAATAAAATATATTTTTAAAAAAGGAAAAAGAAAAAACAAAATTTTTTTCAGAGAAGAGATATTAGACAAAGGCATCTCAGTGTTACCTGTTTATTTTCTAATTTGTATTTGGGCATGTTTAAAATTAATCTCAAGCTTAAGAAATAAGTCATTTCTAATACCTATAATAACCCTGCTCTAATTACATCCCCTGCCCTTACCCTCAGAGGGAACCACTTTCCTGGATTTAGCAATCACCATTTTCTGTGTCATTTTACTAATTACATATACATTGTTTACCTGTGTCTATTTACCAGGCTAATTTGTAGTTAGTTCATGTCTTTCAGTCTTTCTACTCTATTATGTGGATAAGCTATAGTGCAATTATCCATTCTGCATCTTCTGGGCAGTCCAGTTATTTCTGCATTCTTCTTATATGGATCATGCTGCTGAGGACATTTTGGTACACAGAATCTGCCACATATGTGTAACTAGTGTCTACAAGGAGTAGCATTGCTAGGCTGAATGGTAATTGTAAGTTCAACTTCACGAGGAAATGTCTAATTGTTGGTTTAAATTGTCTGAACCAATCTATGCACCCCCAGGAATGAAAAGAAAAATTATCATTTACCCCACATCCTGTTGGGTCCTTTACTCTCTTTACCTCTTAATTTTTATTAGCTTGGTTTGTATATCACATTGCTGTGTCAGTATAGTAATTTAAGTTTACCTGCTTACTAATGACTTTGACACAGGGATGTATAGACCATCAGACTCTGGCTCATGAAACTGATGTGTGTTGCTACTTAATTCGTGTTTAGTGACATAGGGTTGGTAGCTTGAAGTCAGTTTATACCCCCAGATGTTGCAAGCCATGGATTGGCCCTACTCTTTTCCAAATAGCTAGTCGAGCATGTATTTATATATTTAGTAGGCAGTTGTTTTTTTGTGTGAACTACTTATCTTTTGGTTAATTTTCTGTTTGGTTATTTGCCTTTTTCTTAGGGACATACAGTAATTCCCATGATTACTGATATTTTATTAAGTTATATATTATAAAATTACTCTCCCAAACTGTAGCTTGCCTTTCTACTCTATAGTAAAATAGAAAGGACATTCAGGAGACCAAGATAGGAGAATTGCCATGAGTTCAAAGCCAGCTTGAGACTATATAGTGAATTCCAGATCAGTCCGGGCTAGAGGGAGACCCTACCTCCAAAAACAAAATAAAAAAAAAAAAAAATTTAAAAATAGAAAGGACTTTTTGTTTTTCATGAAAACTTAGCAGTTGTTTCCCTCCTGTGTCCTCTCAGAAGTCCTTCATTCTCTAAACATGTAAAATTTTCTTTTATATTTACTTCTAAAACCTTTAAAGTTTTGATTCATCTTTTATTGGTTTGTGGCATTGTGTGAGGTATGGTTCCATTTCTTTCTTACATTTTTCTAAGCCAATAAACAACAAACTCATCATTTATTAGAAAACCCCTTCTTTTCTTATTGGTCTGCAAACCAACTCTGTCCTAGATCAAGATTTCATAGGGTGTGGACCTCTGTTCTTCTCTTATAACTTAGTTTGTTGTTTATTATCTCTTTTATAATGAACTCAATATCTGATCATCCTGTCTAGTTCTCTTTGTTCAAAAATATTTTGGCTATGTAACTTTTTTGTTATATATTTTAGACTCAGATTATCAATCTCACAAAAGAAAAAATGATTGAAATTTTTACTGAAGTCTCATTAAATGTGTAGATTAACTTGGAAAGAATTTACACATTTATGGTTGTATTTATTTCTTTAAGAACACCACTGATGCACAGAAAGGGTCATTGGATAATAACCCTTATAAATGTATTGATGTTTACTTCATGGCTTACTGTGTGTGCACCCAGAGCTGATAAATATTCAAAGTGAACTGGAAAGGAATTCTGTCATTGTTGGGACCATGGTTCCATGTAGTTCACTAGGTTAAGACCATTGAGAGTCTAATTCTCCATTCATCATAACTTGTTTGATTGAATCATTAATTAATTACTCAGAGAAGTATGTTAAAATCTCCCTCATGGTTTCTTTTTGTTTAATGTCCTTCTTATATTTTGAATTAAGGCATTCAAACATGGAATTATGCTTTCATTTTTAATAGTTTATTTTTATTTATTTATTTGAAAAGGAGAGGCAGAGAGAAAGGAAAAAAGAATGGGTGTACCATGTCCTCCAGCCACTGCAAACAGACTCTAGACACATGCACCGCCTTGTGCATTTGGCTTACATCAGTCCTGGGGAATCGAACCAGGGACTTTTGGCTTCACAGGCAAGTGCCTTAACCACTAAGCAATCTCTATAGCCCTATGCTCTCTTTTTATAAAAAAATAATTTTTAAATTAATTTATTTATTTGACAGTGAAAAAGGGAGAGAGAGATGGAGAGAGAGAATGGGCACACCAGGGCCTTCAGCCACTGCAAATGATCTCCAAACGCATGTGCCCCCTTATGCATATGGCTAGTGTGGGTCCTGGGGAACAGAACCTGGGTCCTTTGACTTTGCAGCCAAACGCCTTAACCACTAAAGTATTCCTCCAGCCTGCTCTCATTTTTTTTTTTAATGAAAATGTTATGACACCTCCATCTGTTCATCTTTCCCCTTACTGTCTGTTTCCTATTGATGGTAAAGGACTTGAATAGCTTTTTGTTTCTTTTTAAATGTTTTTTAATTGAATTATTTATTTGAGAAAGTGAGAGGGGAAGAGGCAGAGACAGACAGAGAGAGAATGGGCACACCAAGGCCTCTAGTCACTGAAAATGAACTCCAAATGCATGCACCACCTTGTGCATCTGGCTTATGTGGGTCCTGGGGAATTGAACCAAGGTCCTTTGGCCTTGCAGGCAAAAGGCCTTAACTGCTAAGCCATCTCTCCAGCCCCTTGCAAAGCTTTTGGATGGGTAGTATTTAGACATGAACTTTTGATCTTTCAGGGTTTTTAAAATTTTAATTAGGTGTTTGGCTTTGGTAGCATTTTGACTTCTATGAGTAATTTGTTGATTTATTTTAATTTATGTTGTTTGAGCTTCTTAATTTGGGAATCGATGTCTTTTGCCATTCCTGGAAAACCCTAAACTGTTTTCCTGGGATGGTTATGTTTGTTGTTTTCTTGTTTTCTCCTGTAGCTCTTATGTAACTCAAGATATCATCCATCAGCCTGTTTTCTCCTTAATATCTCCTCTATTAATATTTCAAATTTTGTTTTTCTCTTCAGTTAGAAATTTCTTTACATCTGTCTTCTAGTTCACCCATTTTCTTTTCAGCTATTTCTGATTAGATCTTATACTCAAGTATAAATCAAGTTTTGAATCTAACTGTGACTAGATTTTGAGATAGTTTTTATGTCACTAGATGTTTGAGAGTTTTCTTGTCTTTTCATCATGTTTTCACTTCCCTCTTAATATTTATTTATTTATTTATTTATTTATTTATTTATTTATTTATTTATTTAAGAGAGGCAGAAGCAGATGAGAGAGAGGAGACAGAAAATAGGGGGCCAGGGCCTCTAGCCACTGCAAACAAACTCCAGATACATGCCTCACCCTGGGCATCTGACTTTACATGGGTACTTGGGAAACCTACCTGGATTCTTTAGCTTTGCTGTCAAGCACTTGAACTACTATACTAAGCAATGTATCTAGCCCCCTCATAATTATTTTATTTTTATTTATGATTTATTTATTTATTTATTTATTTATTTATTTATTTATTTATTTATTTGACAGAGAGAAAGAGGGAGAGAGAGAATGGGTACACCAGGGCCTCCAGCCACTGCAAACAAACTCCAGACTCATGTGCCACCTTGTGCATTTGGCTAATGTGGGTACTAGGGAATCGAACCAGGGTCCTTTGGCTTTGCAGGCAAATACCATAACCACTAAGCCATCCCTCTAGCACCCCCCCATAATCTTTAAGTATGCTAACTGTAGTCCCTTGCTATTCTCTTTCTGATTGCTCTAATACCTAGAACCTGTAGAGATCAGATGTTATTTGTTTGCTTTAGCTGACTCTCCACTCAAACTTCTCTCTTCATAGGTGATGTCATGTTCTTTTGACACATTATATATGGAAATTCTTCAAAATCAGTATTTAAAAGATAGCTCCCCAGAAAGGTTTTATTTTGGGCTTCTATTTGCCTGCCACCAATTTATATTAAAATTTCAGGTTATGGGTTTTGAGTCACCCAGGTTATAGTACCCAGTTTCCAAATTCTTTCTCCAGCTCTCATGGAGCATTTCTGGGTAGAGAGGGGATTGCAGTCAGGAATTATCCAGGAGAGACTTCTTTACTTAACAAAGCCAAAATCAAAGCATTTTTTCTATAAACATTGTTTTGTCTCCTTTGCCCATTACAATTTTTTTGTTTCTTTGCCTAACGTAACCATAAAATAAGGGCAGAAGAGATGGTTCAGGGGGTGAGAGCACAAATATGAAGGCCAGAATTCAATCCCCAGCATTCACATAAAAAGCCAGCATGGCTACACATGCCTGTAACCCCAATCTGGTCGGGTGTGGAGACAGAATTGCTGGGATTACTAATCAGCCAAGTCTGAACAAAATGAAAATAAATAAACAACTGGTAGTTCCAGGTTCACTTAGACGCTCTCAGAAACATGCAGGTGGGCCATAGAGGACCCGTGACCCTATCTGCCCTCCACATGCTTATGCTCAGGTTGTACCCATCTGCACACACACACATATATAGTGTGCATACACACACCCCCACACTCCATCCACATGCCCATCTGCACACACACACACACACAAGTATTATACATACACACACCCCACACACACTCCACACCACATGCCCATCTGCACACACACACATATATTATACATACACACCCCCATACATACTCCACATCACATGCCCATCTGCACACACACACACATATTATACATACACATACCCCACACACACTCCATCCACATGCCCATCTGCACACACACACACATATTATACATACACACACCCACACACACTCCATACCACATGCCCATCACATGCACACACACACACACACACACACATATATTATACATACACACCCCCCACACACTCCACACCACATGCCCATCTGCATACACACACATATATTATACATACACACACACCCA
This sequence comes from Orientallactaga sibirica, assembly GCA_036365145.1. Classification (NCBI taxonomy): domain Eukaryota; kingdom Metazoa; phylum Chordata; class Mammalia; order Rodentia; family Dipodidae; genus Orientallactaga; species Orientallactaga sibirica. The sequence continues at coordinate 39,001,944 of JAEOAD010000013.1, forward strand.
CACACTCCATACCACATACCTATCTGCGCACACACACACATATTACACATACACACACCCCATACACACTCCATACCACATGCCCATCTGCACACACACATATATACTATACATATACATACCTCCCACACACTCCATATCACATACCTATCTGCACACACACACATATATTATACATACACATGCTCACACACACTCCATACCACATACCATCTGCACACACACATGCATGTATACCATACATACACATACACCCCCACACTCCATACCACATGCCCATCTGCACACACATGTGCATGTACTATACATACACATATTCCCCCACCACACACACACCAAAATAAAGCAAGGAAGGAAAGGGAAGGGAAAGAAAGGAAAGGAAAGGAAAGGAAAGGAAAGGAAAGGAAAGGAAAGGAAAGGAAAGGAAAGGAAAGGAAAGGAAAGGAAAGGAACCACAAATTGTAGGCTACCAGGGACCAGCCTATGCCCTCAGATCAAATCGTGCTTCAGAATTCTTGCCCCAGTTGGCTTGTTGGGCCCTGTTGCCATTTGTCTCAAGAAATTCCTTCATTTCCCTGCTAGTGCAAACTCACACTGGACTTTATTATACTGTATGTGTGGGTGTGTATAGAGTGCATTTTCAGCTGTGCTGCCCTTTGAGGCTGTCAGTGCATGTTAAGACAAGTTGGCTTTAAAAAGAAAACTTAACTAAATGTAAGTCACTATAAAAATCAATAGAAGTCACATGCAGCTTCTCTCATAAAACTTACAGCATCTCTGTGGACAGTAACTTCTGTAGTCAGTTACTTCCTTGCCATCTCTACACAAGATCAGAAGGTATGCATGTGCATGGAAAGAGAGGAAATGGGGAAACAGCGGTGTTAGATGTTAGTTCATGAAAACAAAGTAGAGGAAAATGGTCATGGAAAAATCAAAGAAATGTGTAAGATGCTCCTTTCCCTATCTCTGTCTAGGAAAGTGTTCAGGATTTAAGAAAGAGAATCACAGTACTGGACTGCCAATTGAGAAAATCAGAAATAGCTCGCAAAACTTTTGAGGCATCCACTGAAAAGCTTCTTCAGTTTGTAGAGGTAAGTTTTCCTGCCACAGTTGGCCCTCTGTCTCACTGGATTCCACATCCATGGGCGCAGTCATCCACATATGGAAGATAATCAGGGACAGAAAGAACTCCAGAAAGTTCCCCAAACCAAAATTGCCATGAATTAGGCATTATGCTGCATCTATGAAAATGAAGAGCTGTGTGGGTATTCCCTGCTGTGGCCTCCCCTCCCTCCATCTTCCTCTGGCACTCACTGTGTAAGAAGGTAGGGTCTCGCTCTAGCTCAGGCTGACCTAAATTCACTATGTAGCCTCAGGATGGCCTCAAACTCATGATGATCCTCCTACCTCTGCCTCCCAAGTACTGGGATTAAATGTGTGCACCACCATGCCTGGCTTCCTGTCATTTTTGTAAAAGCTATTTAAATGGCATTTAGATTGTATTATTTATAAGTCATTTGGAGATGATATATGGTATACATAAGATGTGACAAAACGTATATGCATATGTACCATACCATTTTATATGAAGGGCTTAAACATCTGTGGATTTTGATATTCCCAGGGATCCTGATAAAGTCCCCCCATAGATGCAAAGGGATAACTATATTATATTACTTTTATTTAAAGATTTTTGTTTATTTATTTGCCAGCAAAGATAGGGAGAGAGAAAGAAAGAGGGAGAACAAGCCAGGGCCTCTTGCTGCTGCAAAAGAACTCCTGATAGATGTGTCACTATGTGCATCTTTATGAGGGTACTGGGGAATTGAACCCAGGCCAACAGACTTTAAAAGCAAGTGTCTTTAACCACTGAACAATTTTCCTAGCCCTATTATATTATTGTTAAGAAATGTTGTCAGGTCTGGAGGGGAAGTCATCCCAGCTACTTGAGGGCAATAAGCAAAATTGCAAGTTCAAGGTCTGCCCAGGCTACTGAGTGAGTAGCTTCAGAAAATTAGTGAGAACCTGTCTCAAAACAAAAAGTAAAAAGATGGGTGGGGCTCAGCAAGTCCCTGGGTTCAATTGCCAGTACCAAGAAAGGAAGCAAGTGAGAGGGAAGAAAGGAGGGAGGGAGAGAGGGAAGAAAGGGATATATAGGCACTGCCATAGAAAAATTGTGTTTGGGGCTGGAGAGATGGCTTCGTGGTTAAGGCGCATGCATGCAAAGCCTAAGGACCCAGATTTGATTCTCCAGTAAGCCAGATGCACATGGTGGCACATGCGTCTGGAGTTCGTTTGCAGTGCCTAGAGGTCCTGGAGTGCCCATTTTCTCTCTCTCTCTCCTCCCCCTGTTTCTAATAAATAAATAAATAAAAACAAATCTTTTTTTAAAAAAAAGAAAAATTGTGTTCAGTGGCCAGAGAAATGCTCTGTCTCAAAACAGTCATTCTGGGCTGGAGAGATGGCTTAGTGGTTAAGCATTTGCCTTCAAAACCTAAGGACCCTGATTCAAGGCTCGATTCCCCAAGACTCACGTAAGCCAGATGCCAGATGCACAAGGTGTTGCATGCATCTGGAGTCATTATTTGCAGTGGTGGGAGGCCCTGGTATGCCCACTCTCTCTCTCTCTCTCTCTCTCCCTCTGTCTCCCTCTTTCTCTCTCTGACTGTTGCTCTCAAATAAATAAAAATAAACAAAAATAATTTAAAAAACAGTCATTTTAAATTTATAGTCACAGTTACAATTGGCTGGCTAGTGAAAAGACTGGCTAACATTATATAGCTTATTAGGAGAAATAGTTGAGATACTGGTTTATTTTGAGACAGTGTGTTTTAATGAATTCTTTGCTAAACATAATATGATAAAAAAATTACCCTATAATAAATACTCTATTGCTATTTCTGAGTAGAATTACATTGATCTCTACCCTACTAGAAACATCTATTCAATCAGCAGAGGAAGAATTTGTCAATATTAATCAAGCAAAGATACTTTTTAAAAAACTACCAAACTCACACATTTCTGTCTCCATCTTGTTTGTTGCTAGACTATTCAAGAAGTACTTGCTGATAATTCTGCTCCTTTATCAAATTTAAGGTAAGAATATTTAAGTGCTTTTTGCAGATTACATCCACTGATTAAATTTCCCATCTAGTAATTGGCATTAAAATACTAAAAGTCTCTTGAATGGTCTCAAGATGCTACATAATTACCATCAGATGTCCTATTTGATTTTTTTCCTCTTTAATGTCTCTGAGATAAGTGCAAGGACATATTGTCTTTTGGTTCTATCTCTGTGAAAGACATTCCTGGAAGCATTTAGCCAGTCATGGTAATTTTGTACTCTACGATTGAGGACACACACGCTGCCTTTGTGTAGATGAGTTACTGGTCACAGGTGCACTGCTAAGGTCAGTCTTAGCCCAGCAGGTCTGCTGTCAAGTAGAACTTTGCAAAACATACCCCCACAATCGTCTCCTTTCGTTTTCATCACTCAGTACAGAGAAATTAGATAAATCTGTTCCGACATAATACCTTGATTTTGTTGTGATTCACAATGAGCTTCATCTTCTTATTTAGAGCTACAAACATACAAATAAGGTTAATTTATTTCCACCCGCAAGTTTATGGTTATTTCATAAGTGATGAAAAACATATACAAAAGAAAGATCCTGTTCATGTATTATTAGTCATTCTTTCCTCATCTTCTAACTGCCAGTAGCAAAAAATGCGTCTCCCACTTCTGTCTGTATCACTTGTAGAATCACAGGGAAACTCTACCATTACTGGGAAAACAGTGGTTTCATAAAGGAAATAGGAGCTGTGCTTGGTAGTTTATGCCTATAATCCCAGCAATTGGGAGGCTGAAGCAGAAGCATTTATTTATGAGTTCAAGGCCAGCCACGGTTATAAAGTGAAACCCTATCTTAAGAAAAAGAGGGGGATAATTGAAGATATTGTAGTGTTTACATAAGTTATTTTTAATTTAGAATAGCTACAGTTAGTAACTTCTAAGCCTCTTTTCATGCCTGATTTCTTGTTGTGAAAGAATCTAACACTGTTAATTGTTTAACCTGCTTATTATATGTTAGGTAATTATGTAAATTCTAATGATATTATTCCTAGTAAGGACCTTAGAAGAGGAAACATATTTCCCTTGTATTTAAGTGTGCTAACCTACACACTAAGGTCTCTTTTGACCTTCACTCATTTAAAAAAATTGCGTATGTTTAAACAAGGTAAAAATAATTATTCAAATGTCATACCTTTCTTTAACTTAAAACTGCTTCTTAGCAGGAAGGCAACTTGAAAAAGTTTCACTATCAACTTTTACCATGTCTTGAAATGTGAAGCACTACTCACATCTTGTTCAGTATTCTCATTTTTTTTTTCCTGAGGTAGGGTCTCACTCTAGCCCAGGCTGACCTGGAATTCACTCTGTATTCTCAGGGTGGCCTCGAACTCACGGCAATCCTCCTACCTCTGCCTCCCGAGTGCTGAGATTAAAGGTGTGCGCCACCATGCCTGGCTTGTTCAGTATTTTCAATATACCATATCCTCAATATGGATAGTGCCCTTGGTCATTCAACAGAGTAAAAGCTATGGGTTCGAATTGGGGGATGAGTTCTTGAGTTTCCCTCCAGCCTTACTTTGGACTTTTAAAAAGGTGAATCAAGTGCTCCCAGCTCTTTTAGAGCTAGACAAAACAAATGGAAGAGTTTCAGAGATAATTTCAGAAGTAAATGCCCATATATATTGAATTATTTAATGTTATATTATTATCACATTATTAATTATTTAACAGTATTGTACTGTTATTTAAGATTATCATATTGTTATTTAATAGTTCTATAAGTAATAGAATATATATGTTTAAAAATTATGTTTATATGCTTACTTTTAATTTTTACAAACCAAATACAAAGCCCAACAAATGACTTAGTAAGTAGACCATCCTTTGGTTACTTCCTCTTTATATATGAATCCAATCTAAATATAAAAATATATCAATTGCATAATAAAGATCTGAAAACAGAAATACTAGTTTATGTAAATGGATTCATGCATAGCTCTGAGAATGGAGTGTTCCTAGAAATAAAAATATTTTTGTCCTGACAATAATGAATACCAGTTCAGTTTCAGGCAAGGTAGGTATTAATACTTGTCACATAGTATATTCACGGTCATCTTGCTCATTGCCCACACAGTGAGCGAAGAGCTCTGCTTGCCTCGCAGGCCTCCCTCCCGATGCTGGGAAGGAACTCACCTAGCATCCCGGCAGTCCTGGCCCTGGAATCCAAGGAACTGGTTAAATCTATCCGTGCCATGCTTGATGTTGATTGTAAGTTATCTGTTTTGGGGTTTTTTTTTGTTTGTTTGTTTGTTGGTTTTTCTTGTTGTTTTTACTTTTTTTCTGGTAATTTGTTTAACAAAAAATAGAAAACCCATTCTGATAATTTAATTTCATTAAATATATGTATTTGCTTGCCTACAGTAAAACCAGTAGATCATTGATAAAAGTCATAACATACCAATTGTGGCAAAAAATATTTAAGTGCTCAAAACAGCTTCTCATTGATGGTAGCTGGTTAATGCACGCCTTCACCTCAATTTTCACGCAAAGTCTCTGAGACAGAGGAAAGGAAATAGCACAATACACCTGGAAGGGTAATGTCAATACCAAGGAAGGTTTTAATGAAATGTTACAAATGAAATAAAGTTAAAGGCATAGTCAGACCTCATAGACAGGCTTGTAATCCCAGCACTGAGGAAGTGAGGCAGGAAAATAGAGAGTTTGAGACGAGCCTAGAGTGCAGACAAAGTTTGAGGGCTATATAGTGAGACCTTTAAAAAGTAAAGATTGAACGCACAGCCCAAACTTCAACAAAAGACACCCAAAACACAAAAGATGAGAAACAAGACTGCTGAGACATATCTGGGTGTGGTGGTTTATGCCTGTAGTCCCAGCACTTGGGAGGCTGTGGCGGGAGGATTGCTGCTGTTTTCAGGCTAGCCTGGGCTTCATACTGAGTTCTAGGTCAACCTGTGCTAAAGAGTGAGATCTTCCTTCGAAAATTCTCTCAAAATGACTTAATGAAACAGAACAAAAATATCCTGCAGAAACTGGGAGCTTGGTAAAAAACCATGAGGAGAAAAACCCGAGGGTGTGGTCCCTGGGGAACACCTAAGAGATTGGATATCTCCACCTTTCCCTGTCCTCTCTTGCTTCCTCAGGAATTTCAACTTTCTTTCTTTCTTTTCTTTGTTCATTTCTTTTTCTTCCTTCCTTCCTTCCTTCCTTTCTTCCTTCCTTCCTTCCTTCCTTCCTTTCTTTCTTTCTTTCTTTCTTTCTTTCTTTTTTCTTTCTTTCTTTCTTTCTTTCTTCCTCTATCTTTTTTGTTTAGTTTTTCCAAGGAAAGGTTTCTCTCTAGCCCAGGCTGACCTGGCACTCATTCTGTAGTCTCAGGGTAGCCTCAAACTCACAGAGATCCTCCTACCTCAACCTCCCAAGTGCTGGCATTAAAGATGTGTGCCACCATGCCCAGCTTCAACTCCCTTTTAACTAATTATTTCTCAGGCCTGGAGAGATGGCTTAGTAGTTAAGGCATCTGCCTGCAAAGCTAAGAACTTAGGTTTGATTCCCCAGAACCCACATAAGCCAGATGCACAAGTGGGGCATGCATCTGGAGTTCGTTTGCAGTGGCTAGAGGCTCTGGCACACCCATATTCACTCTCTCTCTTTCTCTCTCTTCCTATCTTGTAAATAAATTAAAATAAAGCATTTTAAAATTAATTATTATTTATTACATATCATTTATTTTCCTGCAATGAAAATTACATATAATTTTTCTAACTCATTATTTATAATTATCAATAATAGTATGCCCTACCCGTGCAAAAGGAAAAATCAGAGAAAAGTGCTTTATAACACAACACTCTGAATTTCAATGCTAATGTACAACTACCCTGAGTGGTACAATGATATAATGCTAGTACCATACATCTAGAGTCACTATAAGTGTAACACCACCATATTGGGTTCCACTTTGTCGCATAAGCACATTATCATCAGTAATATTGTTTGCATTCATGAACAACTCTTTGTAAAATTCTGAAGAAAGGAAATACAAGTGTCCACCAGTTTACCTAGTGGTTCACAAGCCAGCAAAAGTTAATGCATGTTAAAACTATGCAAATGTATTTTAGGTTTATCTAAAAACAGAGTCATATTCTAGGCTTAAGCGACTGAAAAGAACATGTTTTAAGCTTGAATATCTAATAGGACATTTGAAAATCCTACAAGACATGGAGCCATTCTCTGTTGCTCAAGATTGTCAGGTAATTTTAATGATGGGGTGTTTAGCATTCCAGGAACCCATCTTCTAAATGCCAAAGTATTCCCCAAACACTATGATCATGATAATGCCTCATAAACTTCCAGAAATGCTGCATGCAGGGTGTGGTGCCACACTTGCTGAGAACATCAAGTGTTGATCTTTCTTTTTTTTTTTGGTTTTTCAAAGTAGGGTGTCGTCATTCTACCCCAGGTTGACCTGGAATTCACTATGTAGTCTCAAGAAATTGTTGTAAAGATTAAATTATATACTTGGTACAAAGCACCTACAACTTATTTCCTAGCATAAAACATGTTTTGAACTGTAGTTAAATTTTAACTCATAATACCTTTTCATTATCTAACCTATTTACCATTGATATGGGATAAGTCACTCCAAAATTTACTAACTTAAAACAGGTTAGTATTTTTGTGTCTTATAGTCTTGCTAGCCAGGTTTGGCTAGGAAGTTCTTGTTAGGGGATTCTAGTGTGGTTACAGTCTGTCTGCTGCAGGCAGTCATCTAACGACCGAGACTCGGCTAACATGCAAACGGAAGCTCGCATGTGCTGTCACTGGAATTCTGATCTAGGTGTAGCCTTGTGGGCATGGTGTCTTCAAGGTAGTTAAGCTTCCATGATGGCTCAGAGCTCGCATGCAGATGTGTAAGTGCACAAGACAAAAACAGCATCACCTTTTATGGTCCAGCCTCAGAAGTCACACAACCTTCTTTCCACATATTCTGTTCAGCACTTCAGACTCCAGGGAAAGGGGCTTAGACTACAGCCTGGGATGGGGTGGTGGCAAAGTCATACTGTAGAACAAATGTTTTCAGAAGCCATCTTTGCTGTTGGTCATCATTTACTTTTCTTTTGCTTTTGAATTTTCATATAAGCATATATTGTATGCTGGGTGTATTCTCCCCATAACTGCCTACCCTTCCTTTTCTCATTCTTCCCTCTAGAAATAATTTGTGTGTTCATCTTTGGAAAATTTATTTTGCATTAAGATATAATAAATATAAATAAGTTGATCATGATGGATCCAATTATTATTATAAATATATATTAATATTTGGCATGTTTCGTTTTTCTTTCTGTTCTCTTAATGTCACTATCTGCTGTTTTTCCTGCTGTAACATCCCAGTAATTGTTCTTATTTCCCACTCTTAATCTTCTCTATACCAGGAACCAGATATATATAAAGTTGGATGAGTGTAGGTGGGTGGAAGGATTGACAGGTAGACAGATGGACAGGTAGGTAGATATGTGGATAATTAGAATATAGATGATAGATGGACAGCTATTTCTCTTTAAATGTCAGAATATTAAGTTATGAATAAAATTCTGGATAGTAAATGGCTTGGCTTGGTAGTTACATTCAAAAACCTTTGGTTAACTTTTGACCAAACAAATAGGTGATGGAGGATCAGAAATGAAACCTCTAATTGTGTCTGCTCATGTTATTCAATGTGTTTTAGGTTTTACATAACACATTTTTTAAAAATCAAATTACATGTCAAAACCCACAAGAATTTATTATGGAAAGAAATTCTGTGTTTTAGAAAGAATGAAAATAATTATTTCTAATATATTCTGTGTAAGCTCAGAATTTCATGTATTAAACATTTTTGAGTTTGGGTGCGAATAATGGAGGGAAACACCTGCATAGACATAACCCAGTGGACATTGCTGTCATTAATTTTAATTACCTTGCTGACATTAACCTCTATATCTGTCAAACATGATTATTCAAAGAAAATATTTGAACTTCAGCAGAATTTCTTTGGAAGAAAAGAGAAAGATGACATGTCCACTTTTATCCAGTGCACGATTACATATGCTTTGGTCTTTAAAATTTGCCCATAGTAGTTTCTATATTTTTTCTTTAAAAGTATAGACAATAATGTGGGCACATTTTGCTAGTATTTTTATACATTTGTAGAATGTACATTTTTAAGTTTAGAAATTCAGAGAAACACATTCAGTTTTCTTTCTCTTAAGCAGCTTTTCTACATACATATTGGGCAACAGAACAGTAGTATGGTGAGACAGATAACTCATCCACAGCCCCCTTAGGCATGGAGAGAATGCACCCATGTCTTTCCCCTTAGCTAATTTACATATTTCAAATTATAATTTGAAATAGTCACATGGGTAACTGCCTCCACTATCTTTAGTATAAATGCACTCTTGGGTACTACACTCTGATTTTTTCTCAGAAATCTAAAGGATATGTAAGATGTCTCAGGTCTTATAGCTTAAAAACAAGCTCAACAGCATGTCTAGAAGCCAGTCCAGAGCCTGTTCCAAATCATCACGTACTCCACTGATATCTGGCAAAACCCCTTAGAAATGTGCAGTTGTACACAGTTCATATTCATTTTCCTGAGTATTCCTTTCTTTTTCTTTTTTTTCTTTTCTTTTTTTTTTTTTTTTTTTTTTGAGAGAGAGAGACTGCTGTGCCAGGGCTTCAGCCACTGCAATCAAACTCCAGACACATCATGCACCACCTAGTGTGCATGTGTGACCTTACACTTGCATTGCCTTGGTGCGTCTGCCTTATGTGGGTCTGGAGAAAGATTGAACCTGGGTCCTTAGGCTTCACAGGCAAGCATCTTAACTGCTAAACCACCTCTCTAGCCCTCTTTTTTTAAATTCTATTTACTTATTTATTTATTTATTTATTTATTTATTTATTTGCAAGTGTGCACATGCACGCTCATGCGTGCGTGCACACAGAGAGAGAGAGAGAGAGAGAGAGAGAGAGCATTGGGATGCCAGGGCTTGTAGCCACTGCAAACGAACTCTAGGTGCTATTCCCCTTTCTGCATCAGGCTTTGCATGGGTACTAGGAATCAAACTTGGATCATTAGGCTTTGCAGGCAAGTCTCTTGACCAGTGAGCCATCTCTCCAGCCATGCACGTTCCCAAGTATTTCTTTTTGTTTGTTTGTTTTTCTTTTTCAAGGTAGGGTTTTGCTCTAGCCCAGGCTGACCTGGAATTCACTATGTAGTCTCAGGGTGACCTTGAACTCACAGTGATCATCCTACCTCTGCCTCCCGAGTGCTGGGATTAAAGGCATGTGACACCACACTTGGCTCTGAGTATTTCTTAACCAATCCTAAGAACCTTTTATGTTGAATCACAGCATTGCAAACATGGAAACCCCATCCTTATCAGAGTACTTGTGAAGTATGCTGGCAACAGTTTGACTCCATGTAAACTCCCTCTGCACAGTCTCCAACGTCCCCTAACAATGCTCCAGTGAGTGTCACTATTGTCCATCTAACTTCACTGGACTAAGAACTAAACTCTTGTATCTGTTTACTCTTATTTGAAAGTGTCATAGAAATGCCAGATTTGGAGGGTTCAATGAAAGAATGTAAAGTACTCAGCAGAGCCCCTGGAGGTGTCAGATGGTCTGTGTTTGCTGCTGTGGATACAGGTGCTACAGGATGCCTACATAAGGATATCAGTGAAGATTTATGTTCTACACCTGGTTTTCAGTTATTTTCTAAACTTTATAAAGCTTCTTTGGATTGGATACTTTGGAAAATGTGGTAGGTGACAACCTCTCTTCACATGGAACAATTAAATTTTTTTAGTGCTTATGACTTAAAATTCAATCACCACTGGAAACTGGTGGAATGTCTGCATCAGCATCTTATTTTCAATGGTGGATTGGCAGTGGGTCTGTTCTGTGGCCTGGTGGCGTCATATCCAGAGAAACAGTATGAAAGCAGTGCAGTCATTTTCAATTAATTTTGAAACCCTGGAGATGCTTCTCTCAATCTCCAAGAATATCTACATGGTCCATGTCATTAATGTCTTTGTGTAATCTTCATATAAAATAACTACTTGTTCAGAACAGTACTCATTGTTTGGCATATAGAGTTACACAATAATTCTGAAACAAAAGCAAAAAGATGCAATTCTACTTTAAAATATCATCTAAAAAATATTGCCAGTTATCCCATAGCGTGTCTTTAATAAAAAAAAAAGAGATCTTATAGAGTTGCTGGTAAGTTGTCAGTGTAGGTACAGAATCTAACTTTCTTCTTTCGAGATTCTTAAGAAATGAAAAATAGAATATCAAAGTAGGCAAAAATATTCAAAGGCTCTTGGAGTTACAGGTGAATCCTAAACCCTCATTGCTGCAGGGCACATAGAAAGAGCAGGACGGCCCCACCTGCCACTCTCTACTGAGCATTAGTCACATTTATGGGAATAACTGGGTAGGGGGACCCCTGACAGGAGTGTACCCTTACTGTGTCTAGTTTGAAAGGATAATGGATACAGGAAATGACAGCTGAGGAGGGCAGGGGAGATAACTTGTTTGAGACAGTGCTTGCCCTAGGGATTGCTGGTCAGTGAATCTAGCCAAATCATTAAGCTCCACATTCAATAAGAGATGCTGTCTAAAAATAAATAAGTTAACTAAATGAACAAAATAAGTAAATAAGTGGAGACTGATTGAGTGAAGTAACCAATGACAGCCTCTGCCCCCACATGTATGTGTATGGCACTCCCATGTGCAAAAATAAAATATGGATGAGGTGGTAATGAGACTGTTTTCTCTTTTTTATCTTGTTGGTCAGCAGCTTAGTTGAACTCCTCAGACTCACCCACATTCTGTGCTAAGCAAAAGGCTTGATCCTTGAGAAGCATGGACATACACTAGATCAGACACACTAAGGCACACAGGAAGCTGTGGAGGTAGAAGGAGCTGCACAGCAGCATCGGAACAAGTCCCATGTGACTTTGCTTATGGCTACCCACCACTGATCCTAGCTCACACCCAACTGCCTTCATAGTGTTTTGTCATCTTACATTCAAAATTTAAAAACAATGCTGGAGAGATGGCCAACAGTTAAGGCACATGCCTTCAAAGCCATAGAATTCAGGTTCAATTCTCCAGGACCCACATAAGCCAGATAGACAAGGTGGCACTTGCATCTGGAGTTTTTTTGCAGCAGCTGGAGGCCCTGGCGCACCCATTCTCTCTCACTCTATCTGCCTATCTCTCATAAATAAATAAAACAGGGGCTGCCTGCTAAGCCTAAGAATCTGGTTCCAATCTCCAGGTCCCAGATACAAAGTGACGCAAGGGCGCAATGCCACACTTGCCCACAAGGGGGTGCATGCATCTGTATTTCATTCACAGCAGCTGAGAGACTGCTGGCGCGCACCCATTCTCTGTCTCCCTCTCTGTCTGTCTCTCTCTGTGTCTCTCTCCAAAAATAAATAAATAAATAAATAAATAAATAAATAAATAAATAAATAAATAAATAAAACCATTTTAAATAAATAAATAAAACAAAAATTATTTTTAATTATCTTTAAAAAAAATTCAGATACACAGCAGCCTGCCCCAGGCCTGAGCTGGGCAATTCTAACAAGTCATTCCAGTGTCAAGGCGCCCACGGAGTCCCTGCATCCTTTCAAAAACCAATTATAACTGGAAGGCTTTGAGAAATATATAACATGTATGGCAGATACATGCACATCTCACTCAAGCTCTTATAAACTAATATATAGACATATATAAGATACATGATTATGGCAATGGTAACAGTATTAAAACAGGAAAATAAACAGTCACGAATTACAATGGAGATCAGGAGCAAGATTATACACTCATGCCAAAACTTTCTCATTCTGTTATACACTTCATCAGACAGTTGACAATTGTGTATTCTTTAGAAGATGAGCAAAACAAGAAAGACATATCACCAGAAATGAGGTTAATATTAATATAGCACATCTAGGTTCTCAAGCTTCAGAGTCACAGGATTGAGAAGAGCAGTTGGAGCTAAAGTTTCTCCACCCACAAGGACCTAAGCAACCAGGAGCAAAGACAGCAAGGGACACAAATCCTCTGTGAAAAACACACTTTCTTCTCTGAAATTACTCATATATTAGGCATTTTCAAAACTCTAATTTAGGAGCCATCTGGGCTTGCCACTAATTAAAGTTGAAAGTAAACATTCTCATACACTACAGGTGGGAATGGGACTTGGCACAATGTTATTGGAACTTAGTTTTGCAGTATATATATCTAGATCTTTTAAAAATCCTTTGGAAAAGTTTCTTGAATGTAAAAATATGTTCTTTTTAATATTTCTTTATGAATAGAGAGGGAGGGAGGGGGAAGAGAATATGGATGCTCAGGACCTCTTGCCACTGCACACAATCTCCATATTTATGCTACTTTGTGCATCTTGCTTTACATGTATACTGGGGAATCAAACCCAGGCCATCAGTCTTTGCAAGCAAGTGCCTCCAGCCACTGAGCTATCTCTTCAACCCTTAAAAATGTTTTTAATGGTCATATATATAACTCAGTAGTCTCAACTATTAGTATTTTTACAAAGCAAACAATGGTATGTGTACATGGATTTTCATTCCAGCATTTCTTATAAAAAATATGGAGATCCAGGGCTGGGGAGATAGCTAAGAGCACTTGACACACAAGCATGAGGACCTAAGAAGTTCTGATTTGCTCCGAGTTTGATGCCCCAGCACCCTTGTAAATAGCTAAGTATGGCCCCACATCCTGTAACCACAATCCTGTGGGGAGCAAGACCAGAGCATTGCTTGGACAAGTGAAAACAGCAGCTCACTGTTCAGTGAGAGCCTCCTTCTAAAGGAAACTCATGGATTAAGTGAGAAGAGAAAGACACCTCCACTCTTATCTGGCATCTCCTCATGCAATGTGCTATTTGCATCTGCACAGACACGCATACCCAACACAAACCCCACACCATACCACATACTACACACACAAAGTATGGAGGTACACCTATTACAAATTGATTGAATAATTGCAATTGCATAATGTTTGTTCAACCAGCTAAAAATGGTCTCATTTTACTCCTATGAAGTACTGACAATCTGATTATCTATATATATGACTGTGCAAGCACCCTGCATCAACTCAGATGTTTCTATCAGAAATTGGCTACATAGTAAATTCCAGGTCAGTCTGCATTAGAGTGAAACTCTACCTCACAAAACAAACAAACAAATAAACAAAATACCAAGAGAAATTGGCAAGACTTAAACATAGGATGTCAGTTTAATGCCTCTTTTTTGTTTTATGAAGATAACACCAACAGCTGAATCAAATATCAGGACATTCAAGGGCTCCCCACATACTTTCAAAGATCAAAAACCAATTCTAAGTGTTTTTTTAAAAAGGAATGTAACACATAGAAGATAAATAAAAGCTACTTAATTCCATAAGAAAAGGTTTCGTGAGAAGTGGAGGAAAGGCAGTGGTTGTAACACTTTTAAATGCTTTCATGAGTCATCTTTTACATCCTTCCCTTCTTTTATTCCTTCCCTTCTTTTAGGTCTAAAATTCATAGTTAATAGGGCATGGTCTCATGCCACTTATACTACATCTCACACTCTCCTCATTATTTTTTCACTTCTCCCAGTAGCATCTTTTATTACTAGCATGAATGTATAAGAGAAAACATGTGTTTCTTTAATTGAAGTCAGCTATCCTGTTTAGAATGGGCATTATGGTATTTGCTTCCCCTCAAAGTAGTCATGCAATTTATACATCCTTCTAGAATTGGCAAGAGTTCCATGCATCAGGGAGTATTTTATTATGCCATGCTGTGTTATTTGAGAGAAAATTTCAGCTGTTTTTGTAGAGCAGTTATTCTCTGTTGACTTCATCTTTCAAAGCCAGATATTTACCCTTGTAAATATTCGTGAAATATAACCATTGGAGAAAATGGTGAACATCTATCCTCTTGTATTATTGCAAATTGAAAGTAAGTCATTGGTGTAAGGCCCCATTAAGAAAATATATCAGGAGATTAACCACCCCTCACACTTCAGCCAAGGCCCAGGTGAAACCACAGAGAAGTTGGTGTGATGAGCAAGAATGCTGCTTCCTGGCGAGCCTGACAGTCAGTGCCAGGGTGAAGGGGACAGATGCAGGGAACGTTCAGCACCTACGAAAGCAGAAACCCAGAAGCTCCTGAGAGCTTTTCACTGAAGTAGTTTTAAAACCCACCTGCCACAGCTTACAGAATTTTGCGGAAGAGGGGGTGGAAAGATTGTAAGAGCCACAGGTTGGGATGGCATACCCAGAGGCATTGTCCCCCTCCCCAATCACTGACTGCTGCTGTCACAACTCTTAACCCACAACCCTACGGGGAATACCAGCAACCCCACTAAGGAAGGCCCTCAGTGGAATGGGGCAAGGAGGAGGGAAATGATGGTACCAACACATGATGTGTCCACACAAAGTATATTCATAACAACAAAGAGATGCATACATAAAGGGGTTTTTTTGTTTGTTTTTTTTGTTGTTGTTGTTGTTGTTTGTTTGTTTTTTTTTGGTAGGATCTCACTCCAGCCCAGGCTGACCTGGAATTAACTATGCAGTCTCAGGGTGACCTTGAACTCATGGTGATCCTCCTACCTCTGCATCCCGAGTGCTGGGATTAAAGGCATGCGCCACCACACCTGGCACATAAAGGGTTTTTTGTTTGTTTTGTTTTGTTTTGTTTTGTTTTGTTTTGTTTGTTTTTCGAGGTAGGGTTTCACTCTAGTCCAGGCTGACCTGGAATTCACTCTGTCTTATCAGGGTGGCCTTGAACTCATGACGATCCTCCTACCTCTGCCTCCTAAGTGCTGGGATTAAAGGCGTGCACCACCACGCCCAAATTAAAGGTTGTTTTTATAGAAAAAATTATGAATAAATTACTATGATAGACAAAGGCAAAAAAAGGAAAATATATCAAATTTAATCATGAGTAATTTAATTCTTTCTTAAGTAAGAAAATTGTTACCTTCAAAAATATATTTTTCCAGGAATAAAAAAGAGCAAGGAGAAACATTCATCATTTTAAAAAAGCAGTCATTTAGTCATTACTACATTCCTTCAAGAACTATTGAGTATCTACATTGGACCAGACCCTGCTCTGGGCACTGCATAAACAAGATAATCTAGGGCCTCAAACCAGCAGCTTAGGTAAATTGCAGTTGAGAGAAAGTGATGAAATATCAATAAGTAAATATCATAATTCTAGGACATAATGAGTGGCATACAAATCATAAAGCTAGCTGATGAGCTAGGCAAGACAGGTCAGTGGAGAGGCTACTAAGATTGACAGACAAACACAGTCCCTTTGGATAGAAGCTCTAGAGCCCAGAGTGCTCTGGGGAAAAATCTATGGGAAGAACTTTTCAGGTCCAATACAAAGTCTCTGAATCAGGAACAAACTGGGCATATTTGAGGGGCAAGAAAAAAAAATGAATCTTGTACCTGCTAGATATGAGCAAACAGGAGAGTACTCTGCAATAAGGGTGGTTATGTGGACCTCCTAGGACTTTAAGCCCCATCCAAGAGTTTGTGTTTTATTTTGAGTCAGAGGTTCCAGTTCCTCCCCTGGCAGGTAGAACTGAAGAGAGAGCCGGACCAGCGGCTCCTCTTGAGGCTGAGCAGGATGATGGGTGTCGGCGGCCCAGACCCCCCTCCTCTAAAAGACCGGAGAGAAAAACACACTGGGCCGGGAGTCTTGTCGAGGCAGGAACTCATTTTATTGTAGTAGGAAGGTGTTTATATAGCTTTGAGAAAGAGGGTGGGTCTCAGGATGGGAAAAAGGTGTAGGGGCCAATAGTATTTCATCATGTCAGCAGTAGCTGGGCGGAGGCAGTTTTGGCTTAGGCTTTGCTGAGTCACTCTTAAGCTGAAGTAATAGGCCAAAGACAGGTCGCCAAACTCTAGTCAGGCCAGGAAGTTCCACTAGGCCTCACACCTGGGCCTCTTAGGGCCCAACATCTCCCCCTTTTGTTTTTGTAAGAACAGTGGAGATCATGGCCCCTGTCTTGGGTTGTCCCCCTCTGGGGATCTTACCCGTCACTGGGTACCATGCCTCTAGCCCATTGAAAATTCACTCCATGACCTGTCTTAGGTTGTCTCAGCCTGTCTGAGATCTTACCCGTCATTGATTCGATGGAGGGCAGGGGAGGGATGCTAGGTGGACAGCCAGTCAGAGGAAGAGCCCGGCTCCTGAGTTGTGAGCCTGTGGTATTTTGACCTGATGAAGTTTAATTGCCTCTAGCTGTTGGTAAATGAATTGTGTAATCTTATTAATTACACAGGGCCCGACAGTGAGGATAAGAAGAAGGAGAAGGACGGGTCCAAGGGGAGGGAGAAGGTAGGGTAAAAAGCCATGTAAGCCCATCCACAGTGGGTTGTCTTGGAGTCCCGTCTCCTCTTCTCCAAATCTTTCTGGAACTTTTCTGGCTTCATTTGGGTCTAGCAGCATCCACACCTCCATTTGTTCCTGGGGAAGAAACAGAGGCACAGTTCTCAGGGGTGGAACACTCTGTGGAGAGTTGATTGTTATTGTCCCCTTGTTGGGGTAAATATTTTAAGTCTTTTGCTGGTACCCAAATGGGTCTTTTTTCCTCTTGAGGAAAGACACATCTAAACCCTCTCCCTGCTGTGAGGAGGGGGTTTGGTCCTCTCCAGGCCCCAGTCAATGGGTCCCTCCATCTGACCCAGATGGAGCTGTAAGTAACAACTGAGGTCCAATGTTTTTGAAAAGAGGACAAGTGTCTATGTTTTTTAGAAAAATTTAAAATATTTAGGGTTAATAATGCCTTTTTTAGTTGGTCTTGTGGGGGTAGGTATTCCCCCTTTTGTTTTTGTAATTGAGACTTGAGAGTTTGATTATATCTTTTTATGATGGCCTGGCCCCGCAAGTTATGCAAGATGCCTGTGGAAAGTGAGATTTTCCAGGTTTGGAAGAAATCTATAAAAGCCCTGCTTATGAAGCAGGGACCATTATTAGAAAATTTGACTTGATCTTGCAATCTAAGGGTGGCAAAGCATTGAAGCATATGGCTAATAGCATGTTTAGTCTTTTCCCCGGAATGTGCCTATGCCCAGCAAGCATGGGAGAAAGTATCAACTGAGAGAAAAATATATTTAAGTTTTCCAAATGGAGAATAGTGTGTAACATCAATCTGTCAAGGGTGATTAGGGCGTAGCCCTCGAGGATTGGCTCCTGTAGTTTCAAGAGGAGGTACCTGGAGGAAAGGTTGACAGGATTTGTAAGTTTGGACAATTTTATTTATGTTTAAGGCCCCTCCAATTTATGTGGGTTAATAAATGGAAGTGTGTAGCTTCTGAGACTGTATTACACTGAGGCAGAGAAGCCAGTTTGTAAATTTTGATGGCCTTTGAGATGTTGAAGCTTACAGATCTAGGGGAAGTTTCATAATGGCAGAAGAAGTTGGCCTGCCTTAGGGCCAAGCAAGAGAGAAAAAAAAAAATCAATTAGCCACACAGCACACGGAACAAAACCTATAGCCAAAAACTCCAGCACACTTCAGGGACTCCTACTGGGCACACTTTGCATATCTTTACAATGGAATCTTAAACCCACCATTAACACCTTAAGATCAGCCCCCAGTGACATTAAGTAGGAAGCAGGCTTGAATCAAGGGTTGGAGTCTAGTCTAATGTGTCTCAATTAGGTTGAGTAACAGGTTAACAACATAAAGACTGTCAGAAAATAAGTTAAATGGCTCCTGAATAGTGTCCAAAGCCAAAACGACAGCGAATAGTTCCTTGAATTGTGCTGACCCTTTGACCTGGGCTGCTTTGCCTATGAGAGAGGGGGGTGGGGTATCAGGGCCTGGATGTTGCCTCCAGCCCTATGTTAATGGGAAGGCGGTGAAGGGTGGGGCAATGGTGTGTGTTAGTGAACTGGCAGCTGCCTGGGTGTGTCTAGGATGGATCAGGCTGAAGTCCTTCAAGGGCAAGGGCAAAGGGGGAGGGTAGTTGTGAGCGCTGGGAGGAACAAGATTTTTTTTTTTTTTTTTTTTTTTGCCACAGGCAGGGTTATCCAGGATGCTGAATTAAAAGTCTCAGCGGGCACCTCTGTCCCGAGTTTGGGATTAAAGGCATGCGCCACCACCTTGGAAGGAACAAGATTTTAAAAGTTAGTTTTAGTTTTTCCTTACAGCTTTTGTTAAGGGCAGAAATGACATCCTTCACAGAGAAGCCTTTTAAGGCTGGCAATTATGGCAAGGAGGATTGAACTAATCCATGGGGCTAAAACAAGAGTTTTGTCCCAAAAGCCATGGAGGTTTTTTTGTTTTACTTTTAAGCCACATTGCAGGAGGAGTATTCATAAAATCAGGGCAACAGCAATACATACGAGTACAACATAAGCACAAAGGCCCAAAAAATAGCTAAACATGCTGCAAATTAAGTTCAGATTTAGATCTGTGATGGCCAGACAAGCCTGTGTCCTTAGGGGATGACTCAATGATACCAAACATAGTACAGATGGGAGCAGATCTCCCCAACAGGTTTGTTCTGTCTTTTGGGACGGAGTCCCCACTCAAATGAGGGGCAAACCGCTTCAAGTCTCCTCCAGGTCTGTCCACATGGTGTGTCCACCAGGAACATATGACCCATTCAGAAACACAGGCGCCACAGATGTGGCTTGCCGGCAACCCAGAAGTGAAAGGAAAGAGAAAGGAAACAAAAAGATGTTGATAAGCAAGCACAAGTTACAGAAGCAAAGGTCAGAACATTAGATATGAAGACTGCCTCATCATTTATGAGGGTACACCCATCCGCAGTCTGATTGGCCCATCAGCGTACTTCCATAGGCAGGAAAGAGAGATCCTCACATGGGGCACCAGTCTGCCGGTTCCTCTTCCCCTGGCAGGTAGAGCAGAAGAAAGAGCCAATCCAGCAGCTTTTCTTGAGGCTGAGCGGGATGATGGTTGTGGCGGCTCAAACCCTCCCCCGCAAAACACCGGAGAGAAAAAACACACTGGGCCAGGAGTCTTGTCGAGATAAGAACTCGTTTTATTATAGTAGGAAGATGTTTATATAGCTTTGAGAAAGAGGGTGGGTCTCAGGATGGGAAAAAGGTGTAAGGGCCAGTAGTATTTCACCATGTCAGCAATAGCTGGGTGGAAGCAGTTTTGGCTTAGGCTTTGCTGAGTCACTCTTAAGCGGAAGTAATAGGCCAAAGACAGGTCGCCAAACTCTAGTCAGGCTTAGGAAGTTCCACTAGGCCTCACACCTGGGCCTCTTAGGGCCCAACAAGAGGAAGCCATTGATATTGTTAAGCAGGAGTGATATGATATGATTGAAATTGTAATTGGACTTCCAGGCAGTTGTTGACCCTGCATTGTAAGGCTTATAAGAATGGAGGAAACCGGAAGAGTAGTTGGATGCTACAGTGGAGGAGGTGGGGATGGAAGTCATTTTTTTGCCTTAGGTTTGGAGTAGCAATGAACAGTACTTAGAAGATACTAGCAATGTGCCAATTGGTTTTGAAACACTTAAAGTTCAATATAGATGCTCTAACTTGGTATTGATGCATGTGTTTTGCTAAAGAATAGCCGAAAATCCAGTAGCACGGAAAACTTTGTTCTCATCTTGGATCTTGAACTACCCTCCATTTCCCATTGCTCCCCATGTGCATTAATCAACCAAAATGTATGTGCTTTTTCATTAAACGAATTTCTGAGAAATTGAAGGGCTAAAATTACTCAAAACTACTAGATCTATAGCAGCAATTTACTACTGTGCTGGACACTGGAACAAAACATAGAGTTTTTAAGTCATAAAAATCATGAAACCTCCATGTTTCTGGTATTGGGTACATGCAAACAAATATTTACTGTGAGTTGATCCCAAAGTTACCACATATTATGTCTTTTCATAGAGATTATTTTCAGGATCCGCTCTCAGAGATATATTCTAATCATGTGTACTATCAGGAGCCTTGAGTTATAAAGGCATGGTGAGACTTCATTTCTCTCACAAGGCAGGAATACAGTTCTTAAGGGGATTTCAGGATGTGCAATATTTAGCATTTAAGCAAGTTAAAAAAAAAACAAAAACCATAAACCTTAGTATGAATGTGGTTTCAAACACAGGTAGAATAAATCAGAGGCTGCTGCTAAGATTACAGAAGACATTAGTGGTTCCTTTTTGGAGAAAGAATATTCATTCTGCTCAAAGATGAAATGCCAACTCTTTTTATAATGCAACCAATTGTGATCATAGAGTGCCTAAAGTACAGCTCACGTTTCAGTCTTGTAACTGGAAAGGGCAATTGTCAATGGCACCAGAAAGACATGACCCTGTGTCCATTCAAACAGAGAGCACTGTTCTGAGTAATAGAATAGGTGTTCTTCAGAACTCACATGAGGACACAATATGAACAATTCATCTCAGGAAGGAGGCAGCTGTATTGAAATGTGTGCAGTAACATGTTTCGTAATAATTTAACATAAAATAGTTCAATTTAAATCCAGAAATTCAGTTCTTGTCTTCAATAACAGAATATTAATATATTACTATAACATAAACTATCCTTAAAAGTAATAGAGCCATATGGAAGTTTTGAAAAATGTACATCAACTTTACTTTTTTTTTTTTTTTGAGGTAGGGTCTCACTCTAGCTCAGGCTGACCTGGAACTCACTGTGTAGTCTCAGGGTGGCCTTACACAGTGACCTCCTACCTCTGTCTCCCGAGTGTGCTGGGATTAAAGGTGTGTACCACCATGCCTAGCTTCAACTTTACATTTTAAAAGCACCATTTAACTTTAATATAGCCTCTCAGCAGCCTTCAGAAATAGAAAATATTTCTAATTTAAAAGGTATGCAAAGCACAAAGACTCTTTTCTTCAGTCACAAACTTAGCAAAGGACAATGTTCTTAGTCAAGGGGGCCTGATCAATCCTGTGAGGATAACTAAAAATAGTCATGACATTATGTCACAATCAAATCGGCATTTCATCTCTTTAGAAGTGTATAAAACTTAGGACACGTTTTAAATGGTGACACCCATGAGTTGGAAACCATTATGACCTGTCTGAGTACTTGCTCGTTTCTTGTCTCCAAAGAGAAGATGCGGTCCTCCTATACGGTCTCAAGGATGATGTGGCTTTGCATGAAAGTGTGCCTCAAAATGGAAAGCACCCTGTAGGATTATGTTTGAGAGAGGTTTTGTTAAAAATTAGAATCACTGGGCTTAGCCGTTAAGGCACCTGCCTGTTAAGCCTAAGAACCCGGTTCCAATCCCCAGGACCTATGTTTAGCCTGTTGCAAAGTGACGCAAGGGTGCAATGCCGCATTTGCCCACAAGGGGGCACACACATATGGATATCGTTCACAGCAGCTGGGAGACTTTTGGCGCACCCATTCTCTATCTGTCTCCCTCTCCCTCCCTCTCTGTCTGTCTCTCTCTGTGTCTCTCTCCCCCCCCAAAAAAACAAAAAAATTAGAATCACTGGACGAAATAGACCTCATCTAATTTTCATGACTTCCAAATAGTCAGAATAAAGGAGTAGATTTCACTGGCTCAGAAAACTCCATTAGTTTCCCAGAAGGTATATGATATCTAACTAATTGATAACACTGGATTTGTAGATTTTGAAGTAGAATTTGAAGATTGTTTTGTTTCATTTATTTTATTCTTCTTAGAAATTTTTGTCATTTTTTATAGAGTAAGCATTTTATTATTTCTAGATGTTAAAGCATCTCAGATGAGAAAACTTCCAGAAGGGAAAAAATGTTCTCTTTGGAACCATTTACCTAATACATAAAGAGGGACTAAGTAAGTGTGCTCATGTAAAGATCATAAAATTAAGGAAAGAAAATCAAGAAATAATTATATAATATTATTTCTCAAAATTTGTGACATTATGAATTTTTCAGGGAGTGTTATTATTAAGTGTCATTATTCTTTGGATCTACACAGTGCTATTGGTATTTCTTGTTTCTTTATGTCCTCATAATTTTAATGACAGGGCTTGAGAGATGGCTTAGCAGTTAAGGTGAATGCCTGCTAAGCCTAAGAATGCCTGTTGATTCTCTAGGTCCCACATTTAGCCAGATGCAGTGATGCAAGGGCACAATGTTGCACTTTGCCACAAGGGGGCGCATGCATCTGGAGTTCATTCACAGCGGCTGAGAGGCTGCTGGCGCACCTATTTCTATCTGTCTCTCTCTCTCTCTCTCTCTGACTGTCTCCAAAAAAATAAAAATAAAAAAGTTAATGTCAGATGAAGTCAAAGTAGAAGAAGCATAGCACTGAGGAAGAGAAAGCCTGCTCATGATACAAGAATTTTACAAACCAAATTAAATTACTCAGCCTCATTTTTGTTCCCTTTATAAAATAATAAAAGTACATATTTATCTTTCAGAGCATTACAGGATTAAATGAAGTAACATTGATGAAATCCTTACTACTGACAAAAATTTCTTGTTGGTACCCTAAAAGACCTTTTGAAAAAGATTCGTTATTTTTTTTATTTATTTTTTTTATTTTTGAGAAGCAAGAGAGTATAATAAAAGGACATGTTACAGGATTCAAATTCTAATTTCTACCACATAATAGATTTGTGCTTTGAGGGTTCTGTAAGCTCCTCAAGTCTTATTTCTTCATCTATGAAAGAGAAAGCAGTAAATTATATGCTTGTTGTGAGGATTAAAGATAATTTGTATGAAGTGGCTAGCTAATTAAAAAGAAAGTATTTCACATCTGGTCAACACTTGGTATATAGCATCATAATTTCCAAGACTCATTGTCATCTAAACGGATTATTTTGTCTTAAAGCCTTAAACTATTCTCTTCCTCTCACCTCATTTGATTTTCTTTTTCTAATGAGACCCAGAGACCTTGAAAGCTAGTGAAAGATTTTTGCTAAAATATATGTATATAGTCTGTCATGATTAAATTACTCTTCTGAGGAGATATGAGCAACTGTATACTAAAACCACTGGAAGCAATTGAAAAAAAAAATTTTACTCTCTAGCATATGGGTAAAATTGAGGTAGGAAACACACATCCTTCTCAAATTTACTCACTAGCTATAAAAGTTGAAATAATCAAGATATTTATGTCTACCATGGGGCAGCCTCCAGAATCCCCAGAGATATCCCAGACGGTCCATGCAGTCGTGGAGAGCAATTTGACTGTGTCTCTAAGAATTTTAATGTACATTTTCTTCGTTTCACTGCCAATACCTACCGAAATACCCATGCACGTGCATAAGTTGAAATGCATGGAATTATCCACATGTACATATGAATAGGTATTAAATAACCAAGTCTTTCCACAAGCACCTGCTGATGATGTATGAGAAACAAAGAACAAAGATGTTGAGGATGAAAGAGGTCAAACTTGGAAAAACAGAAGCACTTCTCTCGTGTATGTGTGAGCCTCACACCATTTGCTGGAACATCCTGGCCAGACTGTGTTCACGGAAGGTCACACCATATATGTGTGAACCTCACACCATTTGCTGGAACATCCTGGTTAACTATGTTCATGGACAGTCACACCATTTTTGTCAGAGTAACAGACTCAGGTAAGAAAGAACCCAGGTGACATTTCCTGAATGGAAAGTCATGAATACAAGTAAGATGATGTACCAAAACAAGCATCAGAGGGCGGGGGCAGGGAGGATAAAGTCAGGAAACCAGAATCAGATGGTAAGAGTGGAATGCAAGCAGAAATAATATGAAAGCGCTTTCTCAGAATAGATCATTACCTACCTTATGCCAAGTAGTCACAGTACCAAAGCTCTTTAATATCTTACCTGCTTCCAGACTTGCTCTTCCTTCAGAGAAACCTGAGGAGGACATGAGAATTAATTATGTACACACCCAGGCAGATATCAGACTCTACAGAGACAGGATTCTTTTTCTTGTGTTTTGCTTTACATTTGGATAAAATAAGTTCATTCTCATGTCTAGAGAACAGAAAATATACATGGGTAAGAAATCCTAAGCATCTGCAGACTTCTGTTATGACCTCAGAGGGAAGGAAAAGACAGAAGTACACAAATTAAGGGCAGCTTCACAAAGCTCTTTGATAAGATTACAGGTTTAAATAAATGAGAAAATAGTGGTCAAAGAAATAACTCAGGATAAGATTTAAGAATAGTGGGGAGAAAGTTAACTCCAGGATTAACATAATAGACTGTTGAACAAAATTAAAGATGAGTAAGGTGGGGATATAGAGATGGCTTAGCAGTTAATGGTGCCTGCTTGAAAGTCCGACATTCTGGAATCAATTCCCCAGTATCAGGTGGAGACAGATGCACCAAGTGGCACATGCATCTGGAGTTTGTTTGCAGGGACAAGAGGCCCTGGTGCACCCATTCTCTCTATTCTTACAAATTAATAATTTTTTTTAAAAGGATGAGAGCTGGAGAGATGGTTTAGTGGTTAAGACCCTTGCCTGTGAAGCCTAAGGACCCAGGTTTGATTCCCCAGTACCCATGTAAACCAGATACACAAGGTGGCACATGTATCTGGAGATTGTTTGCAGTGGCTAGAGGCCCTGATGCTCCCATTCTCTCTCTTGCTTTTCTCTCTCTTCCTTCTCTTGCTCTCTCTCTCTCTCTCAAATAAATAAATAAAAATAAAATATTTTTTAAAAGACGAGTAAGGTATATTCGAAGTCACGATGAAGACATTTTATCTTTAACAGAGGGAGAAAAATCAGTACTGTTTTAGGCGCTCCTGAGTACTTCCTGTGACCCTTGCTTCCTGTGCTCTTGGCCTTGTGTGATCCCTTTCCCTGGGGGATGTTAAGGACATGTGATCTACTTGTAACTGATCCATAGGCCACAAAGGTGCCAGGATGTACCTGACTACATTATACAGTGTTTTAGCACTGGTTTTGCTGGAGTCTTCCTCCTGTCTGGTTTCAAAGACATGAACTACCATGTTAGGGGACCTTCATGACAAGGAAGTGAGGACAGTCTGGCTGAAACCTTCAATCTTCCCCACGTTAGTCCACAGATAAGAACCCAGCCATACTCTACATGCATCTGAAACCTTGTGAGACCCTACAAAGAAGACTTACCTAATCCATGCCCGGACCCTTCACCCACAGGAAGTGGGAGATAATAGGTGGTATTATTTTAAGCTGCTGTAATACATAACACTTAATTATACAATAGAAAATTAATATCATAAACCATTCTCATTTGCTTTTCTTGCCTCAGTGGGAAAATGACCTTTGCAACAGCAAATAGAGTGTTTCCCTAGAATTCAAATGTCTGTTTGAATAAGAGACATGAATTATATTTTTTAAAACTTTTGAGTCCATCCTCAGACTCCTTGTGAGTTGCAAACACCCTTTTGACTTTTCTCTCAGCAAAGGATGTATGAGAGAATTAGAAGGACACTCATCTCCAGGCTTAATTAAGACACCAGCCTCCAGAAGCAGACAGCTGCTGTTATATTGGAAATGCTGTCAGGAAGCTTCCCGAGAGAAAGAGCTTTCCCGCCTCACCATGTGATGTTGTCTCAGTTCAGCCTCCCCAGTACCTGTCAGGGCACTTGACACGTAGTTGACGCTCAGTGATTGATGAATGAACTCATTTAGTTACCTCACCCATAACTTGAATAAGAAAGAAGGAAAGACAACTTCCATCCAATGGCATATTTCTTTCTTAGACTTTTGGGAAGGAAAAGTTTATTTGTATACAAAAGATAAATCATTGAATCAACTATGAAAATAAAGAGTGACTTGCTTTTTGCAAATAAAGGGAATTTTAAAACCATAATATGAGTTCTGCTTATTTCACACTTCTCTCTATTTCTTCCCAGTCTACCAAATTGTATTTAATTTTGTGTGAAATACTGTTTTAGTTAGTAAAACCCAAAGAAAAGCTGATGGACTCATGATGGACTCCAAATGTTGCTGGCATAATGCTCTCATTTGTTCTATCCACTCTGTGCCTTCACATCACGTGAACATGCAAACCTTTTGTAATCTGACAATAATTGAAATGCCTTTATCTTTTATTAATTTTAGTTTTCAGCATGCTTCTTTGTTGACCCCTTATGGAAACAAAAGTTTCTCACTGTTCATTCCTGTGTGCTTCACTGAATGCCTGATGCTTACCGATGATACCTTGTGCTAGCACCTTGCGACTCTCCACAAATACCACCTTTATTCTTCCCTAATTGCCTTCTTGGTCATTACTGATAACAAAAATATAGCCCAAAATTTAGCTACATTCACACAACCTGTAAGTAGATACTTGGCAAAAATAATGTACCCATTGCTTTAACTGTCACTCTCAGAATCATTGTATTGTTTTGGCCTAAATGGACTGGCATGAATGTTAATGAATTAGTAAATAACAATTCTGTTGCTTCAAAACTTCATTGTTGAAAAGTAACTAACAATTGTTTGTTGCCTATGTGTATTACCTAAGAATATTGTTAATTTTTGAATTTCAAAATTTTAAACATAAGGCCCTCACTTTTCCTGAATATTGAGGACTATAGTATTCATGTTATTTGAATATTCTGATTATTTGTCCTCAGCATATATTCCACATTATGCATTTGAAATTTTCAAACATATACAACACTTGTTAATATCTACCAATATTCATGATTGTTGAGGACTTGTTATAGACTAGGCACTGTGGCTGTCATGATAACAGACAAGGATGAATGCCCTGCCCTCAGAGAGCTAGCTTCGTCCAGAGAGAATCAAAATGTGTGTGACTATGATACAAATTCAATGAAGAGTGTTAGGTGCTTGTAGATTTTAAAGGAGAATGAGTCCATTAGTTTCCTGCGGATGCTATAACAAATTACCACGAACTTGGTGCCGTCAAAAACTGCAAATGTATTTCCTTACAACTCTGGAAGTCAGAAGTCCAACATGGTCTCATGGCATAAAATCCCAGCAGTGCCACCAAAGCCGCATGCTCTTCTGAAGGCTCTTCTCTTGCTTCTTTGAGCTGTCCACATTTTATCGCCAAGGCTTTTCCATCCTGAAAGCCAGCAATGACCAGTCTAGATTTTGTCCTATTACTGCATTCCAATGTGGTATCTACTGAGTCCAGTGTCTGCTTCTACAGTCCTTGGTCATTACATTAACACAAAAGACAGTCTATTTTAAAGTCAGCTGACTAGCAGCCACTTCTTACATTGAACTAGTTTCATGGATTATGATGAGGTCATCTTTGGGAGTCATTTTTCTACCTGTTACAAGGGGGCAGGAGACAGGTTCATGGGTAGGTCATGCACCTTTAAAAGATAGATAGAATATGGGCTTGCAAAAGTTAAGAGAGTATAGGGATTGTATTCCAAATGAAAAGAGTGACAAGGCTAACATCTGAGATGGTGTATAAATAAGAAATTAGGAAATTTAGTTTGCACACACAGCTAGGATCAGCAAGCAGTTTTTCTTTAAAGACTCAGATAAGTAAGTACTTTAAGATTTGTGTGCATCTTGTCTCTGAGACAGCTTTTCAACTCTGTCACTGCACCCTGAAAACAGCCAAGGATAACAAGTAGAAATGAGTGTTACTGTGTTACAACAGAATTCTATTTATAAGAATAGATGATAGGCCAGATTGGCCTCTAGGCTATCATTTTTCAAGCTCTTGCTTAAAGGTTGAATAATATAAAAAGAAGTAATGGAAAATAAATCAGGAGTTAGTCATGGACTATCTTACATGCCTAACAAAGTGTTCTAGAGATGTTGTTTGTTTTAGTAGACAGTAAGGAGGGATGGATGCCTTTGAGCAAGGAACAGACGTGATCATAGCTGTGCTTCAGGAAGTTTTGTCTGTGCAACACTAGGATGAAGAGGAGGCAGCCATGCAAACAGCTTCAGCTCTGTTATGGATGGGCCTTTAACCAACATCTAGAGGAAATAAAATGGCATGGCAGCCTTCTTGTGGTTCTTTCAGCTGCCAGACTTGCCTACTAGTGGGATATATATGTATATATGTGCATGTGTATGTATGTGTGTATATATATGAAATCTCCATGCCATTCTCTCCCAGATAAAAATCCCAGTCACTTCCCATGATATGTAGTATAAGACACAAATTCCACAGAATTGCTTAACTAAGCTCTCTTCATTTTTTGTCCCTAACTAACCTTTATCTACTACCCTTCCTCTGCTACCTAGATCCCAACCATATTAAACTTTAAGTAGTTCTTCAGACATGCCAGTCCTATTCCTAGCCCAGGCCCATTACATTAGCTATTCCTCCTACTCCAAATGGAATTCCCTTACATCTTCACAAAGCTTACTCTTACTTTTCGTTCAGGTCTCTGCTCTCATGTCACCTTTTGAAAAAGAGATGTTTCCTGATCAGCCTCATCAATCATTCTTGAAGTTCTGTTCTCATTTGCTTTCCTAATAGGACTTCCTTTTCTTCCCATTAGAATTAATGTGTCTTATTAGCTCACAGCCCCAGAATGTACTATTGCAGTCATTCAATGAGGATTTATGAATAACTAAATGGGTAATTTCAGAGATGTGGGTTAGGCAAGAGCAAATAACAGTGGACAAGAGAAATAAGCAGGAGGAATATAAGCAACACTGGATTTTTGAGCTGAATTCCCAGAGATTGGATGTTATTAAAACTCAAGGATGTTAGCAGGAAAGACAGATGTAGGAGAGAAGAAAGACAAGCCCATATAAGACACACTGAGCAGTTGATAGATATCTAGGAAGACGTCAGGAGAGAGGCCAGGATTGGAAGGTGTTAGGTAAGGGGCATATTCATGTCATTTTAATAGTTGAAGCCTTAATACTTGCAAAGAAAGGATTTAACAAAAGTCTTTTGAGGCAGCTTAGAGAAGAAATAAGGTCCAGATAGGGAGTGGTTGCGCTGATAGGATTAAATGAAGAGCAGATTATTGGGGAGGGGGAGGTTCTAGATAGGAGACAATTTCAAAGGAATGATCTTGAGTGTTGAATACAATTAACAAGAGGGTATGTAAGACAATGTTGTTGTGATTTCACCCCAGCACTTTTTGGAATATCAGCCCAATGTCCTATGATTTATGAAGTAGCTCAGTAACTCCTAGGAACTCTTTCATAAATACGAGCTATGTAACTATAGTTTAACAGGTATAAAGTTAAGAAAAAAAGATGTAGAATATTATATCCTGAAAATTCTCTGAGAGTAGATTTTTAAATACTCCCATCTCACATACACAAATATTGTATGAACAGTGATGGATACATTAATTTCACCATATATGTATATATCAAAAGAACATGCTTAAACAAATACAATAAAAAAGAAAATAAAAACTTTTAGAAAATCCAGCTGAATGTATTTGGATCCTCTATCATGTGTTAAAAGTTACTTTATTTATTTAAGAGAGAGAGGGAAAGAGACAGAGAGAGAGAGATTATGGGAATGCTAGGACCTCCTGCTGAACAAACTCTAGATGCTTGCACCACTTTGTGAAGCTGGCCTTACATGGGTACTGGGGAATTGAACCCAAGCCATCAGGCTTTGCAAGCAAGTGCCTTTAACCACTGAGCAATCTCTCCAGCCCCTACTTAAATTAACTTTTTTGGCACATATGTATGTGTGTGCACAGGTGTTTGTGCACATATGTGAATGTGGAGGACAGAGGTTGACTTCAGGTGTCCTTCTCAATAATTCTCCAGCTTACTTTTTTATATTTTTATTTACGTGAGAGAGGGAGAGAGAGCACCAGGTCTCCTGCCACTGAAGACAAACTTGAGATGTTTGCACCACCTTGCCTCTCTGCCTTTACATGGGTATTGGGGAATTTACCCTGGGTAGTCAGGTTTTATAAGCACATGCCCTTTTTTTGTTTGTTTTGGATGTTCGAGGTAGGATCTCACTCTAATCCAGGCTGAACTGAGATTCACTATGTAGTCTCAGGGTGGCCTCGAATTCATGGTGATCCTCCTACCTCTACCTCCCTAGTGCCGGGATTAAAAGCGTATGTCACTTTACAAGGCAAGAAGCAAGTGTCTTTAACCACTGAGCCATCTCTCCAGCCCTCCAGCTTACCTTTTGGAGACAGAGTCTCTCACTGAATCTAGAGCACACTGATTGAGCTAGTAAGCCCTGGCTTCAATTACCTGGCCTCAACTCCCCAGTACTAGACATACAAGCAAGTACCAGCTTGCCTGGTATTTGACATGGCTGCTAGGTATCCCAGCTCAGATAGATCCTCACGATTGTGTGGCAAGCACTTCACCGTGCTTGCTTAGGTCCAGAATCCTGTGACTTTCTAGTGAGATGTGCTCTGAGAGCTGCTGTCAACAAGTTGCCATTTCACTGTCTGCATAATTTTTTTTTTTTTCTAAATTGAAGAGTAATAAGAAGGAAAAATGTTAGGGAGGCCAGCAGTGTTTTTATTTTATTTTCTGCTAACGTAAAAATGGTGTTAAACTTTAATCTTGTTAGCTAAAGAGTATTGAAACAAATGAGTCAGCATGAAAACATGCATGCAGTCCACCACCGAGAGCCAGTCATTGTTTGCATTCTGGCCTAATGATCGTCAGTTCTTTTCTTCTACTTTAAAAAATTATTGGGCAGGAGGTATGGCTTAGTGGTTAAGGTGCTTGCCTGGAAAACCAAAGGACCCACGTTCAATCCCCCAGGACTTATGTAGGCTAGATGCACAAGGTGGCACATGTGTGTCGAGTTCATTTGCAGCAGCTGGAGACCCTGGTGTGCCCATTCTTTCTCCTTTCTCTGTCTCTCCTCTTTCTCTTAAATAAATAAAAATTTTAAAGATTGTGTGTGTGTGTGTGTGTGTGTCCGCGCGCGCACACACACACACACACACACACACACCAAGTTATCTTTCTGGTGCTAATGAACGCCTGTCCACTTTATGTAAGTGGCTGGGGAATTAAACCTGGACTAGCAGACTTGGTAAGCAAGAACCTTTAAATATGAGCCATCTCCCCAGCCCCTTTCTTTGCTTTAAAAACACAAGTTTAGGGATAAAGAGATGGCTTAGAATTTAAAGTTGCTTGCTTGCAAAGCCTGCTAACTCAGTTTTAGTTCCCCTGTACCCACATAAAGCCAGATGCACACTGTGTCAAGTATGTCTGGAGTTCATGTGCAGCAGCAAGAGGCCCTAGTGCGCCCATATTCTCTCTCTTTCTCTCCTTCTCTTTCTCTCCCTCTCTCTCTCTCCCTGTTTTTCTCCCTTTCTCTTTCAAAATAATCAATAAAAATATTTTAAAATAAGTACTACATTTAAAAAGAACATACTTTTATGGGGTCTGTGGTTTTTGTATGTTGAAAGAAGCATAGTGCCTGGCAGCATGGCCTTAAGCCCCAAATGGCAAAATCCTGCCCCTGTCCCTTAAGGGCAACATGATCTTAGATAATAGTTTGTTAATTTGTGCCTCAGTTTTCTAACCTATAAAACAGGGGAACTACTATAAGTTTATTTTCCTTATATCAAGTATGTAAGATGGGGTCAATTTCATCCTGTTCCCACCGCTCCAAATTTCACTTGTTCTTTTTCTCCTTAACGATCCATTCATGTAAAAGGTTTCCTGCCTTCTTAATTATTATTATCATTATTATTATTATTATTATTATTATCATTATTATTATTTTTTTTTTTTTTTGGTTTTTCGAGGTAGGGTCTCACTCTGGCCCAGGCTGACCTGGAATTAACTATGTAGTCTCAGGGTGGCCTTGAACTCACAGCGATCCTCCTACCTCTGCTTCCCGAGTGCTGGGATTAAAGGTGTGTGCCACCACGCCCGGCTTTCCTTGATTATTTTTATCTGTTGTTTTCTTGTTCGTCTATAGTTTTGTCATTCCTCTTGATTTATTTTAAATTAAATGTTTGAATGATTATAAACAAATCCCTTCTACAAGAACCTGATCTACTATAAGAAAGTGAGACCCCAGTTGAGGGTTGTACTCATATGCTGGGGCATCATATTAAAGTCAGGTATGGCCTGAATCTGTTCTCAGAGAATAAAGGCTAATAAACTAATTAAGGCATTTTATTGTCTGTATCAGAGTTATTATCCTAAAACATCATTAACCATACAATGCTAATCAAGTGACTGGATGGGCCGTTAACAGTAATATGTCCCTCAGGGCACTACACTGCCACTGCAGACACTTGTTTGAGACAGGCTAAATGTGAATAATTTTGGAGTTTAAAGATTCCAAGGAAGAAAATTTCTTCATTTGTTTACTTCTGGAAAGCTGTAACATTGATCTTAAGGACAGTGTCTTTAAGTAAAGAGGACATTAAGAAAAATGGTCTTGTTGGCCTTTTGGTTAAAATAATTGGTCAAGTAGCATTAAGGAAAAACATAGCCATAAAAGATGGAATCTCTCTCTCTCTCTCTTTCTCTCTCGGCTTCATGACTGAAAACAAAAAGAAGCCCTGAGTTCTGCCCATAAAATACAATGGGCCCTTTGGGTAGGACAGCAATACTGCTCGTAGTACTGCCCAAAGCCAACCTTCCAACATTGATTTGAAATGGTTTTGGCGCTGTGTTCATTACTTTCCTGATTTGGAACTTTATAACTCAGGAAAGTAATAATAATATTAATAATAATAATAAACAAAAAGTATCTATACAGGCTTTTGATAAACTTACTGATGCTTTATGGAAAATAGCCCACCCTACTCTGGTACTGTAGTGTAATCTGTTATCTGAAGGTGGACCTGTCTATATTGTTAAGGACCTAACAAAGTTCCATGGAGTATATTTATAAACTGTGGAGCATTTTATAAAAAAAAAATTAATGTTTTATTGCCTGGGTAGATGGATGGTGAATTGGCATTAACTTAAGGAAATTGACTATGCAGGTTTTTCCAAGTATCTTACAATAAATCAACCTCCAAAGACTTCATTAGGAAACACATTGCCTCTTAAAAAAATATAAATGCAGTACACTGAACATCATTCTTAAACCATTTAGCCTTTTTGTTATCCAAAGATAAGAAACATACATCCATATGAAGCATGCCTTGCTACTGATTTGAGGAACAAAACTTTAGCTCTTCCTTCTCTCATCTCATTTAGAGTTCTTTGCATGTTCTCATTTGTTCAGAGTTGGCCAAATTACATTTGTGTGGTGTCCTCCCCTCCTCATCTTCTTGATGTTCTCTTTTAAAATAACTGCCTGTATGGTGCTTCCCAAATTAGAAATGCAGAGTTTGTTCATGCATCTTTTGAATTTTGAACTGTACCTTCATTGCTACCCACTGGAGTAGAGATCATTGTTTTTGGCTTTTACAAAATGCAATGACAAAATTACTTCAAAATGATCTGTTCCCTAATATCACTTGAATCTCCAGGACAGTGGCAATTTAAAACAGTAATTCCCAGGAAGAGTTCTGTCAGTAGTGAACCTGAAGTAAAGAGTTTAAGACAGTTTTCAAGGAAAGGAGACCTGAGTCAGGAACATTTGTTAAGATGTCGCCATGTCAGCTCCAGCCCTTGGATTAGTTTTTAAATTTACAATCAAGATTCAAGTCTGAACTAAATTTGACTAATCAGACATGATTCATGTGCTAGATTTAGCCATAGTAGGGAATGACTAAAAAGTCTTACTTTTCCTTCAATTTTTTCTGAACTGTTAAGGAAGGTTTTAGTTTAGACTAGGTCTCCTATGTTAGTCTCAATAACCCAATATAGATGTAAGAACAAACTCCAAGAAATAATTCTGTGTTTTATTATTTTTTGAAATTTTGTTCATTTGCAAGCAGAGAGAGAAAGGAAGAGAGAATGAGTGCACCAGGGCCCAGTCCCACTGCAAACAAACTCCAGACACATGCACCACTTTGTCATCTGGCTCTAAGTGGATACTGGGACCCAAGCCCAGACCTTCAGGCTTTGAAAGCAAGTGTCTTTAACCACTGAGCCATCTCTCCATCCTGTTTTGTTATTTATGTTTCTACTAAGACACCTTAACAACTTATGTCCCAGCTCCAAAAAGCCTAATGAAGTATACACATTTATAAGCATATTTCTTAAAATTTCAAATGAAATATTACTATTTTCCAACGGCCTGACAAGGGTGCCTTTAAAACCTTGCTGCAGAGCATGCTTGCATTTGGGAATACAGCTTAAATATTTCATTGCCAAGGTCCTTTGTTGGAATTTGTGTTCGTTCTAAGTCCCTTAGTACTTGAATCATAGCACACATATATGTGTTTGCTGTGACATCACATACAGAAAACCATGAAAGCAAGCAAATCTGTTGAAAAATGAACATGCGATTTATCATTGCTACCAAAAAAATGATAGTTAAAACAGTTCTGAGCTTTCTAGTGATAAGATTTCACAGAAGCCCAACTATTATTATCTAGCTACTATTTCTAGATTATCTAGCGGCTACCTGCAGCAGTCACTCACTTTACACTTCCTTGTATATGTTGGAAGCATTCTAAGATTGTGACAAGGTCCAAACACATAATTACAATTATAACTAGTTGTCATGTAAGCCAACCAAATGTAATTAAAAGCCAAGTAAATATTAATTTTTGTTTAAATATGATTTTCTCATCTGAGTGATATGCAAAAGAAGTTTTTTTTTTTTTGGAGAAGGGGGTGCCTCTGAGCTCTTCTGTTTCAGCACTGTTCTGTTATGTGACCTAAAATTCAAATCTCTATAATGTTTCCAGTAGAAGA
This sequence comes from Orientallactaga sibirica, assembly GCA_036365145.1. Taxonomy (NCBI): domain Eukaryota; kingdom Metazoa; phylum Chordata; class Mammalia; order Rodentia; family Dipodidae; genus Orientallactaga; species Orientallactaga sibirica. The sequence continues at coordinate 39,037,743 of JAEOAD010000013.1, forward strand.
CCAATGCAGTCTCTCTCTCTGCACACCTCTCAATAATAAGAAAAGGATGACTCAGCTATTCCAGGTTCTTAAACAATCCATTTGTTAATGAAAATAAGTGCATGACACAGTTGTAATACAGGTTAGTTAATAAACAAACTATAAAAATATTTCTAAGGGAATTTGTTCATTAGGTAAATAGTTAAAGAGCCAGTCTTGCTTTCTTAAAATAATAGAAATAGGGCCAGGCATAGCGGCACATATCCTTAATCCCAGCACTCAGGAGGCAGAGGTAAGAGGATCACTGTGAATTCAAGGCCACCCTGAGACTACAGAGTGAATTCCAGGTCAGCCTGGACTACAGTGAAACCCTACCTTGATAAAACAAAAATAATACAATAAAAATAGGGCTGGTGAGATGGCTTAGCAGTTAAGGCACTTGCTTGTGAAGCCTTAAGGACCCATGTTCAACTCTTCAGTTCCCACATAAGCTAGACACAAAAGATGATTCAAGCATGCAAGGTTGCACATGTGCACAAGGTGGCACATGTGTCTGAAATTCAATTGCAGTGGCTAAAGGCCCTGATGTTTCCATTTCCTCTCTCTCATAAAAAAAATAGAAATACATATTTGTTTACATGCAAAGATATTTAAAGATAGAAAACTGCTACTTACTCAAATATTTCTGAAGTCCTAGGAGATAGGAGGCATTTTGTCAAGTTTGTCATATATGAGGATGGATGGAACACACAATCATCCCTCCCCTCATAGAGCTCATGAATGATATGGAGGAAGCAGACAGTTACCAGAAAAACCAATTACAATGTCATTTTTGAAATAAAGAAAACACTGAGGCCTTAGTGCATATGCCACTACAGTAGAAATGGATGGAGAGAGGACAAAGGATGGGCTTTTAAGATAGGTACGAGCTAACCTTTTAGTTTCAAGAGTGCTTTCCAGGCTGAGGGAAAGAGCTGCCTGTCCAAGATGAAAGAAGGGCTGGAGAGATTCACCTAGTGACCTGGGGAAGGTGACAGGGAGGAATAGTGTTTGAGAAATAAAATATTTGGGCAAATATTAACTATAGGCTGCCTATTAAACATCTAAGTGAAGATTTGAAGATTGATGGGGTTGCTTCTACCCGTCTGGAGTAAGAAAAAGGGGCTGAGTTGGAGAAATAAATTTGAGAGTTCTCTGCATTTTAAAGCTAGGAAAGTGTTGAGAACACCAGAAATTAAAGTATAAGTAGAGAACAGGATATCCAGACAGAACAGACTGAATGACACAGGAAACATTCAAAGAGCTATAGGAAACAAGGAACTAGGCTAAAAAGGAGCTGTCGGACAAAGGGGATCAGGCGGCTTTATATCAAAAAACATGTTTTAAAAGTATTTTTCTTTCAATAGTCCTTGTATTTTCCTCAGTAAAACATTAAAGGCTCCATAGTCATTACTATTTTCACTTTTAGAAGCACCTTCTTCCAAAAGTGGAAGCTATCTTAATCAATACCCGTTAACCCATTTTCCCATTTAGCATATGGGCACATGCTTCTGTCTGTGCCTAATGGGCTTCACCCTGGTACCACCTCATCAGCTTTCCACTGCTACCAGTTAAAATGCTGGTTATGCTTGTTGTAAATTAGTTACATAATTTATATGCTAATGAAATAGGAGTAGGAAAAACTTTAATGCTGAGCTAAAATGCTACTGATTAGATGGGAGAGAGTTATCTACGACCAGGGGACATTACAAATGTCCAGGTTCTACTCTTGGGTTGTTTCATAACGATTCCTCATTCTCAGTCCATTTAAAAAGAAACCAAAACTAGAAATGACAGCTGCTACAGTTTTGAGTGTGTTTTCTATAAAAAAAAAAAAAAATCAGAACTCTAAACAGGGGACATATCAACAAAGAAAAAATAATGATAAGCAAACAAACATATATTTACTCATTTAAAGTTATATATGTAAGTTTAAAATAAAATATATAAATATGTTAAAAATGGCATGTCCGTCATCCAGTCTTACAGTGTTCATTTATTCCCTTTATTTCATGGTATTGAGAGTCAGGTAGTACAACTAAGCACAATAAGTTTTTGGATATTTTCAGTTTTCTAGGTCTATACATACTGTGGTTCTAAAAACATTCTTTTTTGCCTTGACTTCACTGTTAACTTTTTAAATGTGTATATTTGTCATCGAATAAAATCAGAGTATAATCTCACTTTTATTGTTGACATATAACCACAGAGAACATTATAAAGGCATTGATTACAATTAGAAAATAGGAATTTTAAGGGATTATTCCTCAAATTTTCTGAAAATCTCCTTACAATTAATTGTATGCTTTTCCTAACTTTATTAGAGCACATGAGAAAGAGTAATGTTTAACATAATTACCTTTCACACACCAGTTTGTTTTTTTTGTAAGTTTAGCAATAAGCATTTTTAATTAAAATTTCATATCTAATAGATGATCAGTGAGCAGTATAAGGTGTCCTGCAATCTCATATCTCCCACTACAAATGAAAAGATAATAAAGTAGACAACAATAAAAGATTATGCAATGATGAAATAGAGGGGACAAAAAGAAAGTTGGGAATTCTCACAGTTTATAAATTGGATTCTGATTGGTTGAATTTTAATATAAGGAGTTTTTGTTGGCTGAGGTTTTTTATTTATCAACAATTTTATGTATGTATATAATATATTTAGAAAATAATTACCTCCCATTACCTTATCTTGTCCCATTTTCCCTCCCCTCCCACTGAACCCCTTTACTTCCCAACTAATCCTCTACTTTGATGTGTGTGTGTGTGTGTGTGTGTGTTTGCACATAAGCACACATACCACAAAGTTTAGTTACAGTTGATTGTATGAACATAGATGAGGTTATTTACCAAAGCAGGGGCATCTTACCATTGGCTACACCAATGAAGAAAATGTCTCCCCTCCTCCAGCAACCACATTCATTGCCAGTAACTCCTCAGAGAGGAGTGGAAGCTTCATGTGTTTTTGCATATTCACACAAATGCCTGATAAGCAAACACAATGTCATGATCCCTCTTTATAGATAGTTGCACTCTGTTCTATTATTTGTGTGTTGCTTAGGAGGCCACTTCCTGCCACAGACACAAAACAGGGCTCTGGTATATGATTATTATATCTAGCATCAGACGTTTTATCTCAGGTCGTCAGAGAGAAACAATATGATGTTAAGTTTTATCTTAGTGTGAGCAAGAATGTAGAGCCATTAGACCTATACCAAATATAGAAAGGACAGAATGTGATACTATGTCCCAATGGATCAGTGACTCATATGCCGATATAACAAAAATACGTGACAAAACAACTTGAGGAAAGACTTATTTTGGCTCACCTTTTCAGAGATTGAGTCCACAGTTGCCTGGTCCTATGTAATTGAATCCATCATAACTGCAGGAATATGTGGTGGAAGACAGCTGCTCATATCCCAGTGGACCAGGAAGCAGCACGAGTGACAGGAAGGAAGCCTCCAGGGATAGTATACGCCCATGGATTGCTGGAACATAAAGATAAACAATTAATTTTGGCTGGGCATGGTGGCACACACCTTGAATCCCAGCCCTCGAGAGGCAGACGTAGGAGGATCACCATGACTATGAGGCTAGCCTGAGACTACAGAGTGAGTTCCAGATCAGCCTGGGCTCTATCTTGACAAAACAAATAATAATAACAATAATATTGTAAGCTGGGCATGGTGGCACACACCTTTAATCCCAGCACTTGGAAGGCAGAGGAAAAAGGATCACCATGAGTTTGAGGCCACCGTGAGACTACATAGTGAATTCCAGAACTGGACTAGAGTGAAACCCTACCTCAAAAAAACAAACAAAATAATAATAATAATAATAATAATAATATTGTAACCCATTGGGTAAAATGCTTTGTATTTAATTTTTTTCAATTTTAATTTTTTGTGCTTGTGTTTGTTTGTTTGTTTTTCTTTTTGGGGGGATGCTTTGTGCAGCTGTCTGTGTGGTATGTGTGGTGTATAGACATGTATGTACAAATGCATGCACACGTGCAGAGGTCAGGAAAGACCATAGGTTGTCCTCCTCTTTTCACTCATCTGCATGTTTCCTTAAAATGAATTGCTCACTGAACCCAGAGCTTCTATTTTTTTGGTAAGACTGACCTGTCTCTGTTCCTCACTGGTCTGGGATTACAGGCATATGTGGCCATACCAAGCTGTTTACATGGGTGCTGGAGAATTGAACTTAGGGTGAATCAAGCCCTCTTAGGCCTTCATGCTTACACAGCAAGCTCTCTTATCCCACTACACCACCTTCCCACCCACTATATGTCATCCATTTAAAAACTGAGTGTAATTTACACACAACAAAATATATTAATACAATTCAGTAAGTTCTTAAAAACATGCACTTGTTCAATGCTTCTTTAATCATCTTCTCAAAATTTCTAGCACCTCTCAATTTTCTCATGCACTCCTGAATAGTCAGTCCCCTCCCTCTACCCTTGTTCTGTGAAAACATTGATCTGCTTTATATCATAATAGTTTTACCATTTCTAGACTTTTCTGTAAACCAGCTATAAGTAGCTTCTGTCTTCTATTCAGTGCAGTGCTTTCAAGATTTCAAGTATAAGTACGTTGTTGCATTGTTGACTTTATTTTTCTTTCTATCCATTGATGAGTTAGATGGACATTTGGATTTTCTTCTACTTAGAGCTTTTATGACTAGAACTGCAGTGAACATTGAAGGACATTTATTCCTGTGGATGTGTGTTTAAAGTGTCCTTGAACACTATACTGTGAATATATTCAGTGATTATAAACTGTATAGTCACGAAGAGAGAAACCAAGCTTGAATCTCTTACCTAAGTTTGTGATTCCTTAGTCATTGTTGAGTTTATCTGACTTTGTGAAAAAATATTTTTTTTAATTTGGCCTGGAGAGATAATTCAGTGGTCAAAAGCACTTGCTTGCAAAGCCCTAAGGCCTGAGTCAAATTCTCCAGTACCCATGTAAAGTCAGATGCACAAAGTGACCCTGTGTCGGGAGTTTAGTTTCAGCAGCAAGAGACCCTGGTGTTCTCTCTCTCTCTGTTTATCTCTCTGTGTGTCTCATAAGTAAATAAATAGATTTTAAAAAGAAAATTTTCACTGCAGAGATGGCTTAGAGGTTAAAGGCACTTGTCTGCAGAGTCTGAGGACACAGGTTTGATTCCTTAGTACACAAATAAGCTAGATGCACAAAGTGGGGCATCTGGTGTTCATTTGCAGTAGCTAGAGGCCCTGTCATGCCCATTCTCTCTCTCTCTCTCTGTCCCCTCCCTTCTATCTCTCAAATAAATAGATATTTTTTAATAATAATAAGAAAATTTGTCTCCTCTGTAAGGTCATTTTTATTGTTTTTCTTTTACTCATTTTCTATTCCATTTCATAAAACTTAAAACAAATTTTCTTAAAGGCAATGTTGTCTTAAAGACTTCTTTGTCTTCAAAGTTTGCCTGAAAATGATGTGAGATTCTTAACAGATTTCCATATTTTTTATTTAAAAGATGAAAATGTTAATGACAAAATGCTAGATGACTAGGGGCTTGGGACATCTTATGTTGAATTACCTGTCCTCAGGGTGAGCAATGTCAGTGATAAGTGATTTGTTCCAGATGGTCTGTGACAGCATTTTGGAAGTTGCTTTTCTATTGGTCCACTACTACTGCTAACCCTATTACCAAAATCCACATATAACAGTTGTGCAAATATTTGTGAGAAAGTTCCCCTGATGAGTACAAAGACCTTAGAACAATAGCAAAATTTCAAATATGTGCAGGATTCACTGAACCCTCCGTCTTCATGGAAAGCAGATTTTTTCGGTTATTCAACACCTATTGCTTGAGTCCGCACTGCTTAGGAGGCACAGTTCTAAACCAGGGTCTCCCAGGCTTTGAGTAGTGGACATTTGGCAAATACGAGTGGAAAGCATGTTGAGTGATGCTCTTGGCAGCTTCAGAGTCTGACCAGATGAGAGCCAGAGGCTGTGCTAAGAATGGACTGGAAGTTACCATGCTGGAGATGCGGAGGATTGTTCACCAGTGCACCAGGGAGAGAGAGCTTGGATAAGAGTCCAAATCAGACTGGGAAATAAGCTCAGGGTACTGACTTCACCCACCAAACCCACTTTACCTGCCCAACTTTACTAGCCCTAAATTTGGCCTTTGATGTTCCTTGTTAGTTATTCTGTCACCTTTCATTTTTTCATAGTGCTACAAATAGCTAATTTAGTTAGGAGCAATAAACATTTAAATTTTTTCTCTTTGATTTTTTAATACTTTTATTTATTTGTGTATGTTGGAGTTGGGTGTGCTTCTTGCTGTTGCAAACAAAAGTCAGACACATGTACCACATTTTGTGGTCTGGCTTTACTTGGATACCAGGGAATTGAAAGTATGCTGGTAGGCTTTGCAATCAAATGCCTTTAACCACTATGCCAGCTCTCCAAACCTTAATTTCTTCCTTCCCTTACTTTCTAGCCTCTCATTCCTTCTTATATCCATTTAATATTTATTTATTTATATTCTTTTAATATTTATTTATATTTATTTGTTTGTAAATACTGAGAGAAAAATAGAGGGAAAGACCAAGAAAGAGAATGGGTGTGCCAGGGCCTCTAGCCGCTGCAAACGAACTCCAGATGCATGCGCCACTTTATGCATCTGGCTTTATGTGGGTACTGGGGAATTGAACCCAAGCTGTGAGACATTGCAAGCAAGTGCCTTAACCACTGAGCCATCTCTCCAGCCCTCTCATTCCTTTTCTTCCTTTTCTTTCGTCTCCCTCTCTTTTTTTAAATCACTTCCATTAACTGGTCACAGAAAGAAACCGAAAAAAATTTTTTTTAATAGTATAGATTTGTTGGAAGAAATGTTTACAATCTTATGACTATTTTTAAATTATAGATTACTTTTTTATTTTATGTATTCCTGTAAAAAAAAAAAAAAAAAGCCCACAAATTAGTCATGAAGTTCTTTTGGTTTGTATGTGAATTTTTATGTATTTTTCTCAGAGACTTTTTCCTTCCTGGAGGCAAAAAATATGTGTCCCCACCTCTGATCTAGACATTATTTGATATAAAAAGCATGAATTTTGTTGTAGTAAGGGTTCTAAGGTTCGCTCCTGAAAAGGGGGTTAGGGGTTCAGGAAAGTCCTTGAACCCAAAACCCTGGATTCACATTTGTATTTAACCAAAGAATTGGGTAAACCAAACTGAAAAGGATAATTATCAAATTATTATATATGTTGGAGGAAGTACAGAACCAAAGGAAAGAAAAGGAATATACCCACATGGCTTGAGACACCACATGGTGAGCCTGGAAAACCCATTGAGAGGACAGAAAAGAAAGTAGGAAGAACTCCTGCCATGTGCAGATCAGGAGGGGTAAAGAGCCCAGGTAGTAAGTGAAGGTTCGGGTTTCCCCTTCCTTCAGCCCAGCCTGCTGAGACAAGGGGAAACTCACCAGTGGCCAGGCAGCCCAGAGAGAGGCTTGTCCCCTCCCCTACATAACTATTTATAACCTTATGGTGGTGGGTTTCACTTTGTCGCTCAGGTGAGCCAGAGAGACAGCTGATTGGTCTGGGCTAGAGGCTGTCTCAGGAAGAGGCTAGCCATGATGCCAAGTTCTGGGGGCTGAACTTGATCTAGCACAATGTCAGGATTAGGAAAGGGTACGTCCCTCCGGAGGAGTGACTCGGGTTGTTTGTAGAAAAACAGATCTCCTTTAGCTAAGAGACAAGGAGTCAGATCATCCTCTGATCTGTAACAAGCACAGCTGCAGAGGGCAGACATTTCTGCCTTGACTTTCAGGAGCCCAGTCACCCTAACTGCCTAACAAAACCACCTCACTCCCTCTCACCCCCTCCCAAGCTTCTGGCCTCTGGTATACACACACCTATGAGGTTTTCAAGAAATTACTAATCTAGCCACAGTTGAGAAATAGCTTTATATATGTAATTGATTCACCTTAAAACAGAGATCTTCATGATCTCTTAAAATCCAAGTCTAGATATCAGAGACCTAGAAGTCAGGTTGGAAGCATTGAGCCAGTTTGAAGATGGAATCACATGGTAGCCTGACAGCCAGACCGGGGGGACACCTTATGGAGGCCTCAGTCCTACAGCTACAAACTGAATTATGCCAACATCAAAAACTAATTTGGAAGCAAATGTATCCCCAGTGTATCCAGATAAAATGTCACCTTAGCTAACGCCTTCATTTCAGCTTTATAACGCATTACACAAAGAACCAAGTCATACTATGTCAGATATCTAACCCAAAGAGTTTTGAGCCAATCCATGTGGTCCTAAGCTCCTAAATTTGCATGTAGGGAGAGAAAATTACAAATGTATGAACAATACACTTTTCTATATTTTAAATACTTTTTTTCATTTTTATTGTGAACCTTACTACATGAACATACTGTGATGTGATGGTATTCCCATCTCCTTCCCTCACCCCCATTCCACTGAGGACCTTCTTCTTTCCATGTAGTCCTTCCTCTGTTTCCATGTCTCATTCACTTTGTCCTCCTCCATCTTTCATGTCCCTGTGCAGATGGGCTCAGAACAGAAGCATGCTTTCTTGAATGTTCACTTTCAAAATGCTTAATCTTTACTTATGTTCTAAAATGTATTTTTAGAATTCTAATATTCTGGTACGGGATACTCTTAGAGGCAAGGTGTGGTAGTAGAAAGCTGTTAATGTCTTATAAATCACGTGAAAAGACACACTGATTTCCCTGTCACTTTTGAGCCTATCATTCTTAACCAAGCAATGGGCTCTTGCTCTTGTCTTCTTAGACGTCTGTCTCCACCTGTTCACATTTCACACAGCTGTTGTTGCAGACAGGCGCTGGGGGCTATGTGGACTACCCAGTTTGTTGCTGTGACTCTTACACAGAACTTGCTGAACTGCAACTTGCCCAGTTTTCCTAAAGGGTGCAGAAAAACAAGGGGAGGAGGGATGCAACTATCTAATTGTCCCTTTTTCCTGCCAGTAATTCATTAATTCATTTTCAGTAGCCACTGACCCTTTCATATCTGTATAATAATAACAGTGTTTTAAAAGAACGATTACTTTTACTTGTTAAAAAGAATCAGAACCTCCCTTCTCTCCATCCCTGTAACCCATAAAGAGTATCAGAAAGGGACAATAATTCAAATATGTAAGTGCATCTTTCTGCAGCTCCACTTTAAAAATTCTCTTCTCAACACCCTCTCCACAACTTTTTCTGAAGAGCTCTCCTCTCAAGTTTTGCACCTGATTGTATTGACATTTGGGATGGTAAACATTGATTCTTGCATTCAGCAGACCACAGTGATGTCTCCTTTGTGCACAATAGTGCTGGCACCGGAGCAGAGTCCACAGTGAGGGAAGAAAGAGGAGCTGGGAGTGGGGGCTACTGTGTGCCCAAGGGTGCAGAGAAGGGAAGCTAGCTATTTTATATGGAGTGACCAGGAAGTTACCAGTGACAATGAGCGGAGAACCCTGAAGGAAGTGGCAGAGTGAGCAGTGAGCTGGGAGGGAAGAGGTCTCCAGGCTGTCAGTCATGACCGCTCTTTACATTAATGAAGTCAGACCAGTTGACTCTTCAGAAGCAAAGCCTGTGGGAACTGAATAGAGTTGAAAGGGCATTTAGTGCTGTTCCTCAGCTGCCTGTCTAGGTTGATTATGCAGAGAGTGGTCTCTTATGCCAGAGCCAGCGAGGAGAACTGGCAAGCTCTATGCTGAGCCTTGTCTATTCCCAGAATAAAATCCATTGGAAATTTATTGATTGTAAGCAGAAAAAACGAAAAGACCCAGATCATCCGCCAGCATTGTTTAGATGCCTAGAGAGAGCTGCTGGTGAAAGCTGACATTCCCATGGACAGTCTGGGTCATGGGATAAGAGTTAGCAGCATAAGAACTTTCAAGCTGGTCTCTCTGATGTTTGCATGACAGAGTTCAAGAAAAATGACCCTAAAAATCTAACTGAGTTTAAAAAGCCCTATGAAAACACACAGTTTGCATTTGTTGAAAAGAAAATGTCTTATAAAAGAAGAATGATAGATTTCCCCACTCATCTTTAAAGTGGGTATTATTTTAGAATATATTTATTTGGCAAAAGTATTGACAACTACACCCAAATAATCTCTAATAATATTTTCACTGCATTTTCCTTTCATAGAGGTTTGTAGGGATTTTTTTTTTTTTTTTTTTGAAGCAGGGTTTCAGTTTATCCCAGGCTGGTCTTTCAGTTTATCCTCAGTACTGGGATTAAAGATGTGCATCAGCACACTCAGCTATGCCATGGTTTGAACTTGATAACTTCTAATACCAGGATTAGGCTGCTCCTGTTCAGATCAGACTATAATTTAGCAGGAGCAGATTACTTAAACCTTCACGTATGTATGTATGTATGTATGTATGTATGTATGTATGTATGCATGTATGTATGAGCAAGCAGAGAGAGAGTATGGGTGTGCCAGGGCTTCCTGCCATTGCAGACAAACTTCAGGCATATGCTCCACTTTTTGCATCTAGCTTTACATAGACACTGGGCAATCCAACTTGGGCCATAAGGCTTTGCAAGCAAGTGCCCTTAACTGCTGAGCCATCTCTTCAACCCCTTAAACGTGTGTGTGTGTGTGTGTGTGTGTGTGTGTGTGTGTGTGTGTGTGTGTGTGTGTAAAAGAGAGAGAGAGAGAGTGACGTGTGTGGAGGTCAGAGAACAACTGGATTCTCACTCTGCTGTTTACTGCCCTCACTAAGAGCTTCTGGGAGTTTCTCCTGTCTCTGCCTCCCACCTTGCCAAACACCAGCAAAACTGGGATAAAAGAAGCCCATCAGGGCTTCTAGCTTTTTACATGCTTCTGGTGATTGAACAACTGTGCTCCAGCTTGGGCAATGAACACTTTATACAATGATCCCATCTCTGCAGCTGCTTAAATATTTTTCTTTTTTAATCTCTTGGTTTCTTCTCTAGGTGTTAATAACAGACTATACCTGTGCCACACAGTTATTTTAAGGGTATAATGAGTTAGTAATATTTGTAAAATAACCAGTTCAGGCTTAGAGAAGGCTTTTTGAAAATATGCAGTAAATACAAGTTGGTTGTTTGAGCAGCAGTTCTTCACATCTTTGAAACCTGGTAACAGCTTACTGTACTCATCTACTGAACACTGTTTCAATGCTTTTATCTTTTGGAACTTTCCATTTTGACCAAGAAAATAGATGTTCACAAGTGGAATGCTGGAGTGTGGGTTTATTAGAATTCTGTGAATTGATTGTCAAAAATCAAATGTTTAGATGTGGAGATGGCTCAGTGGATAAAGGCACACTACACAATCATGATGGTCTGAGTTCTGGTCCACAGCGCCTACTCAAAAGCCAGGTGAGGTAGTGCATGCCTGTAACCCCAACACTGGGGAAGCAGAGAAAAGAGGATCCCTAGAGCTTGCTGGCCAGCATGTGATCTAGGAACAGCAATAGACCCTGTCTCAAAAAATAAGGTGCAGGGCTGGAGAGATGGCTTAGACATTAAGGCACTTGCCTGCAAATTCTAACAACCTGGGTTTGATTCCCCAGGACCCACATAAAACCAGATGCACAAAGTGGCACATGCATCTGGAGTTTGTTTGCAGCAGCTGGAGGCCCTGGCATGACCATTCTCATTCTCTCTCTCTCTCTCTCCCTGCAAATAAATAAATAAAATATTTTTTTAAAAATAAGGTGGAAAATAACTGAAGAAGATACTTGACCTCAGCCTCTGACCTCCACATACACATGCAAAAAAAAAATTATTTAAACTTATACTAAGAGGTGATAAATACTACAAATTCACCACAAAGTAATTATTTTCCTACTTTTTTGTTATTTTTAATGTTGAGGTTATCTATAACTCTGGTATCTGTACAAGTGTATTACTGTGTATTTCTTCCCGAATCTACATTCAGTGACTTCACATTAGGAACTTCAATTGACTGTACATTGAGTATATTTGCTACAGAAATGAGCAAATGCTATGTCAGGGTTCCCTGCCCCACAAGCCATCTGTTTAACCTCACTACATCACCATCCCACTGCTGGAGGACAGTCAGAGCCCCCACTCGTATTAGGCACTAATGTTATCAGTGAAACAAAAGCTGTATAATTTTGTTACTGCTGATTATTCTACAGATATTTTAAATGTTCATCCTGCAGACTGACAGATGAATGTCCCGATTGGCCTTTCTGTCTCTACCCTTGTTACAAATACCTTTACACCCTCAAGGGGTGTTTTCGAGTGGGTCTCAGTTCTCTTCCATCCATGCTTCTTACCAAACGCATAAGACTGTGTAATTTCCTGCATTAAGGGAAAAATTATGGGAGGGAAAAATGACTTCCTCTTAATGATACTTTCCCCTGTAGATATATATATATATATATATATATATATATATATATATATATATATATATATTTATATTTATATTTATATTTATATTTATATTTATATTTATATTCCTATATCAGTAGAAACATAGGCAATGAGGAAGTTGAGGCTTCACAAGGTCATTATCTTCCCACAGATATGTAGCTTATGCATGAAGAGGGTTATATATGGACTCAGATTTCCCTGACTGAAAATCAAGTGAAAATCCAACTCAGGAGATACATGTCAGAATCGAGGAGTCAGAGGTCTCCCTCTTCCTCTCCTCCTCCCACTTCCCTCCCCGGCCGCTTTCCTCTCCAGACATCTTACGTTCAAACACATTTGAGTTGTGGTGACAGTGACACTAACTGGGGTCATTGGCTCTGTTTGAGCTCTGAGACTTGGCACTTTTGCCCTCTCAGATTTCTCTCCAGCGTCTCAGTATACCACAGTCACCTTTCACGTCCTTTTGGCCAGTGGGTTTTGTCCCCACTTACGTACGGTGCTCCTTTACGCCTTGTGAATCTTGGTGTCAACAGAAACTGGTCCAAGCACTCAAACCTATCTCACCAAACCTTTCCAGCTCACTACATGCTGGTTGCCCTTACCAAGTCCCCCTAGTACTCTCTCTCTCTACTTCCTCTGACCTTTGGCCTCCCCTGTCATTTTTCCATCTTTTCATTGACTTTTCTATGGTGCATTGTTCCTGTCTTTCTTACTGATTCCCTCAGTTCACTTGGCCAGTCCTCCTCTCACACCATTTATCAGGATTCCGGGTGTCAACAAACAAAATCGCCCACCCTCAGCATTACACAAACAAAATCATTTCTCCTCTGTATAGTACTTGGGGGCAGGGGCATTGCTTTAGTTGGACCAAAAGCCACTAGACCCTAATTGATTTTCTCTTGTTTGGGTTTGTTGTTGTTTGTTTTGTTGATTGGTTGGTTGGTTGATTTTTGTTTCATTTTGTTTTCTGAGACAAGGTCTCACTGTGTAGCCCAGGTTGGCCTCAAACTTGCAATCTGTCTCAGCCTCCTTAATGCTGGGATTGTAGTCATGGACTACTATGCCCAACTATACTAGATCTTTCAAGACATAAGGTATTATTATTTTAAAGTCCAGCATTTGTCCATAGCTGGAGCTGGTTCTGTTGATGGTTTTACATCCATCTTGTCTATGTGTCTTATAATTGTAATCAAACTCATTGAAAATAAGAAATGACAGAGGCTGAGATGGATAATATTTAAACCCAAAAATGATCATGCCACTTTGATCCATGTTTATTTGCTCATCATTGTATATTGAGCACCAAAGCAAAATGTTGAATACATCATCAATAATCGATAAATGTTTCCTGAATGAATAATTGAGCTGACTAACATAGAGAATCAGTCTGCCGTCATACATACTGGGGGATTGGAAAGAAAATAATTTTGTATAAAAACGTGATGAGTTTGGCTTTAGGTACACTGAGTTTTAGGTGACAGATTCTGAGGTGGATATGTTTGAGACTTTTACTTTAGCAAGATTCTCATGCAGATTTCAGAGTCATCATCATGAAGCTTTTGATTAGAATCAGAAGATCCCTGATGGAAAGAACGTTGAGTGAGGTTCACAGAGAAACACATCCAATCAGAAACAAGTGCAAGTGGCTATCCTTGTCATAACAGATATTTTTAAAATATGAAAAGAGAAAAGTAGAAGCATTGCATATTCTCAATTATAAAGATTTCATGAATGTGCAAATATTTATATATGTGGAACAATAATGATTATTTCAAAGTATTGATATATTATCATAGTTATTAAGTGATTTAGAAATAGACTAGTTATGTTCCTGCTTATCATTGGGCAGTAATGTATTTTCTATTACTGAAGTATCACTGGGAGATCAATTACTATCAGTTTAGTGTCCACTTCAGTTTACAGATATGATAAGCATATGAAAAATAAGAAACTATTCAATCTTCAAAAAATTATTTCCAGGCAGAGAATTTTCTTCAAGCTCCACATCCTGTTTAGTACATGAGGGGAGCTTTAGGATGACAGTCATTAAAGGACTATTTTGTGAATTAGTACCTTCCTAAGTCTGTGAGGAAGTTAGAAATCAGAGTGAGGAAATACTCAAGGTAAGAATTCTGTTCAATGACTTGGGAGATTTGCTATTCCAATGTCCATCTCAACTTTAAAATAGTCTATGGATTAAAAGAGGTTATCTTTGGGGCTGGGGGATACCCAGTAGTTAATGGTTCCTGCTAGCAAACCTGTGGCCTGGGTTTCACTTCCCAGCAACCCCAAGATAGCTTGTGGTAATATATGGAGGAAATAGGGAATTCTTGCCCCTGGTATTGGAGTAGAATAAATATAAAGCTTTCTTTGTTTCTCATCACCACGAAAGCTATAAAGAATAGCTTTATAGCTGCTCCTCAAAGAATACTCTCTTAACAATTGAGTGGCAATGGAGTAAAGTTTGATTTCATTTATATATTTACACTTTCTCTACACTTCTGAGGTAGTTGGAGCATAACAGGACCCCCACAGTGAATGGTTTTCACTTGGTTAAACGCAGGAAGTGGTTGGACTATAAGGGAGAATCTGGCTTTTTCTTTTCCCCTAAACCCCTCACCAGAGGAAGTGATAAGTGCCTCCATTCGTGTCTGGAAAGAAAGGAATGTACAGGATTAGTCCCTTCCTGACAGACAGCCTGACACCCTTCAGACACCTGGCATCAGGAGTGCACTGACCAGTCCAGCTGCCCACCTAGAGGACTCACGAAAACAGAACCCAATCTGAGTCTGTAGGTGGGCTTTCCCATATTCCAGGAACCGTGTTTCTGTCTAAATGGGTCATTCCAGGAAAGTGATCATTGGGAGGGGTGGTTTTGGTCACTCTTGGGAAAGAGAGTTATAATGAAATGGCAGAGTCCAAAAATGGAGACATTCTGGTTCTAACAGGAAGGAAGGAAGGAAGGAAGGAGGGAGAGAGAGGGAGGGAAAGAAAAGAAAGAGAATGGGTACACCAGGGCTCCTGCCACTGCAAAGGAACTCTAGACTCGTGTCGTTTTGGGTATCTGGCTTTATGTGTGTCCTGGGCAATTGAACCTAGGCTGTCAGGTTTTGCGAGTAAGCACCTTTAACTTCCAAGCCATCTCCCCAGTCCATTTAGGCCTTCTTAGGCCTCCTCAAGGCCCTAGTATTTGTTTGATGAGAAGTGCTCTTACGTACTGAACCATCTCTTCAGTCCCTACCCTAGACATCTTTATCTGAGTTCTGGGGATAAAACTTGGGTCCTCATGCTTGCCAGGCTAACACTTTACCAGCAAAGCCCTAGAGTCTCATTTAATATAGTAATGTGTACTGTACTTACCAGAGGAGTCATGATAAACCGGGGGCATGTGTCTGGAGTTCATTTGCATCAGCTGAAGGCCCATGCACACCCATTCTCTCTCTTCCTAACTGCCTCTATCTCTCAAGTAAATAAAGTAAACAAATGTTTAAAAATACTATAATGAATCTGTCAGGTTCAGGTTCATGATAGAGGGCATTGTGACAGTTTCTTGTGCCCAAGGTTTTGCCAGCAAGAGATTGGTGAGGTTCGGAGCAAAAGGGAAGAGAATGAAAGGGAACCAAACCCAGAGCAAAGAAAACAGGTGAAAGGAAGAAGGAACCTCAAACCAGACCACAGATGGGAACAGAGCAAAGGGGGAAGAAAGCTCTGAAGCGGGAGGGAGGGAAAGTACAAGAAGGTGGCAGAGGAAAACTCCACGCTGAGAGGGAAAGGGGACAGGCAACTCCAAACCAGGAAGGGAACAGGACTGGAGCCAGGGAGACGGGAGCTCAGCACCAGCCCTTGGTGGAAAGAAAGGAAAAGTGGTGGGGAGATCTGTATTGCATTGCATGGAGTGTGGGGAAGGAGAGTGGAGATTGCAGTAGCGAGGCTGGATGGGCCCCCTGCTGAAATCTTTTGGGGAAGTGAGACTCAGAGACAACCAAGGTGATGGCTGGGAGGAAGGGGCCCTTCCCCTCAGCTCTGGTGTAGAAAAGATTACTTAATTACTATAATACTAGAAAGGGAGTCGAAGATCTCAGACCTAGTCAGAGCAAAAAGAAAAGGAGAAAGATGCCTTTTTGAAATCTCAGTTCCAGGAGGTGGTTACTGGGCCTTTGACCTACTTAGCGTATGGCCTGTTGGGTGGGGAGAAGAGAGGGAAGTGGGGAGAGCGCTCTGAGACTTACAGAAACCCAATTATCTGTCTGTGTAAAGAATGATAATTTTTTTTTAATTTTAAAAATGAAAGCTGATTCAATCCAACAAGGTCAATTTAAAGTCTTTAGCTATTCTCAGGGATAGTGTAGAAGGGTGGAAACCATTCATTCTAAACAAATAGATACTGCCCAAAATGATAATAAACGAGACTGTGTCAACAGGCCTGGTGTTACAGACCTATAATGCAAACTACAAGGGAGGCAGAGGCAGGAGGATCAAAAGACCAAGGCCAGCCTAGGAATATAGGGTGCATTCAAGGCCAACAAAGTTAATTTAGTAAGACCTTATCTCAAAATAAAAAGTAAAAAGAGGACAAAAGAAGACTGCGAACATAGCTCAGTAGTAGAACACTTGCCCAGGTTGAGTCCCCAGTAAATAAAGAAAGAAAGAAGAAGAGACTATGTGGCTGCTTCAACATGGGTAGTCTTGTTGCAATGAGAGCAAAAATACATATTCATTTACAGAATGTGGCCCCATATTGCATGCTTGCTTCATTCCATCTCTGTTTTTAGCTCACTATTCTCAATCCCATTACAGAAATGGAAGCTAAGTTTAGCAAATTGTTTGGCCATTTATGTTTAGTGCGCAAAATTCTTAATTAATGAGGTAAAATGCCACAATCCATTGTAAATCACTTTGCTAAACTTTAAAACTTAATAAGAAATTTTTTGTCTTGTCCAAAAGTGACTTTCACAACCACTGCTGATCTGGCACTCCAGTGTGATTCCCTGTGGAGCTGAGTGAAAGAATGTAAAGGAAGCCAATTAAAGAAACTTTGAGCCAGAATAGACAAGCAGAGGCCATCTTGTCCATCCTTCTGCCTCCAGGCAAAAATAAAAAATAAAAAATAAAAAAAAAAAATAACATCTACTGCACACACAATTTTTTTCTTGAATCTAGCTGACAAAAATGTTCACTGCATGTAAATGGCAAGTCATAATCCAGTTATTGCAACTAAAGCAGATTGTTAACTGTTCAAGACTTATTTATTGTGTCATAGAGATGCTGAGTACTGGAATTCATCCAAATTGTCTTAATCCCCTTCTGTACAAAATTATTTTGTACAATTATTGTGTACTTCAATAATTGTCAAGTTGGGGGAGGCTTGCTTCCAGGAGCTCAAGTTATCTTCATCGTCTTGTTATTAAAAGCATTTCTGGTTTCCTTTTACTCTAGGCTTACCTTATGGGTGGGAGGAAGCTTACACAGCAGACGGAATCAAGTACTTTATCAAGTAAGTGCAAGCATGCCAACCAAGTAAGCAATTTTCCTCACATCTGGAGAGAACCTGGAAGTTGCAGAATAATCAGCAAAACCAAGAAAGCCGCTCGGAGGTTACAAGAATTAGAAACAAGAAATGAAGCCTCACCATTTTCATTTCATGTGATTTAAATGCTAATATCACACACATGCCACTCGAGGGGAGGGAGGAACCTCGGTAACAGTTTCGAGGGAAAAATAAATTGGAACAGGCTCACAATTTCAGGTTGAATATTGGCTAACTGAATTTACCTGCTGGATAATATTATTTATATTTATAAAAAGTCAAGATTTAATGGTGTATTACTTTCTGGTTGCTGGCACAAAATACCTGATCAGAAGCAATTTAGGAATGGAAAGGGTTTATTTCAGCTTACAGTTGCAGAGGGTAGATTCCCTCACAGTGGAGAAAGATGGTAGAACTGGGAAAACAGTCACATCTTCATATAGCAGTAGACATAGAACAGCAAGTAAGGCCAGCTTGTAACACCAGAAGACCCACCTCCAGCAAGGCTCCACCTCCTTAAGTCCACCCACCACCTCCCTAAAAGCTGGGTACCAAGTATTCTAACCCAGTAGCCTATGCGGGACATTTTACATACAAACAACCACAAGTAACAAATCTATTTTTAATGTCTCAAAACAATACTAACAGTAATTAATCATTGCTTTTAGCTTTTCAATGCATGCAGCTTCTGCAAATAATTTTTGATATTTCTGTTGGCTTGGCAGTGTTCCTGAAGTTTAGTGATGAGGTATATAGACTGCTTCCATGATATCATGGATTTCATGTAACCATGTGTTGAAGTTATCTTTGTGTTGCTGGGACAAAACACTTGTCCAAAAGCAGCTGACAGGAGGAAAGCATTTATTTTTGCTTGCAGTCTTGAGGGGAAGTTTCATGATGGCAGGAGAAATCATGGCACGAGCAGAGACTGGACATCACAATCTTATGACAATAGGTAGAAAATAGCAGCAAGAGAGTGAGCTGAACTCTGGCAAGGGGGAGCTGGCTGTAAGATTCCAAAGCCCCTCCCCTTATACACACCTCCTCCAGCAAGTCTCACCTCCCAAACTGCCACCAGCAGAGGATCAAGCATTCAGAACACATGAGCATAAAGAGGACATCTGGTTCAACCACCACACCATGAGCAAAAGGGAAATTAAATAACATGATAGATCAGTAGAGTAGTATGTGGAGTCAAAATAACCCATTAGGGTATATGGACCACCTTATCATTTTCTTAATATGGAGATTAAAAAAAGAACAAGAAGAACCTTGAGTCATTGCTAAAAACTCCACAGCTGCTGCATTACTGAGCCAGAACTAGAATCACATCTTTTCAACTGGACTGGGCTGTCACTCATAGACTCCATAAAAACATGAATAGAAATTCTCTTGCTGCTGGAATGACTACTTTTTCCCTGGATAATGCAGTTTGACATATTTCCACCACATCTGATTAACTACTTTCATATCAGAACTGGTGTTATGAGAGCTCCCAGGGGAAGCCCAACAGGCTGACTCTGGTCTGAGATCCCAAGCAAACTTCCTTGTACATCCTTTCAGCAAATGTTGCTTGATATGTATGTGAGGAAGAAGGGGGATGTCCTTTCAAATGGTCACAGATTTTCCAAAGTCTCATGCAGATTTTGCCCTATTCAGTCCTATGTCTTTATACAATGTAACAGTTCCCATCTCATTACTGTGACAAAATACCCAACCAGAAGTGGCTTACAGAAGCAAAGGGTTCATTTCAGCTTAAGGTCTTGAGGGGAAGTTTCATCATGGCAGGGAACATATGCATATATGTCTGCATATAAGCAGACAGGCAGGCATCACATCTCCACAGCAGCAGAAAGGAAGTAGTCTAAGTACTGGGTTAGAGGTGGGCTACACTACACCAAAGGCCACCCCAGTGACACACCTCCTCCAGCAAGGCTCCACCTTCCAAAGGCCCCACAATTTTCACAAATTGCCATCAAAACACATGAGCCTATGGGGACATTTTATTCAAACCACCACACACAGGTACCTACATCTTGATTAACTTCACTTTTCTCATCAGAAGATAAAGGGAATGCTACTAACTTTATAGTAAATGTTAAGTACATGTCCTGTACTACACAGTAGATGATCAGTTATAAGTATGGAAAGATCATCATATTGGAAAACAAAAAAACCTGAGACATCATCAAGATTGCAAATTCAAAAACTGTGTATTTATAAAGCTATAAGAAATAGCTAAGGATAAAGTGGGTTTGTGGTACATTTTTGGATATCTCTAGTGATTAATCAAACAAAGGTGTAGTTGATAACATATGAAAGAGAAAGAACTTCTCAAGAAGAGGACCTAAGAATTCTATGTGCAGATAACATTTAGCAGCCCACTGTCCTCTTACAGAATACATACCCCTCCTGAAAGGACACATACTCTCTGGTGGATGGAGTTCATAATACTTAGGTTCTGGAAGATTTTATTCACTGCTTTACAGGGATAGCAGGAAAAAAAATGGAAAATTATCTACATGGCATAGGGCATTAGCTGATGTTCAATGACCAGGAATATACTAAGTGTATTTTTCCAAACACTGTATCATTTAATCCTCTTTAACAATGTGAAAAGTAGATGTTGCATGTCTTTTATTGATGGTGATAGGGGGGTTATGGTGAGCTGCTTCTTGACCTAAGCCATACCCATCCTTTCAGAAGGTCACCTTAGGAAATGTCTATTCCAAAGATGGAAATCCAGCATTTGTTATTAACTGGGATTCCGCATTCAAAAGTGTTGGACAATTTTCAGTAAGTCAGTACCCTGCACGGACTTCTTTTCCCTAAGTGTAGCTGTTTATCAGAACACACTAACCCAAAGCTGAATGCCAGAGCCTAACTCGTGCTCTATGGGAAGAGGATACAAAGGGCATGGTTGCCCACAACAAAGGGGGAATAAAAGGAAGAAGCAAGAGACGGCCAGCCAGAATCAGTTCATCTGACTGCTGGCTGCCCAGCTGAATAAGCCATTAACGCTTTCAGACTGGCAAAGCCTCAGGTTTTCCTCTTACTACAGAAGGCAGAGGAGCTGAAACCTGGTCAGCAAGCTCTGGCTACACTAAGGGAGGATCCTCACTGCCTAGGAAAAGAGGCACTTACTCAGCCTCTTTTACTCTATTCAGAAAACACAGTATTGTTCTGGAAGGCCATTAGTCCTTTTCCTTGACTTTAATCTTGATGTAAGAGGAAAGCAGAAAGAAAAGAAAAAAAAAAAAAAAGATGAGACAGCCAGCATGGCGGTGCGTGCCTCAATCCCAACACTTGGGAGGCAAAGGTAAGAAGATAATTCCAGGCCACCCTGAGACTCATTCCAGGTCATCTTGGGCTAGAGCAAAAAAATAAATAAATAAATAAAGATGAGAAATTCATTTTCCAAAGGGAAATGTTGAGTATCAGTGTCTCACCATTACAATTGAAGAGACTGTTACAGGGGCCAGGTCACACACAGTAAAACTGCAGAAGCCAGATTCAGATCCAGGATTGTCTGGCTCCAAAACACCCCACCACACATACTCAGGCTCCATCGCCTCCCCCTCCTTATTTTAAGGTCATCAGGTCACATGTGACAAGAAAGACATTTTAAACAGAATCATGGTTTAGTTAGAGCTATATATGTTAACCACTTAAAATTAATAAAATTAGAAACTTGGTTCTAAGAAGAAGTAGTGACCATCCTGTGATTAGAAAGGTCAAAGAATAAGAGTAAGAAAAGCTAACACTATTCCAGTCTCCTTCACCCTGCGTGGTGGAAAAGCAGGATGCTTGCCGTGATTTGGGTTTTCATTTGTTAGAGCTTAACACCACTAAGCAAGAAGACATTTTAGTTTAACTGTTCTTGATGTGTTATATTTCATGTATGTTATATCCCTGCCTTCTTGTATGGAGTGGAGAAAATCATTATACACACTGTTCATTATATATAATACAGTGAGCTCTGCAGGGGTTACTGAGCTGTTTGCTGGGATGGGGACCCAGCTGCCATCTCTCACCAATCTGGAGGAGCCTGTTCTTCCTCTCATCACTGTTGTTGTTTTGTTTCTCTACACAAAGCACCCTTACCCTCAGGAGTTTGAGAAGGACAATATTGAGCCAGGCTAATTTGAGTAGCTTGTAAAAAGCCCTGAAAGATTCTTATGTGAGTCTAGTAGCCCTGGTGCAGATGGATTTAATTCTAGGATGGCCATCTGTTAGGAGGAAAGAAAAGGGTGGATTCAGGCTGAAGAGAGAGCTCAGCAGTTAAGGCGCTTGCCTGCAAAACCTAAGGAACCTGTTCAAATCCCTAGTAACCACATAAAGCCAGATGCACAAGGTGACACATGCATCTGCAGTTCATTTACAGTGGCTGGAAGCCCTAGCTTGCTCCTTCTCTCTATCTGCCTTCTCTCTATCTGCCCCCTCTCTCTATCTAATAAATAAATAAATAAATAAATAAATAAATAAATAAATAAATAAATATTTTTTAAAAAGAAAAGCCTGGACTCAAATGCTGATGTCCCTACAGAATTCCTGCTTAATGTCTCTAGTCTTTAATTTTCACACTTATTGTTATTATTGTTCAATAATAATAATAATTGCTAAGCAAACCCTAGCCTCTTTAATCCCTCGTCTCATGGTAACATTGTGGTGAGGGTTTCCTTATGGCTCTCAGCAAGTGCCTTAGCTGCTGATCCATCTCTCCAGCCTGTTTTAATTTCTTTCTTTTAAAGAAATGTTTCAATTTATTTATTTGCAAGCACAGTGAGAAGAGAGGCAGAGAGAGAGGGGGAGAGAATGGGTGAGCCAAGGCCTCTAGCCACTGCAAATAAACTTAAGATGGATGTGCCACTTTGTGCATCTGACTTTAGTGGATACTGTGGAACTGAACCCTGGTCACTAGGCTTTGCAGGCAAGCACCTTAACCACTGAACCATCTCTCCAGCCTCCATGTTTTAATTTTTATCCTTCAATAAACCCATCCAAAAATTTGAGCCTGGACAGTCCATGTTAACTTTTTAGAGAAGAGTAGTTTCATTTATAGGTAGATGATACTTTGGAGGCAAGAAATAACTTCTACTTTAAGAAAAAGAATGAGTAAATCACCCTCCCAGAACACTAAGGGAGATGATGGTCTGTATACATATGATCTCTTGTCAGAAGTTGGCATCTGTCACTGTCTTCCCAAAAATGGAACTGTTAGGTCTGATGGAAGCCAAGCCTCAGGCAAGGAGAAGACTGTCAGTGCTGTCTTAAGAATGCCCAGGCACAGAGTCCTTGTGGAGTATTCCTGTCCATCCATATGTCCACTGCACCTCTGTTAATACTTTGTCATACACTTGAGTTCTGACATGAGAAAAGAACATCTTACCTGCAGTAAACAAGTGCAATCAGCACTGGCATCGCCAGAGCCAGTTTTAATAGAACCACCAAGCACGTGTGCCCCTGTGTGTATGCATGGAGGCATACTCATTTGCCATAAATACATATGTAAATCTATATACATATATTTGTATAAAATATACCATTGCATTCTGGGAATTTTTTTTATTTTCTCATTTGAAAGACAGTTAGCTACATCTTTAACTCAGTGACAAAATATCCATTATCTTGAGGCATACAGTAATAATATGATTAACTGAACATTTTTTTCACACAACTCCTTTTTTAAAACTTTTTGACAATTTTCATACATTTACATAGTGTCTCATACCTTCCCCCCATATCTCCTATTCTCCTTTCACTGAACCCCTTCTTCTCTCCAAATAGTCCCTCTTTTTTTTCCTCCTCCATCATCCCTGAAACAATGCCAATGGGCCCAATGTTGTAGAGGTAACAATAGCCACTGTGAGGCCATACATGTAATGATGTAATGGCTGCTTCATTCCAAAGCTTGGCTTCCCTGTCTTCTAGCACATTCTTTCTCGATTCTTTCTCGTGTTCTCTGAGCTTTGATACAGTTATTTTTTTCTTTTTTTTTCTTTTTTTTTTTTTTTTTTTTTAAGGTGGGGTTTCACTCTAGCCCAGACTGACCTGGAATTCACTATGTAGTCTCAGGCTAGCCTCAAATTCACAGTGATCCTCCTACCTCCACTTTCCAAGTGATGGGATTAAAAGTGTGCAGCACCACTACACTGGGCGACAGTTATCTTCTGAAAAAATATTGTATTTATTTATATATAAGGGGAGACAGAGGAAGAACAGGTATGCCAGGGCCTCTTTGTTGCTAAAAATGAATTCCAGATACATGGGCACTGGAGAATTGAACCTGGGCCATTAGGCTTTACAAGAAACACCTTTAGCTGCTGAGCCATCTCCCTAGTTCCAGATTTCTTGTTTAGTGCTCAGCATACCATGGTCACTTATTCTCTGCACTTTTGAATTTTGAGTCTCCCCAGTAGTCACCATCTGCAAAAAGGTGAGAGCAGTGCTAATCTATGGGCATAAACATATATATTTAGAGGGTAAAATCATTAACAGGGCACAACACATCCATTTAGCCAAACAACAGTTGTAATTCCCCCGACCCCCAGGGCCTATGAGCTTTGCAGCTGTAGGCTTTTAACTAGGTTTTCAGTACCAGTCATGAATTCCCTCCTGTGATGTGGGTCTCAGAACAATGAAAGAACAGTTGGTTACTACCACAGCATTCATGCCACTATTGCACTAGAGGTCACATCTTTCCTGGCTGGTAGCTCACAGGGTCCACTGCTGGTTAAGACGTATTTCCCCAGCAGCCTGCATAACACTTTTCAGCACTAAGCCAACTAGCCAGCAGAGAGGAGGCTTCTGGATCAATTCCAGCTTGATATCTCAGTGTTCGGCAGCCAAACTATTCCACCCAGCTTCTTACCATCTCCTTGAAGTTGTATACTATTACAGATTTATAGAAGCCTTTTAGAATGGTTCCATGTTAAATGTTCACATATTTTTATAAATATATTTTATAAATATATTTAAATATATTAATATATTATTTTATATATAAATAAATATTATATTTTTATTTATTTGTTTACTAGAGAGGGAGAGAAAGAAAGAAAGAATGGTCACGCTAGGGCCTTTAGCCACTGCAAATCAACTCCAAATGCATGTACCACTGTGTGCATCTGGCTTATGTGGGTTCTGGGGAGTCGAACCTGGGTCCTTAGGCTTAACAGGCAGGCACCTTAAGTGCTAAGTCATCTCTCCAGCCCAAATGTTCATACACTTTTTAATATATGTTATATAATATAACAAAATTATTATGAGTTATCTTTATTAGTAAGGCTGAATTTGTGTTGCAAATTACATAGCTGCTAATTGCTTGCTTATCTTTGTATTGAAAGACTCAGGTTCACTGTGATCAATGATCATGTGTACTCCACTTCCTCGTTATAAGTTTTCTCCAAATTTTGCAGCTTAAAATAACTACACAAAACACACACACACACACACACACACACACACACACACACGTTTTCAATCAGTTTCAGAGCACCAGCAATTCAGGAGTGGTACCAGTGCATTATTCTAGGTCTCTGTCTTTCTTCTCTCTTCTCTTTCACTTCTCTTTGTTTTTCTCTGGTTTTCTCATGGAATATTATTAACAGGGCTGGTAATTGAAATATAGCTGAGCAGGCTAGCTAGAATCCTTTTTCCAATCTCATGCATGAGGCTGTTGGCAGGAGGCTTCAGTGCCTCAGGCACATAGAGCCATAGGGCTATTGACAAAATGGCAATTGTCTTTTTCCCAGAGCAAGGGATGAGAGAGACACAGATAAAAGCTGCATTATCTTGTATAACCAGTGTCAGAAGTGAGTGATCTTACCATCATTTCTGTCACATAGACCACCCTGGTGCTGTGCAGGAAGCAATTTCACAAGCTTGTGGACTCTAGAAGGTGAGGATCATGGTGTGGGGGGAGGGGGCTGTTAGAGGATGCTTACCAGAATACTTCATCACAATAGTAGACATATTAAGATATGATGTATGGCATGTAATATTATAGATTAATAACCACAAAATTCTTTTTTAAATATTTTATTTATTTATTTGAGAGAGAAAGAGACAAAGAGAGGGATAGTGGGTATGCCAGGGCCTCCAGCCACTGCAAACAAACTCCAGATGCATGCTCCAACTTGTGCATCTGTCTTTACGTGGGTACTGAGGAATCAAACCTGGCTTTGCTGGCAAGCACCTTAACAGCTAAGCCATCTCTCCAGCACAATAATACGGAATTCTTAATAGCAGATACATGTTTTTAATATTCATTTTTACTCAAGGTAATTTTTAAGTAGATACGCGATCATTTGATTTTAAAGTTACTTAAACTTGACATAATATTCCATGCATGTAGCTGAGTTAATAATGCTTAATGTTAGACCTTACAATAGGAACTATTCCTCCCCAAGGTATAAATCCTGTTCTCCATTACCTAAGGAGGGTTAGAATATTACAGATGCACATATCAATAGAATCTGTGGAGTTTAGGTGATTCTGAAGTGAGCAAAAGCTCTGGTCTCGAGAAGAGAAGGGCAACACCAGCCCTGTCCTTTGATGGGTGTCTTCAGTGTTGTCTTGAGGATCTCACTGATGTGTGCCTCCGTCACCTGTGCATGTCTGCCATAGACACTTGGAGGAGGAATGGCCGACAGGATACATGGCACATCTTGCAACCTTGGATCTCAGCTTCCATGGTAGTTCTTCAGTGACCATAAAAACTTGCCTGACCACTGGGTGAGATACCTATTAGTTTGATCCCAGGCAGGAAAACATAAGGATCATAACTTATATATAGATAAAATTTACCATCCTCATCTTACTGTATTAATTATAAGGTTTAGTTGCATTGTGCCACCACATTTATAATTTTTTAAAAAAGAAAACATAAGAACCTGAAGTTGTGATTTCTAAGACCCTAACTTTGTTTTTTTCAATTAGATACTATCTTAAGTAATTCTAATGCAATGAGAAATTAAAGAAATTATGGAAGGGATAGGGATAGAATGAGGAAGGGATGGTTTCAGGGTAGAAAATAAAAGGTACTAATTTTTGTTTTTCTAAAGCCTTAGCGGGTTTATTTTAGTATCACTTTAGTGGATGTTGTTAAGAGCTTTCCCCTGACGACCTCATTAATGTGTCTGCTCTGACTTATTTCCAATGAGCTCGGGAATGTCCAGTGACAGGCTAATATGTTCTAAGGCTCACTTGACAGACGTCAGGGTGGCTTTTTTGCAGTGACTTTAGGTCAGATGAAAATGTGTGCAGGCTCCTTGCTTTCTCCTGTACATATAAGACCTGAGGCCACAATGAAAAGAAAAGGGGGGGGAAAACCCTGTGGAGGACTCAAAGGAGGAAATGTAGACCTTCTTAACATTTTGCTCCCAAACTTATCTGTGAATACATTGTAAGGCTTTGAAATGTGAAATGACTGGCTTGAATTTCAGCGCTATAGACATCTATGTGGTAACAGGTTAAGAATATACATCCTCGCACAGGGCAGGATATGTGTGCGGACTCACATCCAATGAACAAATGGTTGGTCATCTACTGAAGCAATTGATTTGGGGAAAGAGGGCTTTAGTGGCTCATAAGCCTGTATTCTAATATTTATAGCACCATTTTTGAGAGTTACCTGAGTACTGCTAAGTTCATTTTAATCCTCTCTGTATCCTGATTCTTTTTTTTTTCCCCCTGAGGTAGGGTCTCACGCTAGCCCAGACTGACCTGAACTTCACTTTGGAGTCTTGGGGTGGCCTCGAACTCACCACAATGCTCCTACCTCTGCCTCCCAAATGCTGGGATTAAAGACGACTCCTGATTCTTATCTGAAAATGAGGATTGTTTTGAGAATCAGGTACCCTCAGGTGTGAAGCCCTTGCCTAAACCTTTGGCACCTGGAGTGCTGAAGATGTCAGCTTAGCATCCATCCCCCACGCTGCTTCTATTTACCAGTGAAGGACTTTGAAATGACCACATTTGCACAATTGTGAATCCAACCCAGTAGCCAAAACCTACTCTCAGGTTACTCTGTGGCCAGTCAAAAGCCCTCTGATAGGAGCAGAAAGGTTGCGTTGATCCCAAGCCTGACAGCTTGCCTGGGATTTTCTATAAATACTGACAGGGAAGTGTGGGGATATGAAGCCCTGTAGGAGAAGCTGTCATTTAAACGAAAGGCCAGCCAGCTGGCTTAGGTTACTAGGAATGGTAAAGCCACAAAAATGAATAAAACATACAGATCTAGCCACCCAACACCAAGCACTTCTCCCCCGTCCTCGCCACATCCCACCCCAATTTAGCCAGTGGCAGGTATGTCTTTAGGCCTAAAATGTGTTTTTTAGCATCTCATTGAGATATTATAAGCATGCCCACTTTGGGAAGACATGAAGCACTTTGGAAACACGTCACCTTTCTGGGGATCTACTTCCTTTAGCCAGGTGTAGCATCCTCTCTGTCCCCAGGACCTCTTTTTACTTATTTACTAACAAATACTAAATTTTTGGTCAAAAACTTTCCACATCTACTAGGACTGCTGTAACAAAGTACTACAGACAAGGAGATTAAACAAATGAGATTTCTTTGCTCACAATTCTGAGTGCTAAAGTCCTAAATGAAAGTGTCAGGCCTGGCTTCTGGCAAGACCTCTCTTCCTGCCTTCCAGGTGACGACCAGCCTTCTCAGCTGTGTCCTCACATGGCCTCTCCTCTTCCTCTTCTCTCAAGGACACAAGTCCCTTCAGAACAGTGTTAAGCTCCTATAACCTCATCTAGCCCAGATTACCTCCCCCAAGACACGCCCCCCCAAGCCAGGGCCTCTACATAGGAATTTAAATAGGACATAGATCTGCCCATGGCAGTTGCTTTTTCCTGATTTACTCTACCCCCAGTGGAAAGTGAACCCACCTGTGATGATAGGCAAGCACTGAGCTATATCCCTCATCCTCTTTTTATTTTTCAGTTTGAGATGGGGTCTCACTGACTTGTCTAGGCTGACCATTACCCAGCTGTCCTGCTTCTGATTTTGTTATTTAGACAGAGGCGCTGTCTCTAAGACTCGCCTTGACCTCGGGATCCTCCTGCCTCAGCCTTCCCAGGGTGTGAATCCCAGGAATGAAGCACCGCAGCAGCCCCATCATCTGTGCCTCATCAGTGATGCCAGGATCTAGAGGACGGTGGTCACCTGCTTGTTCATCGTTGTCCTTTGTTGCTAACATCAGCACTGACCAGGTGCCTCTGTGAAGACCTCCATGCCTCAGTAGGGCATAAAGAAACCAGAAACACAGAGGTGGTTGTAGTTGATCATTTCCAAGGCTGAAAATCCCAGTATGGTGAGAACACCTCCGTAGGGACTAGGGAGTGAGTGGTAGTATAGGGTCTTAGAAAGGCCACTTAGGACCATATTTGTCTTCGGTACATTGTAATGTTCTAAAAGAAGATTTACTTAGCTTAGCATTTATATTCACTTGCCATAAACAATTATAACTTGCAGACTATGATTCAATTCATGTAAGTTTACTTAGACTTCAGGCTTGTAGGAAAAATAACTGGGGGCGGGGCTTGGGGAGGTGACTCAGTGGTTAAAGGTGCTTGCTTGCAAAGCCTGCCAGGCCAGGTTCAATTTCCCAGCACCCACACAAAGCCAGCTGCACAAAGTGGCGCATATGTCTAGAGTTCATTTGCAGTGGTAAGGGGCCCTAGCATGCCCATCTCTTTCAATCTGCCCACCCCCCCACACACAAAACATAAATAAGAATAGGGGAGAAATTCTGGTTGAATTTGTAATGAATAGGTCTGTGCAATTTACTTGGAACAAGAATATTGGCGGGGTGGGGAGGCGGTTGGAAGTGCAGATTATACAGTGACTTTGAAGCTACTTAGATACATCTTTCCCCTTGATAATGCTCAATTTCAATAAGCATATAGCATATACTTTTATATTTATTTATTTATTTGCAAGCAGAGAGAGAGAGAGAAAGAAGAGAGACAGACAGAGAGAATGGGCATGCCAGGGCCTCCAGCCACTACAAATGAGCTCCAGACACATGTGTCGCTTTGTGCATCTGGCTTTACGTGGGTACTGAGAAATCAAACCTAGGTCATTAGGCTTTGCAGGCAAGTGCCTTAACCACTAAGCCACCTCTCCAGTCCTTAATAAGCATATTTTTAGAATATTTAG
The DNA here is from genome assembly GCA_036365145.1 of Orientallactaga sibirica. Taxonomy (NCBI): domain Eukaryota; kingdom Metazoa; phylum Chordata; class Mammalia; order Rodentia; family Dipodidae; genus Orientallactaga; species Orientallactaga sibirica. The sequence continues at coordinate 39,067,876 of JAEOAD010000013.1, forward strand.
GGCAAATCTACTACATTATTACATGTGAGGGTTATTTTATCTGATCTGCAAAAAAATATATGCTGCCATTTTTGTAACTACAGTAATGTCAGTGAGACGTATAATTTATCCATGCAGCAAGGAACCACTGGCTTCACTTTATGTGAGCAAGTGTCCACAGGCTATGGAGGTCCAGAGGATGCTTCCCTGCCCTGGGGAAGCTAACAGCCTATTGGACAAATATAGGCGTATTTAGAATTCCTTGCCACATGGTATATAAAGTATGACTGCTGGGGAAGCAGAAAGCCTCTGACTCAGGCTTCACATAAGCACTTCTTATTCACAGTTGCTTGGATAGCAGATTTCTCATGAATTTCACGGCAAGGACTTTTCAAAAGGTATAATAGATTTAGACATATAATCTGTGATCCTTGAGTTAATCCTTTAATTGATTTCATCTTGCAAAGCTGAAGAGCCCCTTTCAGAAGGTCACTTAATCCATCCCAGAGCCAAGTCATGTGTTGCTATGGAAACCAACCTAGGTAACAGAAGGGTTGAGCATAATGGATAAATTCTCAGAAGTGAGAGTGGGGTCTGGATGCTGCCTTAACGTGTGCCAGTTGTACGATCTGGAGTAAGTTATTTTGCCTTTCTCGGTCAGTTTCCTCCTATCAGAGAAAATCCCATCTAGTCACACTTCCAAAGATGGCAACCTTATAAGCAATCACTACTTAAAGTTCAATAAAGGTTGATGGTGCATTATATTTTTTAAGTTTCTCTCTCTCTCTCTTTGCTATAATGAGAGTTGTATAACACTTACTGTCAAGTGGCTTTAGCTCCTAGACCTCACAGTTTTAGCAATGGTCTCCTTAGGAAACTCAAAAAAAAATCCTGTCCATCTTTATGACTGTAGAAATCTTCTCAAATGTAGCATATAACTTCTTACTTTTTAAATAATTTATTATTTTGTTTATATTGTTCTAATTTTACAATGATATTGGTGACTCCATTATCCTCCTGGAGTTCCTTTTAATTTTGTCATAAAATGTTAGAATCAATCTTAAATTAGTTAAAATTGTATACATTGCCGGGCGTGGTGGCGCAGGCCTTTAATCCCAGCACTTGGGAGGCAGAGGTAGGAGGATCGCTGAGAGTTCAAGGCCACCCTGAGACTACATAGTGAATTCCAGGTCAGCCTGGGCTAGAGTGAGACCCTACCTCGGAAAACCAAATAACAACAAAAAAAAATTGTATACATTAAATAATTTTTATTTTTTAAGATTTCAAATTTTCTTAATAAAAATATGTTTATCCAGGTATTTATGAAGTTTATTTTATTGAGTATACTAAGTGAAAGCTTGTGTAATTTGTAGTATAATTCTCACTATTTTTAAAAGAACACTAAAATTAAAATATATCTCCTAGATTTTATGTACTTTCTCATGTAGTAGGAAGTTAGTGAGGAAACTTGGGCATGGTCTTTCAAACTAGTTTGTAAATAAATTTAATATCCATTCATCTTTACCTATCATCTTTTGATTGTTGATATGTATAGTAGCATGAATACATATATATATAGCATATATATATATATGGAGGCTCTTCAGCTTTGCAAGATGAAATTCAGATAGAAAATAGACAGATGATACATAGATAATAGAGATTTATTTCCTGTATTCTGTATCTTATGTTTCTAAATTATTTATTTATGTGTGTGTGGGGGGGAGCATGAGTGCCACAGCATGTGTGTGGAGGTCAGAAGACAGCTTTGAGTTGTCTGTGCTCCACCTTCTTTGAGACAGGGTCCCTTGCCACTTCAAATAAACTACCAGACTATAAATGAACAAAATTCAGACTAGCTGACCCATGAGCTTTGGATTCCCCTAGCTCCACCTGCCATTGTTATAGGCACATAGGGATTACAGATGCCTGTGCCACTTTGCATCTAGATTTATGTGGGTGCTAGGGAATTGAACCCATTGAACTCAGGTCAGCAGACTTTGCAAGCAAGCACCTTTACTTAATGAGACATCTCCCCAGATCATAAAATCTCTCTCTCTCTTTCTCTCTCTCTCTCTCTCTCTCTCTCTCTCTCTCTCTCTCTCACACACACACACACACACACACACACACACACAGGGAAAGTAGTAGTCATGGCTTCTTGGTTGGCAGTGATTAAAGTGAAAGAACTGCAACAGACCATCTGCTTTTCCTGGTGTCACATTTACAAGGTACTGCAGGGATTCCTGATTGATGGCATGGCTTTTCTTCTGGCTGATGATTTTTTGAGAGCCAGATCCTTACTCCATCTATCTGTGGCTCTGCCATCACCAAGATTTAGATCCATTTGTGTGAGAAGTAAAAGTAGAGAGAAGGCACTACAGCTTCTGAATGATCCTTGACTCTCAGAGAAGATCCAATTCTGTCCCCTTCCATTGGCAAGAACTAATTTTGGACTCACATAAAGATGGCAAAGGAATTTGGAAATGTAGTCTCTGCTGGGGCAATTGTCTCCTACTAACAACTCTACAGTATGAAATATAAAACATCATTTTGGTGAGGACACAGCCCAACAAAGTTTGGAGGATAAAATGCAAATATACCAATTATAAAACCTCTGCAATTTGATTAATATCTACAATAAACCCGCCTCTATGTGTGTCAGTGGGATATAACTTTTGTTTCATTATGTATTTCTATTTCATCATGATCAATAACAGAATCAAATTTTGTTATTCAAGGATATAATAGTATGTGATTATAGAGTTGTTCCTTCTTTGAAAAATTCATCATATCAGCTTTAGACCTAGACTTTTATCTTTCATCTTCTTTTTCCTTGCTCTCTTTATTTAGCTTTATAAAATAATCAACAGCAATCCAAACATGAGAATATAACCTGAGAAAAATATACGACTATTAATGAATATTTTTACCAGAAATTTTCTTTCAGTGTTCATCCTTGACAAGTATAATGACAGCAATTTTCTCCAATTATGTGTAAGTCATATATTACCACAGCTTTAGTTTGTTGTAAAATAATTTGATATATAAGGCCTGATGTTTTCTTAATTAATTAGATTTTAATATTTCAAAATATATCTGACATATTTTGTGGAAATATCATAAATAGAATAAAGATGAAATTCTATTTTTTAACTTTAAAAAGAGGGCATTTTTAGTATAAATATTTTAATGTCATTAATATTTGTACTTCCAGTTTATGGCCAGTTATAAAAATTTTAAACATAATTTTAAAATAAAATTTTCTAGTGATTCAAAGTTGCTGAAGTTCCCAGGGCCTGTGACAAATTGCATTAATATATGTTTATCTGTCTTTGTTTTCTGGTAGTATGAATATTATACACATAAAATTATACCCACAAATTTTACATTGAATTAATCACTTTTAATTCTTTCCTTAAACTCAATAAAAATCATACATGCCAGTATTGTTAAACACATAATGATATATAAATAATGTTATCTACAATGGTAAATTAGCAAAAGAATCTTTTTCATCATCACAGACAGTAACAGTTATAAGAATGAATTTTGACAAAAGTAGTGCACTTTTTTGTGCTTAAGCCCCTTTTTGCTAGGGAATGTCCAAAAGGACTCATTTTGCTTTTTTTTTTTTTTTTTTTTTTTTTTTTGGAAAGAAAGATTTTGCTCCTCTAGCTAGGAGGTAAGTAACATAAGGAGGGTAATTATAAAGGGATTTAAATAATTCACTTACATTTCTTTGCCAATAAAGTAAAGCATGTTCTCTTGTTTCTTAATAAACTCTACAGTGTGTCTTTCGATTTACTAATATTATTTTTTAAAAAACACAATACTGTCATCTCCTCAGCTCAAACAGTATTGTTTTCCATGACATATCTGGCAACCATTCAGAGGCTGATAGCATTATGCTTTTCAGATTCTCGAGTGTATCTGTACTGCTGTTGACTGCTCTCCAAATCAGGTCAGATGCCCTCTCTCCACAGGAACATTTGCAGAGATACCCCATGTTCAAACGGAAGATTTTCATGTTTCATCATCAGCTTCATTTGCTTCCCAGTCCTCTGAATTTTTCATTCTAAATAGCAACATCTCCCTTCTCCCTGTATGAGCCATGGGATCTTTATTAATTAAACAGAGTCAACAGGGTTGGTTTATTCTCTGCTTTCAGCTGAATTACCAACCGTACAAATCAGAGAGGAAATATTTCTAATACTCAAATGTTCTCCAAACCACTAAATCTGGGATTATCTCATCATACTGATTATGTCAAAGTGTGTTAGCCACAGTGTTCACCAAGACATAAAATTGAATAGTGTACTAAAAAGCAGCCTCATCACAGCATCATAGGCACAATTCCAAATTTTTCTTACAATAATCAGAAAGCTCTAGTTATCGATACAACTAACTGTGACTGTGTCCTAAATATCTACTCTTTGACAAGCCCTTTGCATGCTCTGCCTGGGTTCAAGAAGTTCTGTCCCTCTGGTTCTGGGTGTTTTTACCATAGACATGTGTGAGATGGGTTCTTAATGTCCAGAAGACAGACATCTCTATCTGTGGTCTCAGTTTTGTTTTCTCTACTGAGTAGCAGTTGGGATTGCATGTTTGATGCTTACGAGTCTGTGGCATGTGTGTTTGTGTGTGTGCGTGCATGTGTGTGTGTGTGTGTTTGCCAATAAAATAAAATATGCTCTATGTTTGTTTGCTTTTTTACAGAAAAGTATATTTAGAGTATAAGACTAATAAAATTTGATATTACTTTTGTAATTGGGGAGGTCATATGTAGATTTATTTATAAGACTCTGTGATGAAGGTTACTGATGAGGATAATATTGTGGCAGAACATGCTAATATTCCTTATAAAAAGTCTCAAGTACATTTATCTTAGAAATTTTGCTTTTGATTATTTTAATTACCAATTTAATACAAGCAATTACACAATTTCAAACCTGAGAAATATTACGTGTAAAACGTCAAATAGAAATTCACATACTCAAACCTATTCCACAAATAATTAATTGTTCCTGTTTTTCTTACATTCTACACTCCCTACTTAGGGAAGATGATATGGGAGGGTGATTTAAAATAAATTACCTTCTCTCCATCCCCATAGTGTTCTGTACCTGTGCTGATAAACCCTGATGCTGTAGATACTAAGATTTTTAACATAAGCAGGGCAGCTCCCAGCCCTTTCCTCTTATGTGTCTACTTTGTGCAGGATGAGGCATACCATTTCGCATTGCAGAGCTTTCCAGCCCTCTTATGTTACACTCATTAATATTTCTTTAAAACCATTTTCAATATAGGCAACTCTCCTGAACCTTTATAAAAGCCTTGAAATGAAACAAACCTGTGTCGAATGAAATGCCTTAGCTTTCATAAAAATTCTTTTAAGCCATTTTAAAGGAGAAGGGTGATATGGATTATTGTTTAGAGAAGAATTATTCTTTGTACTGCTTCCCCATAGTCTGAGGTTTTGAAACTATGGAGATTACCTGAGCTTTGTTACTTCACCCCAATTCTTTTTAAAAAATTAATTAATTTTGAACATTTATTTACTTATTTGCAAACAGAGAGTGATAGAGAGAAAAGAGGCAGACAGAATGGACATGCTAGAGCCTCCAGCTGCTGAAAAAGAACTCCAGATGTATGCACTGTCTTGTGTATCTGGCTTTATGTGGGCACTGGGAAATGAAACTTGGGTTGTTAGGCTTCGTAGGCAATGCCTTGACCACTAAACCATCTCTCCATCCCACTTTACCCCAATTCTTGAACAACTTGAGCTTCTTTGCCTCATTGTGAAATGATCACCAATCTTCTCCTATAGGAAGATACATTTAGAAATTTTGCACAGAGAGCTGTGGTGATTTGTATGGGAAGTGTGCCCCATAGCCTCAAGTGTATGTGAGTAAGCCTCATGCTCAATCCAGCTGGTGGAGCATTTGGGAAGGGAGTCTTGCTGGAGGAGGTGTGTCACTGGGGGCAGTCCTTGGGGCATGAATAGCTTAGCCCCACTTGGTGTAATCAGCACACCCTCTCTACTTTCTCCAAGCTGACATGGAGATGTGACACCCAGCTATCTGCTCCTGCCATGATGAAGCTTCCCCTCACAACTATAAGCCAGAAATAAACACTGTTCTTTTATAAGCTGCTTCTGGTCAGTGTTTTATCCCAGCAATGAGAAAGTAACTGCTACAGAAGCTGAAAAAATTGAAAAGAAATCAAATCAGTAATGACTATGGAACTGACCATTTATGTTAAATTTAATGTTTACAGTTACTATCATCAATAAACAGTAAAGGAGTACATTTTTGTGTTGGTTTCCAAATCATTTTCTGTGGAAAACTAGTCCTATGTATACTAACAAGTAGTTTAGTTTCATTAGTATTACATACTTCTAAAGATTCACTGAGTGCATAACCATGCTGCTATTGCCGGAAAATCCTCAAATAAAGAAACAGATTTGATCTATTGACCTAGTGAATCTGAAACTTGTTTGACCACAGGATTCTGTCCTTCACATACCAATTACTCAAACTCCTGATACACACTTTGGAATATGTGAGATATTTTCAGATCCACAGTCTCATTTTATCTCCAAGGGTACTGTTCTTCAGAAAAATTTGACCTATGACATGATGTTGCTTCTGAGTTTGAGTTTGAGAGAATGAATCCTGGGCAAACTGACCCTGGGAGATACATGAGCAGTGGGGTGATCCAGCACTAGAAAGAGCTCCAATGATGAAAAAACAAATATCTATTCTAAGTCCAGGGAGCAACTCTCAGGATCTGGACAGATAATGTGAGAATCATCTACCTGAAGGGCTGGGAATAAGACATGAAGTCCTAGAAACACCATCTGCTAGGTAGGCACATAGATTTGTGATGTTCTGATACACTCTTCCGTATCTTCTGGATCTCCTTCCTTGTCTCTGCTCAGGTTCTTTCTTCCCCCAAATACTTTGCAGGGTGATAGCGAACAGATGAGGTACCATAAATTCAGAGAGAGGAAACACAGTCCCTGCCCTCAAAGTAAGGAGTCCTAAAGATAGACAAGTGTTGCTAATACAGCATGATGAGAGATAATACCATCAGATGACTCTTGAGGGAGGTGTGCTTCTTTAAAATGAGCTCCTTAGGGAGAAGGCATGTGGCCCAGAAGGAAGTGGTGTTGAGTCAGGTACAAAAACAAAGCTCTGCATAAGGTAGAGTATTTTTTTTTGAGGGGGGGGGGTTTCAAGGTAGGGTCTCACTCTGGCCCAGGCTGACCTGGAATTAACTATGTAGTCTCAGGGTGGCCCTGAACTCACGGTGATCCTCCTACCTCTGCCTCCCAAGTGCTGGGATTAAAGGCGTGCACCACCACGCCCGGCTTAGAGTATTTTTTTTTTTTAGCCAGAATTGGTTGGAACTGAGCTTTTAGCAGGTAAATGATAGTGGGTGGTTTGTCATTTAGGAAGCTCTCTGGGCTTGAATGGAGAATGAATTAGGAGAGAATTAGAACAGTGTAGGAGAGTAACTATTTCAGTGACCCAAACTATTACATTGGAAAGGAGGTAGAAAACAGATTCCAGAAAGATTATCTACAGCTAGAAAGTCATAGGACGTCCTGAGTGACCTCAGGTAAGGAAAAAAGAACAGTGTGACATTCGTGTGTCCTCATGGTTATGAAATAAACTGAAAATATGTCTAAGGCTTATTGGGACCATTGGATCTGGTCCTAACAGCTTCCAGTCCAAAGCTCTCGTATAGTAGGGTAGAAGCAATGTCCCAGTATCAATATTTGTATGACTGGGTGGAAAGAGTCTCAAATTTTAATCTGCATTCCTCGTTCTTCTCCAGTCACGTCACACAGACCACATCCTGGACCCATCCTGTGCTGAGTGTTCTGAACCTGTCCTGCTCTGAGGAGAATGAAGAGGACTGCTCCCGAGAGCTGCCTGACCAGAGAAGCTGATGGCTTTCCATAGGAAGTGGAGCTCCTTGGTCTTCTGGCCTCTGTCTGTGCATGACTGGATATGTGACCCTCTGCTCAGACCCAGCTGTAGGAAACAGGAAGGCAGCACAGGCCTCTGGGCAGAGTCTGAAGTAGGAACTATGAATGTAGGATATTTCTGCAAAACTATTTCATATTACTGTGCACTTTTAAAATATCAATAGATACTACATTAGTTATTTGAGAATAATCCAATTGTATTTTTGAAATCACATATAATTAGATTTTATAATATGTATACTTTTTCATTTATAATTAGATCTTTGTAATTTTATATGTTGCTCATTTTTTGGTATTAGATACAAGGGTTTTAATAATGAAAATTTACATTGAAAAATTAGGTAGACATAGTCAATTCATTTATTTGGTAATTCCCTAACAAGTTATACTTGTGCCTTAGTATCTCAACAAGCTTTGGGGGTTTAAAGTTCATATTTAGATATCTATCTCATGGGCTGCAGAATGTAATTCTCTCTTTTTTTTTTTCTACATCTCATAATATACAATACAACTTAAATCTTTAGGAGGCTTCCTACTTTATAAAATGCCCTAAACCTTCTTATTTAAACCAGGCAACATATTCATCATGCTGATCTACTGGGCATTTTATTCTTGTTTTCAGCAGAAGAAATATTTTGTCCCAGGGCTGAAACTCACACCTTGTCTTCTGGTTCCATATCCAGCCCCCTGCTGACCCCGCAGAGGGAAATCACAACCCAACACATAGGGCACCTTCGTTCTGTTGATGCAGCTGGCCCTGCAGCTGTGTATCCATAGCGATCTAGAAAACAACTGCCAGTCAAACATGGCCTCACTATAACCCTACTCTTCTTCTCTGTAACCCATTCCCTTCATCCCAAACACCTCTTAAAGCACTGCTCTGTGACATTTCAGCAGGCTTCTCTCAGCAGCCTCTATTTCCTAAAGTAAAGAGATTGGCTCACACCATTGGTTTGCCCACATTTCAGGCTGCCCTTACCAGTGAGAGCATTTGAAGAAAGCTGAAAGCTATCTTTTAAAGCACTGCCTGTAATAAGCTAGGGTCTAGGAGCCCAATCAAGTAAAGCAGCCCCAGCGTTGAGGACGCATGCACAGACATGTACAAACTAACCATTCCTTGTAACTGCTTTATAGGTTAGAAACTGAGGCACTAAGTTCCTACACTGAGTTAACACCTATTCAATCTCATTCCATTTTAGCTTCTAAGTCTCCTAGTCTACTGAATTTTCTGCCGTATGTGTGTGTGTGTGTGTGTGTGTGTGTGTGTGTGTGTGTGTGTATACAGGTGTGTATTTACCCATACCTCCTTGAATATATTTAGAACTGAAGTTGAATCCACTTAGGATTCATGCTTTATTTCTTAAGGCATAATATAAAGTCAGATGCAGAGTGACAGGCCATCACTAACCCTAAGAAACAGGATGGCTGGAGAAGACAGGAAGCTCTCCTGACAGCTATTAGGACTCCAGGGAGAGTAGGGAGTTTCAGGGGAACAGGTTTGAGAGTAGCCCTAGAGGGAGCTGTTTTCTGGAGACCCGCAGGGGAATGGACTCTCGTATACCTGGAGGCACTTTCATAAGTGACAATATTAACTACGAGAGAGCACACTTACTCTATGACATTCCTCCCACACCAGAGAGCTTCCTCCATGTCCGTGGTAAGGAAGGCGCAGGAGAGGCTAAGGTGGCTGAGATCAGGTCCTGGGCCATGGGGCACCTCCTCTCTCTGCTGTTCAAACCACTTCTCTCTCATTTTTATCACGTGCCTAGTGGGAATGACTTATAAAAATCAAATGATATTTGCTGAGAGATTGTACCATCCATTGCATCTACAGTGTGCATATCTGGATTTGATATTTTCTTTCTAGTGTATCTGTTTTAAGGCAGAGTCTCTGTGGTGCCTCAGCTTCCCATGTGCTAGGATTACAACACTGATGGTCTTAAAAGCACTTTATATGGCTGAAACGGTAATCATCCCCAGTTTGAAAAGGTTAGCTTTAGAGACAGGTGGTCTCTGCCCAAGAATCACACAGTACCTAGTACATACATGTTGATGCTCAGGCCCAAGGCAAGTCTTTGATTCCAGGGCTCCTTCTCTAAACTACTGGGAAGGGCTGCTTAGATTTTATCAGTGGTATAAAGCAACAGATTCCAGTCCCATGCCATAAGGAACTTCCTGGTATTAGAGTTCAATAGAAAAGGGCTTACTGTTCATATTCACATATTAATGCTACTCTCACTTCTGGTTAGAGAAGTTTCTCTTTTCAGATGGCAGTGACCACTGGGATGACCTAAAAGACACATAGTGTTGAGAAGAAGTGACAGAGGAGTGTCTGGCACTCAAACATCTCTATCACACCCTCCAAGGCTCAGGGTTCATTGAGGAAGAGGGGGTGGAAAGAATGGAAGAGCCAAAGGAAGGGTACAACTCCTTACAATGCAACTGTCCAGACAGAAATTGGCCTTGATATCCATGACCTCGCAGTGCCTAGCAATACCTTCACAAGACTCTCATAATAGGAGAAAAAGATGATGACATCAAAATAAAAGAGAGACTAATGGAGACAGGGAGGGGATATGATGGAAAGTGGAGTTGTGAAGGGGAAAGTAGGGGAGGGGAGGGAATTATCATAGTTTATTGTCTGCAAGTATAGAAGTTGTCAATAAAATTTTTTTTTTCAAAAGGGAAAGGGCTCTCCAAGAGAGAATCCCAGTCCACCAGGTTTTAGTATGTTGGTGAGGAGTCTGTTGGTGAAGAATGTATGGGTGAGGAGTTTCAGCACCTGAATTAGCTGAGCTGGCTGAGGACGCATGGGAATTCCCTCCTCTTCGGGTCTTTGTGACCTCTCCACCAACAGATGAGTGCTCCAGAAGACACTTTCAGACAGTGTTGAGGTGAAGACTCAGTGAGCATCCTTTTCCAATGCAGACAGGAACCCCAAAGTACGTTTGGGTGAGCTGACATGTTTGAGGAGTCTTTCTTTAACAGGAAGTTTTCTCACTGATGTGGTTATCATCAACCTTTCTCCATTGACCACCAGTGTAAATGTATGGAGAGAGGCGCTAAATAACCCATTTTCATTTTTTTACAAATATCAAGTCTTATGGAGACAGACAATAGCCCATCTCTCATCACCAATACTGCAACAAATATATTTACTCCAAGGAAAGCATACCACCGTACCACTAGCCGTTCAGTCAGTATATTGTGGTTATCTCTTCATAGCAACAAATAGGTCAAGGTTGTATTTCAAGTTCCTGCATAAAATATCACCACCCAGAAAACCCATACTTTGTGTGTCCAGCATTTTTTTCATGAACACAAACTGGTTTTAAGTTCTTTCCTGTAGCTAACAATGTCACGGTAAATATTGGCATGCATTCACTAATTTGATGAACTGAGAGAGCCTCTGGTTATATATGCAACATTAGCATAATACAAGAGAACCTACTAGTTCTTCGGGCCTCAGTTTCTCCATCAGTACAAGAAGAACCTACCTGCTCATGCCAAGACCGTTCAATTCATCAAGCATTACCTAAGTACCGACTACATGCTGACAGTGGGAAGTAATATGTCACCATGCTGGGTAGCACAGAGTCCCAAATCAAGGAACTGAGTTCCTTGATTTATTTTTTTGTGGAAAATTTTTAAGCATGTGTATAATATATTTTGATCATAATCCCCTCCCATTGTTTTTTATTCCCCCTTCCCCTACACTCCTTCCATATAACTCCTTCTTCTTTACCAACTAGTTCCTCTTCCGGTTTGATGTCTTTTTAAAAATTCTATGTAGGGTGAATCATTAGGGATTGTTTAGTTAAGAATCTCTTAAGTTTGAACAATTCTGAAAAATGTTGATAATCCTGGACTAGAAGAGGAAAGAAAAAAAGAGGAGAACATGCTGTATGAAGAGCTTCTTCAATAATAAATGTGAAGCAGCTGTCAAAATACAGTCACGTGACACACTCATGAAGTGTTTGCCCAATTGCAAAAGGTTATCTTCTTTCTAGGGAGAAATGAGCTGGTTTTATTTTCTCTGGTAAGTAAAATGCAACTTTTTGAAGGTTCAATACACTTGACATTTTAGTGATCTATATACACTGGGAAACTGAACCAGCATTAAAACAACTTGCACAGTCTTTTACATGTAACTTTCAAGAGGATGAATAAAACAGAATAGGCCTGTGGAATTTACAAAATTAACAGAATATGCCTGTGGAATTTAATTTTAGAAATGAATGTCCAAGATATCTCAACAACAACTCTCTTCAACTCCATTGTATCTGTAACATGATTTTATAAATATTAAATGCAGTGTTGAGAATTGCTTTCCTCAAGTGTCTTTTTACCTTTATGATCATACTACTTTTGTTGTTTTTATGATTTTATTTTATATTTTATTGGGAACTTTACTATATGAACATACTGCAAATTGGTTGTATTTCCATTGGGTTATCCTCTTTCGTCCCCTCTCCCCTGCCCTCCTCACTCTGGAGTCATGAATGTATCAGTTGGTCCCTGTCAGGCAGACAATGCCTCGCATTACGTCTTCCCACTCTGTGGCTCTTACATTCTTTCTGCTTTCTCTTCTGCAGTGTTCCCCAAGCCTTCTGAGTGGACTGGACAGTCAGATCAGTAGCTGTATCCAAACCATCCCCTGTTCCCATTCCCTCATCACCAATTCATTCTGCCTCTTCACCCTACTTATCCTTTTTACATTATTCATCAACTTGTCATAATCCTTTTTGGTTTGATGTCTTAGTAATGGGACTACTAATGGAATGAGCTCCACGAGGGCAAGGATGTGGCCTGTCTTGCTGCCCATTTGTCCTCGGGATATAGCACAGTGCCTGCCACACACGCGGTGCTCAACATGTGTTCACTACATAGAATGTATCATATGTTATCCATAAGGAAAGCTTAGTTCTTCCAGTGTCACTCCCCATCCTTTTTGTATTCATATATTCACCCAAGCCTTTACCAAGCACCACACACTCTGCTAAGCATTAGGGACAGAATGCAAGACAGATGTGACTGTAACCCTTGTCATGTCTATTTTATGCAAAGCATATATAATTGAAAGTAATCACAGCCTTTTCTATTTCTTTCTTCCCCTTCCTTGTTCCATATTTGAACAAGTAGGCCCACAAACATTCATTGCCTCATCAAAGGATGTGGTATGAGGAAACAAACTAAAGTATATTCTCTTCAGTGCCCATAGGGTAGCCCCTTAGGAAGGTGCAAACAGCTCATGATATAGAGTAGGTCTGAGAGCATTGTGAGGAAGACCAAGGCATTTGTATTCCCAGTCGGAAAGAACAGATATATTAGTGGGGTTCAGAGAGAGAGATCTGTGCCTCACCTCCTGGGCAGTTTCTGGGAACAGTAAAGCCCCATTCACATTTCATGATATTTTAGAGCAGAAGCCACTCTCACTGTCTTCTAGGAAGCAAGAGCATGGTGTGTCTAGGCATGTGCAGGAAGTCCAGTGAACTTCCTCCAGGGCCCTGTTCATTTCCATGAAGCCTTAAGGATCTCAGGAAGGAGTGGCAAACACACAGGACCAAAATGCGGTCTTTAACACTCACACATGACCTTTCAGTGGAAGACGGCTGGGACAATGACCTCAGACCATCCTAACCTAGTCCCTTCTTAATAAATAGGCCCCTGATGTACTCTGAATGTTGTGTGTGTGTGTGTGTGTGTGTGTGTGTGTGTGTCCCACTCTCCCTTCAAATTCATATGTTAAATCTTAACCCCACAAGGTGATAGTATTAAGAGACAGGGCGTTTGAGAGTCATTAGGACACAAGGTTTCCTCCCTCACAAATGAGCTTAGTGCCCTTATAAAAGAAAATTCAAGGCAACTATTGACCTCTTCTGCCTTGGGAGGTCACAGTAAGAAGGTGCCATCTTTATTTTTTAAGTGTGTGTGTGTGTTTGTGCATGTGTCTGTTTGTGTATGTGTATTCACGTGTGTATGCATGTTTGTATGTGTATTGGTACTTGTGTGGGGAAAGGAGTAGGCATGTACGTGTATACGTGTGCATGCAGAGCCATAGGACAACCTCAGGCATACAATTCACCTGTTTTCTGAGACAGGGCTTCTCATTGGCCTGGACTTCACTGACTAAGCTGCCCAGCAAGCTCCACAGATTCTCCTGCATGTACCTGTCCAGCTCTTGGATTCCAGTCATGTGACACCACACCTGGCATTTACATAGGGATTGAATTCAGGTCCTCTTGCTTATAAAGCAAGCAGATTACCCCTCAGCTACCTCCCCAGCCTAGGAAGGTGCCATCTTTGAAGTTCCAGATGTGGTCTGGTTGACACCTGGATCTTGGACTTCGTGGCCTCTAGAATAGTAAGCAGTTGGTTTCTGTTCACTGTAAATTAGTAGTACCAGCAGACTGAGATGGTCCCACAGAGTTTAATCAATGACCTCAAAAAGTAGAAGAAACCGGAAGAGATACATGATGTTCAGGATCAGTGTCCCCAGACCTGAGGTGTCCTTCCTTTACTATCATACCCTTGAGAGCTAGCACAGTGCCTGTCACATAGTATGTGTTCAATGGTCTCTGTCTGTACACTAGACAGTCATTTATCTGACTGGCAAGTTTGGAATAGGCAACAAAGCATATATCTAGAACGTTTCTTCAATATGCTCCCTTCTCTCTGTCCCATCCAAATATCCTTTGTTTTTCACATATTTCTCATCTTTAAGTTGTTTCACTCTGTGCACACTTGTCCCTATCAATCTACCTACCACAGGTCTTCCATAATTATCATTCTAAAGCACAAATTTGACTCAATTGCTCTCTGGCTCCCAGTACTTCCCTAGTACACTCTACTCTCTGAATTTGTGATTCTCTCCAACCTCATTTGTCATCTACAACACTCACATATTCTGCTGTATCTGAGAAATTTCTCCTGCCTCATCCACTCATCCCATTCTTTCTCATTCATCAATTCTCTGTTCTGGTTTCACCCCTTCTGTGAAGAGCTTAACCTGTACAGGCCTTCATTCCCATGCCCAGAATTGTCATTGCCAGTTCATGGTTGCATCTTCATATACCTGTCCAGCTTCTCTTGACACTCCAGAATGGTGGGGCAAGAACTTTCTCCCAAGACCTGTGTATCCAGGTTCTCAGTGGGCCACTATATTTACTAATTTAGTTTTATCTAAGGAGCTGGGAAACTGAGTCTCAGGGCCTGGTTTCTGGTCCTACCTTTACTTTGTACTTTATTGGTGTGGTGATGAAAGAACTCTAATTAAAGCCAGTTAGCCTCCCACTGTGGCCATTACATGCAATATCATCAATGAAGTGAGTAATTCAGGTGGAAGCGGAAAATAAATGGAAAGATAGAAACTGGCCCAAATATCTTGTTTCTTTACTATTGTGGCTTTGGGAACTTTACCCCAAACTCGGGAAGTTAAGGTTAACTGGGAGGAGTTATGTTCTATAATACCACCTCATTCCTTCATTACTGCATACCTGTTAATAAAGTCTCTATCACACTATATTCTCTGTCTCTGGAAAAAAAACAAAAAACAAAAAAAAAACACTTGGGTCAATCACCAGAATTGTTGAGGGAACTCCTTCCACTCTTAGAACAAGTAGGGCATCGAGGACAGGAAGAAAGAGACATGATGCTATACATGCAATTAACTTAGATAGCAGAATAGAATACATGTCCCTCCCACTAAGCTCTGCATCTGTAAGTCAAAATCCATTTACCAATTTTTTTTTTTTTTTTTTTTTTTTTTTTTGGTGTTGCAAGGTAGGGTCTCACTCTGGTCCAGGCTGACCTGGAATTAACTATGTAGTCTCAGGGTGGCCTCGAACTCTTGGCGATCCTCCTACCTCTGCCTCCGGAGTGCTGGGATTAAAGGCATGCGCCACCATGCCCGGCCCATTTACCAATTTTTATCTGTCACACAAGAGGAGGTACAATAAAATTCAATCAAGTTTATAGTTTTTAAAACTTCCTTTAACTGTTTCCTGCTTCTGGCAGGGAAAGTCAAATCGAATAAAAGAGAAAATGAGCTGTAGGTTTAACTAAGCATGTCTATCCTCACTAGTCCCACTGATAATGGAACAGCCTAATGGATTTTACTGAAGAGGAAAGTGTACGCTGCATGAATTTTGCTGTAAAACTCACAGTGTGGTGGCAGTAAAAAGGTTGTAAAGCACATGTTCAAACATCACTAATTTGCCTAGAGTTTTGAAGAAATACAATGGAAGGGTAGATAAACCCTAAAACCAAAATAATAGGTTAGAGAATTTCAAGGAAAGGATATCAAAACTTCTGTTCTTAGAGGTTAATTAATCATGTTCCTGAAGAATTGATTCAACACAGAAAGACTGAGTATCTCCACGGGTCTCTAAACGTGCAGAAATCATCCCATATAAAACTAACCACACTGCTCTGTTTCACAATGAAGAAATTCATCTTTCATGAACAAATATATGAAAAAATATATAAAGAATTGAATGGATAATTATGTTACCTTGGAATGCGAATAGTTCAGGTCCAGAATTTTTCTGAAACAGAGTATGGAAAGGTACTATGGATAAAATTTAGTTCTTTTTGTTGTTGTTATTTTTGAGGTAGGGTCTCACTCTAGTCAAGGCTGACCTGAAACTCAATCTGTAGTCCCAGGCTGGCCTCAGATTCACAGTGGTCTTCCTACCTCTGCCTCTCAAGTGTTGGGATTAAAGGTGTGTGCCACCATACTCAGCTAGAACCTAGTTCTTTTTTTAAAAAAAAAATATTTTATTTATTTGCACAGAGGGAGAGAGAGAAAGATAGAGAGAAAATGGGCATGGCAGAGCCTCTGACAACTGCAGAGAGACTCCAGATGCATGCGGTACTTTGCGCATCTGGCTTTACATGGAAACTGGGGAATCAAACCAGGGTCCTTAGGTTTTGCAGGCAAGCACCTTAACTGCTGAGTTGTCTCTCCAGCCCAGAATCTAGTCCTTTATAGAAGTAGTCTTGTCATTCGGAAAATCCATGCATTTAATTTAGTGCAAGCTAAGTATGTATGTTTGCATTTTTGTGGCTACATGAAAATAAAAAGCTGATTCCAAATTAAATACATGGATTACATCCCTGAATAATAACAAGTACTTAATACAAAGAAAATCTGAAGGAAATTGGATGTATATACATTTAGTGTATGCTTATATACAGGTAGGTGTGTGTACACACACAGTAGATATACATGTACATTCCAACTGCATTATTTCCTTTTTAACAATACCCCCCTTTTCAAAATTTTAAGGTTTCCCCTACACCAGTTTATGATTTTAATAGCAATACCTTCAATTCACATTTATATAGAAGTCACAAATAAAATTGGTATTTTATGATAACCAAGTGAGATTGTCAAGTCAAGCAGTCTGTTTCATATATGCAAAACAGAGGCTCAGATAAGTTGTGACTCGGTTATGTGACTACCCTAAGTCACGGAAGGCTGACTCATTTTTTTTTTTTTTTAGATTTTCAGACAAGAGGTTCCAATCTGACGTAAGCCAGGCCAGGTGACCCTGCACTTATAGGGGCTGAGACCCCAATTCCTGCTAGACCATAGTACTTTCTAAGCCAACTTCTTATTTTGCAAAGAGGGGAAAACACTTGGTTGCATTGCCAAAATCCTTAAGGGAACTCCTACTCTTAGAATTAGAATAGGGTCAGGAGAATTGGAAGAGGGTCAGGAGAATTAATTGGAAGAGGGTCAGGACACAAAGAAAGAGCAGGGATGGTCTCCTCCCCACCTATGTTTATGATCTCTTCCCTGGGACTCGAAATTCCTTAAAGCCATGTCTGTTTTGCTATTAGATTAGTGCATTTTGTTTTATTATTTAAAATTACCATGAAGACAAATTAGCTTTGAAAGGAGTTGTACATTTCTGTGAATGTCATCTCATATTCATTTGACCACCACCATAATCAAGGCACAGAACAGTGTTACCACTGGAAAAGCTCCCTCCTAGTCTACACCCTGCTCCCCTCCAACTACAGGAGAGTACCTTTGCAGTTCAATGAGGCTTCCATGTATGTAAGTAGTTTCCTTACTACTGAGTTGTATTACATTTTACTAATGTCTCACAGTTTGGGTTAGTTACCCACTGAAAGTCATTAGATATTTTTGTGATTGTGATAGAAGTTTCTATAAATATGTGTATGCAGTTTTGTGTAAATGTAAATGTTTATTTCTCTAGACATAACACCTGAAAAAAATGCTGATCATGTAGTTATTTAGTTTTCTGTTGGTTCCTTTACAAATTAGCACAAACTTAGAGACCTAGATGTATAAGTTTATTATCTTTCAGTCCTACAGGTCAGAAGTCCAACACTGGGATAAATCCAAGATATTGACAGGTCTGTGTCCCTTTCTGGAGGCTTTCAGAGAGAATCTGTTTTGGGTTATTGGCAGAATTATGTTCCTTGCAGGTGGTCCCCTGCATCCACCTTCCAAGCCAGACAGGTTCCTCTCAAAAAATTCTCTGTAGCTCAGATTTGGTTCACCCTGATAATCCAAAATGACTTCACTACCTCAAAGTCTGTGTATTCATCACATCTGCAAAGTTTCTGTTATTGAGTTAACATATTCACAAAATCTTGAGATTGATTCAGGGGGATGTTGCTTTGCCCATCTATCTTTACGAGAAACGTTCAAGCTGTTTTCTAGAATGGCTGTAACATTTTGAATTGTGGGAATGAAATGGAAAAGCACTATGTGGGGATGAATTATAAGAATAAAATATGGGAAATGAACTATGGGAAAGAACTATAAGAATATTTCTTTTGAACCTTACAAATAACATTTCTGAGATTATTGCTGTGAGAGGCTAAGTTCCTTACTGATAACTTGTCCTTAAGTTAATGTTACAATTATGTAATCTACCTCTTAAAACAATGTGTAAGTTTTTCTCTGCCTCAGTGTACCTTTGGCCTGAACAGCACTGATGACCAGTATTGGCAAGCAAATGTATAGAGATTCTGACTAATCTTGAGCTATGCTCTTTGCCCAACTTCCTCAGTCATCTGGCTAGACTCTTGACTCAGAACAAGCATACATGTGTAAGAAGAGTTGACCATAGTGTTGAAGACAATGAGGTCAGTAACTAAGTGCCCACAGATCTATTGAACACAACACATGTGCTTAATGTGATTGTATTTGTGAACAATAATGTGTGTGTGTGTGTGTGTGTGTGTGTTCTGGATCAGCAGTGTCCAGTAGAATGTATACCTAAATCCTTTCTTTTAACAGTGTTTAAGGATTATTGCTCATAAATGTACTACTTGTAGTGGTTTGGGGCTGTTCAATAAAAATGCCAGTGGGTACCTGTGTGCAGAATGTTACAGCCATAGTTAGGTCAGAGCAGCAGCAACAGCAGGTTTACTGATGGCTTAAACTGATGGCTTCTCTTTCTTCAGGCTGCTGCATTGAGGCAGCTAGACCACTGCTAGGTAAGACCCTAAGTGTTGGTTCTGTTACAGTTTCAGGGCTGTGCATCCCCATCAGCATATACGAGAGTTCCAATTGTTCTGTGTCCTTGCTAGTACTTGGTATTGTCAGTTTGTTTTATTTTAGCCATTCTCTCACAAGGATATTTTAGGGTAGTTCATCATGTTAAAGTTTGAATTCCCTTCGTGGAAGAAGATGTTGAACAATAGTTCATCTCTTTATTTTCCATCCATGGATCCTCCGGTAAAAATGTCTGTTCACATGTTTCTTCATATATGTTTTTTTTTTTTAATGAGTTGTTTGTTTTCTTGCTGTTGCATTCTAAGATCTCTTCATTCTGGATACATGTCCTTTGTCAGTGATGTCACTTCCAAATACTTTTCTAACCAATTTAAATTTTTCTGTATATCACTTAGATACCAGTTGCATGCATATAATTTCCCTCAACCTCTAGTTCTGTTTAGGTTGGCCTAAACCACAGAGTAATTCAATTTGATTTTCTATACTAGAGTGTTTCAAGATCTCTCTGCCTCCTGGTTATGGTAGATCCTAGATACCTACAAGTCACAATTCAGTCCATCCGTATATTCATGTGTCAGTTACCTTCTCATTGCTAACAAAAAATCAGTTTACAGGAAGAAGGTTTTATTTCAGCTTATACTTCCAAATTGCAGTTCATTGAGGCAAGGACGGCATGGCAGCAGGGCCTTGAGTTGCTGGTCACCTTCAGTCCACAGTGAAGAAGCAGAGAACAGTGAATGCCAGTGCTCAGCCAGCTCCCTTCTTTCTCTATAGCCCAGGATCCCAGTCCACGGAATGGCGCCATCCACAGCAGAAGTTCCCACCGCAATTAACCTAATCAAGGTAATCATTCACAGACATGCCCTGCTAACCTAATCTTAATATCTTAATATCTCACAGGTGATTCTAGGTTCTGTCAGGTTGACAATCAAGATAAACATCTGTCTTAGAGAAAGTAATTTCTCACCCAGTTTTTAAAAGACTGAGCCATTAGATCACAGGATCATAAAGGAAAACATAAAGGCATCTCCATTTTTTACATCAACATCCATTTCCAACAAACATGTGAGTATAGATGTAGCCTCCATGGAAGAACCATTAGGCTATTCAAGTGACAAGTAAACTGAGAGAAATTGTAGGGACACGGAAGAAGAGCTTCAAGGCATGGGGAGGAACTCATTGTAGCACTGAATTATGTTCATGTACAGATACTAAATCTGCTTGGAACCATATGATTTCTGAGGCCTAAAGATAACTGCTGATACTCTTAAGAGACATGCTGAAAATTAAGCAGAGAGTGGAAATTTTATTGCAAGCCTTCTGGAAATTCTTTTCTATGTCTGGGAAATAAGGTAGCAATCTAGAACCGTCTTGAGAACTTCCTTCAAACTTCAAAGGTTGACCGAAACCAGGCCAGAGACCTTGGAAATCAGAATCTCCCTTGTAGCAAAATTCTGGCAGAAAACAGAATCTACCACAGATGGTCCAAATGAAAATCCTGCTTATAGATAGGTGGTGATGATTCAGTAAGCAAGTGGCGATAAGGTACCCCCCCACCCAAACTTGCAAGAGTTAGAAGCCATGTCTGCTTTGAGTATGGAAGGATTTGGATACATATAACTGGAGTCCAGTGAGAAGTGGACAGTAGAGGCACCCAGCTGGACACAACACCCAAGCAAGTGATGGAAAAGCAAGGGGGAAAGTCTAAGCTCTAATCCCACCCTTCTCCTTTGCCTGCTTCCCAAAAACACACAACAGTAGAAACCTGGGGAGGTATTTCACAGGACTCTGCTTCTTTTCAAGACATGGAAACAATAATAGATGGAACTGACAGTGTAGATGGAGAAAGACCAGTGTAAGGAGAGAAATATAGTGATTTCTGATTTGTATGACAGAGAACATCTGCTGAGAAAGATGAGACTGCATGAGTAAATGAAGTATTTATTCCTTGGGTAGTTACAGCCTCCCTTCTAGGGACGCTGGTGCTGTGAGGAGGTAACACAGCCCTCATCATCACAGAGCTTACAGTGCAGCATACGAGGCAGACAAGCAGGCGGACCCCACAGAAGGAGAGTGTGTGATAGATGCATGTAGTAGGGGCATCACTCCTACAAATGAGAGTTCAAGGAAGCTCCTTGAAGGAGAAGTTATGTTCAAAGAGAGATAGAACTCACTGAAAACATTAGCCAGACAAGTGGAGAGTGGGAAATGATGGGATCCTCTTCCTGGGTAATAGCAGAGAAGAGAGAGAGAGAGAGAGGGAAAGGGAGAGGGAGAGAGAGAGAGTAATCAAGCCTGTGGGCTTTTGTCAGAGCACAGCTTTCAAGTTGGCAATGGGGTTGACGATGGGCATGATGTGAAATAAATCCAGAGAAATAAAGAAGGGCCCTATCTCAGATGATCTTTTAAACTATGTTAAGAATTAGGGACACTAGCCTAAGAATATGGGTAAGGCAGGGAAAGACCTTTATGTAAGCTGCATGTGATAATTTTATGTGTCACTTTTTTTCTTGGTTTTTCGAGGTAGGGTCTCACTGTAGCCCAGACTGGCCTAGAATTCACTATATAATCACAGGCTGGTCTCGAACTCATGATTACCCTCCTACCTCTGCCTCCCGAGTGCTTGGATTAAAGGTGTGTGCCATCACACCCAGCTATGTGTCACTTTGTGTGAAGGGATACCCAGATACTGGTAAAATATTTCTGGTTATGTCTGTGAGGGTGTTTCTGAAAGGCTACCATTTAAGTCAGTGGATTGAATTAATAAAAAAAAAAACCACCTTCACCAATATGGTGGGCATCATTCAGCCCATTTAGTGTCCAAGTAGAACAAGAAGAGATAAAAGTGAGGAATTTTATTTCTCTTACTCTTCTTGAGCTGAGACACTGCTCTTTAGCCCTTTGACACCAGGACAACTGGTTCTTGAGACACCAGACTCAGATGAGGTCACAACCCAATGCCACCTCGTGCCCTTTTGATCTGGGGGTTGAGAGTTGCATCATTGACTCACTGGTTCTCAGGGCTTCAGGTTTGCACTGGATTACACTATGGATTTGCTGAGTCTCCAGCATGAAGTCAGCATTTTGGGGACTTCTCAACCTCCATAATCATGTGATCCATCCCCTTTTGTCTAGCTAGCTAGTATATAGTCCATTGATATGTATAGCTCATCTATGTATATGTACATGCATAGACATGAAATTGATTCTGTTTCTCAGGAGAGCACTTATTGATACACAGAATAATGGCAAAATAGAATTTGTTTTGTAAAAGGTCTCTCAGGTATGGAGATGGAGACATGGCTCAGTGGGTAAGAGTGATTGCTGCATAAGGATCTGAGGTGGACTGAGACCATCTGAGTCCAGTTCCTTAGCACCCACATGAATAGCTAAGCATGACTATACATGCCCGCAACCCCAGAGCTATGGGGAACCAGTACAGGAGAAGTGCTGAGATTCACCGGAAAACTGTAGCCTCAGGTTCAATGAAAGACTGTCTCTAGGAAACACATGGATGAGTGATAGAAGAGGATAGCCAATGTTCTCCTCTGGCCTCCTCATGTGTGCATACAACACACACACACACACACACACACACACACACACACACACACAGCCTACATCATTTCACACATAGGAAGACAGATGAGCAAACAACAAGAGTAGAGGCAGTTTTCATAGACTGACCTGTTCAGTGGTCATACCCTGGCCAAGTATCTCAGCTTCCTTAATTCCCTCACCTATACAAGAATGGTCAGATCTGTCCTGCCTAGCCCAGGAGCTTGTCAAGGCAGTGAACAGACTCTGTCAACTACAAAGCACAGTAGTACCTCCACATTAATATTACCATGAAAAGGAAATGTGACTGATATTTTTATATTTTTCATGGAATCTGTCTAATCTTCTGACCCATTTCCCAAATCCTGGAGATATTCTGGAAAATGAAGTGCACAGAGTCTGCACCCTGAAAGGAGTGTATTCATCCCATCAATTTGGAAATGGAATCCTGTTCTCTCAGCTGTGCCACACATGATCACCATCCAATAAACATGAGTTGATGAATGGCTGAGTGGAGATTTGTTTTGTTCTCATTTTTGCACTCTCTTATGACCACAGAGGGGATAACTAAATTAATGCCATATGCCTGTAAAATCCCTTTGACAGCTTTCATTGTAATGGAAGATGACAATAGTTATCAGAGCAGAAAAAAGAACATGCTTGAGTGAAAGTAAATACCAAACACCTTTTGGGAAATGAGGCACCTTCTATAACCTTTGCAGCTGCCCAGCTCCTGAATGTGTAGCAACCAGAGCTGTCTGATGACAGTCTAACCAGGATTCCTTCTGCTTGCAAGAGTGTATCACCTCCTCCTCCCTCTCCCTGGATTGTTCAGAATTTTAAATGTCACAGTAATTACATTTTTCCCCAGGATAAAATGAAATATCATTGGAGCTTAATGGAGATGAACAAATGATCAAATTCAGTTGTTAATGATGTATTATGATAGAGGAATTAGATCTTGTCCACAGGATGAAGAAACCTCTAAATTTTGTTAACACAAATAAGAAATAAAGTGTCAAAATATAGTGCTTCCAAGTCCTATCAAGCCCTTAACCCTGCTCCAAGTATCTTGTACTTATCATTTAGTTCTGGCATTCCCTGGGGTATACATTAACATCCTCATCTAACAGGTCAGTTCAAATGACGAGTTCACTGATCTACACCAAGCCTCATGATTTGTGGGTATGTGAATGTCCCTCACTCCAGCTATACAAGCTTGGCAGAGACACTTCGCTGCTCTAAGCTTTAGCTTCATCTGCAGAATGCAAGTAGGAAAAACATCTCATCTGTAAGGGATGAAAGGTGGCATTCATTAGCTCACATGCCACACTTTACTTTGGTACCTACTATACAGTAGTAGCTTATTTCATGAGTCAATTTTCTATAGAGTCAAAGGAAGATAGATGATTGACAGATAAGTATCTAGACTCTCTGTCTGTATATACAGACTCTCTGTCTGTGCATATCTGTATATACATATAGATAGACAGATGGTATAGATTAGTTAGGTAGATGTTAAATAGGCAATGGATACATATCTACATACATTTTGATAGATGACAAATCAAATAGAAAGATGGGTGATGGATACATACATAGATGTTGACAGATGTTAGGTAAATAGATAGTAGATACACACATACACTTACAGATGTGTATAAATGATAGATACTTTCATACATATTGACAGATAATCGATTGAAAGGTAGATTATAAACATATAAACACACAGACACATATAGACAGAATAGATGTCAGATTGATTGGTAGATAATACATTATACTCACAGAGATTTTTTGTTTATTTTTTAAATTTATGTATTTGAGAGCATCAGACAGAGAAAAAGACAGAAAGAACTGGATAGAGAATGGGCACTCCAGGACCTCCAGCCACTGTAAACGAACTCTACCATGTGCATCTGGCTTACATGGGTCCTGTGGAATCAAGCCTTGAACCGGGGTCCTTAGGCTTCACAGGCAAGCGCTTAACCACTAAGCCATCTCTCCAGGCCCTCACAGAGATATTTTTGAAAGAAATGAGTGTGATTATAGAGCCAGAAGCAGTCCCTCAGTCCATTTTTTTATCTACATACTAGAGACCTATGAGAGCTGGTGGTATGTTCCCAATATTTGGAATATGAAGTCCAAAGAATCCAAATGCCAAGTCCAAATGCAGAGGGCCAATGTCCTAATTAAAAATCAAGCAGCAAGAAAGAACTTTCTTACTCTGTCTTTCATTTTATTCAGGCCTTGGGCATCAAACCCTTATAAATTGGGAGAGCAATCTGTTTTACTAATTCTATACATTCAGTGTTAATCTCATCTAGAAACACCCTCATAGACAAATATAGAAGCCATGTTTAGTGAAATGTCTGAGTACTCTGTGGCACATGAAGTTAACCATCCCTCTACATGGTTCTTTGTTAATAGTGTGATTATTATTGTAGACCTGGCATTCTATGTGTACACTGCCTCAAAACTAAAACCAATCATCAATATTGTGGGTGGTTTTAATGTGAAAGTTCCCCATAACCTCAAGTGTTTGTGATCAAGCTTCCTATGTAGTTTTATCTGGTGAAGCCTTTGGGAGGTAGAGCCTTGCTGGAGGAGGTGTGTCACTGGGGGTGGACCTGCAGGTTTATTAGTCTAGCCCACTGGGTGTTCAATTAGCTCACTCTTGCTGTTTTCTCTCCGCTGCTGATATGTAAAGGTGTGAGCCAGTTTCCATGCTTTCTCCAGCATGATGAAGCTTCCCCTTGAAACTGTAAATAAAAGTAAACCCTTTCCTCCCATAAGCTGCTCTGGACAAGTACTTTGTCCCAGCAATGACAAAGTAACTGCTACACGCATAGTGATAATGAAATTGAAGAGACATACAATTCTGTTTCTTTCCTTGGGAAAATTTTGAACATCTTACACATTTAATTCTTGGCAAGAGTTATAATCACTGGGTCTATTTTCCCAAAATTCTTGGGAAAAGGTGCATGTTAGTAATTAAGAGATAGGAGAATATCACATACTGATACCTGGAACCATAAATATATAATCAATAAATAAATACTTAATCATGCCTGTGGGTGTAGGTCCTCAAAGAAATAGACTATGGGCTGAGATAAGGCAAATCCTTGGGCTGAGTGTATATTAGAATCCCATATCAAACCAGACAACAGTGAAAAAATGAGCTTAAATCAGAAAACAAGAAGATAATACACAGATATATGCTACAAAGTGTTCCATGAACAATGTTTTCCTTCACTCTCATTTTCACCTCATTGGCTAGGGAGCCTACCTTCTCCTCACCACTTCCCTGTCATGTGAAAGTTGAAGGAACTGAGTCCGAAATGCTGCCATACCATGTACTAGCTATGTTACCTTGATCCAAATAGTCATTTTGGAGTTCAAGTTCTGCAACTTAGCAGAGTTTGTGAAGATTAAGAAAAGTCCTAGCTCTGAGACTTATGAAGTTCCCCACACATGCAAATTTCTTTTTCACTTTCTACCCAATATCCTGATAAGAGATAAAGCAGTCTTTCCTTAACAGCTGCCATTTTGGAATGACTGTAAGATGGCATTTGATCTTTCCCAAGGAGATGTCAGAAATGGAAAGGCCTTCCACCCTGTACCTCCTGCAATACACTTTCTGTTTTACTGCCATCACATAATTGCCTGTCTACACAAATGATTGCTCACAATGAAACAATGGCATTATGACCAACAATATAAACCAAACAAATGATTAGGGGAAAACACCATTACATAGTGATTGCCATGAATATAAATAATGTATTGGGGGACACTCTTGGTATATTTTAAGCTAACAAATACAAGAAAAGAGATTTTAAAAATAGCTTCATTATATATTAATACTTCTTTTTTTGTTGTTTGTTTGTTTGTTTGTTTGTTGATTTTTGAGGTTTTGTTTTTAGGGTTTCACTCTAACCCAGGCTGACCTGGAATTCACTGTATTCTCAGGGTGGCCTCATACTCATGGTAATCCTCCTACCTCTGCCTCCCAAGTGCTGGGATTAAAGGCGTGCACCACCACGCCCGGCTTAGTACTTCTAAAATGAATGAAATTGGAAGAAACTAGAGTAACTGTAGTAAATAAAAGCATCCAGTATTGTAAAAGAATGGGTTTGTAAGGAATATTTACCCTTCCTGATACCCAAATGGAGATAATATACAATCACTCAATTCTGAAGGATGCATGATATTCAGATCAAAGGCACACTAAAGTAGTACAAGCAGATGCATTGCTGGATAAATAGTGAATTCCTGGCTTAGGGAAGAGGAAATGAAAGTGAGGGGTCATCGTCTTTGTGTTGGAACTCATGGTCGTTGAAGACAAACTTTAGAGGGACACACATAAAGTCCTCTGGTTCTCCTTCTGTCAGCATCTCAAGACCCAGTTGTCATGAAGGCTAAAAGATGTTACTTAATCCTGTAAGTCGCCAATACATGCCACTTCCCTTTCTCTTTCTCTTTTTCTTCATTCTTCTTTCCTCCTCTTCATGGCTACATTCTCATTTTCTCAGATGACATTTTAAAAAGTCAAGAAACTACCAAATCATCTTAAGAGACCCAAAATCAAAACATCTTACTCCTCAAACCAAAGAGACAAAGAGATTAAAACTAAAACAAAGGGCTGGATAGTTAAGGCACTTATCTGCAAAGCCTAAGGACCCAGGTTCACCTCACCAGCACCCATGTAGCCAGACGCAGAAGGTGACACATGAGCACAGGTCACACGTGCACACAAGGTGGCACACACATCTGGAGTTCGATTGCGATAGCTGAGGCCAATTCTCTTTCTCTCTCTCTAAAAAAACACATCTGTTTATGTGATTCTCAGGCAATGTGGGGCATAGGCACATACTTGATGTCTGGAGATACCCTATGCAGAGAGTATTTTGCAAATCTGTTCCAGAGCTCAGCTGAAGTTTCTCCCTTCCATAATTTGTATTGCTGTCCTTAATACCAAAGGAACTATGCACTTTCCTGGCTTGTGAATGCACACAAAAGTAGATGGTATGCACATTCACGGGGTGTGTGATGCAGAGGAGACCACAGGAGCAGGATAGGCATAGGCAGAGACCTTTCCAGAAGATGACTCCTCACACCAGAAGTTATCAAGCTTCATAAAGAATCAAGAAAACTGTACCGAGGCTGGGAAGTATGCACGGCCAAGAATGTGCTATGTTGCACTCCTCCCATTGTTCTTGCCAAAATGGCCAAGTGTTGTGCTGCTTATGACTTTAAAATAATAAAAAAAAAACCTTGCACTCTATGAAACCCATTTTTAGAATTCCAGAGATCATGACAAATCACAGATCTTGTGAACCAACCCAAACCTGGCTAGACTCAGATGCATGATCTAGAAACCCACAGCTGGATCCTCCCCACTCTCCCCGTACTGCCCCCACCCCAGGAAATGATTCAGAAAATGCAGGTCATACCATTGACAAAACTTCCTCCCAAGGTGATGAAGCTGTGATGAGAGCGCATCTGAATTCTCTCCAGGGGAAGCTGTCAAAAACCCAAAGGAAGGGGCAGGAGTGTCTGGAGAAGAGGATGGAGCAAGGAAGATAAGTCCCGGCCCTCCACAGCTGTCCATCAGGGATTTAGAAGGATTAGACAGAAAGCACTAAGGAAATCATTCTCTCTATCATGTTTGTAGCAAGCATAGGAATTAAAGGTCTTTGTTTGGACAGAGCAGCCCAGGAAGATTAAATGGTAGCAGCCTCAGTCTTAAGTGTACCAGACGCTGTGATGAGCCCAGCATTCATGACTTCATGTAAGCTTCCTGATATCTGTAATTGGTGCTTTTACCATTTCCACTAGACGGGTGAGGAAACCGAGACTCTGAGGTTATGCAATGGTAAAACCCAACAGCAGAGAATGCTGAAGCCACAGCTACACATTGCCTGTACACTGAAAATCACTAGCAAGATCTTTAGCCCCATAAAGCATCCAGTAACTAATCACTAATGTTATCCATGCTGATCAGGCCAAGTAAGGATGCCACTGACTTCATGGAGACCTGGCTCTAATAAGCTGTGTAACGTGCTGCACAGTTGCTTGATGTGTCTGTGTAACATTATCCTCATCTGAGAAGAGTTTAAACTAGATGCTGTCTGGGTAATAGGACATGATGAATAAGTCATATAGTGAGCCAACAATTAAAATAAGTCATGCATCAAGTCTAAACCAGAGTCCCCACTGTCACTTCAATCCAAGTTCCAGCTGTCTGAAATTACTTCTCTCCCCCAAGAACAAAGATGTATGGGGGCTGGAAAGGCACACATTTTCTGCTCCAGAGTCCCCCTGTGGCTTGGCTCAAGAGAGCACTGTCGTAATCAGACGGGCCCTTCATCGCAGCCATTGCATTCTCAGTGAACACACGATCCCATGTGTCTCACTCAAAAGCACAGTGGCCACTTTTGGCTTTAAAGGACCCACAAAGGACTGTTCTCTGTGCTCAGCCTGACGGCTCTTTCCTAGCAATTGGAATCCAGAGATCTTTTCCACCAAAATGACCACATAATGACAGGAAAGGGCTGTTAGAATATGCTCAGAGCAAAACCATCATCTTGAATGTTTTCAGACATTCCTTTTCCTTTCTTTCCTTTCAAAGGAATCCTTTTTATTTCCTTTAAAGGCATTAAATAAAAGAGCTTGGTCAGAACTTACTGGTCGGCACACTAGGTTGCTTTCATATCCATTCTTACCCTACCCTGACCTTACCCATTTTTCATCCTTTCTCAGTTACCATATGCTCCCAGACCTGCTCATTCTCACTGTCCAAACTCTGTCAAAGCCTGATTCCTCAGGGAACACTTCTCTGAATCTCAGGTGGGTGTGGTCACTTATGGTGTATTCTATTCAAAACCAAAACCCATGATTTCTTCCCTGTGCATTTTTATGTGCTGTAACTAAGAGCCTAAACCCAGGTAGCCATTCAGCAGATATTAAACAAGTGTTGAATGTATATTTCAAAGCATCAAGGAAATTAATTAATGGATTAAATAAAAACTGTGTTATTAAAACATGTATTTTTTTCAAATGTTTATCAAGGAGTATATAGCCAGATTGTAATTATACTGATGAGCATTTTTCTCTTTAGAGTTTATGAAAACTCTGCCATGAGCAAGCTCTATGTGTGTAAGAGCCAGACAGTTTATCTGGGAGAGAGAAAGATGGATTTCCCAAAAATCCCAGTGCATTTACATCAGAGCTTACTTTGAGCCTTAACCCAGTTCCTACAAATGGATGAGGGATCAACCTCCTCATCAACAAGCATCTAGAGTCATCACTGCCCTAGATCTGAGCGGCACAGCGAGCCCACAGTCAAGTTACATGCCCCACTTGGAAGGACAAAGTTTAGTTCCAGAGTGTGAAGTTGGAGTGACAAGATGGTTCTTGTTGAAAATAAATCTATACACAGAATTTAATTTAGAGTGAGACTCTCCTATGATGGTGGCTAGTTCTGTGGCCCTGCTCAGACAAACATCTCCTTAAAGGACAGACAGAAGATAGAACATATGAGATTCTTCCATGTGCAACACATAAAGAGGGACGGGCATCCAGTTAAGCTGGGTTGGAATCCTACCCTTATCCCTCAGGAACTTTTTGACCTTGGTCATGCAGCATTTTTCTTTCTAGAAGAGGGGAGAATGCGCATGAAGCAATTCTTTCAGTAGTCCAAATGCTTGCCCAGAAAGCGTGAAACCTGAGGTAAGAGCCCCAGGACCCATGTAAAAACCAAGTGTGGTGGTACATACCTATACGCTCAGTGCTGGGGAGGCAGAGGTAAGAAATCCCTGGTGTTCACCAACTTAGCTAGTCTAGTTGAATTGGTGAGCTCTAAGTGCAGTGAGAGGCCTTCGCGTCTCAGAAGACAAAATGGGGAGTGACTGAAGACACTCATCTTCCACACATGTGCACATACACACCTCCTGCTTGTGTGCCCACACACATATGAACATGTGTGCACATCACACACATACACATGCAAAAAAATGAATAAAAAGAGGAAAACATAGAGCATATCATATATATTGAAAGAAAGGATTTGATTAATGTCATTCTCCTTCCCCAAAGTAGGCCACTAGAGAAATAGAACTGATGGACAGAAAGCATTATGGTTTGTACCTTAAATGTCCCCAAACTTGGCATGTGTTAAAGGCTTGGCTACCTGGTGCTATGGATAAAGTAGAAACAGTTAGTAGGTTAGTAGGTGTGGCCTAGTGATAGGGAGATAAGCATAAACCCATTCCCCTTCCCTCTTTCACTGTTTACTAGCTACCGTAAATGAGCACCTTATATTCCCACCACCATGATGTACAGCCTTACCACAGGGGCACAATCAACAGAACCAACCAACCAACTGCAGGCTGAAACCTCTGAGAACATGAGCTAAGATTAACCTTTCCTCCCATAAGTGGATGCTTTCATGTATTTTGTCACAATGACTGAAAACTAAAAGAAAGAAACCTCCTAAAATGGGGAGGGAGGATTGGCCATATTTCCAACTGGGGAGTTGTACCACTGAGAGAAATTGGTCTCAGAAAAGAACTACAAAGGTAGGAATCTTAAAATGGAAATTTTCATGAGATCAGTCACTGTAATTCTACAGATATTTAATGAGCACCTACAATAGGACAGGTGTTGTCCTAAAAGCTAGGAGATGAAGGGAGGCTGGACAGATGACCCCTGACCTGAGACCTGGGATATGAAAAGAGGCAGTGAAGACAATCAGTCCATCCTTAGAGAGCTCATAAGCTATCAGTCAATACATTCACCAAAGGTGTGCATGCATGTGTGGGGAACATTTTCAATGGGTTCCAGGGGAGCCTGTGAGCATGTAGTGTATGACATAGCCTGTAGGGATGGTCTTATCTGAGAAAGGTCCATTGATACTAAGAATGAATGAATGAAAATACAATGGCAAGGTTGTTTGGTTTTCTTTTTTTTAAAATAATTTTCTCCCAACTTTCAAATTCCACAGGTATTTCTTGAATTCTTTCTATATGCCAAGCTCTGATGTAACAAAAAATTTAAAAGTATTAAGTCTGGGCTTAGCAGTTAAAGTGCATGCCTGTGAAGCCTAAGGGCCCCAGTTCAGTTCTCCATGTCCCACATAAGCCAAATGCACATGGTGGCACATGTGTCTGGAGTTCATAGTGGCTAGAGGCCCTGGTGTACCCATTCTCACTCTTTCTCTCTCTCTCTCTCCCCCCATCTCTGTCTCAATAAATAAATAAATAAATAAATAAATAAATAAATAAATAAATAAAAGTATGAAGTCTTTGCCCATCCAAGGCCTCCAAACCCACAGCAGAGAGAAATAAACAGCAGTGATGCCAAGTAGTGTCACAAATAAAAGAGCTTAAGCAACAGAGGAGGAAAAGGTGGATCTGTTCCCCAAGGGAGATAACAAGCACATTGAAGAAGCCATGCAGCACTGTTGTTCGGGTGACAATTTGTTATACATCCCCTGAGCTTTTACACTGCGAGTAAAAGTGATGCCTGCAGTGCCAGCTGGTATTGTTAACAACTTGAGGTATTAATGTAATACAGTGATGCCCTCACAAAATAAATAGAGCTGATAAAGAAATTAACGTGTTCAAAAATAAATGCTTCATCTGCTGACTTGCTCACAACTCTTTCACACATGGTGAGCTTCACTCAGAGCTAGAGAAGAAGACCAGAGCAGTCAATTTAAACTCCCAAGTGACAGCCAGGGGAAAGGCCCATGGCCCCTCCCTAACACCATGGACTAAACCACAAGAGAGTCTCCATTTCCAGGGCCCTTTCTAGTGTTTAAAGTATCTTTACATCCAAATTTCATTCACTTTTCCCAATCAGTCCTAAAAATAGGATTGTAGATATTTTATTCCCACTACACAGATAAGGGACTTGGAGGAAGTGGGTTACTTATGGAATCATGTAGCTGGAGAGGAGAGTAGGGATGTGAATTTGAGAGTCTGGGTTCTGGTTTTCACTAGAAGGCTCTAATACACAGGGTAGTGTTTCTTAGACCATATTGTGTATGTGAGATATCTGGAGTCAAAATGCAGAAGTGGATTCATAAGCCTGGGCTGGGACTTGAGGTTCTCTACTTCCCGATGGCTCTGTGGTGTCAGGCCTACAGGGGGAAGGGTATTCTTTACAGAGAAAGGCAACCATCATCTGTATTCCCCAGGAGAAATTATCTCAAATGTTTATGAAAAGGAGTGATCATTCTTCTTCTCAAAATGCCAAATTGTTGCCCTCAACAACTCTTAGTAAACAGAATTTACTTCTCTTTGATATGTCCAGACTTGTAGAAGTTTTCTATTATAGTCCGAGCATCATAGTCCTTTATGAGTCTAGCTTTCTTGCTCTGCTTCTTTAACTCTTTATATCACTCCCATGCTCATGCCTGACCAGAAAACCATGCTTTTGAACTCACAAGAACAAAGTTGACGTGTTCTCTAACACAACAGCCAATTCTTTGACTCTCGGGATACCAACTAGATGTCCAACAATTCAGTTGAACAATTACCCAGAGTGAAAACCTTCTCAAACCTTCATACCACTCATACATACTGGCCCTCCCATACCTCTGACCGAGTGATTATTCTATATGATTTCTTAGCAGTATCAAATAATTATAAAGGATGCAACCCAGGCACACCTAAATGGCAGTGATAAATAAAGCAACACACAAGACAGGCTTCATAGAGCTTCTATGGCCTCACCAGGCTCTCCACTCTCCCAGAATCTTGTGTTCATCAACCCAGGAGCTCTCCAGAACCCTACTACTTAGGGTATTTAAACGAGGGTTCATCATATGATTAAGTAAACCATGAATCATTGTGATCTAGCTGAACTTTAAGCCCTTCTTCCCAATCCAGACACTATCTAGGAACCCCAGCCATCAAGTTTCCTGTTAGTACACAACAGAAAATACAAGAATTTTGAAACTTATGTAGCTGGGCATGGTGGCACATGCCTTTAATCCCAGCACATGGGAGGCTGAGGTAGGAGGATCACTGTAAGTTTGAGGCCAGCCTGAGACTACATAGTGAATTGTAGGTCAGCTTGGGCTAGAAAGAGATACCTACATGAAGAATCACACACAAAAAAAAGTTATGTATGCCAGGAGCCTGGGACAATTGTGTATTTATTCCTTTTAATATCACATGAGTGATTGTTCTTATTCTGTGCACCTACCCTGTCTGCCTCCTAAGCAAAGGCTCTCACGCCATGCTGCTTTTCAATGTCACAGGTGAGGACAAGACACCCACACAGATAACCAGGCCATCATCACCTATTCACTATGTACTCGAGTGGATTCCAAAGGCCCTGTGTTTCAGAGACCCTCCCACAAAAGAAGAGAAGGTCATCACGGAATAAAATTACAGTGTATTGATGGGAACTATGATCCCAAAATAAACTATCTTGGCATATGGATAAATGGCTTCCTCTTGAGTCTGTAAGCCACAATAAACCCTTTTGGGCCAGAGAAATGGCTTAGCAGCTAAGGTGCTTTCCTAAAAAGCCTAAGGACCCATGTTCAACTCTCCAGACCCCACATATACCCAGAGGCACAAAGGTGAGGCAAGCGCAAGGTTGCACATACCCACTACGTGGCACAAGTGTCTGGAATTCAGTTTCAATGGCTTAGGCCCTGCCAAGCTAATCCTCTCTCTCTCTCTCTGTCTCTCTCTCTCTCTCTCTCAAATAAAAAAAAACAAAACACCTCCCCCCCCCCCGCTTGGTCAGGTGATTTCTGCCAGCAGTGCAAACTTGACTGCAATAGTAAAGCTGCAGAAGTAGGATTATTGATTCTAGAAACCTAACTGTGTGGCTTTGGCCTTTTGAAGCTGATCTTCAAGAGGAATGTGAAAGAATTTGAAACCTTGGCCTAAGAGATGCCTTGCAGTGCTGTAAGTCCAGTTTGATGGACTATTCTGGTCAGAGTTGAAAGATCTAAATGCAGTAAGAACTAAGGACTGTGAGGTTTGGCTTATGAGGGTGAGAAAGAGCTTTGCCTGGACTGGTCTAGAAGCAGTTTGTGTGAGAGGCTTGCTGTTATGGTCGAGTCCTAAGAAGTTGTGCAGGGTTGCATTGCTTAGAAATAGACTGGTCTGAGCAAAGGGATATGACACAGAAAACATGAAATATTTGGGTCAAAACTTCTGCCTGTTCAGCTACAATTATTTGAGAGATTACAACCATTAAAATTGGGCCAGCTGCCCTACATTGGGACAGCAGGAAGAATGCAAAGTGTTTTGAAGGAGTCTGAATATGGAAGGAGCACCCTGTTCTTCAGTCAGCTTTATTCCCTCCTGTATTAACAAGTTGGCACCCTACCTGGTATTATGGAGTATAACAAATGCAGGCAAGAGTGGGAGAGGATCACTGAATTTGCAATATGGTTTTATATTTTTGAAATGGCCATGAGCAGTGTGAAGCAGGCTTGTTGAATTACCTGCATGTAGGCCCAATGGAGCCATGTGGATGAACCATTAGTTGCAGTGGAGATGCCAGGAATATGAGATGGCTGTTAAGGAGAGCTGCTTGCACTGGATGAAGTTTTCCAAGACTGTGAGTAGCCTAGCTGGAGGGGTGGAATTGGAACTCCAGAGACTTGTCCCTGGTTAGAATTGACTTGAAGACTCATCACTAGTTAGAGTTGTTGGGCTTGGAGCTATAGAGTTTGATGTTTGCCCTGTTTGTTTTAAATCTTGTATTGGCTCAATATTTCTTTACTATGCCCAGTGACATCTTTTGCAGTGTGAATTTTTATTCTTTGCCACTATGGGTTTTGGGGGAATTTTTTTTTTTTTTTTGACATTACGGCTCAGTTAAAAGACCTTAGATTATGGTGGTGTTTAAACATCATTAGGATTATAAAAACTATGGGGACTTTTAAAGTTGGACTGAATTCATTGCATTTTACATCATGGATGGTTATCAGTTTATGGGGGCCAAGGGTGGAATGTGATGGTTTCATTAAATTGTCCCTCACAAACTTAGGTATTCTGAATGCTAGGTCCCCAGCTGATGGCAATTTTGAGAATTAAAGCTTCCTGGAGGCAGTGGATTGTTGGGGCAGGCCTATGGGTTTTATAGCCAGCTTCCTCTTGTCTGTGTTTAGCACACTATCATGTTACTGTTGTCCATCTGATGATGTCCACCCTCTACTCATGCCGTTGATTTCCCCTGTCATCATGGAGCTTCCCCTCAAGTCTGTAAGCCAACGTAAATCCTTTTTTTCCCCACAAGCTGCTCTTAATTGGATGATTTCTTCAAGCAATGTGAACCTGACTGCATCAGAGAGAGTGGGCACACCAGAGTCTCCAGCCACTGCAAGCAAACTCCAGATGCATATGCCACCTTGTACATCTGGCTTAGGTGGGTCCTGAGGAATCAAACCTGGGTCCTTTGACTTTGCATGCAAGTTCTTTAACTGCTAATCCTTCTCTCCAGCCCCTATTTGCACATTTATTCTCCAGAACTACAAAGTAAGCTCCATACATCCTAGGGCTGGGGAGATGGTTCAGTGGATAAAGCACTTGCCATGTAATCATGAGGACCTAGTTGGGATCCTCTGTACCCATGTGAATGTGTGATGTATTTGGTTTTCTGCCTGTAATCCCAGCACTCAGGAGGTATAGGCAGGGACAAGCTGCCTAGCTAGACTAGCCAAATTGGCAAGCTCTGGGGTTAAATGAAAGACCCTGTCTCAATAAATGTGGTGGATCATGATTAAGGAAGGCACTCAAATTCAACCTCTGGCCTCCATGAACACACATACATACATGTCCACACATCCACATACATATGCACCCCTATACATGCAAATACACATGCATGCATACTATACACATGCCAAAAATACATATCACTCTAGCCTCTGCCACAATTTCTATCACACAAGATGTCCTCAGTAATTGGTTGATGAATGGATGAATGAAGAATGAGTAGATTAATATTAAAAGAATAGCCTATCCCCCAAAATAAGAACAGCCCCACCTGGTACTAAATTAGACATGGTGACAATTCTCAGAGGTTTGAAGTCTAAACTCACAGATGTTAGACAAATCAGTTGGATCTGCAGAATAACATAAATAGCCAAGTCATAATAATGTGAGGATGAAGAACACACACACATTCCAGCATGTTCCTAACAAATCCAGCCAGCACTTGAATAAAAATCAAATTCTCTTTATTGAAATCAGAGTACAATCATTCAGATTCTTAGACGTGTGGAAAGCAAACGGATGCTTATGGCACTGTAAGTCTTAAATCTGGCTGCACATTTAAGATCACCTAGGGATCTATTAAAACATTAAAACAATTAGACATCCCATGCCTAACCAATTAAAGGAGAATCTCTCAGGACATGAGGAGGTAAGGCTTGATTTTTTAAAATTAAATAGTCTCCCTGTGATTTGACTACACACAAGGTTGAGGACTTCTCTCTGGACCTTCTTTAGGAACTCTGCCTGGAGGGAAAGACTCCAGAAAGTTAAGTGGACATAGGAAAATATAGTTTCCCCCTCCTCAAATAGAAAATGACTGTCAGACAGTTCTCAGAGGAAGGGTGGGTCTCTCTACCATGAGATGCAAACTTCTGGTTTCAGCCCGAGAACTTAAAATGGAAAATTGTCCTATTTGCTTTCAGAAATTCAGGCTTGGACAGTGAGGAGCGTTGTGGGAGAAGAGTACAGGCCAGCTGTATTTTAGGTACCAAACCATTTTATTTCCTCCTGACTCCCTTTAAGATGGGAAATACATGAAGCACAGACTGAGTTATGGCTATTCATATATGTCACATTTAACTAAGGATAGAGATTGGAAGCTTACCACAGTCTTGTTTTGACAAGAGGGCCTCAAATAAGGTTGCACGTCAAAATCATCAGGGAAGACTCTGAAACAAAAATTTGTCTCTAGAGATAAACCCTGTATCTTTTGTTGTGTATTATAACTTCCAAAGTGATTTTCAAGGCTCACCCTTGGTTAACTAGAATTACTTAAATTCAAATATCTGATACAAAATGGATACACCAAACTTAAAAGGAAATAATAACGGCTGGTACCACTTTTCAACATACAGAATTCCTGCTTTGGGCTGGTTCATTTCCAAAGACATTTGTTCCTAAGTAAACGAAAGAGTTCTGCTTGGAGACCAATGTGGACTATAACTCCTTCCAGGACATGAAGTGCAAGGAGGCAATGTTCTGTCCCTAATGCCAGCATCTGCTCTGTGTTTTCAACTGGAAAGCCAGCATTCCCCACACTGGTCTCCCAATCCAAGCTTTGGAGTTCCGTAAAGGCAGTGACAATCTCTCCAGGCCAGTGGACTAGGATCAATTATTATAGAATTAAAAAAAAATTCTTTCAAGGAAAAATAATAAAACAACTTGGAGGTGCTTTGTGGATCAGAGCACAGTGCAGGCAGCTCACAGCCCATCCATGCCAGCGGCCACTTGCCATACTGTTTTAGGTCTACATCTGGGCCTGGTTAGCAAAAATTCCATTCACAGCTGTCCAGATGAATCAAATGTCCAATTAGCATTTTTTGTTCAGTGACAGGACTCTCTGTCCAGAACAAAAAAAAAAAATTAAAACAGAAAGCATAATGAAACAGACTTTTATTCATATTCTTGCTGAAAACAGTACTCTGAAAATTCTTGAATGTTTTACCAGAAAAATATAGAAGGCTATCAAAGTCCTCCAACAGCTCATTGTTCCCTAGATACAGTGAGGTTCAAAGAATTTCAGTCCGTTACATACTTGCCTTCCTGATCAAAAGCTGCCGCCTGTTCTCTCTTGTTTCTCAATTCTAAAAAGTCATCACTGTCCTGGGCTTGCCGTCCACTACAAATAGAAGCTGGAATGACCCCGGGAATAAAACGACCTCCTGTTTTTAATAGAAAACCCTCAGGTGACAGCTAAATGAACTCAACCCAGTCAATAGATTTGCCTTAGGTGGAGGGAGCCAGAGCTTGCTTTAGACTTCAGTGTCCAGTTTGCTGTATACTCTATGCTCAGGTATGTTAAAGTACTACAAAACCAACTAGAAATTCTAACTCTACATACATACATAGCCAGCCCAGGAAGTTTTCAGCATTTCTGTACTGTTCCAAACCTTTTCCCAGGTTTCCTATTTCACAAAAAGTAAAACTGTTCAAGCAGCACACAACATGACTGTTAGCTAGGTTGTTCATCTCCACCTGCGTCTGTCTGCCCTTGGCTCCCAGGCCCACACACACTAATCTATTTCCATTCCCTGCATCAACCAACTTCCTCTCCACCCTTGGGCCTTCGCACATGTTATGCCTCTTGAATACAATCCCTATCCTGGTCCTTTAGAACTTGCTTCTGGCAATAGTCATTCCCCCTTCCTCCTCCTGGGGAAAAGCCCAGTGCCCTTTCTCCTTTGTGGCACTTAAGCAGTTTGCAACTTATTTTTTCCATTTATGCAGACTTTTTGTTTTACCTTTGTCTTCCATTAAAAGGAAAGCTCTAGAAAGTGCAGTTTACCATTATTTGGGTCTGTCCCAGCATTATCTCTTCCTAACACAGTGCCTCTTAATAGAATCTCAGCTATTTGAAGACTCCACATGTTTGGGCGGCAAGGTCACTGAGAAATCCTGCTGGAGCTGAGCTGAAAACCTCCTCCATGTAGACCAGCTGACAGAAAGCTGGAAAAAACTATGCTGCATGCAGCTCCATGGAGGAGAGTGAATTCACCAGTGGAGATAAACAACAGTGGACACTGCAAGCCTTAAATTTGGCCAGCCAGCTCAAATGAGCCAACAGGTACAATGGTGGCATGTCTGTTATGGGGAAAACCAACTGCTTTCTAATTGGACTAGAGGCCCGCTCCACAGGAAGGAATACCTGCCTGATAGTGAAAACCTATGACAGGGAAAATCATGAACCCTAGGGGTGTAACGTATGCTGGTGTCTGCCTAAATACACATAGTGTGCTTACCAAACTGCCCAGCAAGCACTTCTTGTAATGTCCATACCCGTATATTAATGCTACTCTCACCTTTGTTAGAGAAGCTTCTCTTTTCAGGTGGCAGGGACCTTGGGATGGCTCAGAAGGCACCATGGTGCTGAGAAGAAGGGACAGAAGAGTGCTCAGCACTGAAACATCTCTATGGCACTCTCCATGGCTCAGGGTGTATTGCAGAAGAGGTGGTGGGAAGAATGTAACAGTCAAAGGAAGGGTAGGATTGCTTACAGTGCTATCTTTTAGGCACAAAAGGCCTTGATATCCATGACCTCATAGTGCCTGACACCACCTACCACATAAGACCTTCAATATGGGTGGAAACAATGATGACATCAAAAATGAAGAGAGACTAAATGGAAAGAAGAAGGGATTACAATGAAGGGTGAATTTGAGAAGGGAGAATGTGGGTGGGGATTATCATGGTTTATTGTTTATACTTATGGAAGCTGTCAATAAAAAGTTTTGTTTTTTTTTAAATGAGGGGATAGAGAGATGTAAAGCCTAATGACCAGGGTTCGATTCCCCAGTACCCAAATAAAGTTAGATGCACAAAGTGGTACAAGCACCTGGAATTCATTTGCAGTGGCTGGAGGCCCTGGCACATCCATTTTCTCTGTGTCTCTATGTTTCTCTCTGCTTGAAAATGAATGAATGAATAAATGAACAAATAAATGAATAAAAGATTTTTTAAAAAAAAAATAATGGATGATTGTATAGGTCACCCAACATTCTGCTCAAGCACTGCACATGAGTGCACAGAGCACGTGGGAACATACATGTGCATACTACACACACACACAGAGAGAGAGAGAGAGAGAGAGAGAGAAGCTGGAGTTACTCTGCTAATAAAAGAGTTTGAATCACTGAAGGCTCTATGCATTCATGTGTGAAAACACCTTGCTTTGCCGTGGAGTAGTTGGCACTGTTCTGTGGGCAGACACTGCAAGCCTCCTGGAAGGGGTCCCCTAGGTAAGTCTCTTCCCCTAAGAAAAGAAAGTGAAAACTTTCAAGGGCTTACTCGGCAATGACTGCCACTTGTACAGCACTTTATAACTCACAAGCACTTTCTTGAGCTTTTACTTAGCAGACTTTCCTACATTATCAAGAAAAAACACAAAATGAAATGTCTGTTCCTGTTCAGTTGCCTAAGCTCACCAGTAAATAAGGAATAGAAAAAGGACTGGACACAGGTGGGCAGGTGTCTAATTTCCTGGGTGATTCCTACCAAACTTCTACCCTGCTTCTTTAGTCCCCATGCCTTGCAGTTGAGCTCCTTCTGCCAACGTCTGGAGATGATTTTTGGAAGAATCTACCCTAAAGGGGAAACAATAGTTAGGTTTCAAGTATGAGTGAATGCACAGCTAGCTTGCTAGAGGAAATGCATTTTTTAGAGTACATTTTTAACAATTAAGAAACATAATACATATGTTAAAAACAAAAAGAAAATGATTGTCGAACAAACAGGACAGTGGAAGAGAAGTCAGCAAATCTCTCTCACGCTCCTCCCCTCCTAGGCTATCCATCTTAATCAGAATGGTTGCAAGGAGACTCCTCTGTATTTTCTTTGCTCTCCAGAGATGTCTTTACATATGCTTTGCTCAGTGGAAGTTCCCCATGGTCAAAATTATCTTCTATCCACTGTCATATCTCCATGCCCAAGCTGATTTTTTTGACAAGCTCCGGTGTTAGCCTCGCAGCCCAGATGTTACCATGGCAGCACTTAAGCTGTGGCTGCAGAAACAACCTTCCCCTCCACGGGCACACTGGTGTTTGAAGTGATAATGACAAGAGAGCACATCATAAAATCAGTTAAGCTTTCCTATTATTTTATATTATGATGGCATCATTTTATTCAAATAATAAATATCTATTTTTAAATGATCACCTTATCATTGCTTTTCATCCAAACAATAAAGATTAAAATTACAAAAAGAAAGGAATAAAAGAAGAGAGAAAGGGAGGGGAGGAAAGAACATGAAGTCATGAGGAGAGGAAAGAAGGAAAAGGAAGATGGCAGGGACTGGTGTTATTAGTGAAAATAAATTTAAGGATCTAATTCTTTTTTCA
The DNA here is from genome assembly GCA_036365145.1 of Orientallactaga sibirica. Classification (NCBI taxonomy): domain Eukaryota; kingdom Metazoa; phylum Chordata; class Mammalia; order Rodentia; family Dipodidae; genus Orientallactaga; species Orientallactaga sibirica. Next base: position 39,110,002 of record JAEOAD010000013.1, read on the forward strand.
ATATTAAAATACTCAGTAATTACAGCATTTCTCATTCCCATCAGCTTCCAATTCTCTTCTCAGCATGCCCAGGAAATTTGAACGTGTTCCTGGGAAGAAATCCAATCAAGATGTAACCACCAAGGTCACAGAGGAGGAAGTGTTCACAGCAAAGACAGGGAAGCCCCAGATGAGTCTCACACGCACATCTGCTCTATCTGCATTTGCCTGCTCAGCACATTTTCTTCTGCAGTTAAATGTTCAAACAGAGAGCCAAGCTGCAATAGAACAAGCCAGCAAGGCTGAACATGCATACAACACACAGAACTGTTACCTCCAAAGGCAACTTGCAGTAAACTTAACCTACGCCTGCTTCATTATGATGCTCCGAGTTCCTGCATAAATGAGACATAGTTCACCTGAACAACACTTGCGTCATGAAGCCCTTTCCCTTGCCCTTCACTCTTTAGTGTCATCTGTAGTCATATTAATAATTTAACCTTCACTTGTTCTTGATAATCAAGACATGCCTCCCCCACACACATGCATAGAGATGAATGAAAAAATGCCAGAGTCAATTCAAAATCTAAATATCATCCCTTCTGCCCAGAGTTCTTTTCTACCATGACTCAAATCTCTACTCCTCTCCCACCAACTCAGCCCTCTTCAGTCAATCCCAGTGTCTCTTGATTTCAGAAATACCTGTTATGCATGTATGCAATCCTCACACACAGGCCTGATTGCCACAAAGCCTGAGGGTTCAACAGAAAGAAGGGAAATATAAATAGTATTGAGGATTGTACCTTTTAGCAAGTCGGTGAATGTGGATGATTTCATTGAACTTTTGAAGATTCTATTCAATATGACATCGCGCATATTTTGATAAGCACAGAAGTTGAAGTGACCTGTTGAAGGTGATAGGAGGTAGTAATACTGGCCAGATATTCAGACACCAAGTTCTGATGATCTTATCATATCACAGAAAAACCCAAGAAGGGGACAGCAAATAGCTCTAACTAGAATTAGACAGAAATGCTTTGTTGGTGGGCCTTTCTTTCTTTCTTTCTTTCTTTCTTTCTTTCTTTCTTTTTTTTTTTTTAAAGGTTTTTTGAGGTAGGGTTTCACTGTAGCCCAGAATGACCTGGAATTTACTATGTAGTCTCAGGCTGGCCTCAAACTGACAGCGATCCTCTTACCTTGGCCTCCCAAGTGCTGGGATTAAAGGCATGCGCCACCATGCCTGACCCTTGCTTCTTTTTAAAAAATTTTTAAATTTTTTTCATTTTGACATTCATACATGTACATCATGTATGCTGATCTTATTCAACCCAGTGGTCCTTTCTTATTACTCTCCTCCACCAATTAACATCTTTTGTCCCCATTAGTCCTCATCTTTGATGCCTTTCAGGACCCATTGAGCTAAAGTAGGTTTGCTTGAGTGATCATGGGTATTGACCATGACATGAGCAACATATCGGTGGTTGTGTTACTGATCAACCTGATGCCTGTTCTCCCGGCCACTACTAGCTGCTCTTAGGTGTGGGTCTTATGATCCTTTCCTGCCCACCCCTCACTGACGGTGAAATACTGAGAGACTCAGTCTTGTGCAGGAAAATGCATGACATATAAGGGTCATGTGCTATTAGAAGACAGCATTTCACAGCCCTCCTCATCCTTACTCTTACATTATTTCTTCTCCCCCCTTCCATGAAGTTCCCTAAGCCTTAGGAGTGGTATTTATGTTTGAGAATGAGCACATGGTGATCACTTTATTCCCAGCAATCTTGCCAGCTGTGCACCTTGGCGTTAATATCTGCCCAGTCATGTCCTTGGTTAGGTTTATTCCAAAGTATTTTATTTATTTATTTTTGAGGCTATTGTGAATGGGGTTGGTTATTTCCCTGACATTTTGTCAGCACGTTTTCCATTTGTATATAAAAAGTTACTGATTTTTATATGTTAATTGTGTACCCTTCAACTTTGCTGAAAGTGTTTATCAGCTCTGGGGGGTTTCTGGCGATGTCTTGAGGTTTTCTTATGTCAAGAATCATATCATCTGCAAGTAAGGATAACTTACATTCTTTCCTATTTGTAGCCCTTTTATGTCCTTCTCTTGTGTTGTTGCTTGTGTTGTTGACTTGAAGTACTTATTAATGTCGATAGTAACAGGAATAAGGGGCACGCTTGTTTTGCTTCGAGATTTCTCCATTTAGCATGATGTTGGCTATGGTGAGTCATATAAAGCCTTTATTATGCTGAGATATGCTCCTTCCAACCTTGGCCTCTCCAAGACTTTTGTCAGGAAAATATCGAGGATTTTATTAAAGGCTTTTTCGGCATCAATTGAGATGATCATAGGATTTGTGTCCCTGAGCCCATTTATGTGATGAATTACATTTTATGAACCATCCCTGCACCTGTGGAATGAAGCTCTCCTGGTCATGGTATATAATCTCCCCGGTGTGTTCTTGAATTCAGTTTGCAAGTATTTCCTTGATAATGTTTACATCTATGTTCATTGGGGAGACTGGTCTATCGTTTTCTTTTCTTTTTTTGCTGCATCTTTATCTGGTTTTAATATCAAAGTAATACTGGCTTCATAGAACTTACAAGTGTTACTTACCTTTATAGTTCATGAAATAATTGAAGTAGTATCGGCTTTAGTTCTTTAACTGTCTGGTAGAATTCTTCACTGAATCTATCTGCACCAGCCCAAGCTGGCCTGGCATTCATGATGTACACATGAACACACGGAGGTGTGAGACAAAGTACATATTTCCCCCTTCACCTCCAACCACACAGGATGAATGGAGCAAAAGAAAGTAAGGTAGAGTGTGTAGTGGAGCTGGTCTGCTGACATGACAAGGTGTTGGAAACAGAACTGGTGGCAGAGAGAGAAAGAGCTTGGTGGGGATATACGATTTCCAAAGAGACTGGCTAATATTTGGCTCTTGTCTGAACTTCCTCAGTTTCTGAAAGGTGATTTCTCCTCTGGTCCTTCCTCTCTTGCCTGTGATGGGCAGTTCTGTTCTACCGTGTGTTAGCTTTGTGGTCAGGCCACTGCACATTGTTGTGAACTTCTCTTTCTATGAAGCAGAGTTCTGTGCGTATGGGTGTGGGTGGTTTCCTGGTTGCTCCTTGCCTGGGAGTCTGGGAGCTTGAGGTGTTTGGGAATGGTCACTTTCTCCTGTGGACTGTGGCAGGAGAGGGGAGGTAGATGGTATGTGTTAGAAGTCTCATCATTTCAAATTTAAAAACCCTTCATCTGGTGCTCGCCTGCTCTCTCCTGGGGGCCTTACAAGTTCAGATTTGTGTTTCCAGCATCACTGGACCACTGGAGTCCCTAGGGAATTACCTTCGTGGCCAAGAGCTCGGAGCTGTGATCTGGGTGTGCACTGGACCTGTCTGGTGTGGCTTTGGTGACAGACCTGGATCTTTTGGTGCCTTTTTTTTTTTAAAAAAAAATATTATTTCTTCGTGGTTCTTTGAGGTCCTTCAATTTCCCTCTTTAGACTAAAGTCTATTAATTCTCATTTTGACTTTCCCTCTTCATTGGCATGTACTGAAGCTGTTTCTGTCTGCCATCATACCACAAAGTGAGGGGCCTTTATTCCTAGTATTTTCTTGTTTGGAACCCTACCTCTCCTGCACCATATACAGTTCCATTGAAGGAAGAACAGTTAATCCTCACTACAGGAGTCACACACTGTTCTCACAAGCCTTAAATATGGCTGGGGGATTTGTTTGTGAGAGTGAATTCTGTGTGGCAAGTCTACATTCGAGTAGTCCATTTTGACACTTTTCCTATCTTGTTGGGTTAGAACTAGTCACCATCTTTAAAGGATGCATATTGTACGAAAATGTTATAAAGAAACTCATTATTTCATACACACACACTTACAAAACAACAATAAAATATAAATGAAAAATCTAGGTTTTTCCAGTTTTTAATTCACCTACAAATCTTATTCTAGTCTCAAAGTTATCAAAATTTTAATAATTACTTTTAAGGAAGTTTTGACTAATATATTAAAAAATAGACAACCTTGCTAATTGAAAAATATCCTTAGGGGGCTGGAGAGATGGCTCAGTGGTTAAGGTGCTTGCTTGTAAAACCTAATGACCCAAGTTTGATTCCCCACTACCCACATAAATCAGATGCACAAAGTGGTGCATAGATCTGAAATTTGCAGCAGCTAGAAGTCCTGGCACTTGCTCGCTTGCTCTCTCACTCTCTCTCTCTGTCCTAGAAATAAAGTAAATAAAAATGTTTTTAAAATATTTTATTTACTTTAGAGAGAGAGAGAAAGAGGAAGATAGAGAGAGAGAATGGGCACACCAGGGACTTCAGCCACTGCAAACAAACTCCAGACGCATGTACCACCTTGTGCATCTGGCTTACATGGGTCCTGGGGAATCAAACCTTGGTCCTCTGTTTTTGCAGGCAAGCGCCTTAACCACTAAGCCATTTCTCCAGCCCCAAAATATTTTTTAAAAAAATGAAAAAGAAGCCGGGTGTGGTGGCGCACGCCTTTAATCCCAGCACTCGGGAGGCAGAGGTAGGAGGATCACCGAGAGTTCGAGGACACTCTGAGACTACATAGTTAATTCCAGGTCAGCCTGGACCAGAGTGAGACCCTACCTCGCAAAACCAAAAAAAAAAAAAAAAAAAAAAAAAAAAAAAAAAAAAAAAAGAAAAAGATAGGGAGCTGGGGAAATAGCTTAGCTGATAAGAGCACTTGCCCCACTAGCATTGGTGCCTAAAAGGGCCATCCCCAGCAAGTAGGGAAAACAGTGGGCATGGTCATGCATACCTGTAAACCCTGCCTGAGTCAAGTAAAACAAGACAATTCCCAGGGCTCACTGGACAGCCAGTCTGACTAAAGATGGAAGCTGTATGTTAATGAGAAATTCCATCTCAAGTAAACACATCATTGAATAATAAAGGAAGACACCTGTTAGCCTTCTCTGGCCTCTGTACACATGCACACAGGCATATACATGTATACACCATACACACATTAACAGATACCTTGAAAAAATACTTCTGAGTAGTGAAAATTAAATATCTTAATAGAGAGATGCTTATAGACCGGGAATAATAAAGAAAAGTATTGAAATGTAATAATTGTCTAATTTGGGACAGTGGATACAGGAAAGAAGGACAAAGAAGGCAAGAGCTCAAGAAACACTTCATATTAGATAAGAACAGAATAGAACTGAGGAAAGGAATATGCCTCCAAGTTGCTTTCTAGAGTTGTAAGAACATTTTATAACAACTTCAGTAAATCTTTTCAATTTATCCAGAATCTGTGTAGCGGTACTGGGCAGACAATAAAAAATCCTAATATGCTAAAATAATTTACATTTGTTTATAAGAGAGATTTAATGAAGATTAGATGAAGCAAAAAGCAAACAATTTGTACTGGTTGACATAAAATTTTATGACAGGATGATTTTAAATGCCAAAGTCCATCAATTTGTTATTAGACATAAAATCCCTATAATTGAATGTTATGTGTGATTAAATTACAAATTACAACTAAGTTTATTCATATATTAAGTAACATTTTTTAAAGGTTTAAAAGAATGAAAAATAGATCCATATAACAGACAAAAAGAACCAAGAAATGTTGGGCATGCTATATCATTTATTACAGTACTTATTATGTATATATATATATATATTTGGTTTTCTTTTTTTATATATTTATTTATTTATTTTATTTATTTGAGAGAGAGAGAGATACAGAAATAGGCAGGTAGAGAGAGAGAGAGAGAATGGGTGCGCCAGGGCCTCCAGCCACTGCAAACGAACTCCAGATGCATGCACCCCCTTGTGCATCTGGCTTACGTGGGTCCTGGAGAATCGAGCCTCGAACCGGGGTCCTTAGGCTTCATAGGCAAGCGTTTAACAGCTAAGCCATCTCTCCAGCCCTATATTTGGTTTTCCAAGGTAGGGTCTCACTCTAGCTCAGGTTGGCCTGGAATTCACTATGTAATCTCAGTGTGGCCTCGAACTCTCAGTGATCCTCCTACCTCTGCTTCCCCAGTGCTGGGATTAAAGGCATGCACCACCATGCCCGGCTCTTATTGTATATTGTATGTAAAGGATATTTCACATCATGTGAAATGGATGTCAGATGAAGTAAGCATCCAAACAATCATATTAACATAGACAAATTCTTCTTAAATTTGTACATATAGTTGCCCGGGGCTTTCTCCCCACTACTGAAAAACATAGAATAACAGCAACAACATGAAAACCAAGTGAAAAACTAATCTAAATTAAATAACACTCTTATATGGGGCTGAGGAGATGGCTCAGCACGTTAAAGGCACTTGATCAATAAACCTCCCAACTGGAGTTCAGATCCCCAGCACTCACATAAAGCTCCTCCGAAAGTGAAGCACTCACACGCCTGTGATCCCACAGCACTTAGGCAACATGAGATGGAGCTGGGAGAACCTTAATGTTTGCAGGGTGAAGTAGACTGGGTTTCCCAGTAGTGCAAACAAGAGACTTTGTCTCAAAATAAGGTGGAAGGACACAAGGTTGTCCTCTGACCTCTGCACACACAGTACCATGTGTGCACTCACACACATCTGTACAAAAAAAATTAAAACAAAACTTCTGCAGACCAAAATCTGATAAGCAACATAGTACCAAAGACATAGAACCAGCCTAGACACCCATCAATAAGTGAATGGTTTAAGAAAGTGTGGTATATTCACGTGGTAGAGGTCTATTCAGCCATAAAGAAGAATGAAACTATGTCACTTGCAGGAAAATGCAGACTTGGAAGGCAAATACTGCGTGTTTTCCTCTTATATGCAGAATGTACATTTAAATACAAATAAAGGGCTGGAGAGATGGCTTAGCGGTTAAGGCGCCTGCCTGCTAAGCCTAAGAGCCCTGTTCCAATCTCCAGGTCCCACGTTTAGCCAGATGCAAAGTGACGCAAGGGCTCAATGCCGCACTTGACCACAAGGGGGCGCAAGCATCTGGATTTCGTTCACAGCAGCTGAGAGACTGCTGGCATGCCCATTCTCTATCTGTCTCCCTCTCCCTCTCTCTCTGTCTGTCTCTCTCTGTGTCTCTCTCCAAAAATAAAAAAAAAAATTTTAAAAATTTAAATACAAATAAATATTTGGCAGATACATGTGACATGAAAGTAGAAGGGAGACTGTGAGGGAAGAGGAAGGAGTCAAACAGGAAAGAGAGGGACAACAATAGAGAGTAAGAGGGGAACAAAATATTTTATGCTTTCTATCATACATAGAATCCAGATTTAACTATATGTGTATCTACAGTATATGTAGACTTGGGGATGGCTCAGTGGGTAGACTGATGCACACAAGATGAATACTTGAGTTCACATTCCCAGCACCCACACAAAAATTCTAGTTTTGGTGAGGACATGCCTTTAACTCCAGCATTGAGGAGGCAGAGACAAGAGGGTCCCTGAGATTTTTTTCCAGCAAGCTAGTCTTGAGGAATTAGCAAGTCCTAGACTCAGTGAAAGACCCTGCTTAAAAAAAGAAAAAACAGGGGCTGGAGAGGTGGCTTAGTGGTTAAAGTGCTTGCCTGCAAAGCCAAAGGACCTTGGTTCAATTCCCCAGGACCCATGTAAGCCAGATGTACAGGGTAGCACATGTATCTGGAGTTCATATGCATCTCTCTCTCTCTCTCTCTCTCTCTGTCTGCCTCTCTCTCTCTCTCAAATAAATAAGTAACTATTTTTAAAAACTGAGCAGGAAGGACAATTGAGGAAGACAGTCAATACCAGTCTCCAGACTCCCATACTTGCACATACCACATGGGAGAAGCAAGGGCTGTTAAAAGAGGAAGGGAAAACAAGAAAGTAGTAAGTAATGGGAAGGAAAAAGAAAGACAACCATCATACATTCTTTCCCATATGGAACCTAGATCTAAATATATACATGTGTGTATATTATATTTCCTATCTACAAAAATGACAAAGAAGCAGAGGAGGGACCCAGAGAGGAGGAAGCAGACCAAGGAGAGTGAAGAAAGATGGGAGGGGGTAAATGGGAGGACAAATATAAGCAAACTATAATAATGTATATATGTATGTATGTATATATGTATGCATGAAAATGTCATAATGAGGCTGGAGAGATTGATCAGTAGTCAAGACACTTGCCTGAAAAGCCTAATAGCCCAGGTTCGATTACTCAGTACCCACATAAAGCCAGATGCACAAAGTGGTACATGCATCTAGAGTTCATTTATCATGGCTAGAGTCCCCTGGAATGACCATTCTTTCTCTTTATCTCTCTCTGTCTCTCTTCTCTCTGTCTCTCTATGCACACAAATAAATAAATAAAAAATTATAAAAATATCTTAATGAAGCCCATTAATCTGTATGCAAACCAAAACATAGAAAAAACATTTAAGAAGATGCCATAAACTTTATTAAATGATTAAAAAAGTAAACAACGAACTAGGAAAGACATCTGACACACATGTATGCATGCACACCCACACCCACCCACACACACACACACACACACACACACATTATGGAAAGACAGACACAGAGAAAGAGTCAGAGAAAGAACACCAACACAAATCATGTGGCCAAACCTAATAAACACTCTGAGGACGAGACAAGAAGGAGGGTGGGATGGAGGGAGGGTAAAGGTGGGAGGGAATCAGAGGGTGGGAGGGAGGACAAGGGGGGGATACAAATTGGGACCCAAAAGGGAAAAATACTACAAAACCCTTTATTCTGAACAACAGGCTAAAACAGTGATCCTTCAGCAGGCCTACAGAGGGAATACTCGAACCACAGGAACCTGGAGAGAACATGATGAAGGCCAACTTTAATCTTGTCCTGCTTCTCTTTCTCTTCTCTCTCTCTCCCTCCCTCCCTCTCTCTCTCTCTCTCTCTCTCTCCCTCTCCTCTCTATACTCACTTTCTCTTTTACATTATATATCTTTTTCCTCCCTCACCTTCCTAGGTGCAGACTTATAACTCCCAGTGCCAGCAAGGGGTTAACTTCCACAATGAGCTGTTGATCTGAAACACCTACAAGGTTTCCCAAAAAAGACAGACTTCTGTCAGAGTACTTGGTGACCCACCAAAGGTTAATGGTAAGACCCTACTGTCGAAGACAGCATACATGTGTGAGACCAAACACAGAGAGACCTGGCCAGAATCTGGAAGAAGGTCAGTCCCCAGACAGTTAGCTAGTCTAGTACCAGAGGGTGCTACATGAGCAACTGGGGGAAAATGTCTGACATTGGTCCAAACAACTTGCAGTCTAAGATACCCAGCAGGAAACAATCTGACGTAATGCTCATACAAGTGCAGTAGTGGCAAACAGCCATGGTGGGTAACCAACTGCTCTTGATTTGGCTAATAAATCCACTCAGTGGAATGGAACTCATTGCTGGAACTGGGAAATAAGTCAAGGCCACCAAATGTGGGCTAGAAGAGAGCCAATGCATATAAAGTTCCCTGCAAAACATATATGGTTATCCCTTCTATCTAGTACTAACTTCTCTCTCCGTTGGAGAATTTGCTTATCTCTTTTCAGGTGGACAGCAAACCTGAAGGGAGGATCAGCTAACCACACCTCACCAGCTGAAACCATAGAACAACGCAGGGGAAGGGCAAGAATACAGTGCTCAAGGAGATCACAACACCAGAAAAAGGCTGAAGGAGATAAACACAGAGAACATCCAACTCCAATCATAATCCAGATATCCAGAGACACAGAGGCTCCCAAAACCTCATCAAGGAAGCAGAACTAAAATGACCCCAATGTGGTTCAGGGAAACTCGCGGAAGAGGGGGCGGAAAGATTGTTAGAGTCACAAGTTGGGGCATTATGCACAGAGACTGGGGCCTATCCACCAGAACTCTTGAGCAAACTCACAATGCATGATACACATTCCCCATTGATGAGGGCCCCTTTGAAAGTGGGAGGAAGGGGAGGAGGACAATGGAACCAATTCTATGAATGTAAAATCAGAATAATATAAATAAAAAACATATATTGATTAAAAAAAAAAATCAAGAAATAATGGGGCCGGGCATGGTGGTACACGCCTTTAATCCCAGCACTCGGGAGGCAGAGGTAGGAGGATCGCTGAGAGTTCGACACCACCCTGAGACTACATAGTGAATTCCAGGTCAGCCTGGACCAGAGTGAGACCCTACCTCGAAAAAAAAAAAAAAAAAAAGAAAAGAAAAGAAAAGAAAAGCCCCCACAATTGTCATCTATGTGCATGTCTCTATGTTTGTGTGTGGGGGAGGGAGGGTGCACAGTTTATTGGGTAAGCAGAACTCAGTAACCAAAAGAAAGTGAGTGTAAGTGTGCTTCCAGGTTACCCCTTCCCAGTTATGTGACACATATATATGATTATCATGCAGGTAGCTTCTCTTCTGATCACCTGTGGATACTAAGAAATCTCACCAGTATAAATCAAAATAAATTCACATGTGTTTTAAAGTATTTTGTCTTTTCCATAGCACAGTTTAGTCTACTCACAGTTTAGGGATGAGTAGTGGGTTACGGAGGAAATGTTCTTTCTTTCCTTTGTCCTTCCTTTCTTCCTACTCTTGCTGATGACTCCAACAAGGTCCAGTCATGAAAATGGAGATTTCAGGGGCTGGGGAAATGGCCTAGTGTTAAGGTGTTTGCTTGCAAAGCCAAAGGACTCAGGTTCGATTCCCCAGGAACCACATAAGCCAGATGCACAAGGGGCACATGCGTCCGGAGTTCATTTGCAGTGGCTAGAGGCCCTGGCGCACATATTCTCTCTCTGTCTGTCTCTCTTTTCTTTCTCTCTTTCTCTCTCTCCTTTCAAATAAATAAATTAATTTTTTTAAAAGACAATGGAGAATTCAAAGGAAAAGCCAAATGTCTTATTTACCAAGGTCTCATGGAGGTTTGTTTGCAAATTCTTTAGAAGCCTTTATTTGAACCTCTGTCATACCACAAGGGACTCACTTTCCACATGTCCCCTTAAAATCTACATCATAGTTCACTCTGCAGCTTCATGTCTCTGGGGTTCCTGGTCCCTAGCAGGACATCTTTGTGGGGAGACTTCCTTTAGGATAGATGAAGTTTAGGGATGGATTCTCCTTATGAAAAACTCACACATTGTTTTCCATATCATGTACAGCTTGCAAAACTGTGATCTTCTCTAAGCTGTGCAATCCTACCTTCTGCCAGTTTCTGCCCTCAGATGTCTCCTGAAGGAAGGCAGGTACCAGTTACTCTGTACACACACAAACTTTTGAGAGGCACCTGAGAATCCCTGGAGTCTTCCATCTTCCACCTCTCTGACTGAACTGAGATTAGCCAACAACATCCAAGCTCCTCAGACATTTTAGCCAGAGAAAAGAGCCATGTCCTCTCTCATGGGCAGGAGTCATTCACAGAGGAAGTCCCCTAACCAACTGGGCCTGAAATCGAGGTCATGAATAAAATCCAAAAAGAGCTCTCTATGCCTACAAATTCCCTCCAAAGAATCTCATTTCTAACTCATTTCTTGCTCTTATCTACATAGACTGTTACTGGCAATGTCATGGGTTCCAGTTTGTTGTGGTTTAGCATATCTTGTGGAGTATGCTTCATGCCTCTCTTTATACTGTGTGGGCTTTTTATCACCTGCTGTCATCAACAAATACAAAATAGGGGCCATCCTATGTAGCACATTTGTACCCCACACATATTCTGGTGCACATGCATCTGCAAATGCTGCTGTTTTATATCTGACGTGGATGCTGTAGACAGCAAAAGACATCACATCAATGTGGTTCTGATGGCCACGTCTCTGGCTGAAAGATGTAACCTTCAGAGACTGGGGCTTTCCGTGCCACCACTTACTTCTCTCTGCTGATGGGCATGCCTTTTGAGGTCAGTCATAGGCTCATCGTTGTGTTAGATCTCAAGCTTTTGCAACACTAGATGATGGCAGGTGTGGTGGTTTGAGTGAGGTGCCCACCATGAGCTCATGTGTTTTGAATGCTTGGTCCTCATCTGGTGACGATTTGAGGAAGTTGTGGGGTCCTTTGGGAGGTGGAGTCTTGCCTGGAGAAGGTGTGTTGCTGGTGGTGGGCCTTGCAGTTTATTAGTCTAGCCCACTAGGTATTCAGAGTGGGCTCACTCTTGCCGCTGTCTCCCAGCTGATGGGACAAGATATAATGCCCAGCCTCTGCTCTGCCATGATTTCTTGCCATGATGAAACTTCTTCTCAAGACTATCAGCTGAAATGAGCTCTTTCTTTCTATCAGTTACTTCTTCTCAGATGTTTTGTCTCAGTAATGAGAAGATAATTGGAACAGTGCATATATTCTCTCTCTCTCTCTCCTCCACACACAGCAAGTATGTATACACATACTTTTACATATGTGTGTGCATATGTGTGCAGACTTGTCTGTGTCTGTCTGTGCATGTGTCTTCAATGGCACAAAAGTAGCACCATGAAAAGAATGTAGGACCCAAGCATGCTGACCCCTTTATCTAGAACATTCTTCCTTCTCTTCAGAAAGAAAAACCTGAATCAAGGGCACACTGTATAAATCTAAAATTTTAAATGGCATTTTATGTCATTAAGCCTTAATGAGAAAAGCCTGAGCAGAAGAGGAGTCTAGCTTATTAAGCTCATTTTTTGCTCTATTTTTCTTGTTCTAAAGAGATCCAAGATTCAAAGCCCGCACAACAAAGGAACGCTCATTCCTTTTTATAGGGTAATATGTTTGTTTTGTTTACTTTAAATTGGGCTCAAATTAGGCCTCAGAAGGAGGGAATTCATTAAAAGCCTGATCCGTGGTATTGGCAGATTGCCATCTCAGAAAGGCCAGTAGTACTTTTTCTGATGGCTCTCAGAAGAGAAATAACAAATGCCAAAAATAAGATCATGGTCCCACTCAGTGTGCCAATTTATTATGTTTTCATCAAATAACAAAATCATAAAATTAGAAGCATAAAGAAGACATCCATTTCTGACAGGGAGATTCTTCCCTGCCGAATACATACATAGAACACTGTGTAGACTTGGTATGTTTCTTTCTAATAAGTTTTTGAGAATATACACATATAATCTCACAACTACACAAGGATCTTATGAAATTGTTGTCTCACACTATTCACAAATTTGTATTCTCTATCCCTCTTAATCTTACATTGCTAACATTGTCTCCTTTGTTGAACATATTATGTGAAAACATTTTTTAATGTCTACATACTAACTCATCCTAGGCTAATCATAAATCATCATTAAGAATTCCCTCCCTTCATCTACAGAGACAATATCCAATTATACCTTTGTCTGAGAAGCAGACATTGCTTAAGTGTATTTCTGGAGACTAGATATGTCTGTAAACTCTTCATAATGGAATTTTTTACATTGAAAATCTTGCTTATATTAAAGTTCTTATTGTGAAATTCTCCCCACCTCCATGGAACTTTGTTCCTGTGACTCCCATCAAGGTTAAAATTGTGGAGGAAGGCAGAGTTTGGAAGTAGGAGACCTTTCAGAAGAGAGGGCAGTCCTCAGGTGGCATCCCATTCCAGGCACTCCTCCTTCCTACACACACCTGTGCACCATAGGGAAAGGTACACGGTGATTTCTTCTCTGCTCAAGAAGTCGCTTCAGGGCTCAAGAGATGGCTCAGTGGACAGAGTGCTTGCCATGCGCACATTAGGACTTGATCTTGAATCCCCAATACTCACATAAAGGTGGCAGGTGTGCTGGCATGCTCCAGTTCTCAGTGCAGGGGAGGCAGAGACAGAAGGAAGCCCAGGGCTTGCTGGTTACCTAATCTAGTTGAATCAGTCATGTCCAGGTTCAACAGAGACCCTGTCTCAAAAAGCAAGGTGGAGAGAGATTAAGGAAGACATCTGGCATTGACCTCTGGCCATCACAGTCATGCACACATCCACGCACAAGCATCCATCCCTCCACACACATACAAACAGAACACACATACACACATGTACCCCTTCTCCACACAGATAATAAAAATATCTTTCTCTCTTCCTCTTTCACTCGCTCTCTTTCCCTCTCTCTCTCAAATAAATAAGTAAATAACATATTTTTTGAAAAAAACTTAAAAACGAGAAGGGGCCAGAGAGATGGCCTAGTGGTTAATGTACTTGCCTGTGAAGCCTGAGGACCCAGATTTGATTCTCCAGAACCCAGGAGGCCCTGGCATACTCTTTCTTTCTTTCTCTCTCTCTCTCTCTCTCTCATAAATCAATAAAATATTTTTAAAACTTAAAGGTATTTTTGAGGGCTGGAGGGATGGCTTAGCTGCTAAGGCATTTGCCTGCAAAGCCAAAGGACCCAGGTTCTATTCCCCAGGTCCCATGTTAGCCAGATGCACAAGGGGACACATACATCTGGAGTTCATTTGCAGTGGCTGGAGGCCCTGGTGCACCCATTCTCTCTCTCCTCTCTCTCTCTCTTTCTCTGTCAAATAAATAAAAATAAAATATTTTTAAAGTATATTTGAAAAGACAGGATTGCACAGAGAATCTGGTGTACATGCCTTGGAGCTGGCGACACCCAGAGAGCCTGGTACATGTGCCATAGTGCTGAGGTCTCTCAGGCAAGGAATCTGACTCATTATACAGCTAAGGATGAAGGGATGAGTTTTCACCTATAATTGGAATGAAACTACACCCTATCAACAGTAATACCTAAGAAACCAGTTGAGAGTCAATGTACCATCTAGCACAAGAAGATTTGACCAGAAGACACTGGAGGCATGCAACATGAGATGAGGTACTGAGGAACTAGGGTTTTTCTGACTGTCTAGAGAGTACATAACCTCCTCCACAAAAAGCCCATGGGAACAGGAAATTCCTTTTAACCATCACAGACCCCAGACAATGCTGATGTATTACAAAACTATCTAATAAGACATTTCCTGCCTCCTGCCTCTGGACTCACCCAGGTGTCTCCATCCACATCCTACCCCATTGTGACTCTGGAAGGGTGCAGGGATGGAAACCCCACCAAAGCTCGTGTTTTTCATTCAGACATGGAACAGGACTGAGAAGTTTTCGATGGCTAATGTGAGCGGAAGACTTTGTAATGTGCTCAAAGAGGACTCAAGCATCATAGGACCCATCTCAACATTATCCCAAATATCAGGAAGGGTGCTCCTTCCCATGTGAGGGTATAAGGGAAGTGTTGCAAAGAGAACCAGTTACTTTCTGTTATGTTCTCAAAAATGAGATTTAGAAAATTGAGATTTAACTAATTAGTCATTAAGATTGCACAGCAGCAGATATTTATAACAGTACCTAGAGATCAAGCCAATCGACATAGAGAGAGACCCTCTAGTGTTATCAACTTCCTTATTCTCTATAGACCCAGTTACAATTACACTATCTGAGTCAGATGGAAACCCCATTGTGGGCTGGGGATGCAGCTCAGAGGTAGGGCACTTACCTAGCATGCACAAAGCCCTGGTGTTAAATCCCCAGCACCACAAAACAAAACAGAAAGCTTTTGTTAATAAAAGAGCTTAAATAATATCAGTGGCAATTGAGGGCCACTTTTGGCATTGAGATGCCCTAACCTAAATAATGGGCAAGAATTATCAGGGCATGAAACTCATGGACAGAAAACACTCCCATAATTTTGCAAGCTTTTTCTCTAGTTCAATTTAATCTTTACCCAGAATCTTTATTATCCTGATATAGAAAACTTAATATCTATTCAATCCAAAAAGTGAGTTAATGAATTTTTCTTTCCAGACACTTCTGGCAAAGACTTAGTGTTCTACCCATCCACACCCAAAGCAGCATCTACTTTTGAGGTTTTCGTGGGACAGAGCATCTGGTTTGCAGATTATCTCCTGTTTGTGATACAGTGTCCTAAGATGCAATTCATGCTGCATGAAATGCTACCGTTTCTTTTTATATCTGTCGGTACATCTTCTGTCCCAGCTGGTTGTACAATGGCAGGCTCAGGGACCATCTTCCTCTTTCTAATACCCATGTTCCTTTGGGCCCTACTCAGAGTCCCTCTAAGGGACATGCAGAACTATGTGATATTTCTCCCTCTAAGGTGTCACTGGCACATTCCAGGTAGGGGATGCTATCTCATGCCTTCTTTGCTGGACTTGCCTTATTACCCTTATACTGTACAGCCACTTTCAGAAAGCAGGTATAGAGGAGTTGGCTAAGGCATTGTCCCCCTGGAGATGTCTGTTCTTAGAGACCTTGAGTGCCTGGACTCTGTTCTGCTGTCATCTAGCCTTGCAAGCCTTATTCAAGTCAAGAAGGGGCCAGGCCTATCCTCGGGATTGACTGACTATTCTACTGTCTTATGCTTCCCTGAAACTTCTCATCACCCAGGCTGCCACACCCCATATGGACCTATTCTGACAGTTAGCCTTTGAAAGTTAAAATAAGCAAGCAAAAGAAAAGAAAAAAATTTAAAAAAACACAAGCAAGCAAACAAACAAACCTCTGCAGAAACCAAAGTTATAGATCTCAAGACTAATAATGCTCTGATTTAAACAGTCCACTGTAGGAGGGAGGAGGAAAAGGAGGACATTTTGCCTCTCTTCTATACAAGTTGTTAGTGTCCCCTTTCAATAAATGCTGAGGCAATTAATGTAACCAAGTCAATGTAGGTGGAGTACAGTGTGACAAGAAACCAGACTCTAATATTTCTGAACATTAGCTGGTAATAATTACACTTCACATTTATAGTTATCTAGCAAAAGTCACCACATGCACACCCACTTCCTTTCTATGCAGAATCTGTGAGACAGAAGCCAGGGTCTGTAGTTTCCTGAACCCATGGGGAGGGATAAAGATACCAGACCCGCACATGCCCATTGATTGCCAAAATACACTTAAAATACCCTTAAAAGGGAACTGGATTGATGGAAGTCAGGCAGGGGACATTTCTTGCATATTCTGCTTTCCTGCATCAAGAGGATCACTGGAAATAAAGGGTTCCAAACTAGCTTTGAGTACCCAGTAAATTCCCTCTTCACATGACTTTTAATTTTTTAAATCTGGCCATGTGAAGTGAATGATAAAGGAATTCTATCCCCATGGGTCCTACATATTGGACAGTGAACACATTTTAACTCCATAACAAAGGTAAATTCATATGATTCTAATCTGAAATGGCTTTAGAATTGTCTAGAAAGTGAACTGGGTGTAGACTCCATTTATCAATCGATTTGAACTGTTTTAACTCAATTCTCCTCTGAGCCACAAGAGAGTGAGGGAAAACTTTAAGCTGTGACTTAAGCTAAGGTGTCCAACAACAGTTGTAAGTAGAGGGAAATAATCTCTGGATGATTCTCAGAAAAAGTCACATTAACATGGAAAGAGCGAGGTACAAAGCAGGAGAGGAGACGAGAGCTTGGGTCACTACTAAGGCAGAGGTAATAATCGCAGTGGTGGTAGCTCATCCCCAGTGGAATTACTGACCTTTGTGTCTTCCTGTCTCTTCCTTTCCCTCAAGACACCTCGTGTGTTGGTGTCTTACTGCTGCCTGGCCATCGTGTTCTGTTGCCACCTCAATTTGCCCACCATCTTGGTCCCTTGCTGAATTTTTAAGCTTATGGTAGTCACACTGCCAACCAGAAGGGAGAAATTCCTGTCCCTAGCAATGCTATGACTTCTTGACAAACAACCGTTTTCATTCATGCATGCAGCGGTATGCTACGAATGCTTCCAACTACCACCTGCCCAGCCCTGGGCTTGCACCTGAGGCACAGTAGAGAATAAGACAGTGACAGGCACAGATTTCGTGGAGCATATAAGCTAGTGTTCTTATCACCATCCTGCTGTACCAAACTTCAGATAAGCTGCTCAAGCCTACAGACACATGGGTGGCACTTTCTGGGACTGGCATGTATAAGCATTCATCTTGCCAGCATCTCAGGACCTTCTCATCTCTTTACCATGACACAAATGTTTTATTTACTCAGGCACTTTCTCTCAAAAGTTTTTATGACTTTTTGAGATTTTCATCAGTTGGGAATGGGACCTTCTGTCCCAGCACTCATAAGGCTAAGGTAGGAAGATCACGCTGAGTACAAGGCCAGCCTGGGGCTACAAAATGAATTCCAGATCAGTATGGGCTACAGTGACACCTTACCTCAAATCAAACAAAATATTTTCATCCATTTCTTACTGTTTTCCCAGAGAGTGTTATAGGGTCATTAAAAGAATAGAATTGCCAGGTGTGGTGGCACACGCCTTTAGTCCCAGCACTCAGGAGGCAGAGGTAGGAGGAGCACTGTGAGTTCGAGGCCACCCTGAGACTACATAGTGAATTCCAAGTCAGCCTGAGCTAGAGTAAGACCCTGCCTTGAAAAACAAAACAAACAAAAAAAAAGAATAGAATTTTGTCAGATAGGATAGAGTCACATTCATTATATGTGAAAAGAAAGAATAATCAACCTTAAGACAAATATTCATGGTATGAAAGTAGCAGGCAAAGAAGAGTTGAAATAATAAATGTTTATGTTTTTCTTTTTAAAATATATTTTATTCATTTATTTATTTGAGAAAGAGAAAGAAGCAGGGAGGAGAGAATGGGTGTGCCAGGGCCTCCAGCCACTGCAAACAAACTCCAGATGCATGCCACCCCCCCTTGTGTATCTGGCTTATGTGGGTACTAGAAAGTTGAACTGGGATCCTTTGGTTTTGCAGGCAAAGACCTCAACTGCTAAGCCATCCCTCCAGACCCATGTCTTTACTTTTGTAAAATTTATTTTATTTATTTGAGAGAGAGAAAGAAAAAGAGGCAGAGAGAGAGAGAGAGAGAGAGAGAGAGAATGGGCACACCAGGGCCTCCAGTCACTGCAAACAAACTCCAGAAATATGTATCACCTTGTGCATCTGGCTTACATGGGTCCTGGGGAATCGTACCTGGGTCCTTGGTTTTGCAGGCAAGCACCTTAACTGCTAAGCCATCTCTGCAGCCTTACATGTTTTTCTTACTTTTCTCACAGCTGAATAGTAAGGGACCTGTGAGTGCTTTCAGAAAGCAATGACAAGATTACTTTTTTTTTTTTTTAATTCTACATAATACATTCACTATTTAGGGAGTTTTGAAAGTGGGCCTACTAAACAAGAATTAAAGTGAAGTCAAGTGCTACTCCAGCTTCAAGTAATGCATTCAACTAATTTCCTTACCTTTTTCTTTTTTTCTTCAAGATAAAAAGTCCTTTATTTTCTCCCGTGTGAGACAAGATCTTGCTATATATACCTATATAGTCCAGGCTGTCCTCCCTCTTATAGTCCTCCTGCCTCAGCCTCTCAAGTGCTAGGATTGTAGGAGTACACCACCATTCTTGACTCTTTAAGGTAGTTCCTCTGTTCTTCTGCATTGCAGGATCAATTAGCATTCATTTTTGTCTTCAAGAGTTTTGTAGTGAAGATGTAGGTAGTTAGGGCTGTAATTCACCCTTGTCCATAGGTCCATACTCTATCTGCGCTGCAAAGAACATCTGTTTTTCTGGGCATTATTCTCTAGGATATGGAAGCTGGAACATCAGGCCTATGTTTGGAATCAGGGGCCAATTGTTTTCAATTGCTCCAATTGGTGTGTCATGACCACTCCATCACCAAATGAGATTCTTGTTAACAAACACTTCTGAACTGGGGACAGCAGTAAAGCTCATTCTTCCTTTCATGTCTTGTACATACTGTGAAATCCAGGTTTTGCAGTGAGCACAGCATGATTGCAGAAATGGGAGGGCAATGGCAACGATGTTGCCACAAGGACAGAGCAGAGCAGTTTAGGAATTCTGGGAAAGTTCAGCCCTTTGAGCTGTCCTTGACTTACCTGCTGCCCTAATGGGTATGTGTTCATAGACTTCATGAATTAAAGAGAAGCTGTTCCATGTTTTCCAGGGACCCCAGACAGGTAAACGCCATGAATAGAACCTTCTGGTTCTATGACAACAAAGGAGAGTGCTGGCTTGACACTCTTAAATTCCCAGGTGTAAAACACTGATATTTAGAAAGCATCCTAATTCTCTACAGTCTAATGGATAAAACCATCAAGGAGGAGAAGCAGTGAGATGTACCCAAGAGTTCTAAGAGTTTGACAGCAAAATCAGGGCAGAAATGTAATACGGAAAATGTGTCTGAGCAAAGAAAAAGGCAACTCAATCCCAGCCTCATAGATAGGAACCTACCCAAAGGTATTGTCGTACTTATCTTCTCCTTGCTGGGACAAAACGCCAGACCAAAAGCAGCTGGTGGGAGACAAGAGTTTATTTTGGGTTACAGTCTAGAGGGGAAGCCTCATGATGGGAGGGGAAAGCATGGCATGAGCAGAGGCTGGACATTACCTCTGCCACAGCAGGTGGAAAACAGCTGCAAGAAAGTAAGCTGAGCTCTGGCAAGGGGGAGCTGGTTATAACACCCCATGCCCACCCCCAACAACCTCCCTTCTCCAGCAAGCCTCCGCCTCCCAAATGGCCACTTGCTGAGGACCAAACATTCAGAACACATGAGTTTATGGGGAGTATCAGATTCAAACTACCACAGCATATTATAGCAATAGAAGAAAGTCGTCAAACCAGAAAAATCTAGAAAAACAGGGACCAGGAAGGCAAAATTTGGTATTATGTACTCAGTAATGCCCAGGAGAAATTTTCCACAGATGGTATGCAGTATCCTTCAACAGTCCATATGGCGCATTGCACGGGACTCTCTCTAGGATAGTGACATGAATGTGATTTGAATATCAGGGCTGACTCCCTTGCTTGATAGGTATTGTCTTAGATAAAGTGCTTAAAGTTGATTGAATCCTGGTTTCTTCATCTGAAATATTGATATAATAACAATTTTTCCTATGCCCTCTTCTTCCTGGGCACATGGTGAGACTGCATTTCCCAGGCTCCCCTTTAATTTTACGAGTGACCATGTAACTGATTTCTGTCCAATGAAATATGAGCAGGCATATGTTCACTTCCTCTGGGCCGGGCACATTAAAAACTTCCTCTGTTGTGGGGGTGATGGATCAGCACTTAAGAGCACTTGATATTAAGCATGAGGGCTTAAGAGGGCCTGAAAGTGACTGTGCTTGACTACCTAGAACCCTTGTGAAAAGCTGGGCATGGCCACATATGTCTGTAAACCCAGTGTGAGGGAAAGGGAGAGAAAGGAGAGGAGATTGGAGAATCACTGGGGTCCACTAATCAAGAAAACCATAGTTCTGGGTTTGGGGAGAGACTCTCTCTCAAAGAAGTGCACAAGTGAATTCCTCCAAATTGAAATACTCCCTCTTTCAGGTAGGAGGGAGTCAGCAGGTCAAGTCTGGGAGAGCTGATACTTAATCACAGGATCACTCCCTAAGGTTACATAAAGGATAAACAACTGCTTGAGGGGAGACTTTCTGAACAGCCACTCTGCCTGCAGGTTGTGCAGTGTGCTCCAGACATATAGCTTCTAGGAGTCCCTCACCTATGCTACCTGGGCTTTTCCATGATTCACCTGCCTTTGAGTCATCCATTGCTCCTGTAAGCAACCCTTCACACTGCTCTGTAAGGAACCCAAAAAACTCATTGTTTCATTTAAACTGATTTTGGTGCAATTGTGCTTTGATCTGTGGCCTGTTCTCTATCTGGGTATATATGTGTGCTCATAGGTGTTAAAGTCACATTTGTATTGCTGGCAGAAATCACCTGATCAAGAGCAGCTTGTGATTAAAAAAAAAAAAAAAGGTTTATTTTGGCTTACAGACTCAAGGGGAATCTCCACAATGGCAAGGGAAAATAGTGGCATGAGTAGAGGGTAGAAATCACTTCCTGGCCATCATCAGGTGGACAACAGGAACAGGAAAGTATGCCAAACACTGGCAAGGGGACACTGGCTGTAATACCCATAAGCCCACCCCCAGCAATACACTGCCTCCATGAGGCATTAATTCCCAAAACTCCATCAGCTGGGAACCTAGCTTTCAAACACCTAAGTTTATGGGGGACACCTGAACCAAACCACCATATTCAGCTCCTGGCCCCCATAAACTGTTAACCACCCATGATGTAAAATGCAATGCATTCAGTCCATCTTTAAAAGTCCCCATAGTTTTTATCAATCCTAATGATGTTCAAACATCCCCATAATCCCAGATCTTTTAACTGAGCCATAATACCAAAAAATCCATAATAGCACAGAATAAACATTCACACTGAAAAAGACAGCAGTGGGCATAGCAAAGAAATATTCAGCCAATACAAGATTTAAAACAACCAGGGAAAACATCAAACTCTGTCACTTCAAGTCTAACAACTTTAGTCAGTGAAAAATCTCCAAGTCTGATAATTCTAATTCCAGCAACAGGTCTCTGGTATTCCAATTCTGTCCCTCCAGCTAGGCCACTCACAGTCCTGGAAAACTTCATCCAGGGCTGGCAGCTCTCCCTTAGCAGCCAACTCGTGGTCCCAACATCTCCACTGGGTCTCCACTGCAGTCCACGGTTCTCTTCCTAACCCAGAACTGTGGTCTTCTTGATCATCCTCATGGCTCCATCGGGTCTCCATGCAGGCATCCAGAATACCTGCTTCACACTGTCCATGTCCATTTCCAAAACACAAGACCGTGTTGAAAACTCAATGACCCTCTCTTTCCTGCATTTCTTATACTCCACAAAACCAGGTAGGGTGCCAATTTGTTAATCCAGGGGGAATAAAGCAGACTTTGAAGAACAGGACACTCCTTGAGCACTTAGACCCCTTCAAAAGAGTCTACATTCTTCCTGTTGCCCCAGTGCAGGTCAGCTGGCCAACCTCAAAGATTGTAATTTCTCATATAACTGCAGTTGAATGGACAGAAGCTTCAGCCCAAAGATTTCATTTCTGTGCCATATCCCTCTGCACTTACCAGTCTATTTCTATGCAATGCAACCCCACACAACTTCTCAGGACACAGGCATAACAGCAAGCCTCTCACACAAATTTCTTCTAGCCCAGTCCAGGCAAAGCTCTCTCTAACCCTCATAAGCCAAGCAGCACAGTCCATAGTTCTTACTGCATTCAGGTCTTTCATCTCTGACAAGAATAGTCCATTTAAGGTATATAGCACTTCAAGGTGTCTCTTAGGCAAAGGTTTCAAATCCTTCCACATTCCTCTTGAAAATCAGCTCCAAAAGGCCAAAGACACACAGTCAGGTGTCTAGCAGCAACCCCACTCCTGGTACCAACATTACTGTTGCAGTCAGGTTTGCATTGCTGCCAGAAATCACTCAACCAAGGGCAACTTGTGGGAAAAAAGGTTTATTTGGGCTTAAAGACTCAAGGGGAAGTTCCACAATGACGGGAAAATGATGGCATGAGCAGAGGGTGGACATCACCTCCTAACCAACATCAGGTAGACAATAGGAATAGGAGAGTGTACCAAACACTGGCAAGGGGACACTGGCTATAATACCTACAAGTCCACCCCCAGCAATACACTGTCTGCAGGAGGAGTTAATGCCCAAATCTCCATCAGCTGGGAACCTAGCATTCAGAACACCTAAGTTGATGGGGGACACCTGAATCAAACCACCACACTAGGGAAAAAGTTTCACATGACAGCAATAGAGAAGGACCACCAAAAGTTCTCCTCTGGCCTTTGCATGCTCACACACATCATACATGCATCTGCACACAAACATGCATACATCACATATAATATGCTATGTCACACATACTCTACATACATACATGTACACACACACACACCAAAACATTCCTCAGTACAATCTTCTATCCTCTTTAATTGTGTGTAGAATGTAGCAGAGCCTCAAACTTTCTTAGTACCTGAACCACTGCATGGAGAAGAGACCTTCACCAACCTGGAATCACATCTCATTTAGGAAATCATTAACACTGCAGTTAAGTGTCTTAATTAATGTGCTTCCTATTTATTCTGTTGTTAAGAATGAAAAGACATGGATCAATGTAACACATAAAGAAGAGTTTGGGGGGGCTAGAGAGATGGCTTCGTAGTTAAGACACTTGCCTGTGAAGCCTAAGGGCCCAGGTTCAATTCCTCAGATCCCATGTAAACCAGGTGCACATGGTGGTGCATGTATCTGGAGTTTGTTTGCAGTGGCTAGAGGCCCTGGTGTGTCCATTCTCCTCCCCCCCCCCGCCCCGTCTCTCTCATAAACAGAAAAAATTAAAATAAAATATTTTTTAAAAAAACAATTTCTGGCACACAGGAAATATTTAAATTATGTATAGATCATTCTGTATTGTGGGCTAGACTCTTTGTGGCTGAGGCAGATTTGAGGATAATTCAGCTGTTATTTATTTCTTTGACTTTTTTACTTTTTGAAAATACTTTATTTGTTTATTTGCAAGCAGAGATAGATAGATGAAAAGAGAGAGAGAGAGAGAGAGAGAGAGAGAGAGAGAGACAGACCACTTTGTTTATCTGGCTTTACATGGATACTGGGGAATCAAACTCAGGCTTTGCAAACAAGTGCCTTTAACCACTGAGCCTTCTCTCCTGCCCCTGGCTTTTAAAAATTATTCTATTATCCAATAAGCATTGCACAGGATCTGAGTGGAATACATGCTAGCATGAGTGAGAAGTAACTTGGACCTCTCTAGGTTATTACATGACACACTAAAGGTGGGTTGCCTTAGCAGCCCACTTAGAGGACGGGGCAGAGGGGTTGGCCAGTCAGAGCAGCCCAGAACTATACACTTACTTTCATACCTTTTGACTTGAGATTGGGAGGTAAAAGGGAGAGAAGCTATATCAGATTGTTTCTGTGAACTCTCAGTTTAGATATATGTTTTCTTGCTGAACCATGGTTATGTAATGTTTCAGCTTCACATTTCATTTCTTACCATTCATTACCTGTGTCTATGAGAGGTTTCAAATGCACTAGGACAAACCATAACCTATCACATGATTCTCTCTTCATAAAAATTTCTTGCTTTTCAATTTAGTGAGGACTGGAGGCATAGCTCGGTAAAGCACTTGCCTAGCAAACACAGTGTTTCCATTCAATTCCTAGTACCACCTAAAACCGTTCATGGTAGCACATAGCTGTCATCCCAACACTCAGGTGGTAGAGGCAGGAGGATCAGAAGTTCCAGGGCTAGCTATCTATAAAGGGAATTGGAGACTAGTCTTATCTACATGAAACTCTTTCTCAAAAAAAAAAATTGCTAACTTTGAAAGTTAAGTTTCAATTTAACTTCTTGTTCTCTATGACTGAAAGATATGTCCTGAGGTGAAGACACAGCCCCTCTACAGGAAAAGAAATCATATTACAAATGAATATAAAGACATGATCAGTTATTCATTCAGCCTTGTGCCAATCACACTCTCACTCTATGCTCCACCCTGAATTATTTTTTATGGCATTTCAACTAGTATTTACTTGATTTCCCCTCTAATATATGACTGTTCCTGATGTTAGAAGCTCAGTGAGGCCTGAGATTTTTATCTTGTTTGATGTTCTATCCCAGTGGCCAGAACTGTGCCTGTCAAAAAAATAGATCCGGAAGCAACATCTTCAAATGAATAAATGAATTTTAAATGAATAAATGCTTTCTATAGGCTGGTTTTCCTGGACTTGTTTGGTTCTATGAAGTTAATTAAAGAATTTCTAAGCCAATAAAGCTAATTGATAGGCTCTGGGCTAAGTCAAGTTACCTTGAAGTTGCCTGATTGGTTTCACAAACAGAGAGAATCATTAGGCAATGTGACTGCTGAATAAATAGAAATCTGTACATCAATTTCTGGACACTTTTGTGGAGATGAATTTCACTTATTCTCTCATATTGCAATTCATCAATACTCCTTCTGGTGCCAGAAAAAAAATTGGAGCTCTCAGGACTACTTTGCCTGAAGAAGAAAATGCTGAGATGTGATATCATCTGCTAACTAAAATAAGTCTTGTCACATTCACCTCATGTCTTTTTGGTTAGGGTCATTAAACCAATGGATCTGAGGATTGCTGAAAGGATTTTCCTCACAAACAAGAAAGAGAAAGGTGATCACAGTGACATTTGATTGAGGAACAGTCCTGGAGGCTGCAGCAGGGGTCTTTGGTTATGGACTTCAATGGGTTATATGAATGTGGGGAGTACCTGCTGATCAAACATGGAGGTAGCAATGTGAACTAACACAAGGGTGGCAGAATCATGTCCCATAAATATCTTTTTTTTTTTGAGCTGTAATAATGGACTGAATATAGCAAGCCTGAATTTAATGGAGATACATATCAAGGCATAAAGTTCAATTCACCAGATCAATCACACATCTGAACCCACTAAGTTCTTCTAAACAGATCAAACCGTTTTCAGGCTACACAACCAATCATTTGGAAAGCCTGGTCCATGATATCCATCCCAATCAAAGTCTTGATCAATCCTTAATGATCAAGGTCACCAGGTAACTCATACTTTACACAGTCTGGTACCTAAACTCCTGCCTAAACACCTGTCCCTTGGCTCTGTTTTGATGGTTAATCTCTGATTGGCCCTTGGTGGGATCTAGAATCACCATGGAAACAGATCTCTTTATTAGAGATTTTCTAGATTAGATTAATTGAGATGAGAAGACCCACCCTAAATGCAGGTGGTACCATCTCATGGACTGTGTTCCTAAACTGCATAAAAAGGAGAAAGATAAGCTGGAAGTGGTGGTGCACGCCTTTAATCCCAGCACTCGGGAGGCAGAGATAGGAGGATCGCCGTGAGTTCGAGGCCACCCTGAGAATACAGAGTGAACTTCAGGTCAGCCTGAACTAGAGTGAGACCCTAACTTGAAAAACCAAAAAACAAAAGGAGAAAGATAATTGAGCATTCAGATTCATCAACTTCCTCCATACTGATATGCCATGTGAACCGGCTATCTGCTTCTGCCATGATTTCACTACTGTGATAGACTTCTCAGAACTGTAAACCAATGGCAGGAGAGATGGCTTAGCAGTCAAGGCACTTGCCTGCAAAGCCAAATTACCCAGGTTCGATTCCCCAGGACCCACATAGCCAGATGTACAAGGTGGCACATGTGTCTGGAATTCATTTGCAGTGGCTAGAAGCCCTGATGTACCCATTCTCTCTTTCTATATATCTCTTTCAAATAAATAAATAAAATACTATAAGCCAAAATAAATTCCTTCCTTCCATAAGCTGCTTTTGGTTGAGTGCTTTGTCCCAGCAGTAAGAAACTGATATATCTGGCTATTATCTCCCTCTGCCACTATGATCCCTTTGCCCCTTTGTCTGTTCTTGGTTTGCACACCATCTTCTTTGAACTTAGTCTCTGGGATGCACAGCCATAGGTTTGAGCACAGGTAGCTTAAGAACAGAGGCTTGAAATACTGACCCAGTGCTGGCACACAGGAAGAAAATGCAGGACTTAGTTTGTTAGAAGTAAACAGAAATGGGGACTAAGCATGAGATAGGCTAACAAAAATACCAGTGCAGCCCTGAGCCACATTCTGATCCAAACTGCATTGTTAGGCTCTTATGTGAAAGGGCCAATCATCAGAGTGTCACACTATTTGGAGATGGGAGAACCTTTAGGACGCGGGGCCTAGAGATTCTTAAATCTAAAGCAGCTGTTTCCTCTGTCTACTCTATGATGTTTTCCAGACCACATTTTGACACATTTTGAGATAGGACCTGCTTTTGGGCAAGTCACATGCATGTATCTCAAGAAATGAAGGTGAGAGGACTTGACATTGAATACTATGAAATATGAGTAAGCCTCCTCTATTAATCCTAGAAAGGAAGAAAAAAAGAAATTGCCTTCTCAAAAAAAAAATATATATCTAATTACTCAGGTCCTCGTGTTTGCACAGCAAGTACTTTACCCATTGAGCCATCTCCCCAGCTCTACTGCGATGTCTTAACCATGAAAATAAGTATCACTAAGTATCATTCTACCTCAAGTCCATCGAGAAATGGGTTGTAGAACTTTTTGTAGGTACAGAGAAGAGATTTTTTCCTTTAAACTATAATGTCATGTGCATGACCATGTGAATTTGGACAGCATGTTTTTCCAAAGAAAAACAGTCAAAATTGGTTCAATGGGTCCTGATCATGAGACTCTGAGTTGAGATCCTCGTTCACCTAGCACATCTACACATCTACAGTGAGACAAGTGATTACTTGAACTGTATGTTTGGTTTTTTGGTTGTTTTTTCCTTTAATTATTGACAACTTACATAATTAAGGAATAAATCATGATAATTCCCTCCCTTCCTCCACTTTCCTCTTCACAAATCCACTCTCCATCATATCCCCTCCCCCTCTTAATTAGTCTTTCTTTAATGTTAATGCTTCCTGCTCATGCCACACTTTACCAACAATGAAACTACCCCTTGAAACTTTTCAAAAACTCTTTCCTCCCTTGAACTGATTCTGGTTAAGTCCCAGCAACCAGAAAGTAACTGCAACAAATAGTGTAATGTACACAGAACAACTAACAAGGTGTCTGTTACATAATAAACTCACAAATGCTAGCTAATATTATTTCACTGTTTTTAAATTCAATTCATAAAACATTTCCATAAATCAGCATTGTTTGCTCAGAAATGTTGTGTAGTTGATTCCTGGAAGAAGCTGTGAAAGTGAATGGCTATTAAAGAAGATTCCCAATGAGCTGCTAATGAATAGTTAGGTGAGGTGTAGAGATGTAAAAAGAAAGACACAGATACATGGCTTGACTGCCCCCCACCCCTCTCTCTCTCACACACACAGTCCCTTTCCATCATCCTCTCTGATGGAATTCTGCAAAGAGTATATCATAGTGACAACCCCAGTATTATCCTTCTGAGGATCACCCCTGAGTCAATATGGACAAAGGCGTCGTCATCGCTTTTCCCTGAGGAGTCTAGGACTGAGGTGAAGAAAGCCTGTAACAAAATGCTGTGCATGAATTGATAAAGTGACTATTATTACTGTGGACACTAGAGTACAAGAAACGAGGTCCTGCTTAGTTAATGCATGCATGCCCTTGAGTTTATACTTCTTTTTTATAAATCTTTTACACAGTGAAAGTGGAGATATATATATATATAGTCAATATGCATCACTTCTTAAATTTGGTTTATAAAATAAAATAAATACATTTTTCTTCTAATAATAAAATTTATATGGCTCTAGGTTCACACTCCTGGTTCAGAAATTATGTGCCACTCCCATATCCTCTATCCTAGAATAATCTGTTCTGTGATCACCTCAGTCTTCAAGGTCAGTGGTAAAGTTTTGAAAGGGAAAGTTTTTGATAAATGTCTGCCTCTCTTCTAATTAAGACTAGCACATACTCAGCAAGTATTTTTTATTTTGTTTATTCCTGCCATCAAGATCATTTATTTTAGCTTGCCCACTGAAGTCAGAATTTGAGCTCCTTTGGTACCAAGGATATCACATGCATGGTAGCTGATGCACCTCGACAGTGTCCTAGCTCTTTTCTCCTTCAGGTGTAAGTGCATTCACTCAAACACTGTGTTGGATGAGGTCACATGACTAATGGCTAGCAAATGAGTTGTGACTGGAAGCCAGACAATGGCAGCACCTTCCGTCTCAGGTACCAACCAAGAACAATGAGATGGAGCACCTATCTGCAAAAACGAAGAAATAAAACTTGACCCTCAATCTCTTTCAAGATTTGAATGTATTTGTTACTAGTCTGTCCTAATACACATCAGTAACCTTAATTCTAAAAATATACTGTTGTGTAACCAATGTATTAACAAAGCAGGAATTTATGGATTACCAATTGTTCAAAAATATTCCCTAATGGATGTTTCTTCAGGTTTTTGTTTTGTTTTAAATTGTCTCAAATAACATATAGGGGAAGGAGAAATAAGTTTCCTACTTCCTGTATAATACCCATTCATAATCTCTTAATTCTATGCTTAATTTTGGACAATACTTACTTAGTTTCAAAATAGCCTACCGTTGAATAAATGTTTCATTCTCAATGAGACAACTAATTCCTGATACCAAGCACACCCCCTCTCTATCTCTCTATCATCTGATATTTGGTGAGCACCATTTTTTTTTTTTTTTTTTTTTTTTTTTGTCTTTTAAAATAGGGTCTCCTTCTAGCCCAAGCTGACCTGGAATTCATTAGGTAGTCTCAAGGTGATCTCGAACTCACTGTGATCCTCCTACTTCTGCCTCCCGAATTCTGGGATTAAAGAAGGCGTGTGCCATCACTCTCAGCTACAAGTGAGAACTATTTTAGTCATCAGATTCTTTCAAATAATGTTGACCATCAAAAGGGAAAGAGAAGGGGAGTTTCTAGTTCTTTTGAAACCTTTCTTCATATGCAAATATGACCAACTAACCGTACCCAGTCATTTGAAAGCTCCAGGCATTGTGGGATGGGTAGTTTTGTAATGCCCGAAAAAGTTGTCTCCTGCTTCCCACACACCAAGCACATGGCCTTGTCCTCTATCCCTTCATGAGAGTGCACAGAATCCTCTAGTGAACATGACTTTGATCTGGGCAATTTTCTGTTTTCAAGCTGGTTTCCAATCAGATTTTGAGGGTTTTTGTGTTATTGTTTTATTTTTTTGTATCTAGGATTTAAATATTCTTTCTCTCCTTACTTCAGCTGCATAACGCAAAACCTGGTATATTTTGGCCTCACTTCTGAAGACTTAATTCAGGTATTGCACACTACATAAAGGTAGGATGCTAACACATTCAGCTTCCCACTGATTTTGGTAAAGATAGATAATCATTCTTTCATGTCTTCCACACCCTCTGACAAAAGTTTTCATTTTCTGGGCTGGGGAGATGATTCAATGGATAAAGTGCTTGCCTGTCAAACACAAGGACCTGAGTTCTATTCAGAATACCATATAAAAATGCTAGGAGTGGTGCTATGGGCTATGCCTGTAATCCCAGATCTAGACATATAAATTCAGGAGGCACCCTGGGACTCACTGGATAGCCAGTCTAGCCTAATTGGTGGGTTCCAAGCCAATTAGAGACCTTGCCTCAAAAAGATATAAATGGTGTTTCTGAGGGTGACACTCAAGGTTGTCCTCTGTCCTCTACACATATGTGTCTACATGTGCATGCATACATATGTTCATCTGCACACATGAGCATACACACCATACACATGCAAAAGTTTATACTTTCTGAATGTCCTTATTTTTACTTTTTATTTTTTATTTTTATTTATTTACTTCTTCATTTGAGAAAGAGGCAGACAGGGAGAGAAACAGAGAGAAAGAGCGAGAGAGAATGGGCATGCCCAGGCCTCTAGCCACTGCAAATGAACTCCAGATGCATGTGCCAACTTGTGCATTTGGCTTACATGGGTTCTGGGAAATTGAATCTCGGTCCTTAGGCTTTGTAGGCAAAAGCCTTAACTGCTAAGCCATTTCTCCAGCCCATGGTCCTTATTTTTATATCAACCTGTCTCCTCCTTATAGAGACTGTATTAGCTGCTTTCCTCATTATTGTGACGAACTACCTAACAAAAGCAACTTAAAGAAGACAAGTGTCATAGCTTTTTCTGTCATTTGTGGTTCCTAGATATTATATAAATACATACAATCACCTATGCAAACATGACACAAAGTAGAAGTCAAACAGTAGAGGACAAAAGATACTAATAGGAGAGGGAGGGGCTCAAAGAGAGAAGGTAGGAAGTATGGAGGAAATACGCTCAACATACAATATATACTTGTACAAAAACTTTAAAAATACATAGAAGGAAGTAAGGGTTTATTTTGTCTCATAACTTGAAGGGACACTATTCATGGTGGAAATGGTGACAGGAGCTTGAGGCAGCTGGTCACATTGTGTGCCCAATCAAGAAGCAAGAAGAGATGAATGCTGGGGCTCCGCTGTCTTTCTCTTTTCCCGTCATTTATTCAGAGAGGAACTGCAGCTGATGGGACAGTGCCACCAACGTTCAGGGCAGGTCTGCCCTCCTCAGTGAAGCCTGTCTGGAAATACATCACAGATACCACAGAGGGGTGTCTCCTAGGAGATCCTAAATCCAGTCATATCAACAATAAAATGAGCCATCATAACTACCTTCTCTTCAAGGGCGGATGTTTGTTTATGTGCTCCATAGTCCCAATAATTGATGAATCTCTGGCCTATCCTTGCAGACGCGTAATGCATGCTATCCAATTATTATATATACATATATATGTATATATGTGTGTGTGTGTGTGTAATATCCATATAAATTTACATATCTATTTAACAACCCACAGACTAAAATATAATCTGAGCTTCAGGATAAAATGACGCATAAGAATTTTTTTCAGGGATGGAGAGATGGCTTAGCAATTAAGGCTCTTGCCTGCAAGGCCCAAGGACCCGGGTTCGATTCCCCAGGACCCACATAAACCAGATGCACAAGGTGGCACATGCATCTGGAGTTCATCTGCAGTGGCTAGAGGCCCTGGTGTGCCCATTCTTTCTATCTGCCTCTTTCTCTCTATCTCTCTGAAATAAACAAAATAAACTAAAACAAAGAGTTTTTTTAAAAAAGAATTTCTTTTCAAAAGAAAGAAAAATGAAAACAGAAAAATAAAAAGATGGGTCTGAGTATGCTGTGTACATTTAGGGAGCCTTCAGTATGCTGTGGGTCTCCACGCTTCTAACAAACACTGTTAGGCTTCGATTTTTGGCTTTTCATCCCACAGGACAAAGCAGCACAGCGTCTGTTTTTGCAGGCTGTAGCTGTACTGGCCTTCTGTTGGTGCTGGTCCTGCCCTGGGAGAACACCTTGGTCTTGAAATGATAGTTGTTAAACGCTTAAATGTTCCAACACCTACTGTACCTACTGAAAGGTCCCTTTCTCTTTTGGTGGGCATGAGCATGGGCATGCTGTGTCTCAGGTGATATGGACTGCAGCAAACATTCTTGGTTCTTCTCTCTCCCTCTCAAGCAGAAGCGAGGGCTATTTCACCCCGTTTTCATAGCGCAGGAGAGAAAGGGTGTGGCAGATGCTCTTGGTGATCTGTGAACACATGTACAAGTCCCTGGGTATTCTGGGATACAACTGGATAACACTAGGACGCAGTGAGCAGGCAGGAAGAGAAGCCGGTGCCATGGAATGTATTACAGTGCATCTCCATCCATAGGGATTTAGGGTCTGGGCATCTTGGTTTCTTACCTTTCTGACATCACCTCCCACTCTTTGGACGTGAATCCTCCCAGGACAGACTCTTAATCCTGGGACTACCGGATGCATTTCTACCGCTGCCCTTTTGCTCGTACTACACAGCCCTTCCTTTCCCATATGTTTTATCTATCCTGAGCAATCCTTCAAAAGCCTCTCCTATTTGCCGTTCTGTTCAACCAATCTTGACCTTTGCATCAAACTTTGCCACACTTCTCTGTCATTCACCGAGACACTTCATTGTGCTGTCTCATTATCTTAAAGTTTTCCAACTACTTATCTACTTGACTGTGACTTCAGGGACTTGGTCATAGATGCAAGCTATGGTTTTTGTTTGTTTTTAATTTTCCCAAGAGTCCTTTTGCTTTTACATATGTTGGGTTTTAAATACCTGTTATGTTGGTGGATCAAAAAACCTCAACAGTGGTGACTATATGACTACATACTTTCCTTTATCTAATTCTGCCAGATCAGCACCACTGATTTTTAATTACTCAGGGGTGTCTTTTGAGAGCAGCGGTATGTTTTTCTGATGTTTTAATCATCTCCTTCTATCATTGGAACAGTGTACAGTGCAAGGAAAAACGCAAACACGCTGGCTACATGATGCCCAGGAAGACAAGAGCTGTCACTCAATCCTTCCTGCCTTACTTAGAATAGCAGGAGTGGTGTGGGAGCACAGAAGTCGCCCCCTTCCCACCAGTCCTATCTTTGATTTGTTTCCTCTTGCTCTCCCTAAACCCACAGACTACTAAATTAACCCAAATAAATCAGCACAGTCCCAAGTACCCTTAGTAGTTCTGATGTGAGCAAGGCAGGCCAGTGAACATGGGAAGATGTTTGCTTGATGAGTCTGGGAAGAAACATTTACAGCAAATATGGTCATCCCAAAGCTGAAACCATGGGTTGCGCTGGTAGAGGAGTGAGCAAATCCAGGTTCTTCAGCTCACTGACACACACATATATACTTATATATATTTCCTAATTATATATTGTATGTATACATATATACATATTCATTGACAGGTACATATATAAACTCAAACTATCCTTGAAGCTAGTCCTACTTTAGATGTTAAACAGCCTCCCTATTTAGGATTTATTTTGCAATGGAGCCTAACTGGTATACATACATACATACATATACATACATACATACATACAACATACAACAACAATAACCACACTACAAACTCTCTGTGTAACTGGGAGAGAAAAAGCTATTGATAGGTGTAAAATTGCTGTGCTTTTCTATGCAAATATTTATTGCTGGGAGTCTATGGTTAAGACTCACAAGATCTTTAAGATGGATAGAGCATGGGTTGTTCATACAAGGAGCTAAAAAATTTCCGTTTGGTTTATCAGAACATTTAAGACATTCAGATACAAGCTGAAAAGAACAGGAAATGTGGCAGATACTGTAAATGAGAAACTTTCTAGAAGGAAATGATTTACATAAACTCAGAACTGAGCACAGAGTGTTAAATCACTTTTTGTTTTTTAAAATCTTAAAAATAAATTAATTATACAAGGTACAAATTTGAACTTACAGTCCTGGTGGTAGAATTGGTGCAAGTCTGTTACAGCAACATTAGTATCCTACACACATTCCATCCTTTTTTAAAGATCACATGATGGAGCCAGGCATAGTGGTACATGTCTGTAATTCAATACTGGTAGACTGAGGCAGAAGTATTGTCACTAAGTGGGGGCCAACGTGGGCTACACAGTGAGTTCTAGACCAGCTTAGGCTACAGTGTGAGTTTCACAAAGACCTCAAAAATTAATTAATTAGTTAATTAACTAAATTAGTAATTGCTCATGTATTTTCAAGACTTCTTTGTAGGTGTCTATAAAGCTAATTTCACCTTTGGAGAAAATTCCAAGTGTGGTCATGATTAACTTACGTTCCCAAGGATTCAGCCCATGTGATTGTTGGACCTTTAGGCGGTTTCAAGTCCTTTGCAATAGCAAACAGTGACGTCGTGATTAGTCTTCTTGGGGTCTAGTTTAACAGAAATGGGAACTCCCACGGAGGGGAACCTTGGGGCTGTAATGATTAGCTATTATTAAAATTTTTATTTTAATTATTATTAAAATTTTTTTTTTTTTTTTTCGAGGTAGGGTCTCCCTACAGTCCAGGCTGACCTGGACTTCACTATGTCGTCTCAGGGTGGCCTTGAACTCACAGAGATCCTCCTACCTCTGCTTCCAGAGTTCTGGCATTAAAGATGTGCACCACCATGCCCGGCTTAAAAATTCAATTTTTTTTGAAGTCATGAATGTTGGGAGACTTGGTAAGAAGCCCGGTGCCTTGCAAGACTGCAAAGTCACAGTGATGCGTGATGGACCCGCACACTGGGCCCTGCTCCTTGGGGACCTACTCAGCCCGCCCAGCGCCTCCGCCCGCCAGCCCCGCGCCTCAGCCCCTCCCTGGCTGGAAGGCCGGGCACGTGCGATTCCACGTGAGGCTGGGGCCTCCGCTCAGGGGTACAGTGCGCATGCGCCTGCTGCCCAGGAAAAGTAGGTCAGACTCCTCCTCTCACGTGACCCGCTCCCCTTAGCTACCCTCTGCTCCTCCCAGCCAGGGCGCAGCCGGGATGCGCTCGGCCACCAACGTGACGGGGCTGGGCGCGGGCGGGCGCGCGCGAGCCGGGGCGGGCTGTGCGAGGGTTTTCCGGTTCTCCATCCTTCGGAGCACTCGCTTCCAGGTCGGGCGGGCGGAAAGGAAGGCTGCGCCCTGTGTCCAGGAGCTAGGCTGGAAATCAATAGGGCAGGGACGCGACCTCGGCTGACACCCCAGGCTCAGGCTGAGCCCACCTGAACACTCAAGATATTTATTCTACCTTTGCATGTGAACCAAATTACACCTGAGGCCGTTTTAAAACATCCTCGACACATTCTGCCTTTCTGTGTAAACCAAATCACATTGATAGGTTGCAGTCCCACTGTGAACAGAGCGCAACTCCGACATTCATGGAAACAAACTGTGGGGAACGGGAATACAAAGGTATCTTGTGGTTTCTGGAGCCTTCCTCTTACTCACTGCCCCCAGAAAACATTCTAAAAGTCTTTGCAGCATACTGTCCCCTTCCACAGGATCCCGCAGGCATGGTGCATAGGGTGACCAAAGCGGGGAAGGCGTTGCTCCTCAGCTGAAAACGACTCGAATGCGTTGGCAGAGTTGTATTTCCTGTCCCCTCCCGCTCTGATTTTTCACTTGTTGCATGACACCTCTGCCTCAATGAGTTGCAATCCAGACGGGAGATTGACAGGTGAAATCAATGGGTTATAAATGCCTTCCCAGAGGTGTGCCCAGGAGTTACATAAGCGGAGGAGGCGTGGTCTCCAAGTGCACAGGTGGGTACCCTGAGTCTTGAAGGCTAAGTGGGAGTGAGCTGGCAGAGAAACCAGGCAGAGGAGCTTGAGAAGTGTTCCAAAAAATGGAACTACTAATTGTTACGTAATATTTCCCTCAAGGAGTTTTTACTATAATAACTGTCTTAGCTATGCAGTTCAGAATATATATGGTTTACATTGATGCGATTCTAAGCCCAGCCTGAATGGATAGATATCATTATACATGTTTCTCTCTTCAGCTTTTAAACAACACATGGGAATTGAAATTGCTGAATAAGAAATGAAAAATATTTTAGAACTGTTTTTCTGTGCCAGGGATGTTAACAAGGGCCTATGCCTGCTAGACAAGCACTGTACCACTGAACAATATCCACAGCCCTTGTAATTTAAAAAATATTAATTATTTATTAGAGAGAGAGGGAGTATGGCCACATCAGGGCCTCCTGCCTCTGTAAACAAACTCCAGATGCATGTGCCACTTTGTGCATCTAGCTTTATGAGGGGACTGGGGAATCTAATCCAAGCTTTGAAGTAAGCCTCTTTAATCGCTGAGCCATCTCTTCAGCCCTATATTGAAATTTTTGATAAACATTGTCAAAGATTTTCTTTAAAAATCCAATATGGCAAACAGTTAGTGTTACTGTTAAATATCAAAGGTTAGCATAACATGAATATTTAATTGGTAAAATTGACTCTGCTGTGATCATCAGCACTTGACTTACTACTATGCCATAAACCATAACACAAGTATTTCTGGATTTTGAAATCCATGACCAAAGTCTAATTGGATTTAAGTTTAGAATCTGGAAGATATCATATCATTGCATTTAATTCCTCTAGGGCACCACTTAAGATGTACAAATTGAACATTAGGAAAAGGGTGGAGTGAGATAAACTCCAGCCATGCTGAATCGCTGTGTCTGATGGCACTCTCTTTTGGTGAAGCCAAGGTAACAAGCCAGAACATGTGACAGGTTGTATCAGTCAGCGTTTTGTTGCTGTGACAAAAGTCTTGAAAAAGTCAACTGAAAAGGAGGAAATTTGACTGTGGCTTTGAGATGTTTCAGGCCATGGCCCTGCAGACTTTGGGCTTGTGCCCAGGGAGGATCTTGTGGTAGAGAGTGGCTGAGAAAGAAACTGTCTCACTATGGCTTCTGGGAAGCAAAAAGAGAAAAGGAGAGGTCAGGCTTCCAAGACTCCTTCAAGGACAAGTTGTTAATGACCTAACTTCCTTCTACCAGGCTCCACTTCCTAAAGGTTCTACTAACAGCATGACAGTCTATCAGATAAGCTTGTAGCACATGAGACTTTGGAGACACTTGAGGTGCAAAGTATGGCATATGGCTTTAACTCTTCTCTGCTGGTGTCAGGGAAACAGAGGTAGACCCAGAGGGATATAACTATTTGGGCAAAGAGACCACTCTCATGTACAGGATGATGGCTGGGAACTGTTTGGAAATTTCCAGAAACCTGCATGGTGCTTGACTTAGTGCTGTGTGCTCAACATGCACTTAGTCTCAACACTCTGGCGGTGTCTGAGTCTCCCCAGTATCCACTGCCTTTTGACAGAGGTGAGTACAACACTTACCTAAGGGCAGACACACAGTATAAAGCTTTAGGGAGCAATTCGATGAGCACAGTTGATTGATTTAGTCAAACAGCAGTAGTAGCTTCCCCACCGCCAGGGTCTATGATCTTCAAAACCATAGATTTTTGAGGAGATATTTCAGTCCCAGGGATAGATTCCTTCCCATGGAGCAGGCTATTGATTACCCACAAAACAACTGTGCCACTATTGCCCCAGTAGGTACATCTTGCCAGGCTGGTTGGTTATATAGCAAGCAGGGATCCACTATGGGGTAAGACTGTTGACGTCTTTCCTCCCCCAGCAGCCTACATAGCACTTTCCAGCACTTTGCACAGCTTGTCAGCAATGACAAGCTCAGTTCCAGTTTGATTATTCAGTGTCCTGAAACACACCCATGTGGTGTCTTCAGAAATAAGATCTGATCGTACCATCGAGGCAACCCAGTGCCTTGACAATTGCCTGAAGTATTTTGAGGACCTCAGGGGCCTCCCTGACTAACAACTCTCCAGGAAGTATCCCACCCCTTGCACTGGGGTTTTCCTGAAACAACATAGATTCGAGAGAAGAAAGCATTTTGGTTTCTCTGTGGAGACGCATTGATAAATACTGCGTGTATTATTCTCTACATTGTTTCCCAGCATGCAGAGGGATACTGAACCTCACCTGTACCTGGCATTCATCTAAGACCCTAAAATGTGGGTGCCTCTGAGTGGAACATGATTCATCTCTCTCATCCTTGCTTATCTAAGGGTCTTTGTTTCATTGTATACTTATCTTTCCTTGAACAAGAAAGGGAAAAATTGTTATTTGAAATGGAAGCCAGGGATCAAAGGAAAATGTTTTAGTATGGCAACTCAGTGAAGCAAGGAGGCAACCCAAAGAGGGCAAGCTCCAGCTCACATGCTCAGCCCTTAGCCATAGACGCACATCAAAATCAACTGTAAGAGTTTCTAGATGCTCCTGTCTGTGGTTCCACTCTGAAAAATTATGAACCCGAGGTGAGGAGGTGGCTCAGAGGGTAACAGCACGTGCCACACCAGCACCATTCTAACCACCCAAATAAAAAGCTGGGTGGAGTAAAATATGACTGCAACCCCAGTCCTTCAGGGAACAGACATGGAAGAATTGCTGGAGCATACCGGTCCATCAATCTGACTGAAAATGGCAGCTCCCAGTTCAGCGAGAAACTGTCTCAAGGAGACAATGGAGAATGGAGAGGAGGACACTCAATGTTCTTCTCTAAGCCTCTCAGGGCTCACACATCTACACACACGTATACATGCAGCACACACACATACACACAAACACACACTACACATGATACACACAATGCCAAAAAATTATGAAGCAGTCAATTTGAAGAAAGGCCCGAGTTTGTGGCAGTTCCACAGATATAATACTATGCAGCACCAGTTCAGAACTGTGGGTTTGTTTCAAATTCATGTCCACATTTTCATTAAATCTTTCCCTGGTCCTTTCACTCAATGACACTACAACATCACATACTACAAAGTACAATTTAGAACTCTTTTTTTTTTCTGCAGGAACATATTGGAAATTTTAGTTGTCTGTAGGAAATAAAATGAGGCAATTCTGGAAAATGTACGTGTTTTGCCATTGTAGGGACAGTTTGCACCTCTGACATTGGGTATCATGTGTTGCTACAGAGCTTATACATTCTAAACAACAAAACGGTGTGTAGTGTTCACAATAGATGGAGAGCAATGTTTGAAATCAATGCTCTTTACTAAGTCACCAAGGTACATTCTGGAATTACAGTACTGAAATAACAAGAGGCTGGATTCCACCCACCCTCCTGGAGAGTTTACTTAAGGAAATCGCATTTGTTTGCTGAACTGTAAATTAAACAGGTTCCAGCTCTCTATTCCTTCAGACTCTCCTCTCTGTACCTGCATAAGAAATCCAGAAAATAACCCAATGAGAGGGAAAGAGAAAATATTCCTCAAAACGCAGAAAAATTATGGCTCATTTTCTCTAGAAAATCCATCCATGGAGCAGTAGATCAAGCAGAAGCCTGAGTGTCCAATAGCACAACGCTGACCTCCAGCTCCCTCTTGCTAGGTTCAGTCTATATCTGTAGTTCAACTTCCGTTTCACCTTCTGTCATTGAGCGTTGATGCAAATTACCCATAATGAGACGACATGGCAGGGCTGCTAGAAGGATCAGAAGAGAAATGATGTATGTAAAACACACATTGGGTACTCTCAGGTAGTTAAAAGCACCATCATTAATATTATTTTCTTACAAAATTAGCAGGTGCAAAGAAGCCAGGATTTGCTTTTTCTTCACAGTTTGAGTAATGAGATGAGTGCAAAAGGAGTCAGACTAAATTCGGAAAGCTTTTATTTGCTGTTTTGTAAATCATGGACCAGGTCTAAAGTGGCTGCTTCCCTATAGATAAAGCACAAAAATGTTAGTGTGTGTGTGACGTTTTCAAAGGATTCAAAATAAGTCCTTCAGATGCCTTTGAACTATACATGAGCTGTGAATTCAGTTTTATGTGAAGCCCAGTGAAGACTAAAATTCAGTGGATAGCTAAATGTGTTTGGTGCACAACTGTATTCCTAGCACTGGGGGCACTGGGGAAACTGAGACAGGAGAATCATGAGTTTGAGACAAGCTCAGGCTACATAGCAAGATCCCCTCAATAAACAACAAATAAATAACACTTGGGAAGCTGAGGTAGGAGGAGCACTGTGAATTTGAGGCCAGCCCGAAACTAGTGAATTCCAGGTAAGCCTGGGCTACAGCAAGACCCTACCTTGAAAAACAAAACAAAACAAAAAGTAAATAAATTAACACCAAAATCAAAAACCCACACCAAAACAACAATCAATACAATGGAAGCAAGTTAATGCTACAAGGTATGCATGTTCCTTTTCAATACAGGAGAAAGGCAGCCTGTAATGGTATGTGTTTAAAATATCTCAGGTTCTGGGCTGGAGAGATGGCTTAGCGGTTAAGGCGCCTGGCCGCTAAGCCTAAGAACGTCAGTTCCAATCTCCAGGTCCCACATTTAGCCAGATGCAAAGTGACGAAAGGGCACAATGCTGCACTTGCCCACAAGGGAGCACATGCTTCTGGATTTCATTTGTAGTGGCTGAGAGGCTGCTGGCGCACCCATCTCTATCTGTCTTCCTCTCCCTCTCTCTCTGTCTCTCTTTGTCTCTCCTCAAAATAAAAATAAATAATAATTAAAAAATTTAAAAAAAGATCTCATGTTCTTACAGAATCTAATATTAACAAGTGCAAGGCAGCTGGCACTAAAATGTACTTGGTTGTTACATGGGAAGAGCAGAAGAAAACTGAGCTCTTTGAAAAATTAGCCTATGGAGGTCCTACCCTTGCTTGGAAGTAAATTTATATATTAATGTTGGTATCTAGACAAGTAGAAGCAAAAAAAGAATGACTGGGTTGGAGAGATGGCTTAGCGGTTAAGGCACCTGCCTGTGAAGCCTAAGAACGTTTGTTCAAATCTCCAGGTCCCACTTTTAGCCAGACGCAAAAAATGACACAAGCATGCAATGTCTCACATGTGCACAAGGGGGCTCATGCATCTGGAATTCGTTCACAGTGCCTGAAAA
This sequence comes from Orientallactaga sibirica, assembly GCA_036365145.1. Taxonomy (NCBI): domain Eukaryota; kingdom Metazoa; phylum Chordata; class Mammalia; order Rodentia; family Dipodidae; genus Orientallactaga; species Orientallactaga sibirica. Next base: position 39,151,636 of record JAEOAD010000013.1, read on the forward strand.
GGCCCTCACATGCCCATTCTCTCTCTGCCTCTTCCTCTCTCTCTCTCTCTCTCTCTCTCTCTCTCTCTCAAATATATAAAAAAAAGGAATGACTATGACAGTAATATAAGACACCTGGAATGAATGGCAAACTGATGCATGTCTAAGATTCTTACATACTTGAAAGATAGCTTGATTAATTTTAGAATTCTGAGCTCACACTCTTTCCCCCTTAAATGTTGAGGGACGTCTTCCCCTCTTCATTCTTCTTTTAGTTTTTCTCTTCCATCTCTTTCTTCTCGCACATGTGTGTGTAGTAAGTGTGGTACACATGTGAAGTGAATGCACATGTGAGTGCCGACACCCTCATGCCCTGTGCACACACATATGCAGAAGCTAGAGAATCTTCTCTATCACTCCTCTACATTGTTTCCTTGAGATGGAGTCTCTCTGAATCTTGAACTGTAGTGTTTTGGTCAGCCTGGAGGATTAGTGAGTCACAGCAATTCTCCTCTCTCCATCCCTGGCAGGACTGGGGATACAGCTATGTGTGGCCACACCTAGCTTTTTGACATGAGTGCTGGGGTGAAACTCGGGCCCTCTCAGGTCCTCATGCTTGCATGGCAAGAGCGCTTACACTGGAGCCATCTATCTCCCCAGCCCCTTCTCTTCTTCTTCTTTAAACCTGATATGTTAAAGAGAGATGTGAGATCTTTAAGACCTGCCTGATCCTTTCTCCTTTTGAAGTACCCCAGCTTTTCTGTAGGGTGCCTGTAGATTATCAACTTTAGAGAAGTAATGACACAAAGGGTATGTGATGACATTGGTAAATATTTAACCATTTTTAAAGATTATTACAGACCCTCTAATGTGCAGAATTGCGATTTTTACCATTCTATTTTTTACTATATTATTTAGTTTCCCATATCATGCTATTATCATCTTTAGAAACATCAACAATCTTTTAAAAATATTTATTTATTTAAGAGAGGAGAGGCAGATAGAATACTTGCTCCATGGCCTCTAACCACTGCAAATGAACTCCAGACACACACACCACCTTGAACATCTAGCTTTGCATGGGTACTGGAAAACCTGAACCTGTCAGGCTTTGCAAGGCAGTGCCTTTAACCACTTAGCTATCTCTCCAGCTGCCAACAATCTTTTATTTTAGGTTGTGTCATGTAGCCCAGACTATCTTCATACTTGCTGTGTAGTGGAAGCTGGCCTTGCACTCATGACCCTCCTGTCTCCATGCACCCAAGTGCTGAGATTATAGGTGTGCATTACCACACCCGGTGACTCAAGAACCTTAACTTACTCATCCTTGCAACAAATAGTAAAGAAATATTGACCTCTGCTCTTCATATTATCAGGCATCGGGATGCTAACTATAAAAGTGAATGAGTAGGCTAGAAAATTTCCATTCCTTGGAGCATGACCGATAGTGAACCCTCAGTGACTCAGAGAAGCCACTAATCCAAAGACCATCTTTAGGTGTCACACTCCGTGTCTGTCCCCTTAAAATTCCTACTGGGAGTTTTGAAAGCAGATTCCCAAAGTCATTTTGAATGAAACCACCTGTCATCACGTACCCTCAACAAAGGCACCTTTATGTCCACTTTCTCTTTGCTTTCACACATGTCCCTACCCTCTGGAGTATGCTTTCCACCCAGCATCCATGACTTCTGAAAAACAGACTGTCGCAGTTACCTTATTGCTGGGATATAACGCCTGACCAGAAGCAGCTTATCGGAGGAAGGAGTATAGTTCAGGCTTCCAGTACACAGAGGAAGTCTCATCATAGTGCAGAAAGCATGGAAGAGCAAGTAGCCACTTCACATCTTCATACATTTATCAGCAGGGTGGGAACAGCCAGAGTGAGCTAGCTCTCCCTGCGTAAGGCTGAACTTATGAACCTCAAGGCTCACCCTCAGTAACACACACCTTGTCTAGCAAGGCTTCACCTCCCAAGGGCTCCATCAGCAGACTATATTGGCTTAATCACAAATATTTGAGGCTACAAGTGCGCCTTTTACATTAAGACCACCACATAAGTCAAATTGTGTCATTGTCTTGCATATATCCCCAGTGTTTTCCTACATAATTTCTATCAAAGAAACATATTTTCTAGATACCCTTGCAGCCAAGTTTAGCCATTAGCCATGTGACTGCATTCTGGCCAGTGGGCCATGCACAGGAGCGGTATAAATATTTTTTAAGTTGTGCCCTCAAGGAAACAAGGATTGGCTTCTTTTCCCCACCCTAGTTCTGTTGGATGGAACGAGGACCCATGTGATGGTGTCCTATTTTCTGCTATGCGGAAGAAAGCAGACTCTGGGAAAAGGAAGTATGAAGAACTATGGCTTCTGACACCACAGGGGCCCCTGGACCACTTACCCACAGACTGTGACACGTGGAAGAAATTAATTCCATACTGTTGAAACCACTGCTATTTAGGTATGTAACCTGTACTATGTACTGCACTTCTGCCTTTGCTCTCTTGGGGCATAAACAACAGCAGAGGGAGCAGCCATCTTGGTTCAGTAACAGAAGCAAGGGAGCAGCCATCTTGGACTTCACTGTGAACACACTGTCCTTAGGATATCCAAGCTTCCTGCAGTTCTGGACTGTCTATCTCTGGGCTGTGATGTGCAAAAGAACAAACTCTTAATACCTTGGGACTTCTATACATTCCAAATCTCTTAGTCACAGCACACTAGATTCTACTTAAGCCAGTTTTGCTTTCATGCCCCATGACTGTGCCTTATAAATATCCATGCTATTCCCCTCACCCCAGCCCTATCCTTTCTCCTCTCTGTGCCACAACTGTGTCTGTCCATGAGCTATAAAAGTATGCCCTGTGGTTCAGGAGTCAGGACATGGGTCTGTCAGTCTCACCTCTGTTCATGACCTTGAGCACTCTGGACCTCAGTCTCCTTATCTGAAATCATGGGGTGCTGGAGTCCAAGAGGTTATCTCTAAATTCAACATTCAGGCCCTGGTGGGGAAAAAGATGTGGATTTTGAAGTGTGCATGCCCCCCCAATAATATAAATAAATAGAAAGCCAGGGTAGGTCCCAACCTCTCTACCTTTTTAAACCCTAGTGCCTTTTGGGGGTGGGTTGTTGAAGTTTATTAGTCTAATACACATTCAGAAATGTCCACACTTGTGATGTTCAGCTCAATGGATTTTGATGATATGAGAACCCCTTTATAATCAGCACTCACATGAAGAAGCCCAACATTACCCAAGGCCTTCCTGAATGTCCTTCCAGGTCCTAGTCCATTCATGTGCACATCCTGGTGTCAGGCCTCCTTGGTGGGTTTGAGTATTGCTGATCATATCTTCAGTTTGGGAGCTGATCAATTTACAGGTCCATTAGTAAAAATAAATTCATATAACTTTGTGTGTAAGTCAGTCTTTCTAGATGCAGAGGTAAGAAACTACAACAAATGAAAACGAATCTATACTGACAGAAAGGAGGTCAGTGTGGCCTGGGGCAGGAGGAGAAAGGAATGGACCACAAAGGGCATGAGAAACCTTTGGGGTGGTGGGCACTTTCATTATTTTGATTATAGTGATGGCTTCATGGGCATATACGGATGTCAGGATTTATCAACTTGCAAGCCTACACATGTATATTTACTATGTGCCAACTGGACTTTCAATAAAACTACCAGGAAAGGAAAAGTGCCCCAAACAGCTCACAAAATTGGATAGCTAAGTAAGTGTGGGCTTGACTGGGAATCTTCAACAGTGGTGGAGGGCTATAGAAATGGCTCAGCAGTTAAGGCACTTGCCTTCAAATCTTAAAGAACTTGAGTTCAATGCCAAGTACCCACTTAAAGCCAGATGCACAAGGTGGCACATGTGTCTGGAGTTTGTTTGCAGTGGCTAGAGGCACTGGCATGCCCATTCTGTTTTTCCGTTTTTCTGTCTGTCTGTCTGTCTGTCTGTCTGTCTATCTATTTATCATCTATCTGTCATCTTTCTATCTATCTAATGTATCTATCTATCATCTATATCTTTCTCTCTCAAATAAATGAATAAATAAAATATTTTTAAAAACTTTTTAAAGAGTGGTGGAAATCACATGGGTGGTTGGATATTGAAGCCATGTTAATCTCAGGGCTTTCACCTGTGTGTATGAGGGAGTTACTGGCCTCAGAGCTGGGGACATGATTCAGTGGGTAAGAGTGCTTGCTACACAAGCATGAGGGTCCAAGAAGGCCCGATTCACCCTCAGTTTGATTTCCCAGCATTCCTGTCAGCAGCTGGGTGTGACTCCGGGGCTGTGGAGAGTGGGGACCAGAAGCTCACTGGGGCTCACTTGTCAGCCAGTCTGATGGAAAACATAGCAGCTCCCACATTTGGGAGGAGAATCCATCCCAAGAAAACACAGAGGAGTGATAGAGAAGGACACTCAATATATTCTCCTCTGGCCTCTACATGCATGTGCACAGGGTGTGTACACCTGTGCACATGCACGTGCATACATCACACACTGTACCTCCCACACTATCTTGCACACATGTGCATATACTCGTCTGTTACATTGCACTGTTGTTTATGCTGTTGAGATTACTTAACTAGTGCCTCTGGTGAAAGGGCCCCCCTCTGTAGTCTGACAGTACACCTTTTCCCAAGACCTGTGACTTGGTGCTGCATCAGTAGCTTGAAATCAGTCATGGGAAGAATGTGGCACTAAGGGATGTCAGGCAGTAGTATAAATCATGGTTTTCATGCTCAAAAAAGCCAGCTGTGGAAGCTTGATCAGTCCCCACCTGCACCAGAGAATAGGATGGCTCTCAAACTCGTTGAACCCGTCTACAGTACATACACTTTCTACCTGATCTTTGTGGCTCCATTCATCTCATGTCTGTGACATTTATCCATGGTGTTGTGTGACATGGGTTCACTAAAGAAAGAACGAATCACAGGGATGTCAGGATAGGAGAAGGACACAGTCGTTAAGAGGTCGTTTGGCCTGGATTTTGCCTCCAAGAACACCTCTGAGGATAGAGTTAGCAAAGGGAAGGGGACTTGGGGCTGGAACCTAGGATGCAGCATCCTGACACAGCTGTCACAGGGGTCACAGCTTGTAGAGAGCAACGGGGACACAGTTCCTGGATCTGCTTCACAGGAGAGGAGATTGAGCACTTATCAAAGGTGACTGTGTCTCGTCTCAGGAGAGGGGCACCAGCAAAGGGATTTGTAACTGATAGTTGGAGGATTAGGAACACAGGAAATGAACGCAGGGCAAAGGAGATGAGGCTCTTGTAGACCAGGCAGGCTGCAGGCCTGAAATCGAGATGCTCACACTTCTGCAGGAAAGAGCGGGTATTAGTGAAGATCCTCGCTCTCAAAGCCTTCGTCTGAAACAGGATGGGGAAAGGGCAAGGAACACGCAGGAAGAGAAAGGGGAGGAATCTTATCTCCTTGTGGAAAGCATACTGATAAGATAAGGGAGGGGGAACCGGACATGGGGATTAAAGGGGCTTGATCCTTTTGTTTTTTCCAAGTTTCAATACACACAATCCTGAATGAATTAAAAGTAGATCTATTCCTTTGTGTTTGTTCATTCATTCACATATTTAACATTCATGTTTTAAAAATTAGGTTCATCACATTTGAGAAATGTCTATGGCTAAATTTTGCTTCAATTCATTTATTTTTGTGTGCACTAGTTTTGTGTGTGTGTGTGTGTGTGTAGAAATGCCTGTGTTGTGGCACAAGTGTGGAGGCCTGAGAACAACCTCAGGGTGCTTGTTCTCTCCTTTCTCTTGCTTGGGACAGGGTGTCCCTTGCTTTGTTTGTTTTTCTTGCTCTTTATGCACTGGTCTACCTGGCCCGTGAGCTTCTGGATTCTTCTACCTTCTACTGCATAGTCATTTTGGGGTCACAGATACATTTGACACTTTGAGTCTTGCTCTACATGGATGTTGGGATTTGAACTCAGGCTGGCTTGAAAACAATGCCCTTAACTGCTGAGACATTCCCCTGCTCCTACAATTTTGCTTTTAAAGTAAAAACCACTAAAGCTGATGTCTGGGGAGGAAATAGCACACAGCTGGGGACCAGAACAGGTAGAAGTCAGGGAGAAAGAGGAAAACCCATATGCAGACAAGGGAAGGACGCCCCCTTGCTCCACCTCCCGATCCTTGCCTGCCACAAGCCAGCACTGGAAGGGAAGTAGGCTTAGCTTGGGGAGGAGCAGGGGTCAGTCTTACATCTAGTCTGTACAACTTAGCGGCATCCTCCTGTGGAACTGCCTAAATGGTGTGGTGGCTTATGATCATTCAGATAAACCCTAAATTCATACAGGACAGTGCTGTCTGTTTTACCATATGATACAGGTACCCTATAAATCATAATAAGCTCTCCTTAAGATGTGCCCATGTTCTAACTCCCAATGTCTGTGAATATGACCCTAATTAGACGTAGGATCTTAGGAAGCATAATGTTTTAAAAATGTCAAGATGTGGGGCTAGGGAGATAGATCAGTCAGTTAAGTGCTTGCTTTGCAAGCACGAAGACCTGATTTCAACCCCCGGTACCCATGTAAATGCAGGCGCGGTGTCCCCTACCTGTAATCCTAGCGCTAGAGAGGCCGAGACAAGTGAATTCTTGGAGCTCACTGGCCAGCAAGTATAGCTGAATTGGTGAGCTCCACACTATGAGAGACCCCGTCTCCAAAAGAAGTGGCTGAAGGCTGGGGTGATGGCTAAACGCCCTTGCTGCGCAAGCCCGACAACTGGAGTGGTCATTCCCAGAACGCACGTAAAGCCACATGCAAGCAGTACATGTGTCTTTAATCCCAAAGGGCCAGCAGAAATGGTAGCCAGGTTCAAAAGAAGCCGAAGCTCATGTGGGCCAACTAGCCTGGCATTTGCTTTGGAAAACCACAAGAAAACCCCTGTCTTAAACATCATCCTCTGACCTCCACACGCATGCAGTGGCAGGAGTGTGCCCATACACACGTGCACACATATACAGACACAAAGAGGTTGATGGCACTCCTGAGGAGGACACCTAAGGTTGTCCTCTGGTTTCCACATGTGCGTGCACACATACCAACACGCACGCACACACACACATGCACACCATGCACATATGCGTACACAAACAAAAAGAACAAGGTCAAGATGAACTCCTCTGTTATTTAGGGTGGGATCTTAAGCCAATCCCTGGTGTCCGTAAATAAGACAAAGAGATGGGAGATTTGAAATCCACAAGGCAGGGAGAAGAAGGCTATGTGAAGACGGAGGCAGAGACTGGATGGATGCAATCATTAGCCAAGGGATGCTTGAAGCCAACAGAAGCCAGAAGAGGGAATGATGGATGTTCCCTTAATGTTTTTGGAGAGGTCTAGTCCTTGCTGATAGCTTCATTTCTGACTCCTGGCTCCCCAAACTATAAGAGAAAGATTGCTATGGTTTTCAGACACAGTTTGGATAATTTGCTAGCCACCAGCTCTAGGGAACAAGGCACCTTATTTCAGAGGAAGATACCTGACCCTATCTCAGACTATTGAACAGAATCTTTAGCTGCACGTCAAGGAATCTTCATTCTAAAGAGCTCCTCTAAATTTTGCCTCATGGAAGAGCAATTGAGCATGGCTGTAGTCTCTCAGGTCTCCAATGGCTCAGGATTGCAAGATGTTTTTGAAATAAAAATGGACATCCCATAGGCTGCCTTGCTATTGTCTTAGTAAAGCACCCAAGACAATTAGCAGTGGTATGAGATCCCCAGATTACTAGTTATTGGAGCGTGGTAATTACTTAAGTGCTGACTGGTCAGCAACTGGAGCCCCAAGGCTGAAAACATGACAGTTGGGTCTCACTTGGATGGGAACCCACTGTGTTTGGGCGTGTGCAGAAAGGAAGAAGGAAGGAGAGCTGAATGGTCAGGAGTAAGCCCCAGCAGGTAAACAGAAACCCAAGCTGGAGAGGTAATGGAGAATCTGGGAAGTCCTGATAACAAACAGGACCAGTGTTCTGAGGTGGATCAGAGCTGACAGGCAGAGGAGGAAGGAGCAAACTGCTCAGCTCTGAAAGGATATCTTTCACTTGTTCGAGGCAGGCGAAGAACAACTGAAATAGGAGAGCGAGAGTAAACAATCATTCTGTAAACAGATTGGCCCCTTCAGAGGACTCAGCTGATGGCCTTGAACTTCAGTGGTGCTCCAGTGGATTCTATCTCTTTCTGCCTTCAAGCAATGACTGCATGTCTTCCATAGAATGTGAATGGTGTCAGGTGAAGCGGGGAAGAAAACTAAACCCTAGAAAGTAGGTGGGAAGACAGGCCCGAAAGAGTGTCAGGAGCATTAAAGGCCCAATAGAGACATTTGGAAAGCTTCACCAAGGTGAAGAGTGGCCGCTGAGATGGACACTAAAATCTATCCATCTGGTGAAGAGAGAAAAACTGGCAGGAAGTGAGTGCATGACGATATGCATGGGGCTTCTCCTCCAGGAAATCTGTCTTCTGCAATGGTCATAGACTCTGAGGTTGGTAAATTACTGTGTTCACTTTATAGTTGTAAGTTAGAGTGCCAAGAAGATAGGCAATTTGCCCAAAGTTCTCCAGCTAATAGGTGGTGGGGGGGGGCGTGGATTTGAGCCCTGGGAGACTTGTACTGGAGATGGAAGCTGAGAACCACTGAGGGAGATGGAGAGTGGATTCCAGTGTCTGGTACATATCACCTGTGAGCCTTCAACAGATGACTTAGCCTTTCCAAGCTGTAGTGCCCCTGTCCACAAGATGAAGACCGCAGTAGTCCAATGTGACCGTCTGCTTGGGAATCCTGCTTTTTGATCATCCATCTCAACTGGAGTGTTCACATTCTCAATTCTCATTGCTAATTAATCCAAGAATGGGTGTCTGCTCAAAACTGGGCTCATCTAAGCCCTTCCTTGGGATTTTTAAAAAACTAAAACAGTCAGAGGAAGAAAAGTAACCCGTCTCAGTGGAGGAAATCCAATGACATCAATTTCTTGAGCTTCTGAATGTGGCATGTCCCAGTGTGCACAGGAGATGAGTTGGCAGCGAGAGAATACAAACAATAGGGAGAGAGAAGAGACAAGAAAGAAACAAGACAGAGACATCAGGACCTCTCTCCTCCCCGCTTCCACCTTTGTGTGAGCCAGTCAGACCTTGGTCTATGACACAATGAAATGTTTTGACCTGTAAGTCAGTACCTGACTCACAGAGTTGTTTTAAAAATGAATGAGATTTTCTAAGAAAAGCACCCAAGACAGTTTGCCTGCAAACCTTCTTGCACAGTACCTTGCCAAATCAGTGCATGGCAAACAATAGTTATTGTGACAAACAGCTGTACCACTCTTCCTCCAGTAAGCTTGCGTTCCAGAAAACCAAACAGCTTGTCGTTCATACTACGCTATTCTTGCCTGTGTATCCTGACCGGCCAAGCTTCTTCCATCCCTGCCTCCTGGATCTCTTCCTATTCTAGTTACAAAACCTTCCCTAAGGTTCCTCTATAAAGACTTGCTAGAGTCTCAAGAGGTAATCTCCTTTCACAACCCCTTTCTCCTTTCCATCAGTGGAAGGCCTCCAGACTGCAGGGGCTCTATGGACAAAGCCATTGCTTTTGCTCCAGTTTCAGTGCCCAGGACAATGGCTGGTTGAGAAAAGCTCTCCATTGATGGTGTGAGTATCTAGAAACTGCGAGGTTGTCATCTCAGGAAAGTGGGCCTGCTGAAAGCTCATCAATCTTAATGTTCTCTGCAAGACCAAAAAAAAAAAAAAAAAAAAAAAAAGCATTAACAGATGGGGAATGGTGTGCTTAGAGCCTAGTAAGGCGGGGCCCAAAGACTCAGGAATGCTGCCTCCAGCACAGTGCAGAGACTAGCAGATGCCTGCGAGAGACAGACAGCAGGAAGAAAGTAACCGTAGACAATGTCTGTTTATGTGTAAGAAAACTAAACTACCCCAGGCCAAGCAAGACCCTTTGGAACGCTTCCTTCTGCACCTCTCCTCTCCTCTGAGTCCTTTTGATGGAAATGTCCACATCCACATGCTTGCTCAACACAGCCAGGCCCGTGCACCCGGCTGGCACTGCCTCATACCATTAACGTCATCCTACTCACTTCCCATGCTCGGATTCCATGCCCAGCCAGAAAGCTTCCACAGGGAGCAGCCCTCCAGGGCAGGGAAAGCACCGTCCAGCTGACACGGAATTTTTAAGTACTGCTTAAAGTTCCACATCTGTGGCATGCTCTTTAGAAAGAGCTCTTCTCTACAGGAAAGCCACGTCAGGAAAATTTGGCTGCACGTGGCCCATGCCACATGCTTGAGTAAAACCAGCTGTCTTGACCTGTAATCAATGAACCAATTATCAATGGCCTAACAAATGCACTGTTTATAGATGTAAGGTCAGCCAATCACTCGTTATATGGCTTACATGAAAGCTCAGGTTTATAGAGGATGGTGACAATAGTGACAAATCAAAACCTTTGTCTTTAGATCAAGACACAATGAACGGAGGGACATTGGTCCTAAATCCCTGCCACGTGGATAGGCAGGGGTTCCAGATCTTCCCTGGTCTGCAAGGTGCATTGGCTATGGCAATACTGGGTCTATGCAAGCTTGTTTTGTCGTCTTCCTCTCAGCCTGTTTGGCCTAATACTAAATTCTGATTAGCTAATGTTGGAAAATAAAATTTAGAATGTGGTTGATGTAAGTCAGTTTTGGTAAACCTGACCAACATGTGATCCTGTGTAAATTTAAATATTGAATGATTCTGATTCATGGTGATTTCCTGCGTCCAAAGCTTCACTCTCTACCTTCAGTTGCACTTATTTACTAGCCTTGAAATAATTTTAATGTGCTGCTTAACAAACAAAGTTCTATTCCTTCACCTCTGCTATGATATAAGATATGGGCATCCCATGTCTACACTGTATACTTCAATCTTTTGGATTTGAGTTTTTATTATTATTATTAAATGTCTGGCTGTGTTTGCTTTGGAGATTGGAGCAAGAAAATATGGTTGTCCAGTAAGAAGGAGAATGTGTTGAGAAAAAAAATGGGTATGTGTGTTTAGATGCAAATTAGCTCTAATATGATGGAATAAACAAACAGATATGTAAATTAATCAGTGGGAACATTTCTACAAAGGAGCAAAGGAGCAAAGAAACAATAAAATGCAAAAAACATAAATTCACACAAATCTCCACATTAGTCTATCCTTCAAAATTTACTAGCCCCCTCACTATGAATTATATCATTGAGTTCTCCTGGTGACTCGGCAGGGTGGGAAACACAGGCATCCATTCATATTTCACAGAAGAAAATTGAGATCAGGGCTGGAGAAATGGCTCAGTGTTAAGTGCCCTTCCTTCATATGCATGAGGGCCTCAGGGGGCTTGAGACCACCCAAGTTTGAATCTCCAGAACTCATATGTGGCCACTCATGCCTATAACCCTAGTCCTGAGTTGGGGATGGGGGCAGAGACCCAGGAATCCCTGGACTTCACAGAAGGATAGCATGCTCTGAGATCAGTCAGAGACTCTGGTTCAAATAAGAGCAAGCAGAAGAATGACAGAGTGGCAGGTGAGAGCATAGGTGGGGTGTTACAAGGGTGTGAGCACACGCTCACACACAAAACACATACACACGCAAAAAAAGAAAAGAAAATTGAAATCAGACTGTGCTAGGTCATGGTACAGAGGCAGGATTTGACCCAGTTGGACCTCAGAAAGAGTTTGTTGAGTGTCTGCTTGTCATTCATTGCTTGGATTTAATGAAGGATTTATTGAATTTGAAGAATACACATGTTGGAGTCAAGCAGTATTCTTTTCAACTCATAGCTGTATATGTCTTAGCTAATCATAGAAGCATGAAAAGTCACTTGTTTCTCTGGGCCTCCTTGTCCTCAACTGTAAAAATGGGAGTGATAATGCTACATTCCCTATGCTGTTACAAGCAACAAATGAGATAATACATTTAAAGGGTTGGCATTGCATCAAAACACAGTTAAAGGTTGGAGAGATGGCTTAGTGGTTAAGGTGCTTTCCTGAGAAGCCCAAGAACCCATGTTCTTCTCTCCATATCCCACGTAATCCAGACACACAAAGGTGACACAGCGCAAAGTCACACATGCCCACTAGGTGGCCCAAGCATCTGGAGTTCAATTTCAATGGCTGAGGTCCTGGTGCGTCAATTCTCTCTCTCTCTCTCTCAAATAAAAAAAAAATTTAAAAACACAGCTAAACACACAATAAACATGCCTCCTCCTCCAAATTGTTGCTGATACATTTAGTAGTAATAGTTGGTACCAAGGCATCATGTACTCGCCCTATTGTAACACACTGCATTGTTTTCCTCTACATTCTTTTCTTTCTATTCTAAACACTTCTTCCTGCTCTTCCTATCACACATACATAAATCCAGCTATCCCTTGATTTTTAAATATACACGTGCCTACTACTTTAATACCTCATATACCTATATGTCTTGATAGTGTCAATCAAATTTACCTGGGCAATACACAACTTAGGAACTTAGGAAGGGGTAGGGTAGCCCAACCATGATTGTTTATAATAGTCAACCTTTAAAGAAGAGGTTAGCATTCCCAATACCTGCTTAATTTTGTTTTGGTTTGGGTGTGCATATTCTTCCAATATTCTTCAAAGTTGGGAGGTCTTCAGTAGTTAGTCAAACTAACTAAACATATTCTTTCTTTTCAGTGTCTTGGCAGAGTTAGAGGCTGTAGGGAGGAGAAAAGGGACAATCCTGAGCTTGGCATATGGATGCCTTTCACTTAGGCATTAACTCCCTGGCTAAGCTGGCAACAGGACAGACGGGTTCATGGAGAACGTTAGCTCACTGCTGCGCAAAGCCCTTCATAATCACAGGGCTGTTCTCCTGCCACCCAGGGTCCCAGCCTCCAGGAGGGTACAAGGGCAGGCATTGTATGCTGGGCTAGGTTTCATAGCCACCAGGAGTCTGGAAAACAGACACTTTTCATACTGCAAAGGTCTTTGTGCCTGCCTCAGGGCTAGGGCCATGATGGTTGGTTCTCAATTGCCCCCACTGTGATGACCAGACATGCTAAAGGTCATTGTTGAGACTCCTGAAATGACTGGACAGGCAGGAACCACTGGGTGAACAAAAGGCTGAATTCTAGAATGTCAGAGTAGAGAAGGGTTTTGTGTCTGATGTTGGCATCTTTTAAGACATTGATTCTGAAAAACCTTTCTATGGTCATTCCTATTTCCATGCCCGCAGAACCTCTGCTCTTGCTCCTTCTTGGAAAAGCAAACTGAAGGGTTGAAAGAAGAGCAACAGGTGAGGTTTCTTGCACCAGGATACTGGGGATGCTCAGTGTTGGTACATGTGGAAGTCAGGGATGAGGCCAGGAAGAAAGGGCAGACTCAAGAGAGGAGACTGGCAGGCCCGCGTGAAGATTCCTCCCTAAGCACATCTCTTTATGTTCCTTCAGAGCTCCGCCTTCCTCTGAGAATACTTTCAACACTGCATTATGTTTACACGTGGTTTATGTCCACCTAGACTGGGAGCTACCATCTGACATTGGATGCATCTGGTTTATCTCTGTATACCACACATCACTGCTTTGAGTGAACATGGAATATGACTGAGTAGGTATATATACAACTAGTGACTCACTGAAGTAACAACCAAAAAAAAAAAATCTGGGTATTGGTGATGGTTGGTAACTTACCTGACACCATTTGCTTCATAGGAAGTCACAAGAAGTGAGTGAGATAGGTGGTTACTTAGGCAACTCCCAGTGAATTATGCCACCTAAGTTCCATCCTCAATGTATTCCCTTCCCATGTTGACTCAAGAGTTAGCCATATGTCTGGCTTTGGTCAATGGGGCATTAGCAATCAAAGGCTTGATGGCCATAGCACATTGTGTCCAAACCTGGATTCTATTCTGCTGGACAGAACACAGAGAAAAACCATGCAAGTTCATGAGAGAGAGAGAGAGAGAGAGAGAGAGAGAGAGAGAGAGAGAGATCTTAATACTGCATGGAGACAGAGAGGCCAGCTATACCCAGCATCCTTGCTGAGCCTCACCCAGAATGCAGAGTGGTGAAATAATTAAAATGTTAGTTGTATATGAGCCACTGGGCTTTGAAGTCCATTGTTACACAACAGAATTGTGGAATCCTTGTTTTCTTTGTGGGGTTGTCAGGCTGAGTGACGAGAAAGTGTGAAAGGACTTGGGAAACAGCACTGAACATTTGTGAGGGGTTGTCTCTCTGAGCGTAGGTGTAGGTTAAGATTCATGCTGATGGTCAGAGCTACACCCAAGTGAGAATCAGCCTGAGGTAGTCCCTTCTCTTGTGAAAAACAATGTAAGTAATGCCAACCAGCATAGCTTTGGGGTTCTTCTTTGGCCACCCTTCTTCTTGCCTCCGCAGCACAGCCACCTACAATTCCTCAGGAGAAAGAATAGGGGAAGAGGTCATGGCTTAGAGAAAAATAAAATAAAATTGATAAAGAGCCATATAGTAATCAGAGTGGGCAAGATATCCCATAAGGGATGGGGCTATGTTGAGGATTAGTCAGTACTGATAACTAGGGATTCTAAGGCCTTAGCAAAGACATTTGAAGTAGAGAAGGCTGAGCTGGAGACAAAGGAGATGGAGATCTCTGTGGTCTAAGGTTTGGCTCTCTAACTTATCCAAATCCCAAATGACCCAGCTCAGCGAAGTTGAATTATAAGAACCCAGTTCTCATCAGGTCTAGTGAGAACATGGAGAAATAGCTCAATCACTAAAGTGCTTCCCTCACAAGCTTGAGGTCCTAAGTTCAATCTCCTGTACCCATTGATGCAGAATTGTAGTCCTAGGAAGGATTCAGTGTCCAGTGAAATGCAGGAGAACCCCAGGCCCATGAACCCCAACTTCAGGTCCTTGTCCAAGTTATGAAAGAATTGAAAATACAGACTCAGAGGGGTATAAATTATGAATTATGGGCCTGGAGAGATGGCTTAGCGGTTAAGGCGCCTGCCTGCTAAGCCTAAGAACCCGGTTCCAATCTCCAGGTCCCACGTTTAGCCAGATGCAAAGTGATGCAAGGGCACAATACCACACTTGCCCACAAGGGGGCCCACACATGTGGATTTCGTTCACAGCAGCTGAGAGAAGGCTGGTGCGCCCATTCTCTATCTGTCTCCCTCTCCCTCTCTCTGTCTGTCTCTCTCTGTGTCTCTCTCCAAAAATAAAAAGTAAAAAAAAAATTATGAATTATGAAATTTAGTTTAGGGAGAGTTAGGATCCAGAGGGAAGGCAAGCAGGAAAGCCCATGCCGTAAGAAATCCCAGCCTGGCTGGGAAGGGGCCAAGGAGAGGTAGAGGAAGGTCTCTCTCTCTGGGGAAGAAGCCTCTGGGGAAGGGGCTCACACATGTGGAAAGCAAAGCAAAAAAGTGCCCAGGCATCAACTCTTCCCCTTGGCAGCCCAGCCAGGCTGGGAAGGAGAGAGGAAGGTTAAAAGATCCTTCTCACATAGGGAAGGACAGAGGAGAATCTGGGCAGGGAAGGGTAATGTGGCCAAGAGGCAGGTGCATGCATACACACAACACACACACACACACACACACACACACACACACACACACACACACCCACCCAGTGGGGGTGTGACTCGGGCCCATTTATATGAATCAAACGTCTAAGTACAGTGAGACTCATCATCAGACTCAACGTGATTGGTTGTTTGGTTCAAGAGGCTGACTCAGGAAGGGTCAGCACATAGATGTTAAGCCTGGGGAAAAGTTGAATCTGACACTGGAGTCATTGCCTTCAGCCATCTTGAATGAGACTGGATCATATGTGGATTCTTGTCTTGCCAGAGCAGGCAAAGTGGCATCCATGTTTCCGTGGAT
This sequence comes from Orientallactaga sibirica, assembly GCA_036365145.1. Taxonomy (NCBI): domain Eukaryota; kingdom Metazoa; phylum Chordata; class Mammalia; order Rodentia; family Dipodidae; genus Orientallactaga; species Orientallactaga sibirica. Next base: position 39,167,496 of record JAEOAD010000013.1, read on the forward strand.
CAATCCCTAGCTCAGTACCTACCAGAAAAAAAAAAAAAGAGCTATCCTGCTCCTAACCCCTATCACTATAAGTGTTAGGCATAGTGGTGTATGCCTGTGATCCCAACGCTGGGAAGGCAGAGACGCGTAGATCCCTGTGGCTCACTCTTTAGCATTGCCATTGAGTTGCAGGCCAGTGAGACATTCTGTCTCAAAAAGAAGCCGATGGTATTCCTGAGGATGACATGCAAGGTTGCTCTCTCACCTCCACATGCAGATACACACACATGCACGCATGCTTGCACGTACCCACATACATGCTGTGGAGGTTTGATTAAAGTGTTCCCCATAAACTTAGGTGTTCTGAATGCTAGGTTCCCAGCTAATGGAGATTTGGTAATTAACACCGCCAGGAGGCAATGTATTGTTGGGGGCGGGCTTATGGGTATTATAGCCAGTGTCTTCTTGCCAGTGTTCGGCACCCTCTCCTATTCCTGATGTCCACCTGATGTTGGTCAGGGGTGATGTCCACCCTCTGCTCATACCATCTTTTTCCCTGCCATGGTGGAGTATCCCCTTGAGTCTGTAAGCCAAAATAAACCCTTTTGCCCCCCAAAAGCTGCTCTTGGTTGGGTGATTTCTGCCAGCAATGTGAACCTGACTGCAACACATGCATACATGCATGCACAGATACATGCACACACACATACATGCAGAGCACAAACTAGGTGATCAACCACAATGCCAGTTTAATCCACCTGCAGTGAGAAATGTCATTGCCAAGCCACAGTGCTCAGCTATCTCAGGAGGTAAGGAAAAGGTTGCTTGGGGAAAGCAGACCTCTTGAGCCACTAAGGGTTTCGTGTGTGGAATCACGGGGAGGCAGGAAGGTCATGGAGTCATCCCCAGTGGAGCACTGTGGATGGGCTGAGTAATGTTGGGCTGTCTGCTAAGCTGGCATCCTTTCCTACACCTGGAATCTTCCACACTGCTAGTCAGCATGCTCTCATCCCTTCTGTATGGGCTTGCAGGCATGTGGAGAAGTCAAGTCCGGGAGTCTCCTTTTCCAAAGATGTCCTGGGAAGGGAATCTTTTCTTTAGTGAACAACAAATCAATGGAAGGATTTGGAAAGTTCCTGAAGGACTGTTAGCTCCAAGCCCAGCTCAGACACTTCTCTGGAATCTTCCTTCAGTACATACAAATGCCTGTCTATTGTTTCTCTTTCATGTCTATATTATACAATGTTTGCTTTCAGGCTAGGCTTTAGCCTGTGTTAAAGGTTACCATTATGTCATGTCAATTGTTTTCTGACTAGACTCACCATAGTCACCAGCATGCAGGGGTGCTCAATGAATGAACATGAAATTCACTAAGGGGTCACATATTTCTATAATCTGAACTTATATGAGTAGCTCAGAATATTACCCATTTTGTCATGACTTTTAATTTTTAATTGTGTGTGTGTGTGTGTATACCAGGGCCTCTTATGTATGCCAAGGAACACCAGATGCTTGTGCCACTTTTTGCATACAGCACACATTGAAATTGAACCCCATGTCAACAGGTTTTGCAAGCCATAGCCTTGAACCACTGAGCTATCTCTCTAGGCCCTTCTCATAATTTAAAAAAGAAAACATTATTTATTTATTTATTAGACACACACACACACACACAGAGAGAGAGAGAGAGAGAGAGAGAGAGAGAGAGAGAGAGAATGGGTGTGCCAGGGCCTCCAACCACTGCAAACGAACTCCAGACACATGTGCCACCTTGTGCATCTAGCTTACTTGGGACCTGGAGAATAGAACCGGGGTCCTTAGGCTTCGCAGGCATGTGCCTTAACCACTAAGCCATCTCTCCAGCCCCCTTCTCATAATTTTAAAGCAAGGAATTACAGAGGTTCTGCCATCACCTGTTCTTTTACCAGGAAGCTGAAGTTCAAGACCAGGAAGGCACTTCCCCCCTGGCAACCTTCGTGGTTCCCTGGCACTTATGTGTCCACTCTCTTATATCTATCTTTTGGGAGAACGCCAAGGAAATAAACCGCAGTGAGAGTTTCACCCCAGGGATCCAGTGTATGGTCACAAACTCCGCTAGGTCTCTTGAAATGATCCTTGCAGACCCTTCTCCATATCGAGTGACCCTAGTATTGGCAAGCTGATGTGAGGGGCATGGAGAAGCACCTGCTTGTGAGTCTCAGCTCTATTAGGACAGGCGAGAGGTGGGCGTCAGCGCCCCGCCCACTCCTCCGTGGGGCAGTTCACCCCACACCAGGGCAGGGGCCTCTGGCGTCGCGGGGTTTCAAACTGCCAGAGAGAGGAGCTGCAGCCTCTAATGACAAGACGCCCCTCCTCAAGAAATGCTCTACAAAATTATTTTAACTCGAGCTAGAGACATGGCTTAGCGGTTAAGGCACTTGCTGGCTAAGCCAAAGGGCTCAGGTTCAATTCCCCAGTACCCACATAAAGCCAGATGCACAAGGTGGCACATCCATTGGAGCTTGATCTCAGTGGCTAGAGGCCCTGATGCACCCATTCTCTCTCTCTATTTGCTACTTTCTCGCCCTCTCAAATAAATAAATCAATACAAATATTTTTAAAATTATTTTAACTCATGAGGCAGGGGTGAGACTCCAAAAAAAAAAAAAATTCCATTCAGTGTGTAGCTCTCTCCGCCCCCACCTCCGAAACAGGCGAATGTCTATCCCGCTAATCCTCGCCTGACAGCGTGGGAGACAGCTCCGCAACTCAGTCGGCTGCTCCCCGACCCCTCTACTTTTGCAGTCCGATGCATCCATTAATCAGATCTCAGGAAAGTGGTTAGTTAGGGGTAGCTGCGGAGTGGGGCAAGAAAGAAGACGTAAAGTTTGGCAGAGGGTCAGGAGAAATATTTAGACCTTCAACTCTATCTAAACCAGTTTTCTTCAACTCGAGTTCTCTATGGATCCATCTGGGGAAGCTTTAAAAACTCCTTATTCTTTGGACATCCCTCCAAGGGTGCCATTTCATTGATCTAAGGGTACCGCCTGAACATCTTTCTTTTGTTTTAACTCCCCCAAAAGATTGTGAGGCCAACTCAGTGGTTCGAATACGCTGGCATCTGCTTTGTATTCTTTTGCAGCTCACCTGAGCGGCGCGGTGGGCAAAACTGTGCGCGCGGCGATGCTAAACGCGTAGGCCTGGAAGAGGCGAGGCGGGGCGGGGCGGGGAGGTGGGTGGAGCCTATCGTGGCCCCGCCCCTGCACGCCTATGGGCGCGCGGTGCGGGCCCTGACGTCACTCTTGTCAGGGCCGCGGCACATGGGCTGCCGGATGCGCTGAGCCGGGCGCTGCGGGGCCGCGGAGCGCGCGGGGAGCGGCGGCCGCGGCGCGGGGAGGGGGGTGGGGCGGGACAGCGCTCCGCCTCGGGCGCTCACACTCGGGGCCCGGGCCGCGCGGTGCCTTCGGAGGCTGTCTACATTGTATTTCACTTTTCTTTTCCCTTTTTAATTTTATTTAATTTTTAATTTTTTTTTTTTGCAATTTTGAACATATTGCAAGCCGGACTGGTTCGAGGCAGGTGGACGTCGAAGAGGCAGGAGCTCGGTTGCACTTGTGCGCTCTCCTGGGACTGTCAGCGCGGAGAACCTTAAAGTTGTCTTTGAAATATTTTCAGGCAGGTGTATTTATAAAGATAGAAGTGGTGTCTTTTTTTTTTCCTTCCTTGTTTCCACCGCTTTTGAAAGCGCATACCTTTTTTGGCAAAGGACGAAGGAAAAGCTTAATTTGCACCATTTCACAAGGTTTCGATTAGCTTTCTTTGTAAAAAAAAAAAAAAAGGGGGGTTGAATTGAGTTCGTCGCGATGGAGAAGATGTCCCGACAGCTCCCCCTGAACCCTACCTTTATCCCGCCTCCCTACGGCGTGCTCAGGTCCCTGCTGGAGAACCCGCTGAAGCTCCCCCTGCACCACGAAGACGGTGAGCGCCGCGGGGCTGGGATCGGGGGAAGGGACGGTGCTGCTGGGGGTCCCCTGCCTTGGCCTTGCACCCCTGGCTGGCCGGCTGCCCCAGCCCCGCTTTGTTGAGATTAAGGAGTTACTCGTCTCCCTTCGTCCTCATGGACCACGGGGTCCCTCCCAAGCAACCTTGCAAACAGCGCTGGGCACCGGACCGGCATCCTTGGGTCGCGTTTTGTGCCGCGCAGGTAGCAGGTGAACTTGACAGGTCAGGATGGTCGCCTTGAGTGACAGAGAGAAACCGCCGGCCCCAGGGCCACAGCTTCGCAGACTGGGGAGGAGAAACCAGGGGACGCATTAAGGGAAGCCTCCCCCCACCCCGCCAGCGTCGGGTCGGGGGTCTCACTGCGCAGCATGTCTTGTGCTGGGAACTCACGCGGCGAGAGCTGCACGCGCCATTCCCGAGGCTGGGGAATTCAGACAGCTGGGTGGGGTGGGGGCTGCTGGGGGGAGTGGTCTGTCTGCGGGATGCTGTGCACGCCTCCGGCGCTGACACGGTCCCCGCGCGCTCTTCCTGGTGGGAGGGGAGAGCGAAGCAGTCTCACGTGTAACCAACCGCGCCAGGAGCCTCCTGACGGGCTTGAGCCCTTTCTTGGTGAGTCCCAAAGCTTCCCTAGGCAACCTTGTCTGGAGCTGAGACGAGAGGTGGGGGGCACGTGAGACCGGGCAGGGAACCCAGACATGTCCACTCCCCCCCCCCCGAACGATTGTTCATTTGGGCCCAATTGGGGGGTTTCATACATACCTTTGGTATCAAAGTGACAAATGCTAATCACTCATGCAGCTCGTGCAGAGTCTTAAAGGATTTGACTGCAAATAGCAGGGGAGTGTTTGCATTTTCTCTCCTAAGAGAAAACAGCCTGTTGCACTGTGAGAGTTGGGGTGTGCGGTTGCAGACTGCAGATGATAGCGCCCCTCCCCCGCCTTAAGGACTAGCACCGGGAAGGAAGGGGACTGTGGTGTGGCTTTGCAGCTTTTAAGTCCTACTCTTCGAAGATGGAACTTCGAAGGCTAGACTGGGTCTGGGGTAGGGCTGTGTTTTTAATCTAAGGAAAAAAAAAAAAAAACACCCCAGAAGCAAAATTCCTTAATCTCATAGTCCACCTATGCCTGAGTATTGACATGTATTTCCAGGTAGGAAATACTGCATTCCTCCATTCTGGGCGTGTGGAATACCTTCCCTTTGCTTTTGACAGGATGCAGAGATGTATGTTTTTTTTTTTTTTTTTTTTTTTGTAAATTAGATATTTTAATGTTTGGGGGAATGAAAGACAACAAAAACACTTACATTGATTAATTTACTCCTTAAAAATACATTCCAGTGGCTTTCCAAAGAAATACACATAAGCTCAGAAAGTTTTTTTTTCCTTCTATTTCTTTCAAGACCAGCACCTCCAAATCTTCCTTGTAAATGGGTATAACTTTGGTCTTGTAAGTCTGTTATAATATTTTTGAGATAATGTGTGGCATGAACCAGGCATAGTATTGATAGATACTCAATACATAGTATTAAGGGAGGGTGGAGAGTCCCTGTTTTATTAGGGTTAAGAGCACCAATGCCCCTGGCTGTGTATGTCTGGATGTCCTCATAATGTTGATATGACCAGTTTCTGTTAGATAAATCAAACCCGGTTATTGGCGATTTTCTCAAAAATCACAGTATTTTTGTGAGGTTGTTATTTGCCTAGCTTACATTTTGATGACAGCCCCTCAAACAGTGCAGCTGGGACAGTTCTCTTGTTTTTATCTCAGATCAACTGGTAGCCCTGTGCTACAGACCTGAGCTTTCTTTCCAAAGTAAATAGGAAGATGTGGAAAACAGACAGAGGTCCATGAACTTTTAACTCTGCCTCGACAAGTGACTGCTGCCAGAGGACCCCAGCGTCCCGGAGAAGTCCTTTTATAACCAAGGCTAGAAAGGGTGATGAAAGAGTGACCACTTTTCTCTCTCTTTAAAACAAAGTCCATCTTTCCCTTCTCCTGCAGCATTTAGTAAGGATAAAGAGAAGGACAAGAAGCTGGATGATGAGAGCAACAGCCCGACCGTCCCCCAGTCTGCATTCTTGGGACCCACCTTATGGGACAAAACCCTTCCCTATGATGGAGATACTTTCCAACTGGAATACATGGACCTGGAGGAATTTTTGTCAGAAAATGGCATCCCCCCCAGCCCATCGCAGCACGACCACAGCCCTCACCCTCCGGGGTTGCAGCCGGCCTCCTCCACTGGCCCCTCGGTCATGGACCTCAGCAGCCGGACCTCTGCACCCCTTCACCCTGGTTTACCATCTCCAAACTGTATGCAGAGCCCCATCAGACCAGGTAAATGCGGGAACAGTCTCCCTTTAGAAGGGAGGAAAAGGGGGTGGAGGAGGGGATGGCATATTTGTCTGAACACGGGAGATTTTAGCACACATAACTAGAAAGGAGCCATCTGCTTTACCTACAGGGAAGGTTTTTTTTTTCCCCCTTCACTGAGCATGCTTATCTCTCATCTGGAGAATCAGTTCAAACCAGATTTTGAACCCCTAGAAAGTCAGGCTTTTCAGGTCTGGGGTGAGGGACTAGGAGCATTGATCTTAACCAGCTCCCTGTGGGGCTGTGAAGCACCTGATACAGAGATGTACCATCTTACAGTCACCAGCGGTGCTAATGTAAGCATTTGTCTCCTCCCCTGTCTGTTTTCCTTATTCCCCAAACACACATATAGTAGCATTTTAATAGGCAATGTGCAGAGACTGTCTATAAGGCTGGGTTTACCCATATTCACTGTTCTCTAACCTGAAGTGGAGAGACACTCTTAGGGGTGTGGGATAGCTATTTGTTTGTTTCAACCATTTCATCCTATCATCAACTGAGAACTACAATCTAATAGCAAACTCTCATGTCAACAGGGCCTCTGTCTCTTTTCTTCTTGGCACCAGGCATCTCTCTCCTCTAGCTGATCCTATGAGCCAATGTGTCCTTACATCATTTCCATTTTCATTTGTCTGTCACACTTTTATCAAAGCTTGCAAATCAGCTGTACAAGATGTAGAAGATGACATAAACCTATCACCTGGAAAGACTCAGGCTTTAAAACCCTCTGCTAAACGCTCAGGGATAAGCCCAGACAGAGACAGCTCTGGATCCCTCCCTTTAGCACCCCGTAGTACAAATTGAACAGGAAGAAAGATCATTTCATGCACACAGGTACCAGGAACAAAGATTCAGTCTGATAAATTGACAGGAAGGTCACCAAACAGAAGGCCTTAGCTGCAGGGGAAGAGAGAAAGCAGGACAATGAGAGACTTGTGTTAGAGATTGTTACTGAACTCTGTGTCCTCAACTCATGCAGAAATTTCTGTCACACACAGAGCCACATTTAAATGGAAGGAAATGAGGTGAGGGAGGAAGTGAATACCCCTGCCTTTATAGATGAATATTAGAGTTCAAGTTCACCCTTTCAAATATCTCTGGGCTTTCAAATTTCTATTGCTCCCTTCACCATACTTCACTTTGATTGATACATCAGGGCCACTGGATCTGATGAAATCTTAACCTCCAAACACCCCCGCAGGCTGCAGGAACTTGAGCAAACACTCCTTTATATGAACCAAAGCCCTTGCTATGCAGAATGCACAGTGATACTCTCTTCAGTTTCTTCAAGGACTAGACAACCAGCAAAATACATAGCCCTCGTGGTAGGAAGTAATAAGGTGGTGAGAGGAGTCCCAGGAAGCAAACCCATTGGAGCTTTCCTCATTCTGCTCAGTGCAACCTTTGACCTTAAATGATGGCATTAGCCCTTCGAACCTCGTTTTCTTTTGTTTAGAAGGTGTGGTTTCTGTGTGATGGGATTATTTTAGAAAGTATAGACAATATGTGTACGAAGTGAGGTGATGAGCTCTGGGTACTAAAGTGAGTGGTTGTCATCTGAAGTCAACTTGTACCATGTATTTCAATCCTAATCCTTTAAAATACTTTCCTAAAGTCATTAAGTACAGTATATAACCTTTCTCTGGAGGGATGTATCAGGAGATTTTTCCTAGTGAGTTGTTGATCTAGGGTGTGCTTACTGGGCGCCAAAAGTCAGGATCTTGGAATCTGGGGCTTAAGTCATTTGTTAAGAGCTCCTCAGAGTCTGTTACTGATCAGCGACTCTCGGACAGTGAGTGATCAATGACTCTCCATCAGAGTTGTAATCCATGCCGAGGAATGTCTGTCTGAGTTTTGGTGGGTATCATTCTGTGACATCATAGAGGCATACACTAGGAATTGGGAAATAAACTCTTTACTTCAATGTCTTTTTTAAAAAGAATAATAGAACTATACTTGAAAATAATTTTTTTCTTAGAATTGAAAACTCAGTGATTGTCCTAACAGCAAAGGAAAAATGGTTAAAGGCCCTTTTCAAATGCCCAACAGATAAAATTCCACTCTGCTACTCATATGATGTTGTTTATCACAAAGGTTGTGCTGTAAAGAGAAACTCTACGGGGGGTGAGGGTTTGATGCCTGCAGTATCTCAAGCAAACCTAAAGCAGGAGAACGTTCTAGATTATTCTGCATAGCTGACAGGGGTGACCAGAATAGAAGTACCAAGTGAATCTTGGGGAAAATAAGTCTTCAGAAGGGAAGAGCACAGATATAACCGTGAACATTCTGGGAACTGTATAATTTCAGTCTCAGTTGAGATTTCTCAACTCTGGTACTCAGCGTTTCGGGTAAGTCTTGTGGTATGCTGTACTTTGCATTACAGAATGCTGAAGGGCACCTCTGTCTCCTCGATGCCAGTGGCAACCACCCTCCAACTGTGGCAAATAAAAATGTCTCCAGTGATCCCTCAGATGCTCCCTGGTGATAAAAGGACTCCTGGTTGAGAACTAATGGTCTGGCCCTTCAACTTGTATAGCAAAATGTAGACTTAATCCAGAACCTGTCCCACAGATAGATGCTATTGACTTCTTATCAGACTTGATGACAAAGCTTTTGAGAAGGAAGCATTAATTAGCCAAGAAAAAAAATGACATTAATAAGAGTGTCTGGATACACTTTGAGGTACAAAGTTTTGTACTTTGAGGTCATTGGGATAACCAAGAGATACTTGCAGAGCTGTTCAAACATTTGCTTTCAGTTGTTTAACCAGCACGCATCACGTGAGTCCTGCTCAATCTCACTGTGTCAATAGCCTGTCTGGATAAAACACACTGAAACCATAAACTGATGTATTAGGTAGGCCTGTGGAGGTCTGCATGTAGGGTTTGGGGGAATGATAAGGTGAGCCTATTTGTGAATTTTCCAGACTGTTTATATCATGACTATTCCTGAGTGACCTTCCTATTTGGTACACGCTAATCCTTTTCCTCCGTGTAGCTACCTGATAAAAAGAAGCGTCTGCATATGAAGGAATACGGCTTGTTGTTTTCTCTTTCATGAAGACATACTCTAGGAATATATCAAAACATGATGGAGTTATGTGCCAAGTTTTCTGAATTGCCCTGCCTGCAAAGGGAAGAGTGATGGTTCTTGTGTGTAGAGGCTTCAGGGTATCTGAACAGAAGCATTCTGGCTGTTCGCAGGTCAGCAGCAGGAACCGTGGCAGGAGTCATTGCACAGGCCTCCATATTTGCACCTCAGATGGCATCTGAGGTGGCATGTGGGGTGTGCTCCTAGAGGTTATATACTGGGTACTAGGAAAAATAAGAATCTGTTTGCCCTGAGAACTGAGCGATTGCTTTAAGGACAGCCGTCCCTTTAGGGAAAGTCATCTATAGCTGACAAAGGCAGGGTTATTTTTAAACCCTATGCTTGTAAAGCTAGATTTGAAACCATTTCTTCTGGTGGATTTTCTTTGAATAGCTTGGGGGCGTGGGGTGTCCTACCACTTTAAGGCCCAGATTCAGCTGAGAATTAAGGCAGCTCTCTTTTCAGTTCTGAGCCCAGAGACTAAGCGATGATGAAGGCCACACACAAAGTAACGTGCAAACCTTCCATGTGGTCACATGTGGGAAGAGGCGGGCCTGAGTGGGCGGCATGAGAGAAGGGGACCGGGACGCCTGCTGTATCTTTGCAGCATGGGGTTTGTGTCCTCTTTCTGCAGCCTGTCCTTGGTGATAAGATTTTGTGGTAGAAAGGAAATGCTGGCTGTGGGAATCTGTGTAATGATGGAGGGGAGCTGTATGCTGGTGCTTTAGGAGTTATAGAAGGTCCCATTGAGTCAAGAGCATTCTCCTGCTTTCCCCAATATCATGAAATGAGCTTCCTGGAAGGGCCTGGAGGTCATGTATTTTCTCCACCGGCATACATCCCTCTGCAGATTGGAAGCTCTGTAAGTGACAGGTGCCAGGACACCATGGATCTTAGAAGCTTCTCATTGGTTCAGGTAAAGAGAATCATACAGGGGAGGAAAGAGGGACCACTTTGTTGGGAAGGAGGCTTCTTGGGATCATTTGATCTTCTTCACCGAGCCCCACAGGACCCAGGCTTGTTCTGTTCTCTGTGTTCGGCCATATTGCTGACATTGACAGGAAGGCAGGCAGGCCCTTGTCTGAGGTAACAGGCATGTTGGTGGAAGAATGCAAAGCAAGGCCATGTGGTGCTAGGAATGTAGGCTTTGGAATGGGGCCTTGAGTTTTTTATCCGAGACCCACCTTCCATTTGCCATGTTACGTTGGGTCTGTTTCTTAACCTCTTGTAGCCTCAGTTTACTACTCATCAACTGCATGGAGGTTATAAGTAGTCTTCCACCATGAGGCTTTGATGAGGGTTAAATAAGGTGAAGTGTGGCAAAATATGGCATGGTGCCAGTGTAAGAATGCTCAGTGCATGGTGCCCTTGTGAGGGTAGTGACATGGGATCAGGGAAAAGGGTAACTGGGTTTGCTGTCCCCATTTTTCATTTAGGGATTTGTTCATCCAGTCCTCTTCCCTCTACAAAAATAGGACATGCTTCACCCCCACCCCCAGCATGCAACACTTACCCTGTGCAGCTAGCCTGACCTTTCTCTCTCTTCTGGATTAAGACAAGTCACTTCCCTGATGTTAACCCAGCAGTATTGCTTCTGGGGTTAGCAACTCCTATTCTGCCAGTGGAAACCAGCCCTGTTCTCAGTGCCCAGCCCTGTCTGCTCCCCCCCCCCCCAGCTCTCGTGGGAGTCCTAGCAACCCTGGCTGCCTGTCTACAGGACCGTGTGCTCCAGGCACGTGCCTGTGCCCTATGGAGCTTGCCCAAGTCTGGGTGGTATGCTGGCTTGTCTTTTTTTTTTTTTTTTTTTAATTTTCCCCTTTCTTCCTTTTTTCTTCCCAGGAGAACTATAGCAAGTGCCAGCGAGCAATTGTAATCCCGACCCTGGCATGAGAAAGTTGAGCTCTGGAGGGAGGGATGTGGATAGGCCAGGGAAACCTGTTCTGCCCAGCATCCCAGCCAACTACCGAGTCCAGCCCTCTGTCCTGCCTCTCAGCCGCAAGGCCCCATCGTTCTCTGCCTTCCCTGTACCACGGTGGTGGGCAGCATTCCTGGAGGCACACTCCTGCCAAGGGTCTTGGCAAGAGTCTTTCCAGTTCAGTGCTGTGCCTACTAGACTAGAAAAATAGCACTGGAGAGACAGAATTAGGCAGAGGAGAAGAAAGGAAGGTGGGGGAGTAGAGAGAGAAAGCCTTGATAACACCCTAATGTGGAAAGCCAGAGGGTGAGGACACACTGGTGATTTATTAGGTGTCTCAGACACCTCTCTTCCAACCAGCACTAATCACCCCCGGCCCGCCTCTGGAATCATTTTTTATGTCTCAGCAGTGAAAATTTATGGAATAGGGAAGATGATAGAGGAAGTAATGAGATGAATAAAATATAAATATAAATATAAAATAAAATGAAAAAATATTTTAGAGAGGCACAGTGTTTGACTCCATACTGGGGTAGTTAAGAATACTGGCTACATTGAATGTTTCCCACTTAGCTGGGTATGGTGGCACACACATTTAATCCCAGCACTTGAACTCATGTGTTGAGTTCAAGCCCACCCTGGTCTACGGAGTGAGTTCCATGTCAGCCTAGGCTACAACAAGACCCTGCTTCAACAAAGCAGAAACACAGAGTTTTCCATTTAGTATAAGTTGTACCCTCTCTGCAAACATCTCGACCTGAAGTCACAGAACCATTGCTTTTCCATTAATTACATTTTCTTAAGACCTAGTGGCCTGGTGACTCCCCACTAATCATATATATCCAAATGTCCTGTTTGAGACATGGACCTATATAGATGATGTGGCAATGTTTTGTAATAAAGGCATCACTGGACAGAGTTGAGTGGTGAATTCTTATGTTCCCACCTCCCTGCTTGTTCTGGACCTCAGGTAAGTCATATACATGATGTGAGCTTCTGTTTGCCCATCTGTGTAATCATAAGATCTCCATCATAGGGTTGTTGAAGGTGATGGGAGTTTGGGCATGTGCAGTGTAGGCACAGGGCCGAGAGCACTGAAAGTGCTTGGGAACAGCCCCTGGGAGCAGCCACCTTGCCCCCATCGAGTGTCATTCTCAGATAGAACCAAGCAGGGGGCTCAGAGAGTCTTGGTAATTTCCTCTTCTTAGCCAGCTATGGTTGCTGGTCAGGGAAGTCAAGTTTCTCCTCTATTGCTCTGCTTTCTCGTGCTTGCCCTTCTCATAGGTTCTGAGCTGTAGGGAACCACGGGCAGGTCACGAACACTTGCTGCTCCTTATTACAGGGTTAAGAAAAGAAGTGGACAAACAAAATGCAATTTGAATACATTCTTGCTTCTATTTCTTCCCTGAACTTTTTGCCCCTGAATCATTCAATGCTACAGTCTCATCTTTATAGTAGGTTTTTATTATTTATTATTAATTTATTTATTTATTTATGAGAGAGAGAGAAAGAGAGAGAGAGAGAGAGAGAGAGGGAGGATGGGCACACCAGGGCCTTCACCTGTTGTAAATGAACTCCAGAGCATGCAATATCTTGTACATCTGACTTATATGGGTCCCAGGTAGTTGAACGTGGATCCTTTGACTTCACAGGCAAGCTCCTTAACCACTAAGCCATCTTCTAGCCCTCTAGTACGTTTTGATAACTATACTCAAAGACAGTGTAATCATCTGAGGAGTGAGGCAGCCCCAGAGGAATACTATGATGTTGAAAAAACAGGCTAGTTTAGTTCATGTTTCTGCTTCCAGAAGACTGTCTATCAACAGTCCAGGAGAATAGTTGTTCTTTCCCCCAGGTTGACCTCTCACAGGTAAGCCCTTAAGCTTTCTGAGCCTTCATTGTCTCTCATTTGAAAAGTGATGTCACGGCTGGGTTTCTGTGACCTTCATAAAGTGACCTTGCAAGAAGGGCCCAGCAGGTACCTGACACACAGTGGGCCAGCCTGTCCCCTAAGTCCCTTCTGCTGCCTTTCTTTAGTAAGCAATATGGTATTAAGAATGGAACAGAGAAGCTGGGCGTGGTGGCGCACACCTTTAATCCCAGCACTCAGGAGGAAGAGGTAGGAGGATCGCCTTGAGTCCAAGGTCACCCTGAGACTACATAGTTAACTCCAGGTCAGCCTGGACCAGAGTGAGACCCTACATCCAAACACCCCCTCCCCCCCCCAAAAGGAACAGAGGAGAATGTTTCCAGAAACAGCATCAGTTTTTGATTTGGGAAGACAGACAGGTAGGATTTGCTGGTCTCCACAAGGTGGCTATTCAGAGGGAAGCTAGAACTTGTGGGCAAATGGGTAAGTTTCAGTAAAAAAAAAAAAAAAAAAAAAAAAAAAAAAAATCAGCATGTTCTTGGTGCCAAGTGATTGGTATAGTGAGGCCTCTAGTATCTATTGAAAAGAAGAGGGCAAAACGTTAATGCAGAAAAGTGTGCCGAGACATTTAAAATCAAATAAGGGAGCAGCAGTGACATACAGGCGTCCAGATCTCACAGGAAGCTGCCATTGCTAAGGAAAAGGGTCCCTGGGGGTACACTTTCTGGAAAAACATTGTTATTGGGCCTCAGAAGGGAAGTGAGAGAGCCAGAATTGGGAGCAGGGAGAGGGTGTACAGGGCTGTAGAGGCAGGAATGCCCCCCCAGTGTGTCTGGGGAGCAAGATGGAGATCCAGTGTGGCTGGTGCGGAAAGTTGGTCTCATGGAGAAGGGAGGTCTAAAGGGAAGAGGGGAGAGGTCGGTGCTGGTCAGGAAGCCAGCTGCATGACTACCAGGCTCCAAAGCCTGCGCCGTGTCCCTGAGGCAGTGGGGAGCCATTGAAGAGTTCTGAACAGGGAAGTGGCATGCGGACATTTCTATTTGGGTTCAAGGTTGGAAATGAAACATTTTTAGAAACTTGACAATAGTTTCCTCTGGCAAACTAGGATTTCCTTATTTTTTTATTATTTTGAAAATAAATACTCCCCCTGAACATCAAACAGCCTTTCAAAACACGATGTTCTAATGATCCAGATGAAGTAATTTCAAAACACAGGGTTTAAGTTTCAGTTGTAAAGCCCATAATTTTGGTGATTGGGGGAAGCACTCTTTGGCAAGAAAATAGTTGGAGGGATTTGAATGGTTTAGAATTTAAAAGTCCAAAAGCAGGGCTGGTCTCCTAGGAGTAAAAAATAGATTTTAATAAACTCAACCCATTAACACTCATTGCTTTTAAATGCCTCTATTTTACACGGCTTACTAGGTTTGCAAACAAGTATATTGAACCAACTTTTATGAGTTCATTTTTGTGGGCATGTGCACATGTGCACATGTGCACACATGCACATGGGGGATGGGGAATGAATGCCTCAGTGGTACAAATAGTACTTGATTACAAGGATTGTCTATAACATTAATATCAAAGTAAAAATACTTAATCAGGTTTCTGGCCAGGTTATTAATTTTGCTGGAAAAACAAAGGAATCATTTTTGCATCTTTGCAATAATGTCCTGACCTTGTATTTTTGGTTCTCTTCTTCCCTGAAACCACAATGAACTGTGTATTATGCTTAGATGTGTGTGTGAGGGGTGTGTGTATGTGTGCACCCACGCATGCATGTGCACATATGAGTGTGTGTATTGCTAGAGGAAAGGGTTTGGTGGGAGGTGATGGGGCAGGGGGAGGGTTGTTGCTGATGGTGTATTCAAGAAATGACTTATTCAGGTTCCCCTAAGTGTGTTCTCATATCAAGCCAGCATTACAGGAAACTGGAAGAGTTGCCATAACCCAAGTGAGTTCTCTGAAGTAAAAATAACTGTGGCTTTACCTCCAGCTACACATAGTAGACAATCACAGGGATGTTGTCAGAATCCAGCATCTACTGGAGAAGACACCTTACATTACTTGTTTCTGTTCCATTGGTGTCCAAGGGGTATAAACACTATGACTATGTGAAAATTCCTAAAGTGTTTCTTCTTCCTTCTATATCATCACCATCTTAGGTCACTCACTTGAAAAATGACACCGCTCACAGGCCACACCAAGCTCCTAAAACTCTTGTGTTTAATTGTCTTGTATCTTAAGTTTAATCCGGGGCTTTTTGAAAATGATCATTGGAAGAATGCTTTGGAATTTATGGTCTGATAATGAGATATAGTTTGTGGTTAATGAAACCCTCTTGGCCTTCCAGTCTTGCCCAGGAGACTCTTGATTTCTAACAATAACGAGTACATGCTACAGAAAGATGCTAGAGGGACTCACAACACTAAATCATCTATGACAGAATGCTCTAACAAAAAAAATGGAATTGCATAAATGCATCGGCAGAAATAAATGCTTTGGCAGGAGCGCCTAGAGTGGGGGAGAGCAATGCTTCCTATTATAATTAGCTCTGGGGAGCAGACTGCTCTAATGTCTTTGCTGGGGAGCCCAGCCACAGATCTTCTTGGAGCATAGTGGTCTCCTCTCTGGTCTCTCAGGGATCCATCCGGCTGAGCCTGCCATCCACTCATGTGCGCTGAATGTCTCCTGCACTGAACTGAAGGGGAAAAGTGACGGTTTGTTGGAAGGGGTATACCACTGTCCTGACCAATGGGATTCGGTGCTGTAAACCAGATGAGCGAGATCATCCAGGTCCACAGCAGTTAGCTTTCCCAGAACAGGGATCACAATACCCCAAGGTTGAAAAGCTCTTTTAAGGAGATTGGCAAACAAAGTACTGCCTCATTGTTGGCAAGGAAGACTTAATTCACCTTAGGATGGATTCATTATAATTAGGGCTTAGTATTGTTGAAAGAGACCCTGCGCTGCAGGCCTGGCAAGAGAAATCTATGAAACAAAGCAAGGAGATCACTCATCAAGCAGAATAGTATTTTTACTTTTTATTGTGTGTGTGTGTGTGTACATGAAGAGGTCAAAGGTCAAGGTCAGTGTCTTCCTTAGTTATTCTCCACCTTTTTTTTTTTTTTTTAAATTGAGACAGGGTCTCTTACAAAATCCAGAGCTCATCTATTTGACTATCTAATGAGCCAGCTTGCCTCAGGATTACAGACGGGTTGGCACATGCACCTAGCATTTATGTGGGTGCTTTGGATCTGAACTTGGGTTCTCGTGTAAGGGTTTTACCAACTGAGTCACCTCTCAGGCCCCAACAATTACTTTTTAATTTTTTTATTTTTTGGTTTTCCAAGTAGGGTCTCACCCTAGCCCAGGCTACCTGGAATTCACTATGTAGTTTCAGGGTGGCTTCGAACTCATGGTGATCCTCCTACCTCTGCCTCCTGAGTACTGGGATTAAAGGTGTGTGCCACCATGCCGGGCCCCAATAATTACTTTTAAAAGACCTGAGGCCCTTGTGAGAGGAAGAGGTAGATAGTATAAAATGTGAAAATAGAAATAAACCCTTGATAAAGTTTCTTAGTACAAGCAAAGATAACCTTGCAGAAATGACTTTGTAAGACTTGCATAGATTTTATTCATTATAGTTGATTCTTTTGTAAGTACTTTCTCAGGAGAGCTGAGTGTCACATTTACTCACAGAACCAAAAAAAAAAAAAAAAAAATCTGTTTAAATGGCCAGTAATATAAATGATTTAAAAATCATAATGTTTAAATTCATGTCAAAAAGTAAGTTTTTTGTTGTTCTTTATTCATTACCATAAGAGTAAAATTAACTCAAACAGGGCAGATTCGTTAGTGATATCCTGTTAGCCTTGAAATTGCAAAGGTATATAACAGTAAGTTTTACTATTATACAGTCTAGTCATAAAGAAACATTCTGGGCCTCATTATGAATTCAGTTTCTCTTTTAATGGTTAGCTTGCCTGGCAGTAACATTTCATTGACATAGATGTTATGATCATTTGATTTTGACCCAGTAACACTGAAATTCTTATCCTTTATCATCTTTTAAAGAAAGAGCCTACCAAACAGAATAATTATGACAACACATTTAACTTTTCTGATTATCAAATAATCTTTAAAGATTCTAGCTGCTGTGTATATATTGATGTTCTTCACCACAAGTCTGCAATGGTGCAGTCAGTTCACACTAGCACCCCCTACATTGACGCAGTTTACTTCCAGCTACCATCCTTCAGTATCACTTCACCACTTTCATATATTAAATTAAAATTTCTTCTAAGTACATGAAAGCCAAAGAGCATTTTTTTCCTTGACTTGCCATTGGAGAGGGTGTCATGTCATTTCACCAAACTGGTGAATTTTACTCACGAAGTAATCATCTATTAGAGAACTTTTTCTCAGCCTTCCTCTTCCTATTGAGAGCTAGTCTTTAAAGTTCTAGCCTTGGCTTGAATTTTGTCCCTACCATGTACTACTGGCATATCACCTCTGCCATTGTTTCCTGAGCTGTAAGAGGAGAAAAGAATCTCGGCATGCCAGACATCCTTAGGAGACAATGAGATGGTGTATGGAGAACAGTGCTCTGATTATAGACGGTGACTTCCATCACTCTTGGATATATTCTAGAATTACTATTTCTCCTCTTCCTCCAAGTCCATTGTCACCTATGGACACTTAAGTAGGAGACACCTTGTGCTAGAGAGGTGACGGATGGGCACCTGTGGTGGTTTGAATGTAAAAGGCCCACCATAGGCTCGCGTGTTTGTGCTTAAACCTCATGCTCGATTCCCAGCTGGTGGACCTTTGGGAGATGGAGCCATGCTGGAGGAGGTGTGTCCCTGGAGGTGTGCCTTGGGATCTTAGAATCTAGCTCCTCGGGGCTAGCAAGCTCATTCTTGCTGCTTCCTCTTTGCTGCTGACATGTGATGATAGGAGCCAGATTCCTGCTTGTATCATGCTTTCCTTGCCAGGATGAAACCTCCCCACGAAACTGTAAGCCAAAATAAACCCTTTCCTTCTGCAAGCTGCTTCTAGTTGGGGGTTTTGACCCTGCAATGAGAAGGTGACTGCGACACTCCCACTCCTCAAGAAAAGGTCATGAAAGGGATAGCAGGTGAGCGTGTGTGTTTGTACCTGTGGGGAGGTGCACACACCTGCTTGCAATTGCATTTTTGGTCCTGTCACCATTGATTCTTTGCAGTGACTGCCTGCTTTCTTGGATCGCTCCTCAAGTCAGCATACTTTACAAAGCATGGATTGATTCTTTTGGATATTTTTTGGGGTGTGTGTGTAGTATGTTGTTGTGCTTGTGTGTATGTGTGCATGTGTTCTATGCATGTGTATGCAGATGTATTTGCTCTATCCTCACATGTATGGAGGCCGGACCAAGATATACAGTGTCCTGCTCTCTCACTCTTCCACTTTATTTGCCTGACAGGGCATCTCACTGAACCTAGAGCTTGCTGGTTTTTTAATTAATTTATCTATTTGGTTAGGCTGGCTCTGTGAATAAAGCAGTTGCTACACAAGCCTGAGTACCTGAGTTTGGGTCACCAGAATCCAGGTAAAGGCAGAAGCTGTAGTGCAAGTATCTGCAATCCCAGCGCATCTATGATGACGGCAGAAGGAGGCATAGAATCTCCCAGAAGCTTGTGGTCCAGCTTGCTTGGTGATTTTGCTGCAGTGACCAACAAGAGACCTGGCCTCAAAGTGGAAGGTGAAGACTGACACACAGATTGGTCCTCTAACCTCCACACATACATCCACAGTCACAAACACACCGAATATAAAGTAGCCTGGCTGGCCAGCAAGCCCCAGCAGTCCTTCCATCTGTATTCCCTTAAGTGCTCTGGTTACAGGTGTGTGTGGTCACACTCAGCTTTTGACACGGGTGCTGGGATCAAACTTGGGTCCTTATATGCTTGAGCAGCAAGCACTTTGCCAGTGAGTTATGGCCCGAGCCTCAGGGCTTGATCTTCATCTGCAGACGCTGCCATTCCTGGAACACTATTTCAGAAACCTTGAGTGCATAAAGATAAAAGATCCAGATGTATGCTCTCTTAGTGCTTTCGCGTCTTTCCAACATGCTGGAAGATTTGACTTGGGCTCCTTGTGTTTTCTTTGGGGTGATAGATATGTCTGAATTACAAATAAGTATTTCCCCAGTTATTAGTGACAGTCTGTTGACGAGGACGAAGCAAGTTCATCGGCTTTTAAAACTGGAGGTTCTGCTGGTTTCTGCTCCCTTCTGTGTGCTTCTCACAAATTCAGTTTTAGAAACTGTTCACAAGATGGAAAGTGGCAGGGAGATTTCACCTCAGAAAAGCTTGACCCTTTTTTTGATGTGGAATAATAAGGGGACTGACATACACACAGATCTGGGAGATTTTATCCCAATAAGAAGCAATTAAAACTAAGTGACTGATCTCATAGGTTTTTGCCTTCCCACCAGGTTAGAGGTGTGCTGTTCTTGGCATGGGTCTCGATGTACTGTGTCATATACATACGAGAATGGCAGAAAGCTATTAAAAGGACAGGAGTCTTACAGGAGTACAGACTAGAGACGCATCAAACTAGGCAAGGTTTTCTTCTCATCAGGGGCATATTTTCACATCCTATCAACTACCTCTGGACTCCACTTCTATAAAAGATTGGGTACATTACCCCTTAAGTTTACAGCAGCTCAGTGCAGTATGGAATCACAGCTGTGTTCCTGAGGTGTTTACGCTGGGAGGAGGCTAAGCACTTCATGAAGGAGGTGGAGAATCCACTCATGCAAGACCTGATGCTGTTTCTTGGAATTTTACACTCTTCCTAAGAGGTTTGAATGTTGGGAATACATTTCCAAAATCTGTTTCCTCCCCCTCCCCTTCATTAGCCCTTGCATCTTGACTATAGGCAGCTTAAAAATAAATTTGGACATATCTCAGTGGCCAGAAACCATGGCAATCAGGATGAAGTCATTATCCGGGCAGAAATAACAAGCTTTGATAAAGATATCCAGAGAAACACAGTCTCATAGCATCCACACACCATCATGGCCCCCTTCAAAGTAGATTGGATTTGAAGTTGAGCTCCTCTAGGAAGTCAGGAGAAATTTTGAACCAATTCTGAGCCCCTGTCTTCTTAGGTAGAAATGGTGGCCTAGTTTACAGGATTGTCATGAGGGTTGTTCTGTTAAACGTGTGTCAGTGTGAGGGCCTGGGGCCCTGCCTGCTTAGACTCGTGACTCTGTCACTTTAATTCAGTCAGATTCGGGTATTTAAAGAAAACTTTCTGAAGCGCATTTGTAGTTGATGCCTTTGGAGTCTCGCTGGCAGGATGAGAGCTGTGACTCTGTAAGTTCTGGCTGGCTTGCTCAGGTACATGAAAAGATCTAATGCATAGTCCTTGCTGGACCGTTAATTAGAAGTATCGCCCTAAGTGAGCCACCGCTCTGGGTTTTACTTCTGCCACTACAGAAGTAAATGATGTTAGTCCTTATTCACATACATGCTGTTCATACTAGGTAGTCAGTCAGAGAGCTGACCAAACAAAAAATCATATCAAAGCCAAATGGGGTTGGGCTTATTATATTCATTGGGTTTGACATGGCAAGACAAGGGACATGTGACAATCACTTCGAAGGTAGTCTAGTCACAAAGTCAGAAAGAGCACTGAACTTGGAGTCAACCAATCTAGATTAGGTTGTACGTTTCTAGATAGGTGACCAAGGATGTCAAGACGTCCGTGTTCTTGTCTGTAAAATGCTGGCACTGCTTTTAGCTCTGCGACTCTGCTCTGAGACTACTGTTACTGGAAGACCAATGCTCACATGTAGGGGGGCCAAGAAAACTTCAAGTCTCTTGGAGTAATGATGCTGCTCTCAACTTGAGGAAGTGGATGAAGAATCTGACATTCTGTGCCTCTTAAAGGATGCTGGAGTTAAAAAAAAAAAAACAAAAAACTGAAGCTGAAAACAAAAGACATTGGACACCTTTTGGGTTGAAAGCAATGGAAGAACCTTAAAACTAACTAAGGTCTTAAAAATACCCTTCAGGGGGCTGGAGAGATTGCTCAGCGGTTAGGGCGCGTGCCTGAAAATCCTAACAACCTGGGCTCCATTCCCCAGTAGCCGCATGAAGCTGGATGCACAAAGTGGCGCATGCATCTGGAGTTTATTTGCAGCAGCTAGAGGCCCTGGCGTGCTCATTCATATTCATCCTCTCACTCTTTGTCTCTGTGCAAATAAATAATGTTTTTTTAAAATACCCTTCATTCCCAATGAGAACTACTGGCTTTTGATTTTATTTTATTTTTAGCATTCCAGAGCAACTCTGAACATTGCTCTGAGGGTTGGATACCTTAGTAATGGCTTACTAATCAGACAAAATGCAAGAAAGAAAGCAAGGGTGAGGGGAGTGGGGCTGGGAATCACACAAGGAAAACCTCCACATCCTACAGCTACCTCTTTGGATGGCAAGTTTTCCAGAAGCTGGATTTGGGCCTCTAGGACCATGCCTGGCAGTAGGTTTCATCTCACAGCCTGGAATGTCATTTTGAAAGATTCTGAGGCTCAGCCTGGCTCTGGAGAGAGAGTTCTGTGATTAATTAGTAATGTCTGCCGTGGGCTTAGGTGGGGCAGTACTTGTGCCAGGTGTGCGCCATCCTGCCAGAGCAGATTGGGAAGAGCCTTTAGTCTTTGTCCCTCCACCGGGCAGCAGATCAAGGACTTGGGCCAGTGTTGTTTCCGGTGTCCTGGAAAAGTGTTTTTCCAAGCCTCGGGCACGTTCTGTTTTATTCTCAGGGAGGCTGATTCTGGTTAAGTTAACAGAGAGAGTAGAAGAAAGGAAGTATGTTGATTCTGCTCCATGGTCACAAGACAGGAACTGCAAGGGCGAGGAAGCTGAAATGCCAGCATGTAACTCCACGGGAACTCCAATAAAGCACAGGCAGGGTGCCCCCTGGCCCAGCAGAAGCAACCACAAACCACCGGCCTTGGCCAGCTGTGGCCAGAAGCCCTGGCTGCCCATTCCCTGGAAACTGGGCCATTGGTGGTCAGCCAGCCATATACGCCATACTCAGGACCCCTGGAGAATTTTCCAGTGTGTTAGAATTGAGGGTGCCTCTCAGTTACCCGTGCTGATGGGATAGAGCATCTGAGGTTAATTCTCTTTACTGTTGCCATGTGATTTATGTTTTTGTGCTGTTTTCCTGGTGATGTTTGAGCATTTTCAGATTTTTTTTTCTGTAAAGAACAGTTGAGGGGGAGAGACATGCTTTTTGTAGCTTCCCCAGTATGTTTTGTAGAGCCAGCCAAGTGCCTCTGAGCTCCGAGCCTAACGTTAAACCCATGAATGGCACCAGTGCAATAATACTACTTGCCTTATGTTGAGCACACTTACTATGTGCTCTCTGGGATCCAGGTAGCTGTGTGATGGGGGGGGGGATTCAGAGGGACACTGACAGTGCAGGGAGGTGGGCTGGGGGCTCAATGTAACATTGTCTTCACAGAATCCACTAAAGACTGTGCCCAGAGTGGACCTGACTTCCTTTTCTCTGGCCACCTCCTGCTAGCTGTTTTGAGGTCTGTACTTGAGCTGTGCATACGATTTCAGCTCTCTTGAGTCTGCTTAGCTAGTTTGCAGATTAACCAAGGTGAAGGCTCACCTGGACCTGGGAGGTGCTCTCAACTCAGTTGCTGGTTAATGAGCTAGCTGTGGCTGATAGTCTGCTCCAGGATTGGGGAGTCTGGGGACTGGGCTACTATTGCAGGAGATCGACTTCCTTCAACCAGAGGTGCCCACTAGCCCTAATAAAGTTCCTTATTCTTCAGCACAGTCCCTGAGAGGTTCCCTGGGGTCCTGCTTCTGTGCCCTTACTCTCTTTCAGCTCCGGCCAACCCACTCTCCAAATTGGGAAGTTTAAGTTGGCCATGGGGCACAGTGAACTTGAAAGTCCCTGTGATTTAGAAATGTAATGTGTTGAGAGCAAGCCCAGTGAGCAGGACCAGGGGCTGCTAATCCCCTTCTTCCTCCTCAGTCTGTGAACCTCCTCCCTCCAGACAGGTGAGTTGACAGGCTGGAGACACTGGGCAGAGGTCAGTGCAGGCCAAGCTTTTGGTGGCAAGAAGGACAGGGGCTGCCTGCAAACACAGGCTCCTCTGGGTCCTGGCTGGCCAGTGGTGATGGTTGAAATGCTTGAGGTTGCAACCTGTGGTTGCCCTGGTTCACAGAAAGTTGACCACCTTTGCCTGAGTCCCTGTGGGGTTGGAGCAGAAATGCATGTGCTGTCCAGACCTTACACCAGACCAGAATAAACACCATTCAACCTGGAGCCAGCCTTCCACCACACTTGGGACTGTCTTGGATGAGCTAGAGATATCTTGGATCTTAGGTATACTGTAAATCTTGAGAAAATGTGCCCTGATGGTTTTGTTTGTTTGTTTGCATGGAGAGAGAGAGAATATAAGAGTGTCAGGGTCTCCAGCCACTGCAAAGGAACTCCAGATGCACATGTCACTTTTTGCATCTGGCTTTATGTGTGTATTGGGGAATTGAACCCAGGCCAGTAGGCTTTGCAAGCAAGCACCTTTAACAGCTGAGCCACCTCTCCAACCTTCCACCAAGGGTTTTGATCAGAGACCCACAAAGGAAGAGTAGGCATCCTGTTGTGTCTGGTGGGGTGCCCTGAGTTATCCTTATTGCTCAAGCTACACTCACGGGAGCACCTGACATGTCTTTCTCCCCAACTATGTTCTCATTTTGCATTTACCAAGCCTTCAGGTCACAGAGTGGGCTGGTGTCTGCCACCCCTTTCCAGCCACAACCATGGGTTTCTCTGGGTCCTTCTCTGTGGCTCATATTTTCCCAGGGCTGCTGGTGTGTATGTACAGTCTAGAGATCACATTTTATTAACACAAAGAAATCTGCTTGGGCTGCCTGGCTTTTGCAGTCACGTGGAGAAAAATGTGTTTCTCTGGTCCGCCAGCCTGCAGCTCTCTGTGCAAAATCCAGCAGAGCTCTGGGCACGGGGCCAAGCTTACATTTCACTTCGGAACACACTTTCGCATCACTCCTTGGCAGAACATCCACGGCAGTGTCTATTTGGGGAGTAAGTTAGAGAAGTGTTGTTTCCCTCTTCTGAGTGTCGGGAGACAGGACCTTTAGAAAATGTTTTACTTCTCCCCATCCTCACGTCTTCAAGGTGCCCAGATAGTAACGTGGTCTAGCAAACAGCAGCCGCAGCACCAGAGAAAAGCACCTTCCCTTCCAGGCTGTCCTTGCGACATCAGTAAACACAGCCAGGACTGCCGGGGACAGAGAAACTTAAGCCAAGGTAATAACATCAAAACCAAAGCTCTGAAACTCTTGGGTAAACGAGTTACTCTCCCAGATAAAACAACTTTGTTGTTCAAATCTCCCTTTCCAAAGATCTAAGACTTTTCTTAGGCTGGACCCAAGCCAGCCATTGAAGGAAGGAACTCTAGTAAGCCTCTTGGAATGGTCAAACACTGTGAAAATAAACAAACGGACCTCTTCCATTGCCTTCTCCTTTCCTTGTCTATTTTTATTTCCTTCCCCCCCCACCCCCATTGTACATTAGCGCTCGGCAACACCCTGCCTGCTCTACCACCTTTCCTCTCCGCACCTCTGCTCACTGTTCTTCCTTCAGCAGTAAAACAAATATCTAATTTCAAAACAGATCAGGGGCTTGAGAGATGACTTAGCAGTTAAGGTACATGCCTGTAAATCCTAAGGACCCAGGTTCAATTCCCCAGAACCCACATAAGCCAGATGCATATAGTAGCACATGCATCTGGAGTTCATTTGCAGTGGCTAGAGGCCCTGGTGTGCCCATTCTCTCCCTCCCTCTCTCTCATGAATAAATAAATAAAAATATTAAAACAGATCACTTAGGGGCTGGGGAAGTGGCTCAGTGGCTAAGAGCACTTACTTCTCAAGCATGAGAATCTGAGTTCAGATCCCTAGTACCCACATAAAAAAGCTATATGTGGGCTGGAGAGATGGCTTAGCGGTTAAGACATTTGCCTATGAAGCCTAAGGACCCAAATTTGATTCTCCAGGTCCTACATAAACCAAATGCACATGCTGGTGCACTCGTCTGGAGTTCGTTTGTAGTTGCTAGAGGCCCTGGTGCTCCCATTCTCCCTCTCTCTCTCTCTGTCTCAAATAAATAAATAAAAATACATTTTTTTAAAAGCTACATGTGTTAGCTGGGCGTGGTGGCGCATGCCTTTAATACCAGCTCTCGGGAGGCAGAGGTAGGAGGATCGCCATGAGTTTGAGGCCACCCGAGACTACCTAGTGAATTCCAGGTCAGCTGGGCTAGAGTGAGACCCTACCTCAAAAAAAAAAAAAAAAAAAAAAAAAAAAAAGCTACATGTGGCCAGACACACCCACAACTCCAGTGCCAGGAGGATGAGACAGGAGAATCCCTCATGCTCACTGGTCAGCCAGCCTAGCCTAAGGACTGGCGAGCCTTGGCTTCAGTAAGAGACATTGTGTCCAGAGAGTGAGAAGGCAAATGATAGAAGAGAACACCCAGTGTTCTCAAGCTTCTGCCCACGTGCTTGGGCACATGCATCTGCACACACACACACACACATACACACACACACACACACACACTCACACACAAGAGTAATTAGAAGAAGGAAAGTCTAACTTCCTTCTTTGGGTAATATCCCCCCACTGCCACCCATTTTATGCTCTCTCTCTCTCTCTCTCTCTCTCTTTGGTGGCTGCCTTAAACCTAACTTGGATTTGAAAATAAAGCCGAGTTGCTTGTGTGCTTGTGGAATTTTAAACCTCTTTAGAAAAGATCGGAGTAGTTAAACAGAAAAAAATAAAAGATATTGGTATATTATGCATCTTTCTTTTCTTAATGAACTAGACCCTACTGATGAAAACCAACTCTTTTTGTAATTATGGCCCCAGCCCATGAACTCCATAAAGATGTCCCAAGTGCTAAGCTTTATTCTCATATCCACTGCTTTGGAAGGTTACACTGGCTGTCAGTCCTTGGTGGCCATGCAGCAACTGACAGGAATGGAAACGAATCATTTCCAGGCACATGCTTGTGCCCAGCTGCTGGTTCATAGGCTAGGCTGCCCACGACGGATGGCCCACTTCATTCTAGAGGATATTCAGACTCCCAGAGCCAGGCCACAGCCTCCTCACGGTCACCTGCTGGCACAGCCTTTGCTTACTTCATCAAGAATGTGACAGAGACCCGTCCACCTGTCTCAAAACCTGCTAGTAATGAGCTTTAAAAAATAATGTCAGGTTCTCACATGGCTGGTGGCTGCCTTCAGTCAGTGGGGTGAGAGGACAGTGCGACTTCACAGAGTGACATGATGGCCATCAGGTTAGTCATCCCAGGCAAGGCTAGATAACGCTATTGGAGAGATGGACTCACCCTGCACTTTCAAAGAAGCCTTCTGAGAGGGTCAAGAAATGGCTGAAGTTTAGAGGCCTGTTTCAAGTGAGGATCCCTTTCCTCTATAAGCGTGGGTATATTTTAAAGTCACATTTGCTTTTTTTTAGAGGAGACTGATCACTGAACCCAGGGCCTTACACATGCTAAGCACACACTGTAGCATGGAGTTCTTCTCCCAGCCCCATCATGCTTTAGATTGATAACCTCTCTGACAAATGGATGACAGTTCTCCATTATGCATGTGTGCATCATCTGCTCCTTGTCAAAGCCATGGTCAATGAGTAAGCACTGGCTAGTTACTATTTGACACCCAGCAGAACACCACCTTGAGACTTCCACCCTTTGCACCTACTTAGGAAGTGTTCAGGGGAAGGTATTTCATGTGATAATTAACAGCACATTTCCTTGTTACATTACAACAATAGGATAATTATTATTCAGATTGGACTGTGCCTGGATTATTTAGGAAACCAGTCATTTAGGTTGCACAAAGACCTGAATGTGGCATATCTCTCTCTCTCTCCCTCTCTCTCTCTCTCTCTCTCTCTCTCTCTTTTTTTTTTTTTTTTTGAGAGAGAGAAAGAGAGCACACAAGAGCAAGAGAGAGAATTGGTGCTTCAGGGCCTCAGCCACCTCAATTGAACTCCAGACACTTTCGTCACCTAGTGGGCATGGATGACCTTGCCTCACCTTTGCTTCTGGCTTATGTAGCATCTGGAGAGAGATCAAACATGGTCCTTAGGCTTCACAGGCAAATGCCTTAACTGCTAAGCCATCTCTCCAGCTCTTGTGTGAAGTTTTAATCCTGCAAGATTTTCTCTTTTTGTATAGGGCAGAAAAGGTTTGTTGAAGCCCACATTCCCCTGGCTCCCACAGCACTCTATCGCTCACGATGGGATGCATCTTGTTGACCATCTGTGATTGACTTGTGAGTGGTGTGGTCTCTAACACTTATGCATTTGCTTTCCACCAGAGTTGTTACTCAGGAGACATGGGTTGAATAGGATGACATACCAAAGGTGCTCCTTTCATTAGAAATGGCTGTCACCAAGTCTTTGTGCTGGCAGTTTTCCAACATGGTGAGTCTTTGCAAAATGTCCTGATTATACAGTGAACTACGGGGCTCACTGAAGTCTGCTTGTCTTGGAAGAGGCCCTTGGTGATGTGGACAGGCTCCAGACTCTTCCATCCAGGACATTTCATGGTCTGATTCTTTTCACAAGTAACTGTTTTCTGATTGGTTGTTTGTGACAGTGAAAGTTGAAGAGAATTATCACACTACAGAATTTTGATATTTAAAAAATTCCAGATGGAGGGGTCTGGAGAGATAGCTTAGTGGCTAAGCACTTGCCTGTGAAGTCTAAGGACCCCAGTTCAAGGTTCTATTCCCCAGGATCCATGTAAGCCAGATGCAAAAGGGGGCACATGCACCTGGTGTTTGTTTGCAGTGGCTGGAGGCCCTGGTGTACCCATTCTCTCTATCTATCTATCTGCCTCTTTCTCTTTCTGTCTGTCACTCTCAAATAAATAAATAAAAAATAATCAAAAATTAAAAAAAAAACAACATCCAGATGGAGGGCTGGAGAGATGGCTTAGCAGTTAAGGCGTTTGCCTGCAAAGCCAAAGGACTCAGGTTTGATTCCCCAGGACCCATGTAAGCCAGATGCACAAGGTGGTGCATGAATCTGGAGTTTGTTTGTAGTGGGTGAAGGCCCTGGCATGCCCATTTTCTATCTACCTCCCCCATCTCATGAATAAATAATAACAAAATTTTTTAAAAATCCAGGTGGATATTGACCTCCAATTTTCCACCCTTTAATCACAGAGACATGGCTGGAAGGCAGCAGCTTCACCTGCACGTGCCCAGATCCCCTGTAAGAGTTCTTAGAACTCATCCAACAGGTTCTTAGCTGGGAGTTTAACTGGGTAAGTAGAGAGATTCCATGTGGGGTGAAGGGGAAGGGGCGCTCAGGGGAGGTAGATTTCTTTTAAAACCATCAAGATACATTTCTTTGGTTCAGTTGCAAGAGAACACCTTTCCATCGGCATGTTTGGTGAAGCTGGTGCCTCTCCCCACACAGCCAGAAATCGTGGTCAGTAAACAGACTGGGCCAGTGCTGAAGAGGACCACATCACGAGTATGGCCAGCCCACTGCTAAAGTGTGAGCTGAGGTGAAAAGCTGCCTTCTGGTCCACTGATTTCACAGCAGCAGATGAAGCAGAGAAGGGAGGGCTGGGAAGATGGCTCCATGATGAAAAGCACTTGATGTGCAAGCCGACTACCACATGCATGGGCCTAGGCTCCTGCCATTGCAGTGATGTGCCTACGGCAAAGGGAGTCAGGAGAACCCTAAGGCTTGTGGGCCAGTTAGTCTGGCATTTTTGGTGGCAAACAAGAGAGACCTTGCCTCAAACAAGCTGGAAAGCAAAGGCTGATATGCTGATATGCCAAGGTTGTCATCTGAGCTCCACAAGCACATCTCTCTCTCTCTCTCTCTCTCTCTCTCTCTCTCTCTCTCTCTCTCTCTCTCTCTCTCTCTCTCTCTCTCTCTCACACACACACACACACACACACACACACACACACACACGTGTTCAGAAGAGTTAATCACAGCTTTGTGCCACCCTCGGTATTCATTCAGTCATTTCCACTCCAGGAAGGACAGTGTGAGACTCTGGCAGCAGCTGGAGTTGCTGACACCTTCCCACATTTCCTGTGCCTCAGTTTATCAGTATGTTCAGATAAATAATATCCCTCTTACTTACCAGGTAAAGATAGCAAAGTTTTTTTTTTTTTTTTTTTTTTTTTTTTTTTTTTGGCTTGAACTGTCATAAGATTACTTCAAACAACTGAGGCATTTGAGAAGCCATTTTGAGAATGACTTATAACATAGCATAATGAATATTCTAGGCAAGCACCCTTATTTCTATCACCCAGAATTGGCAATTTAATGTTAATACATATCCGTATATAAATTTAACTTTATATTTATCTATGAATTGAACCAAGTCTAGGTCAATCTAGGTCAAGTTTGGGTCTTACAGAACTTTTACGTGTGTGTGTGTGTGTGTGTGTGTGTGTGTGAAACATGCTTAATCATATGACTAAACTACAGTAATTCAAAATCCTTTTCCTAAGTTTTAATCTCATCTAGCTGTTTTTGTCCATTTTATTACTAAATAACCTAGTTGACAGAGTTCTGTATTCCCTTTGCTTACCCTGTGTCAGGTTAGGAGGATGGATGGCCCAGAGCTTCCACGTGTTTCTCTCCAGGGTGCAAAAGTTGCATATCTTGGACAAGCTGGAGCGGACCCCTCCTCAGTGCTGTAGAAAAGCAGACACATAAACAAGTAGAGTCAGTTTAACAGAAAGACTTGGTGCAGACTCAGGGCAGGAGAGCTGCTTTGGCCCTGGTGTCCTCGGGATGGCAGTGGAAGGACTATCAGGTGTGCCAGCTGCACTTGATGACAGCCAGTCACCATTGTGCCCCAAGGATTAATGACCTAGCTTCCCTCTTTCCTACTGATTCTGACAATCAACTGTGCATCCTTTCCTCTGAGTATAGATCGTATATCAAATGATAGGCAGAAAAGAAGCCCCATAGCGTTTACTAAATCCTGCTCAGTGCTATGACAGTGTGAGCTATGCAGTTTATGGTGTTACCTCATTAAAACTCAGAATGGTCTCCAAGGATGGAGAGATGGCTCAGCAGTTAAATGCACTTCCCGTATGAGCATGAGGGCCTGAGGTTATGAAACTGCCCGAGCTCACATCTTCTCTTCCCACTTAAACAGCTGGAGGTGGCAACACGTCCCTGGAACACCAGTCCCACAGGGGATCAGAGACCAAGACCTGACAAGGCCTCCTAAGTTCTGTAATCAGGATAAAGAGACTCCAGTCCAAAACAAGACCAGGTGGAGGAGCAACAGAGCGAATACCCAGAGTTCCACTCTGGCCAGCACAGACGTTACCCCCACCTAGGGCAAGTGTATGGGGTGTCACAAGGTCACATACACGTGTACAGAGCATATGCCCACATATCACACACGAAAAAAGAAAGAAAACACCACAGTCTCTGTGCTGCTAGTATTCATAGTAGATGTGTGCTGTTTGTATTACCTTTCAGATGAGACCCAGAGAAAGTGAGCAGGGTGGTTCACGGAGCCATTAGTAGAGCCAGGACAGGGGCAAGAAGCTGCACCACTGCACCAGAGCCTGGGTGTCGGGTTGCTCTTCTCTCCACCTCGCTATAGAGAGCTCATTGCCCGTAGAAGGTAACAGAACAACTGGAGTGATCAGAACCCTTCTGCCCATGGAACAACATGGTGGGAATAGGTTCTGGGGACCTGGATGTGGTCAGACAGAAAAGGATGTGGAGTCTTTTCAGACAGCTCCTGAAGAATTTCATTTTAAAGGATAGACCAGTTTGCAAAACATAAGTTGTATTTTTTAAAGATTTTTTTCTTTTACTTATTTGAGAGAGAGAGAATGGGCACACCAGGGCCTCCAGCCACTGCAAACAAACTCCAGATGCATGCAACCCCTCGTGCATCTGGCTTACGTGGGTTCTGGGGAATCGAACCTGGGTCCTTTGGCTTTGCAGGCAAGTGCCTTAAACAGTAATCCATTTATCCGGCTCCATTAGGTTGTATTTTTAAATCATAAAGCATTTAATGTATGAATGAACTCTGTACTTTTGTATGAATCTCAAAGCAACTTTGAACATGGTGTTAGCAGAGAAGCACCCTACATGATGATCACAGGGATCCAGGAAGATTTAGTAATGGCCTTAGAGGATTAAGGACATCGAATGAGACTATGTCACTGAGGCTACACTGGCACACAGCTCACATTGCTGATCTTCCCAGGGAGCAGGGGACTCCTACATATGATCAAGATAGCCTTGGTCTGTTCATGAATAGATTTTCCTTGCATAGAGAAAAGTCCATAGAGTGTGCCTATGTGGTTACATCGGGCATCAACTGTACTTCGTGCCTTCAGAGGGATGTGGGAAGGAGTCAGAATCCTTCCTCAATATAACCATCCCAGAGACATTCCTGGAGAGCACCCTTTGCAGATATACAGTGTGGGAAGATAACTCTTCAGAGATGCTTATAGGAAGCATCCCAGGGCATACAGCCACACTTGGTAAATATTAGTTTCCTACCCCTCACTGTGTGTAAGGCAAGTTGTACGAGCAAGTGAGGCTTCAGCAGCTCGGAATGCAAAAATAGCTCTGCCTGTGAGGATGTGGCCTCTTCTTCCCCTGAGTGTGGACCAGATGTCAGGCCGCCTGGTGAGGGCTGAAGGAGTGTGACGGCTTCCTTCTGCAGGGCTCAGCGCTCCACTCCAGATGAGAAACCTCTCTCCTCTCCCTGTGCCTCTTGGATCTGGAAAACAGGAACAAAAAAGGATGGTTTGAAAGTCTCAGGACTTCCTGTGTTCTCCTTTATCAGAAGCTCATGGACATCTTTGGAGTTTAGGCTTTACTCGAGTTGGAGGCACAGTCTTCATAACCTGCCATTTTCCCCTGCGGCTTGACAATAAAAATGGAGAACCACGAAGCTGTGGATGGTTGTTTTGGAGTGTGTGCATTCATTTCTGACCCGACATTTATGGAGTGCCTGCTGTTGACCATGCCCTGACTACTTAGATGCCAAAGTGGAGATATAAGGTATAGGACATCCATTTTACTGGAGAAGATTATTGGTTGAAAAGAGATAAATAATTGTGAATGGAGTGAGGTGGGTGATGGGGGAGTTTGTACAAGAGGGACCCAGGAAGGCAAGAATGTTCAGCTCTGAATAGGGAGAAAGGGAAACATCAAAACAACCCTTAATTTTTATCTTGAAGAATGAGCAGAAATAATAGATAGGAAGGATATAGTAAGCGACCCAAGGAGTTTATCTTCGCTGATATTCACAGTGTACCATTCATTCCCCGAAAAGATATCAAATCTGTACTGGCAATTCAAAAAAAGAAAAAAAAGACTAATTCAGATCACAATTTTATGGATCAGAAAAAAATTTAGGAGGAAAAAAAGACAACAAAATATACATATATGGTGGTTAGTACCCAAAAGGTCTGACTCCTTTTGTACAGATAAGGGGAAACTTTGCTACACTTTGGGAAGGGGGCTGTGGCTGTGTACTTCCAGGGCAGGTAACCACACATCTCCAACATGGTGTGTTTAAAGAAGTTGTTGGGAGATTAGAGGCGGCATAATTGATAGGATTGAAAAGTTGCTGTGGCAACACACCTACTTCCAGAAAAATCATTGTCAGTGCGAGGGCAGGTAAGCTCCTAGCTTTTGCCCTGAGCCTGTATCACCTGTTCTGGGCCAAAGGTCTGGACAAATTCAAAAGGTCAGCCACCCAATGTGGCTCATTGCTGCCTGTCTCTGAAATTGCTCAAAGGAAGTGAGCAAACCCACTGGAAGAGAAGACTACAGAAGGAGGGGGATGGGGAAGCCTCAGCTAGCCTTGCCAACACTTCAGGAAAACATCTCCCCATGTTGTAGTCTTGGAGTGCATGGAGTGACGCATGGATGTCTATTAAAAATGCATATGGAATTCATACATGTAAAATGTCCTTTGTATAACAGTAGCATAAACCACTTTGAAGCATAAATGAAATTAGCAAAAGAGATTTGGCTTAATGAAAAATTGGTTGTGACAAGTGTTGAAGACCAGCGTGATTGCCTCTGCTGGCGCCACCTTCTGGCAAATAATGCATATGACATGGTAGGGAGTTGGCACTGCCTGAGTGGGTTGATTTCCTTAGCTTGGATTTGCTAGCCCCTTACATCCACAAGAGTGGATCTCCTCTGAGCTGAGCTTTGACCTCACGTGTGACTCTAATGGAAAAAAAAATTAAAACTTTTATTTTAAAATGTTGCATTTCAAAAGTAATACAGAATTATTGTAAAATAAGGTTAGAACTGTACAAGAGTATAACTTGAATTTTTGTATTCTGCTTCAAAATTAACTATGAACAGTTTCTTGCATACTATTTCATACATTTCCTTTGTCTTTATATGCACACATATATACATATATATTCATACATAAATATGTGTGGGTGAGTGGATGTATATGATTGTATCTATGGGAATATGGAAATAGAAGTACATATACTTATATAAACAAGCTGTGTAGTGTTGTGCAACTTGCTTTCTTATTTAATACCTTTTGGAGATCTTTCCACATTAGAATATAGAGCCCTCCCTGCCTGCTGCATAGGATCCCATTATCTGGAGGGGCTGGGATGTATTGAACATTGGTTCTAGGCATTTAGATTAGATTCTGCCATGGATGCCTTTATTCTCCTTTGTGGTAGATCTAAACTGAAATTCTTAGAAGTGGAACTGCTCGATCAAAGTGTGTAGGCACCATAAGAATCAAACTAATTTAACCTCCCACTAAAATCCTGTGAGAACGCTGTTTTCCTCTCTCATTGAAAACAAAAAACAAGAGAGTCCAGGCCCCATCATCAGATCCTCTGATTGTGCTGGGAGGGGTGCTGGACAGTGGTGCCACATTGTGCTACTAATAAGCCCATAGGTGAGTCTGACCCACCACAAGGGTGAGAATATTGACTGTAGATAGAGAATACAGATGAGGGCTGGAAAGATTACTTAGAGGTTAATATGTTTGCTTTCAAAGCCTGCCAACCTGGGTTCGATTCCCCAGTACCCGTGTAAATCCAGTGGCATGTGCATCTGGAGTTTGTTTGCAGAGGCTGGAAAATATGGGTGACTCATTGGTTATATCCTTTGAGACCCTACCAGCAAGCCTTCTCTTAGTATTGTGATTGGGGAAACAATGATTCATTTCTTCCTAAATTTCTTTTAAGCTAGAGATGTCTATTTAGACACACAGGAATTACTTGAATCTGTATTTATTAAAAGTGTGTATTTAAAGCAACAAGAGCCAGTGAAGTAACACATGGGTTCTGCTTGATACTTGTTCTCACCATTCTATAAATTGTGTGGTCGAAATCCATTTTTTCTTTTCATAGGCCTTGAAGAAAGAATGGTTTACCTCCCTTTGGTGGTGGTCTCAGATTTCACTAGAAGTAGAGTCTGTAGATATGAAAAGCCAGCACCGCTCTCTCTTGTTCCAGTATGACACAGCCCCAGGCTGGAGCATAGCTTGCTAGCTTTGGAAACTCAAGGCTGCTGCTTTCTCCCACTTAGGTAGCCTCAAGAGGTTGCGAGACAGAGAACGTGAGCATTTCTTTCCTCCAGAAAAACCTGTTCTAAGAATCACCTACCCAAAGGAATGGTTCTAGTCACTGCTCTTTTTGATAGCCTGTTTTAGGAAGAAAAATAATAAAACTCATCAGCCTTCAGCTCTGCGATCCTTTGATGCTGTCTAGACCTTCTCATGTTCTCCTCTATGTCTGTCCCCTGAGCTGTAGCAAAGCACCACACATACATCCCATATATGTACAAGCACACACATGCCCACACAACTGAAGACCATTTATTTTCACCCAGTAGTTTTTCCTTCTTTACTTCATTTGCTTTCTATTATTATTATTATTATTATTATTATTATTATTATTATTTTGCTGGGAGATTGAACCCAGGGTCTTGCCTATGCTAGGCAAGTCTTCCTCCCATGGAGCTACATCCCCAGCCCTGATTTCTTGAGTTGTTTATTTATTTTCTATTTATTTATTAATTAATTTTTTGAGACAGAGTCTCACTCAGTTGCCCAGTGTGATCTTGAACTCATTATGTAGCCCAACTTGACCTGGCCCTGAACTTGTGAGCTTCCTGCCTCAAACTCCAGAGTAACTGGGATTGCAGACATGAGCCACGATGCTTGTACTGGCTTCCTTTTCTGTGCTGAGGAGGTGGACTCCTGCCTCTTTCTGCCCAGTATTTGCCTGGCATATCCTTACAGTTGGTCCCTTATCAGCCAACTCATTCCCATGATTTGGTAAGCATTGACTTCTGAGAAGGAGTTTTGTTTTAGGAAGTACAATCTGACTGGAATGGGGTTTGTCAACATATAGGAATGACAAAGGACTTCAGAGGCCCTGAGATATTCTCGGTCCACAGAAAGGTTGCAGAAGACTGAGATGAGGTTTCCTTCTTGTGTGCAGTCCTCGTGCGACATGGCCTGGAGACGCTGAAAGAAAACCATAAAGTTGATATCAGTGTCGGATGATGACTTAATACCTCGTTTCTGTTTATCAATCAGTACATAGACCGCACCTTGTGCCTGTGAGATGTGAAGACAGGCTTTTACCCCATGAAGTCTTCTGCATAGACTACAGTAAGGCGAAGCCAGATGGGTTTAGCTTGGCTAATCTTAGTGCAAGCTGGGACATTTTGACTTTTCTTAAACAACACATTTCTAAGAAATTGTCTGGTCTGGAATATTATTCTTGTCGATGTAAGGGAGTATATGACCACACAGCAAAGCCCATTGCTGTATGCTTATATATATGCATGAGAATTTACCTGCATCTCTCCTTTCTCCATACCCATGTGGAAAAAACTAGACTTAATAAACCCCTCTACTTTTATTGCTTCTCTAAATCAGTGCCTGTTTAGCAATTTTCCTCCTATATGAGACTTGAATTTATTAAGAAAGTCCAAGTAGGACTTTTTTTCTTAGTCCTGACTTGCATCTGAATGTAAAACCCATGCTTTGTGAATGTAAATGTAGGTTATAGATAGTTCTAAACAATGCATATTGCTCTGTGGTCTCCCTTGTCCCCCTGCCTGGATGACTGAAGACAAGGCTATCTATCACTTCTTTCAATTGGCATAAGACAACTTGGTCAACAAATATTTCTAATGAAACAGCTGTGAAAGTGCCTGGTGTTGAGTGTGAGAGCTGGTGGTACTGGAGACGGTTCCTCTTACCTCAGATGAGATACTGAGGCATAAAATACATTTTCTTTAGATACTAGCTGACTCTGTGGTATTGTATGAAGTTGATTTGTCCTCCAAGAATCTATATGCTTGACTTAGCCACACACCAAATGGCAGCTCCCCTTGTTTAGTAACATGTATTTCATAACCTTTCAGAATTATCACCAACACAAAGGAAGAGACTGTCCCTAGTCTCTGTTTTGTTCTCAGCCTGTGGAGCAGATGTGGATGATATAGGGCATCTCTATTAGCATTTCTACTGTCCCATCTTTCTTTTCTTCCTAACATCACACTTCAGACCTGATTTTTTTTTTAAAAAATAAAAAGTTAAAAGTTGCAGGGTGTGGTGGTGCACGCCTTTAATCTCGGCACTTGGGAGGCAGAGGTAAAAGGATCACCATGAGTTCAAGGCCACCCTGAGTTCCAGGTCAGCCTGGGCTAGAGAGTGAGACCTTACCTTGAAAAAAAAACAAGTTAAAAGTTGAGGTGGGAACGTCAAGTCACAGGTGCAACAAACAGAAAAGAAGCACCTCTTTTCAACCTAGCAAGATGCTCTTAGGCACAGAGTTTTCTTAAAATGCTCTCACAGAGATGCAAAGTAGACATCTAACATCACGAAATGCATGTAACAGCCCGGCATTCCTGCCTCATAGGATCCATGTGAGCATTGCTTGAAGGCAACTGCCTGACATTGGATTTTTCTGTTAATGATGTCTTTGATGTTAGCACATATGTGGGGATAGAAGTGTAGAAAGAGCTTTGAAGGTAGCCTAAATTTTGAATATAAGCTTCAGCAAAGCACTTAATTTGTTTGGTTTGTGTGTGTGTGTGTGTGTGTGTGTGTGTGTGTTTAAGACAAAATCTGGCCACCAGCTCACATGCCCTTTTAACTTCCCATCCTCCTGCTTCTACCACCCAGTGCTAGGATAACAGGTGTGTACCACCACACCCAGTTTATACTGTTTCTTGCTTGTTTAATGGTGGTGATAACGTAGCTACTTGATTAGAAGGCAGAATAACTGCCAGTGAAGGATCAATGATATAGTTCAGAGGACCTCTCTTTGGCCAGTCCCATTTCTGTGGTTTGTCCATAAACTTCCCTCCAGAGTCCTCCACTTCTTGTTTCTAAATCTTCAGTGTTTCTTACGTAGGACCAGTTCTTTCTTCTTTCTCCGTGTTCTTCCATGGGAAAACCGTGTCTCCAGTGAACATTGCTCTGCAGAAGTCTAGATCTGCATTGGAAGCTGAGACACTTGTGCTCCAGTTTTCTCTGGCAAGAATCTATGGCTACCTGAGACAGTGGGACCATCAGGTCCTGCCTCTTCCTCTAATGTGCTTGCTCCAAGTAGACCCCATTTCAGGGAGTGATGACACTTCCTACTCAGGTGTCCAAGCTGATGCCACCCTCTCATCCTCCCCTTCCCCATCCATTGATCCCACCTCAGGATCAATGAATGGCTCTGGATCCCACCTATTCCTAGGCCCCTAATGTGGGTGAGCTCTCAACCAATTCTGGTTTCCCTCCATTCCCACCTTCATAGAGTAGCCACAATAATCTTCCTGAAATGACTCTTCCTCATTCCTCAGCTGGTACCAAATTCCCTGAAGGGTTATATCTGAACACACTTGGTCATTCTGTGCCTTCAGTTCACACTCCTTGACCATGAGCTCCAGCTGCATCAGCAGTTAGCCCATAAGTTCTTTCATGCCTTGAATCTTCATGTGTTTTGTTCCTTCTGCCTTAATCACCTGTCATCCCTTTAATTGTCTGGCCAATTTCAAGACTTGGCTCCTTCTGAGAAACACTTCCCAATGTCCTGTGCTCCCTCCAGAGAGCTGGATTAGTGATCAACCTTTCAACTCCAACCTTTGGCTCCCTGGACAAAGCAGTTTTTCATAGCACTTAACACTCTGTACTCCAATCATCTGTGTACTTACTGGTCTCCACATCCAGGCTGCATGCACCCAGAGTTTGGATCACATTTATGTATTCTTGGAACCCGGCCTGTAGTGGGTCCCAAGAAAAGTTTATTAAGCAAATACTTGTTTGAATCAACAGGCCTTTGTTACTCATCTTCTTCACAAATCATGGCCGTGCCTCTGCCTGGGAAAACTTCCAATCAAGTTTGAGAACTGAAAAGCATTTAAAAGTTACAGAGGCATTGAACATGACATGAATTCCAGGCTGGCATAGGCGAGTACAGAATGGAAAGAGGCTAGTGGGAGTTGACTGAAGCCACACTGGGGGTGTCAGGAGGAGGAGGGCTGAGGTCAGGCCTTGACGGATGGCAGGACAAGGAAAGGTGGGGAAGAGATGAGGCCAACACAAGACGGTGCTTGGCTGGAGCAGATTGGACACAGAAGGAGCATGATGCCTTACCATGGAGGTCCTCAGTGAACAAAGGGTTGGGACTGGCGCTGCTTTTTTAAAAAAAGAAAAAATTATTTATTTATTTATTTATTTGACAGAGAGAAAGGGGGGAGAGAAAATATGAGAATGAGTGTGCCATGGCCTCCGGCCACTGCAAATGAACTGCAGACACATGTGCCACCTTGTGCATCTGGCTAACATGGGTCCTGGGAAATCGGACCTGGGTCCTTTGGCTTTGCAGGCAAATGCCTTAATGGCTAAGCCATCCCTCCAGCCCCTGGAGCTGCTTTTAACTATGGGTAAGATGTCCCAAGGAGAAGCAGCCCGTGTTTCCGTTGGTAGCTTGGATGACAGGTGGTAGAAAGAGCAAGTCCTTCTGTGACAGGGCCCGCACCTGGCCTGTGATAGGGATCTGAAATATACAAGAAAACATCCACTGAACTCCAGTTTTTTGCTAGACATGGAAGAAACCGTGAGGCCATTATTGAATGCAGGTGTAAACCAGGACCCAGGGCATCTCCCAAGGTCCCCCTAACTGGTGGTGTCTTTGGAGTCTTGACCATGGCTGCTCGGGTCTCCCTTCTGCCCCAGTTAAGGTTTAAAACCTGACCGTTGAGAAATCGACAGTTGCCAGGCACGCGGAGAGCTGCAGGAGAGACTGAAGGTCAACAAGGGATTGGAGCTGATTTTGGCTTAAACACATAGGCTGAGGTGACAGCAAGAATGGAAGCACAGTGCCTGGCAGTCCACAGATCATTTAGCACTCTGGGTGAACTTCAGTGCAGGGGAATTGCAGAGAACACTGGCTGGCAGCCAAGGCCAGGAGGCTTTGGGAAAGCATGTTTCCTCGTGGGTGCTGGACTTAGAGGCTTGTGCAGGGAAGATTCTGTGAACTTCCTTGAGAAGCCACAGAGGCTCATATACACCTGAACCTTATTCGCATTCAACCGGAAGCACACATTTTCATACAATCATCTTTTCCTTCCATTGTTTTATTTGCATTGGAAGGGGTAGGAGATTGGGGAAGGATGTGCTGTGGACAGCATGCATGGGCCCTTTGTTGATTCACTGTGAACATCAGCGAAGACTGTCACTCCGTCGGTCTCCTGCTTCACAGTCTCCTAAATGCAGACCAAAAATTTAACGTAGCCCAAAGTAAAATAGTCAGTGTAAGAAGTGACCATGGCAATACTTTGAAAACTGCAGGTTTCAAATGACTAGGCCTGCACATTTCCACCAACTCTGCCGATTAAAGAGCCTCTGGGGACCTAGGCAGTGCTGATGCAAGTGGTGTGTATGGTCGTTGAAAATGGGAAGAGCCGCTTTCTGAAAATAGACTGCAGGTATGGGAGAACTCATTTCCCCGCTCGATAAGGAGGTCACCTGTGGTTGTGGGGGGGGGGGGGCAGGGAAGATTGCTTACTGGTTGGATTTATCTACCAGTCAATGTAGCTGCCTGGCCCTTCCTGTTTCACAGGGTTGGCAGGAGGGCAGAATGAAGCTATAGATACCCAGCAGATATCCAAAGAGGTTAAGGTTGGTGTTGAGCACAGAAGTCCTTACCCTTTGTGGAGAGCTGGTAGCCTTAGTGGCTGTCAGCACACTGCACACCACTGGGGCCTCTGTAATGGGTGAGGTGGACCCTGGATTTGAGTGTCCACTCTGAACCACCCGGCTAGTTCAGTTCAGTCAGTAGAGCATGAGACTCTCAGGACTCCACCCTGCCCCTTCCAGTGGACTCCCGCTTGTCCTCTAGCATGTGGGTTGAGGGACCGCTTGGAAGGGCCATTCTCCTGCCGCTGGCACAGTGGCAGTCTTGGCAGGAGGAAGTGGGCTGCTGTCTTTCAGAGGGACAGCTGCTGAGTGAAACAACTTGTAGACTTTGAGCCAGGCTGATGTCAGCTAGGTGACTTAGCTGTTCATTTCCCCAGAACTCACTCTGCTCACCCATTCCCCCAAGGCCAGAGAAAACTGAAAACCCAGGTTGTCTGTCCATAGTTCCAAACATTGGGATGAAGGAAGGGGCAGAGGATGAGTGTGGATGAGGAAGAAGATCAGGGTCTCTTGTTTTTCATATGTAACCATCTGTAC
Organism: Orientallactaga sibirica; assembly: GCA_036365145.1. NCBI lineage: Eukaryota > Metazoa > Chordata > Mammalia > Rodentia > Dipodidae > Orientallactaga > Orientallactaga sibirica. The sequence goes on from JAEOAD010000013.1 coordinate 39,208,522, forward strand.
TCAATGCTGGGGCCCTATGTGGCAAGATCTCAATACAACTCATGCTGGTGTTCGGTTACCACTGGCCCCCGGTGAGTTCGTTTCTGGCCTCCTGAGGTGCTCTGAAAGGTATAAGAAAGCCACAGAGCCATGTGTCCTATCTCCTGCTATTCTCTGTCCGAATAGATCTGGACTCTCACACTGAGGAAGAACAGGCCAAGGATGCTCTGCTGCCCATACCTTGCCCCATACAATGATGGCAAGGCCTCGGGATACACACACCCGACCTCTAGTTGAACATCTGGACTCTCTTCACCCAGCTGAGTTCTGTCAGGCTATGGTTGTGAGCCGTGGTCCCACTGCTCAGCAGGCTCAAGGAGGCAGGTTTTGCTGACAGCACTGGCAAAGAGGCATGATGACAAACACCCTTGGAATGTGAGGCCTGGCTAATCCCAGCCAAGCTCCTGCCAAGTTAGAAGCTGCCGAGTCAAGTCAGGGCCACTTTGAGTACTGAAACACGGACCCGGGGCAAAGTGCTTGTCCTGGGCACAGGGTCACACTTGATGATGTCTAACAAGCTTAGCAGGGCTGGAGCGGGAAGAAAGAGGATCCAGGGCTGTGGCAAGAGAGAGGATCAGGCCCTACACCTACCTAGGGACCTTCCCTCCAGGCCATGACCTCTGTGAGGGCAGCATCCTCTCTATAGTTGACAGGTAGTGAGGGGTCAGGACTGCATGAAGTGGAGTGACTGGTTCTAGGTCCTGGGCCTCAGAGCTATGTGGATGCAAAGTCTTCATCTATCTAGATGGTTCTGATGAGCCATGCTACCACTTCTAGGACATGTGCATCACAGCAGAGACATCCAAGCTGGAGCAGGAGCCTCAGAACATAGTTCCATCCAAACCAAACACCAATTGGCATGCTTATGTAAGGATTTAGATATAAAACATCCCTTCCCTATAAGGTGATCTGTGAGCCAACTTACTGTTTACAAATACATACAATGCCCTTTCTGCCAGAAACCCTCACCAGTTCCTCGTGAGGCATGGTCTCTGGCTCATACAGACTTCTTATACATATGCCATGCATAACAGGTCACAGTGGCAGGAGGGCAGGCCCCATGGATCAACAATAACTTTGTGAAATGTGGTCTTGTCCTTAACCCAAGCTCCCCATTCTGGATCAGAGGTTGGGGAGCAAAGGTGGATGCCTGGATGCCTGCAGCTTCCTGGGGATCAGATGCATGAAAAAAGGCTATACCTGTCTCTTTGGGGGACCAATTCTTGCCTAAGCTTCTGTCAAGCTAGACGGATGGGAACTGATAGGTCCCCCTTTTCCCCACTGCTGTCCACCTCCCACCCCTAGGAGAGCAAAGTAGAAAGCATAGGTTAGGGGTCAGGCAGTCAGGACACAGTCCCTGCTGAAAACCAAGTTTTCCATCTGGGTGACTCCATGCCCATGGGTTCCTTCTGAGACCCTCCACTTTCTCCTATAAAACATGAGACACAGTGCCCCATGGGTGGGGCAGGCCAGTAATTCAATGCAGTACTGTTCACAAGGTCCAAGGTGAAGGCTTCCTATGGGACATAGCTTGTTCCAGAGTGAGGAGGATGAAAAGGTAAGTCTGATTCTCTGCCTGTTATTGGGCAACCCTGGGCAAATGATTTCAGCATTATTGAGTTTGTCTTGAACCTCCTATTGACATCCCTTTATTTCTACTTCTGGGAAATATGGATAATATTAATTCACTCTTGAAGATTCACCATAAGGATTGCATGAGATGGTGTATCTGAAGGGCCTAGTCTAAGCAAGGACTCCATCTAGTTACACCTGACAGTGGTTAGTCCTGGAGGGGGCAGCCTGCCCATCTGCTTGCAGGACTCAGGACTATCAGCAGCATCTTTCCAGCCCTTCTTAGCTTTTTTTTAAAAAAATATTTTACTTATTTATTTGCAAGCAGAGAGAGAAAAGAGACAGAGAGGATGAGTGCCCCAGGGCCTCCTGCCACTGCAAATGAACTCCAGATGCATGTGTCACTTGGTGCGTCTGGTTTTACATGGGTACAGGAGAAATTAAACGCAGGTCGTTAGGCTTTGCAGGCAAGCACCTTGACCACTGAACCATCTCTCCAGCCCCTTCTTAGCCTTCCTTGATAAGGATAATGCCCCTCAGGCTGCTGACATCCACCAGTGACACACACCGGGAAATGATACCTGTTTAGATGCGACGGCTGTGAATCTAATGTCTTGTTCACTTAGCTGCCCGGATAAGGAGTGCATCAGAAGCATTGGCCTTGTAGCAGTTATCCTTGAGAATTAAGTAATAAACAAAACAATAATTTATTACTTTGATGCGTTTATAAATTAGAAACATAAAGCACTGACCTGGGAAGAGAGGACACAGATTACTGCTGTCCCCATTCACTGATGACTGCCAGCTAATCAGCTAATTGGTCAGGAGACACTGAATTCTTATTAAAGTGCCTAGGAGCAAGGGACGTCCTCTTTCCACTGGCCCTCTTGGAGGCTTCATCAGTTTTGTTCTGTGATACAAGTGGGGACTGACTTTGTGCTTGAAGGTGACTTCTAATCTCTTTCCAGCTTTCTTTAAACCCTTTGTTCCACCCTTTCCTCCAGAAATCCTCCTTGGGTCTTCTGGAAATGTCTTTCATCTGGAGGCTTTTACAAGAAGAAAGCAAAGCCCAGCCGACTGCAGGTTCTATATTAACAGAGCTGATCCCATCCCCACCCCCTGGATGCTTTACATAAAACCTTAAAGAAGCACCAAGCTCAAACATAAAATCAGGAGAAAATCCACAGGACCATGTTAATAAGTAGGAAATGGAGGGGGGGGGCATTTGAAGAAAATTAACACATTATTTTTTATTTAAAGAAAATTTTGTCAGGGCTGTAGAGATGGTCCAGTGGTTTAAAGGCTCTTGCTTGCAAAGCCAGATGAACTAGGTTCAAATCCCCAGTACCCATGTAAAGCCAGATGAACTAGGTTCAAATCCCCAGTACCCATGTAAAGCCAGATGAACTAGGTTCAAATCCCCAGAACCCATGTAAAGCCAGATGCACTAAGTGGTGCATGCATCTGGGGTTCATTTGAAGTACAAGAAAGTTCTGGGGCATCCCTACTCACTGTCTGCATCTTTCTTTCTTTCTTTCTTTCTTTCTTTCTTTCTTTCTTTTTTCTCTCTCTTAAATAAATAAAACAACTGTCAATACAATAGGGCTGGAAGGGTTGGAACTTAACTGTCAAACTGTATCTCCTAGAATTCTAGAACAACTTTTAAGATTTAATGGTATAAAGCACTAAAAGCATTTTCCCATGAAGTCTGGGACAGGGAGAGTTACTTAGTCTCTGCTACTCATTTCTCATCATGTTGCAGATGCCAGCCAGTGCGGTGAGACTGAAATATTTTTTAAAAGAATGTTGGAATTATAAATACTGAAAATAAGCTGTAACTGTCTCTAGAGGCAAAAGGTAACATGATTCACTAAAAATACAAGAAATTTTAGAGCTGTTAACATGAATGGAAATGGCTAGGCATGGTGTGGCACATGATTTTGTGATCCCAGAATTTGGGAGGCAGAGGTAGGAATATGGCTGTAAGTTTGAGGCCAACCTAGGACTACAGAGTGAGTGCCAGGTCAGCCTGAGCTAGAGTGAGACCATACCACAAAAGATTAAAAATAATAAGAGTGAAATGGCTAGATATAAGCGCAGCATCTTACTAATAACTTCTTATATATTAGCAGTAACCAATGAGGAAATATGGAAATTTACTGTTATGCCAACTATTATAAAGCATTTAACTTGAATAAATAGCAAAAATGTAAAAAGTTAAAAATGGAAGCCGGGCTTGGTGGCACATGGCTTTAATCCCAGCACTTGGGAGGTAGAGGTAGGAGGATCGCCATGAGTTCAAGGCCATCTTGAGACTACATAGTGAATTCCAGGTTAGCCTGGGCTAGAGCAAGATCCTACCTACCTCAAAAAACCAAACCAAACAAAACAAAACAACAAAAAACTATAAAACTGAACTAATAAATGTTAAAAGACAGAAAGAAAGACCCCCCAAAATAAAAATGAAACGCATGCTATGGGTATATTTGCTCTGTTGAAGATAGAGGTCCTCGGTTGCCTCTTGGCTTGCATGCAATCTTCATTCAAAACTCCCAGTGATGATTTTAAATATAACTAAACAAGCATATTTTGAAACGAGTCTTCAAGAATATGTGTATAAAAGTACCCAAGGATGTTTTCCAAAAGGAACAATGAGGAAGACTTATCCTGCCGAGTATTAAACATTCCTGATATCAGTCATTTGAGTAAGACATTTGGAAAATATGAGTTAACATCATCTGCTTATGCTGAAGATGAAAAGAAATCCTACGTGACTCAAGATTCTAATAAAACGAACCAGTTACATTGTACTAGATAGAAACACAGAGTTATACACAGATATATATATATATATACTTTAAATATGATTTGAAGTTGAAAAATATAAGAAGATATAGCTTTGATGTATTAAAACATTACCAGGTAAAATTTCCCAGTAGGAGTCTGGAGAGATGGTTCCATGATTAAGGGCACTTCTGTATAAGCACAAGGGCCTGCAGGGCCAGAGATTGCTGAGTTCTGTTCCCCCAGCATCCTCATAGTGGCTGGGCATGGCCACACACATCTGTAACCTCTGTCCTGTGGCGAGTAGAGACTGGAAGAGACACTGGGGCTCCTGAAAAAACAGCAAGCCCTGGAATCAGTGAGAGACTCTCTCTCAAGAAAAAAATGGGCAGACAGGTGATGGAGGGGAGCAGTCAATGTTCTTCTCTGCACATACACGTGCACACACCATACCATATCACACCATGGTACATCCGTGAAAAATAAATCTCTCAGTAATGAAAAATATAAGAAAAATTATAACATAAACAAGAGTATGTGGCAAAATAATTATTAGAAATAAAACAAATGAGAAGATTGTATCAAGTTTGTATAGTATTTTTTTAAAAAAGAAGTAAACAAAATCCCCTTTGAAAGAGACTAAATATATGAAAGGGTGGTACACAGACAAGAAAAAAAGATGATAGGACCAATATTACTAGTAAGCATAGAAATGCAATTTCATAGTGATATTTGTGAATACCCATCTGACTCCATTTTAAAAATTAATATTGAATTATAGGAAATGTATATGCACATGTATGTTCGTGCAAGTGTAACGAGATGACACTGTAGAACACGGTTTGGAAGTACATTTAGAAATATTAAAAATGTACATAGGGGTTTGGGGGATGCTTGGTGGATAAAATACTTGCCATGCAAACATGAGTACCTGAGTTCAGAGCTCTAGTACCCATGAAAATGCCAGGCATGGTTGCACACACCTTTATTCCCAGTGCTGGGAAGGCTGAGATAGAGAATCTCTAGGACTCAATGGTTAGCTAGACTAGCCAAGCCAGGGATTGCTAGGTTTAGCAAGAGACCCTGTCTCAAAGAATAAGGGGAGCCGGGTGTGGGGGCGCACGCCTTTAATCCCAGCACTCGGGAGGCAGAGGTAGGAGGATCGCTGTGAGTTTGAGGCCACCCTGAGACTACATAGTGAATTCCAGGTCAGCCTGGACCAGAGTGAGACCCTACCTCGCAAAAAAAAAAAAAAAAAAAAAAAAAAAAAAAAAAAAAAAAGAATAAGGGGCAGAGCAATTGATGAAGACACCTGATATCAACTTCTGGCACACACAGACACACCACACACACACACGCATGCATACACTAGTTCCCTCATGCATATACACACTCATGCACACATGCATAAGAACACTACACACACGGAACAAATTTTAAGTATGTGCCTTTGTGTGAGTAGTCCTGCTTCTAGAAGTCTTTTCTTTTTAAAAAAAACCTACTGAAAAAAAGTCTACTAGTAGAGAAATATTGATAAATTGTTATATCCAAACTGTGGGACACTACTGATCTTTCAAAAGGAACAATGAGAGACTAAGGTTGTAGTTCAGGGAAGAAGCATTTGCCTAGAATGTATGAGCACCTAGGTTAGATTCCATGCACACACACACACACACACACACACACACACGTGTGAGCAGATGAGTACTATTTGTACCACGGTGGTAAATTGCATATGGTATTTTGATATAAAGGCAATTCAAGATAGGTGAGTAGTTTAACCTTATCTGAGTTAAACCATTTCTGAGTGAAAAACAGGACATAAAGGGTTGAAGGGATAGCTCAGTGGTGGTGTTTTTGCCTAGCCTGCCTGAAGCCCCGGATTTGATGTTCAACACAATGCCAAGCCCTTGATGCAATAAAAACAAAAACACAACCAAAGAAATGAGTAATGAGAGGTTTACATCAAATTGATGAGAGTGGTCATTTGGAGAGTTAGTGTAAAAAGGGACTGTGAGGGGAGAAGAACAGAACTGGGAATTTCACTTTCTTGGCACATTTCTACATGTATTGAAGTTTTACAATGAATATTTAAATTTTATTTTATCTTTATTTATACACAGTTATATTTCATGATAGTATTTTTCATACATTTTTTCCTTCCCTACCTTGCAGCCTCATCTATGTCTTTCTTCCACTTTCATGTCATGTCACCTTTTGTTTTTCCCCCTTCTCTAAGTCTCTTCCCTCTTATAGTCTCCTTTCTAGCTTCATAGCTTATACTATTTCTCATAGCCCCTTATTTACATATGCATAAACATTCAAAGTTAGGATATGAGAGAGAACATGTGATTTTTGTCTTTCTGGGCCTGGGTTACCTCACTTGGTATGATCTTTTCCAGATTCTTCCATTTTCCTGCAAATTTCATAATTTTGTTCCATTGTATATATGTATCACATTTTCATTATGTAATTGTCAGTTGGTGGACATCTGTACCAGTTTCATTTCCTGGTGACTGGAACTAGAGCAGCAATAAACATGGACATGCAAGTGCTGCTGTAGTAGGATATAATCCCTTGGGTATATACCCAGGCATGGTAAAGCTGGGTCATCTGAACAATTTCAATAATTTGAAATGCTAATGACATACTCCAAGTCAATAATTCTGATATTAAATTTTTGAAAATCCAAAAATGCTAGAAAAAAAATCACTGAAAGCCTCTCTCCCCATGACTGCTGACACTCTGCAATATAGATGAAAGTAAGCTCAACAGATTTAATTCAGAAGAAAAGCTGAATAAAATAAAATGGTGACAGAGTCTATGAGGAACAGAGGGGTCCAGCTTTGTTTCTCAGTTCTTGGCCATTTGCTGTTTGACATGGGGGAAGCTATTTACCTGGGCTGTGGTCCTCTAAGGTCTATCTGCATTCTACAGAATGGGCTGACCTGCTTTTCCTTAGAGAAACTGGCCCAAGAGAAAAGAGCGCTGAGAAGACTCTGCCTACTGGGAATGGTATCGTTAGGGTGACTATGAACACATGTCAGAGTCCAGCAGCTCAGAGATCCACCCAAAAAAAAAAAAAAAATGAGGAATGCTTTTTGTAGGAGCTGAACATGGGAGAAAACTCCATGACAAGGAATTGGATGGAGATGAACCAGACAGAACATGAGAAGCCATGTGATGTGGTCTGGTTGCAAGGGTATGCGTAGTTTAAGAACATTTAAAATAGTAGACCAGACAGAATACTGACGTACTATGCTAAGGAGGAATGTGAAATAACCGAGAAATTCTATCTGGAAAGTGTTAAGAGATACTTCACGAGGGTAGGATGGCAGAGTGGTAGGGAGTGGTCGTAGTGATGGGACATGAGGCAGTTTTGTGCCGAGTTTCTACAAGGGAAAGAACATGCTTGTTTGACTGGAAGGAGGCTCATTGTCTAAGGCAAGGTCAAAAGGAATAAAATCAAATCTCACTTGTCACCATCGAGTACAGACATCATCAGTCCCTAGAAGTGGAGGCAGCTGAACTGTAACTTGGTTAAGGAGAAACCTCCATCATGTTCCAGTGCCTAAAGAACCATCTCTTTCTCTTTGGCAAGCAGCACACAGAGAGAGTTCAGAGCAGACCTTCCAGGTCCCCTGAGTGAATTGATGTATCTAACTTTCCCACCAAGCCTTTTCAGAAAACAGAAAATCAGAGTTCACAAGCCATTGGCACCATGCTTCACCCTGGAATAGGTTTGAAAGAACCCTGAAGGATATGTCACACACTGGCCTACCATCGGCAGAGGAGGAAGAAGAGGAGATGGGCCAAACGCAGCTAGAATGTATCCTCATTTATTCTCTGGGCATGAAAGGAACAATTGTAAAATTCAGATGAAGCTGGAAGTTAAGATTCTGAGCTTCCAGTGTAAACATTTGTTCAGTTATTAAGTTCACTTTCACCAGTATGACAGAGACACAGTGAGCCCATTGTTTTATGGGTATTTATCCCACTCAGTGGCTTAGCCTGCAGAAGGCTCAGTAGAAGTTTGGTTGTCTCAGTTATGTCCCTTCTAATTTGTTAAATATTTTTTGTAAGCCCCTCCATTTATTTTTACCATCTCCACTGCCATGGTTAATGTGTGCATGGTTTAGCACAACAGCCTTGTGTCTGATTTATCTCCAATTATGCTTGAGTCTTTTTTTTTCCCCAAAAAAACTTTGGCTATTTGTTACCTTACTGCTCAGAATACTTCAGCAACATTCAGGGTCTTTTATAATATCTCCTCTGCCTACCTTGCCTGAGGCCACATCTCTTCTGGTTTTGCCTATCCTTACTCCATCTTGTCCTCTGCTTCAATGCTTCAGCTACTGAAGACTGTCTGAAACACCTCAGAAACACCAGCCTTGGGACTGGAGAGATGGCTTAGCTGTTTAGGCACTTGCCTGTGAAGCCTAAGGACCCATGTTCAATCTCTCTCCAGATTCCACATAAGCCAGACACACAGAGGTGAGGCAAGGCAAGGTTGCACATACCTACGAGGTGGCACAAGCATCTGGAGTTCGATTGCCATGGCAGAGGCCTTGGCACACCAATTCTCTCTCTCTCTCTGAAATGAAAAAGAATTAAAAAGAAACGCAAGCCTTTGCAGCAGGAATATCTCTTTTTTTTTTTCTAATGACAGTCTATTTCAAGATGCAGCCATAACAAGTGTCATTGCTAAGATGTGTCCCTGACCTCTTTGACGGTGTTCAATTCCCTTGTACTTTAGGGGACATGAGATTTCACACCCCACCACCTAAACTCTATTCTAAGGGTTGATTACAGGTCTGTCTTCATGACCCACCTGGAAAACATCTGAAAAGTAAAAATTCTGTAGCTTCAGCCATTGCACCTTGTGGCGTGCCTGTTCCATAGTTGACACTCCATGAATGTGGGATACTAAAGCATGAAGGAGCATTTATTTTAAGTTCCTCCATCATGTTTGTGAGCAAGTACATGCACGCCTTTGTTTTGTGTGGTGTGGTGACATGCGTGAAGTCATACTGAGTCTGCTGTGTTCTCAGACACAAGGCGATGATCAGTGAGGACACATGATGTTAAGATCTCAACCAGGTTATTTCCAGATTCTTGACACCTTGACCAAAGATTTGAAGCATGCATAAATAGCAAGAAACAAAGGATTTTATTTAAAAGCAATGTGAACTTCTTCCTTGGGAAAAACACCAAATGGTGGATTACAGATGACACCGGTGCAGTGGAAGGGCCCGGAGGACATGGCGGGGGGAGAGGCAGGCCCTGGAAGCTCCCCTGGAAGTTTAGGCAGCAGTCTCAGGGCTGTGGTCTTGGGGCATGGAGCCCATGGAGGCAAAGCTGAGGACAAGGAGTGGATCCCGTCACCAAGCTGGGCCTCCTGGTCAAGGACATGAAGATCAGGTCCCTGCAAGAGACCTGTCTGTTAGCCCTGCCCATCCAGGAGTCTGATTTTACTGCCTTATTCTTGGGGGAGGGCGTCCCTTGAGGAGGAGGTTCTGAAGATCAAACCAGTGCAGAAGCCAGCCGACCAGGTCCAAGGCTTTTGTCGCCATTGGGGATTACAATGGTCACATGGGCCTGGGTGTTAAGTGCTCCAAGGAGGTAGCCTCTGCCATCCGAGGGGCCAGCATCTTGGCCAAGCTCTCCATTGTGCCTGTCCAGAGAGGCAACTGGGGGAAATGATCAGCAAGCTCCACATAGTCCCCTGTAAGGTGACAGGCCGCTGTGGCTCTGTGCTGGTGTGCCTCATCCCTGTCCCCAGGGGCACTGGCATTGTCTCTGCCCTGTGCCCAAGAAGCTGTTGCTGATTGCTGGTATTGATGACTGCTACACTTTAGCCAGGGTCACACTGCCACCCTGGGCAACTTGGCCAAGGCCACCTTTGATGCCAACTCCAAGACCCCCGACCTCTAGAAAGAGACTGTGTTCACCAAGTCTCTGTACCAGGAATTCACTGACCATCTTGGGAAAATTCACACCAGAGTCTCAGTGCAGAGGACCCAGGTTCCAGCTGGGGCTGCCACATAGGCTTTTTAAAATATTAATTAATTTATTTATTTGAGAGAGAGAGAGAATGGGCGTGCCAGGACCTCCAATGGTGGCAAACGAACTCCAGATGCATGCACCATGTTGTGCATCTGGCTTATGTGGGTCCTGGGGAATCGACCCTGGGTCTTTTGGCTTTGCAGGCACATGCCTTAACCACTAAGCCATCCCTCCAGCCCCACATAGGGTTTTTTATACAGAAAAATAAAAGTGAATTAAGCCTGTTAAAATAAAAATAAAAGCAAAGTGAAAGTGCAAGGTATGTACACTGCAAAGGAGCTGTGGGCTCAAGTGACAATGACATTTCCCAAGACCCCCACATTGTTCCTCATGGCTTTCTTTCAAGGGTCGGGGTGGTATGGGGAATGGCTGATTTTGGTTTGATGTCAAGCTTGGGTTATATGAGTCTTTGTTCACTGTGCATGCATGTATCTGATTTTTTTTTTTAATTTTGATCAGATGCTTGTCCAGTCATGCTTAGGGTAGTAAATAGGGGATTTCCCCTAAAAGTTTCTTTGGAGGACATAGGTTGCATTCACCCAAACCAATCAGGCTGGATAGACTCACTTCCAGGATTTATCTAACCACAAACTAAACGGAAAGGGGAGTTTCTACGGCAGAGTTGAGGGTTGCTTTGTTTAGAGAGAGGTGGGGTTCTGGTTTGCTAAGTTATCCCTGGAAATTGCCCCTGCCTCATCGCCATTCTCCTAGAGAGCCCCAAAGCAACTGTGTGAAGTCATATTCAGCCTGCTCAGAGTGTGTGAATTCAAACTTACATGTTGTTCCAGGCCAGCTGCTGCCAGCAAACCGCAACACACCGAGTCCCATTGATCCCGACACCATCCAGGTCCCGGTGGGGTATGAACCAGACCCGGCAGACCTTGCTCTCTCCAGCATCCCAGGGCAGGAAATGTTCGACCCTCGCAAGCGCAAGTTCTCCGAGGAAGAACTAAAACCCCAGCCCATGATTAAGAAAGCTCGCAAGGTCTTCATCCCTGATGATCTGAAGGTAAATTGGAACTGGTAATCAGGCTTTTGGCAAATGGAGAGTTGGGTTTAGTTGGCAGCTTAAAGGAGTGTCCCCAGGAAGGCTGTGTACACCAATGAATGAAGGTCTTGTGATATCTTTTAAAAAATATTTATTTTTTATACTTATTGGCAAGGAGAGAGAGGGAAAGGAGAAGAGAGAGAGAGGGAGGGAGAATATGAGAATGGGCACACTAGGGCTTCTTGCCACTGCAACCTACTCTGGATGTATGCACCACTTTATGCATCTGTTTTTAAACAAGCACTGGGGAATCAAACCAGGGCTGGCAGGTGTGATAAGCACGCACCTTTAACTGCTGAACCATCTCCTCAGCCCAGGCCTTGGCATTTCTGGTAGTGTTTCATAGCATGTGACTTCTCAGCACATTGCATCCTCTCTAGGTGGCTTCTGGAATATGCTTTCATGTCTTAATACTGCTCAGCAGTAAGGAAAAGCCTGTAAAAGGTTGGAGTGATGTGAAGTCTGTGATGGAGCAAACATGCTACTTTCTTCATGGAAATCCATGAAATATTAGCCATGTGTCAAGTCGAGTCTTTCAAGTTTTGAAAGATAAAGAAAATGCTTTGGGAGGGGCATGTGGGCCTGAATCCTGTGAGGGTTATCTCCTTTTTTATGATGTGTTATGCATTCACTCTACCTTTTCACTGAAGATGTCAGGAACTAACAGGCAGAGACTGGACTTTTCTCCACATTGCCAACCATGGGTGACCAAGATGGGATATTATGGGTGAGCCTGAAGGGTCCCCTGCCACTCTTTATATACTGTGCTTCCTGGATTGCAAGGAGTGACTCCTTGACATTTATTTAACAAAAGTTAACTCTGTGGTGGTTTGCTTCACCATGTCAAAGGGAACAAACAAACACATCCTTTATCAACGGAAACAAATTTACCTGGAGAAGTCACATGTGGCTATCTGGCATGGCTGCAGGATATAAGTTCTTCCCCAAATTATGCCAGTATAGAACCATTAGTGGTGAGCCATTTCACAGGACTTTTTTGTTTCTGCTTCTTTTTAATCAGAAGAACAATAGATGATTATATGGATTCACCGCATGGGGGCCAGGCACCCTCAGCTCTTTTCTAACATCTGAGTCCCAGTTCCCAGATCTAACCATGATTCATATGTTAAGACACTCCCTAGGTTGGGAAAACGGGAGTTTGGGATGTTGTGTGAACTGCTTTAAGCCAGTTCTCCCAGCTTTTCATGTCTAGAAAGAAAGTACAAGGCAGAAGTACCTGGGAGGTCTAAATCGCTGCTGGCCTTCTCATCTTGCCTGACACTCCCTTCATCACCACAGGATGGGAAGCACCCGGTCCTTAGCAAATCGTTAGTGCCACTGTCATTGTGCAGTTGAGGACGTAGAGGTGGAGAAAGGGAAAACTGGACTTGTAGACTTAGGCTGGCTCCCAGATCGTCCACTTCCCAGAAAAGCTCACTGTATGTTCACCCCGATGAAGAGCTATCACCTCCACAAGTCACGAAAGGAAAGTGAAAGGGCTGGGAAGATGGCTCATTCAGTCAAGTTCTTGCCACACATGCATGAGGCCCTTTTATGTGGGTACTTCTCTGCACCCACATAAAAGTTGGGTATGGTGGAACACCCCTGTAATCTCAGCACTGGGGCAAACAAGACAGGAGGTTCTCTCGTGGCTCACTGGCTAGCTATTTCAGCCAAATCAGTGAGCTCACGGGTCAGTGAGAGACTGTCTTAAAACGTAAGGTAGAGGAGTGATTGACGAAGACAGTTGATTGCTGGCTCGTAAATGTAGAGGCATGCACAGACGACTGTGCACACAGACACCATGCACACAGGCACATGGGCACACAAAGGGAAGTGCACAGTAAAAGCATCAGAAATTCTAAAGTTCTCAGGGCACTGATGGTTAGACTGAGTGGGTTAAGACAAGGGTAGGATGGGATTAGGTCCAAGGCAAGTAGGAACCTTCTTTCAATGGGATGCCCTCCTTGGTCTTGAGGGCTTCGTGCTTCAATTGTGTGCCTTCCAGAGCTTCATCTCCTTACCTAAACCAGGAAGCCTGTTCAGCTCAGCTGGAGGGTAGTTTGAAAAGATGCTGCTGAGTAGTAGGTAGAACCTCCAGCCAGACCTTCAGAGTCTCCAAATGTACATGTTCAAAGAGTGAGAGTTCTTACTAATCTGTGCGACCTTGCCAACAAAGACGCCACAGGAAACAGTCTGTGCTGGGATTACATGTATGACTGTTATCATGGCCAGGCCTGACCTATCCACATGGTAGGTGGGGAACTAGCAGGAACAGTCTTCTGCAATGTGCCCGTAGGGCTCTATTTCTCTTGTGCATGACCAGGAGCAGATGAGAAGCAGAAAGAAGGGCTGTAATGTTTCTCCTTTTAGCAGAGAGGGCTGAGATGTGCTGGGTTGGGGAGAAGGTATTTGTGGTCCTCAGCAGTGCAGGACATGCTAACCAGGCGAGTAGAATCGTACCCACCAAACAAAGGCCTCCCCACAACTGCCTGAATTTCTTCTCTGGGACTGGTCGTTTCAGTAGCTGGCATAACCTAGAACAGAGCTAAGGGGGCGACATATAGGGATTCCTGTGACTGAAAAGATTAGTCATCTTCACCTCTTGTTATTTTGTTTTTTGAGGTAGGGTCTCACTCTGGCTCAGGCTGACCTGGAATTAACGATGTAGTCTCAGGTTGGCCTTGAACTCACTTCGATCCTCCTACCTCCACCTCCCTAGTACTGGGATTAAAGGTGTGCGCCACCGTGCCCAGCACTTCTTAATACTTTTAAGGGTCCATTTATTCATTTAATAAAAACTTTTGCCATGCTCGTGTGTACTAAGCCCTGTTACCAAGGCTTGGGAATACCAAGGTAAGCCGACACCACCATTATTGCTGGTCTCATGAAACTTTCTATTCTTTTGAGAAAAAGGGATTGTTGATCTAATAGAAGGGGACAAGACTAAGTGGGCCCTTGCTTGGATAGGGATAACTGGACAGCCAGATGACATTGGCACCTGGCACGTAGAGGAGGAGAAGGGGACAAAGCATTTTTAGTGCCAAACTTACCAGCTACACTCAAGACCCCACCTCCCTGTCTCCAGCCATTCAAGGATGATAAAGGGAGTACACTGGATTTTCTAAGCCAGGACACTTGCTCCCACCTTCTGCATCCTTTGCTATGCATTTCATCCCTACTTGTTCCCCTTCTCAAAGGCTGATTCTCCCTTCTACACCTTTGCTGGCTCATCTGCATGTGAGGACAGGAGAGGCTATGGAATGAAGGTTCTAGAGTTAAGAAGAGTTCACGGGACTGGGGAGTTGGCTCAGAGATTAAGAGTACTTGCCCTACAAGCACAGTGGACTCGGAGTGCCTGAGCTTCATACCCAGCACCCATGGGAAAAGCTAGGTGTGGCCACACATTCCTAACCCGTAACACCTGTCCTGCTGTGCTGGGGCAGAGACAGGAGAATAGCTGAGGCTTGTTGGTCCGCCAGTTTAAATGAAAGTGTGGCAACTTTGGGTTCAGGGAGAGACGATGTCTGAAAGGAACAATTAGAAGAAAGATAGAAAACACCCCACATTATCCTCTGGCCTCCCTGTGAGCATGCACACACATGGCACACACACACACAGTGCATACCATACAAACAACACACCACACTTGCTATACACACAAACAAACCACCAGTAATAAGTTACAGACAGAAAAGCTGGTTGTTGAACTGAGGTCGTTTAGTCTTAAGACCTGGCCAAGATTATCACAGACGTCCAAGTCCATGGCGTATGGTAAAGCCTCTTCCCCACTCCTCCTGTCACACACAGTTCCTACAGTTCTCCAGGATGCTTTCCTCCTGTGCTGCCCCACTTCTTGCACTCCTGTTTCCTGTGTCTGGGTTCTGATGCACTCTTACTCAGCCCTTCATTGGAATGTCCTTGGAAGCCACACTCCTGGACATATTGCCAATTTTCAGATTTTCTGAAAGGGGACTACATCCAAGTGACACAAACAACATCCACCAGAATCAGAGGTTTCACTGGTGAAGATACTTCTGGGTCCCCTTGCCTATATGATGTCACTCTGCCACTCCTGGCTCCGCATAGCTACTCTCCCTGTCCTCCAGCCCTTCCCCACACTCTTGGAGAAGCACAGACACAAATTTCACTAGCAACCCAAGCACACCTGTCCAAGCTTGCTGGTCTGTGGATTCCTCAGCGAGCAGCCTCCTCCCTGGAATGTGGTACCAGCTATTCTGAAGATCATTTTTCCGCCCTCTTTACATAACATTATGGGATCTATGGAAAGCCGGGAGTGCTTTATGAATTGTGCACACTGGACAGAATTACCTGCACGCACTGTCTTCATGCAGCACATGTGTCTGTTGAAGGAAATGGACAGGTCTCAAGGCAGACCACTAATCTTGAGCTTCTCTTGCAGCCTTAGGACCCATCATGTGACTTCCTCTGGTGCCATCTGCCCCTCAGAAACCTGGAGGAGGGGGAGGGACTGGCCTCACCCACTTTGGGTGGCATGTAACTGCACACATGTTAGCTTTGCAGGGACAGAGGGATTTGCAGTAGCAAGTTGTTGACAAAAGGAAGTTGCAAAATTACCTTTTTTTTTTTTTTTTGGTAGCATTGATAAACTGGGAAGGTCCAAAAACATCTCCTCAGTCCTCTGGAGTACTTTTTCTTTTCTTTTGGAAAATAGAGGATGCAGTACTGGAGGGAAAACTGATCACAGTCAATTACCCGGGGTAATTGAGGCACAGTGAGTAGCTAAATAGGAAATTAGAATAAACTGTTATTTAAATGTTAGTCATTGATATGAGTATTGATTAGTAACAGCTAATATATTTTTTGATTTCTACTTTCAATTACCAAAATGCACATGCCCATCATAGAGTATTCTGATAGTGCAAAGGCATGTATAATAAAACAGTGAAAGATCCCGCTTCTCTGCCTTGCCTCTCTGCTCCCGTCTTCTTTCTAGAGGCATCACCTTTATAGTTGGATATAAATGCTTCTGGGTTTCTATCTATGAATAAATTACGTTGTAGTTTTTTAATTAAATAGGATGAGATCATACATATTTATCAGTGGATTGCCATTGATTCTGCCCACAACATAGCATATCATGAACATCTTTGTGGTTCAACTGGGTTATTATTATTTTTCTTAATTTTTTATTTATGTTTATTTTTATTTATTTACTTATTAGAGACAGAGAGAGAGAGAGAGAATGGTCACACCAGGGCCTCTAGCCACTGTAAGCAAACTCCAGATGCATGCACAACTATGTGCATCTGGTTTATGTGGGTCCTGGAAAATTGAGCCTCGAACTGGTCCTTCGGCTTCACAGGCAAGCACTTAACCGCTAAGCCATCTCTCCAGCACTGGGTTGTTATTTTTAACAGCTAAAGAATATCCCTTCGTGTGACTATCATAATGTCATTATTAGATTTCCTACATGTGATTTTTTCCCCCTTTCACAAACAATGCTACAGAAAATATCTTGTGAGCTGGGCGTGGTGGCACACACCTTTAATCCCAGCACTTGAGAGGCAGAGGTAGGAGGATCACTGAAAGTTCCAGGCTACCCTGAGACTACATAGTGAATTCCAGGTCAGCCTGGGCTAGATTAAAAAAAAGAAAGAAAGAAAATATCTTGTGCCTGTGTCTGTGTATACAGCTAAGACATGAAATCCTGAAAGTGGAGTTGTTAGATGAGAAGTATATTCATAAAGATAGTTGAGAGACTTCAAGACATGGTGATGCACACCTGGAAGCCTGTCACTTAGAGGTAAGACAGGAGGATCAGGAATTTGAGGCCAGTCTCATCTATATAGTGAATTCAAGGCCTGCCTGTCTGGGCTACATGGGATCCTATCTCAAACAATCACGTGCCGGGGGACATGTCTCAGTGAGTAAAGTGGTTACAATGCAAGAATGAGACCTCCGTTCAGACCCCTAGTACCCATGTAAAATGCCCACAGTGGTGGCATGCACCCATAATCCCAGCCCTGGGGAAGGGCTGGTAAGGCAGAGACAGGGCATCCTTGTGGCTTGTTAGATAGCTGAATCAGTACACTCTAGCGCCAATGGTAGACTCTGCCTAAAGGAAAAGAATTTACAGCTGGGCATGGTGGCACACACCTTTAATCCCAGGGAGGCAGAGGTAGGAGGATCGCCATGAGTTTGAGGCCAGCCTGAAACTACATAGTGAATTCCAGGTCAGCCTGGACTAGAGTGAAACCTTACCTTGAAAAACCAAACCAAAATAAAACAAAACAAAAACGAATTTAGATGGGGAGCGACAGGGGAAGAAACTACATGTCAACCACTGGTCTTCACACATAGGCGTGTTCATACCCACACCCATTCATGCGAACATGCATGCACACACACATGCACACCACACATAAAGACAGTTGAGGGCTATTGCAAATTGCCTTCCAACAATAGTTTGCCAACTTGAAAAGGCCTGTGTCCACAGAAGGAAAAAGGGTCTCGAGAACTTTTAGCCACGAGAGTGCAGAAAATTGGGATGGAACTCAGGGCATGAGGTAAGCCACTTGCTGTCAGCTTCTGATGTCAGCCTCTCTCAGCACTTGCTGCTTTGGGCACCTGTGATATGACAGGCTGGTCCTTGCTCGCTCCAGGAAGGACGCCATGCTTGGCGACCGTTCTCTCTCAGACATGTGGAATCTGTAAAGGAAGGAGACAGGAGTGAGGAAACCCAGGCTGGTGTCTCAGCCCAGCCCCGAAGGCTGCCAGCACCCTGGCTGACACTGGGCACAGCTGAAATCTAATAGCTTGTTTCTTCTTCCTTCTGTAACTAATGAGCAGGATGACAAGTACTGGGCAAGGCGCAGAAAGAACAACATGGCGGCCAAGCGCTCCCGAGATGCCCGGAGGCTGAAGGAGAACCAGATTGCCATCCGGGCCTCATTCCTGGAGAAGGAGAACTCGGCTCTCCGCCAGGAGGTGGCTGACTTGAGGAAGGAGCTGGGCAAATGCAAGAACATACTTGCCAAGTACGAGGCCAGGCATGGGCCCCTGTAGGCTGGCATGTTTGCTAGCTTCCAAATCGATGGACAGCTTGTTTCCTGTCTGGTAGCACCACACCCAAACCAACCTTTCTGACATCAGCACTTTACCAGAGGCATAAACACAACTGATTCACATTTTGGTGTGCATCTCTGTGTGTGTGTGTGTGCGTGTGTGTGTGTACATATGTGTACATGCTTATGGTCCTGTGTGTGTGTGTGTATATGTGTGTGTGTGTGTTACTTCTCACTTGCCATTTTAAGATAGTCTACTCATTGTCTCTTAGTTCCAAACAAGAAAGGTGCCATGTTTTTACTAGACTTTGGAAACCTCTCCTGGGGTTTCCTCCCCTCTCTTCTCCACTCCTGCCCTGTCTGCCTTGCTTCATGTTCCAGTGAACCTACTCTTGCAGGGTCTGCGTCACTTCACGAATCTGGGCCCTGGCAAAGCAGCGGATCTTTCAGGATTTTCAGGAGCATGGTCTCTTGTTTCTGTCCCAAGCGTGAGTTACCATGCTAGGAAGGTGTACAGAATACCTTAGCACTACATCGCAGCTGTATTCTTTTACAGGTTGCTTTCCTTGGTTTTTGGTGTGTTTTTGTTTTCCAGTTTTGGTGATAATCATCTTCAAATTTAAAGTGCTGTTTAGATTCATTAGGTCCCATATTTACTTACTTCTCTTTACTAAGTTTCCTTTCACGTCTCCCAGCCCAAGATAAGTAAGTACTATTATAGAACAGAGTGTGTTTTTGCACTGTCTGTACCTAAAGCAATAATCCTATTGTACGCTAGAGCATGCTGCCTGAGTTTTACTAGTGGACGTAGGATATTTTCCCTACCTAAGAATTTCACTGTCTTTTAAAAAAAAATTAAAGTAATGCATTTCCGCATGAACAGAATATTCTCAGGACAGGGAAGCAGTGGGCAATGGAAGGTCTAAGAATGAGGAGTTAATTTATCCGGATGTGAGCCAAAAAATGCATCTTGGAAAAGCCTTTGACATTGATGTCCTTGGTTTTGTCGTTTTCCCCCTCTCTCACACCCACTCCCTCCCATTTTTCTAGTTAACTTTTTCCATGTCCCTCCTGATATTCAAAACAATTCAGTTACTTAAGATTCAGTTCTTTCATTTTTTGTAATATATATTTTTATGAATTATACTTTGCTGTTTTTAGGAATCAATTAAGTTAAAAAGTTAATGTTTTACAAGGCCCCCTTTTCTTCATGGTATCATTTTTGAATGCCTCATAAATTAATGATCCTGAAGCTTATGTTTCTTATCCTCTGTTTGCTTTTGAACGTATGTGCTCTTATAAAGTGGACTTCTGAAAAAAATGAATGTAAAAGACACTGGTGTATCTCAGAAGGGGATGGTGTTGTCACAAACTGTGGTTTATCCAATCCATTTAAATGTTTACTATAGACCAAAAGGAGAGATTATTAAATTGTTTAATGTTTATACAGAGTAATTATAGGAAGTTCTTTTTGTACAGTATTTTTCAGATATAAATACTGACAATGTATTTTGGAAGACATATATTATATATAGAAAAGAAAAAAAGGAAAACTATTCCATGTTTTAAAATTATATAGCAAAGATATATATTCACCAATGCTATATAGAGAAGTGCTTGGGGGTTTTTGAAGTCTTTAATATTTTAAACCTATTACTGACACATCAGCATGTTTTCTGCTTTAAATTAAAATTTTATGACAATATCAAGGCTTGCTGTGACAAATCCTGCTCCGATGCGTTCTTGTTTCTTATTAGGTCTCAGAAAGAAGTCAGTTAATGTCACCCAAAAGCACAAAATGGATTTTAGTCAAATATTTATTGGATGATACAGTGTTTTTTAGGAAAAGCATCTGCCACTTGAATGTTCAGTTCAGAATTCTGAGTTTCTGGAATGGAGTGTGGCTGTCAGAGCCCCAAATGATTTTGTTCTCCTCTCTGGGCCCATGCGTCTCGTGTAGTAAAAAGGTGACATCGGTGCTATGTGAATGGCTTATAATTCGATTGACTTTTCAAATTTAAAATGATTGTGCTTTTGTTTCATGAAGTTGTATCATGTCAAGAGAGTCTTCTGTTACCACAAACATTGTGTGCTAGATTAAAATCCCCTTTCCATCAATGGGTGTTTTCTAGTTTCCTGCCTCCACAGCCTCAGAGTTCCTGAAGATCTGGTGGCCACCTCAGTCCATCAGTAATACTTCTCTGCCTCATGTCAAAGTTTTGAGGAATGAGATCTGTAAGATATTCGTAGTAGTTTTGTTCCAAGCCACAGGTAACGGCAGGAGATAAGGGACTACTGGACTTGAAACAAACAGCCCAGGAGCCCAGGGTCATAAAATAAAACCTTTGACAATCTTACCTAGAACTGAATTTGAGATGACCCACTAAGAGCCACAAGTGGAAACAGTTGACCTTTTTACAGATGAAAAGGCTAATTGCAGACTTGTTCAATGGTAATATTTGTTAAAGCAAAGACAAATTTTATATTTAAAGATAAGAAGTACTGAAGGGTTGGATTATGGACCATCCAAATTCATGGAAATGTCAAATGGTAGCTGGAAAAAAAAAAAAAAACATCATATTTGAGCACTGGTCTTTCTTGGCATTGTTTGTATCAAATTAACATTACAAATGTTTTCTGCAGAAGAAATAAAAAGATTGTCATAAAACATTGTTTGGTGTACTAGGAAAGGTTTCAGAAACCCACTTCATCTTCAAAAATGAAACACTTTGGCATCTGTACAGGTGATTTATATGTAGATCATTGTCACCATGCACACTCACCCTGGACTACCTGCCTGTCTGTCTATCCAGGACAGTTAACTAGGAGATAAACTTAGTAGCCTGAGAAGCCCAGGGTGACATTGGGCCACCGAGATCCATGTCAGACAAGAGCAGCAGGCTACAGCTATTATGAAAGTCCTGTTGTCAGTTTTCATCCTTTCATCCTAAGCACCTTTCAGACATTAATTACTAAGCCATTAAAAATGAATCTGAGCTGTAGCATGCCTCATCATTTGACACAGTTTGGAATGAGGAACGTAAGACTTCCTGATAAGGTCACCTCATCTTTTCTTTAGATGTTTCTCTGTTCTTGAGGACATGGGAGGGTGTAAAAGAACAGGCTCCCCTTTGAGAAAGTGGCACTTTGGACTATTCACAAATCACATCAGGCAAGGCTAAGGGTACCTCTATGTCTCTGAATAGAGTAGTCCTCTAAGGAATTGTCCCTTGAGGCAGAAGGGCTGTGTTTGAGGAGAACGTGATGGAACTTGGCAGTAGGTGAGCTGGGGGAACAGGGAGTCCAGGTACGATAACCCAGGAGTTCCTTCTATCCCTCCGGTTTGGAGTGGGAAATCCCCATCTTCCTAAATGTACCTTCAAGGAGTCTAGTGTCTGCTTTGGGAAGAATCAGGGAGGATTTTAGGCGCTACCTTCTCCCCTGCCCTAAGTGAAACAAGAGACTTCTTACAAGAATACAAGTAATACTTTGATTTGTTTCTAAGAGGTGATCTAATTCTCCTCTAACGTTCCTGTTTAGGTAAACCCACAGCTGGACTGGTATTTAACACCGGGGGACCCAGCTGGTGACAAAGATGAGGTGTTATGCTCCCCCCCACACACACACACCATGGTCGACACCTTCTGCTCTCAATATGCTCATTTCCTGCTGCGGACCTCTAGGTCCATCCCACTGGCAAAGTGGACTTGTCCCCCAGCTGTTTGCTAAGATCAATGTCATTTAAAAATGAGCAAAACTTTATTGTTGGTCTTGTTAGATTGAATTTAACAACTAAATTCAATGCATTTGCAGGAGACCAGGTGTACACAGGAGAGATTG
Organism: Orientallactaga sibirica; assembly: GCA_036365145.1. Taxonomy (NCBI): domain Eukaryota; kingdom Metazoa; phylum Chordata; class Mammalia; order Rodentia; family Dipodidae; genus Orientallactaga; species Orientallactaga sibirica. The sequence continues at coordinate 39,230,920 of JAEOAD010000013.1, forward strand.
TGTGCAAGTATGACTATTTAAGTCGGGATATAAAATCTTTATGAGCATCTCACCACACATAACAATAACCCATTGTCCTTTTGGCAACCCCACAAAGATCACATCTTTGGACAGGCACAAGTCAACATGAGTTTAGTTTAATGGCGCACCACAATGGTCTAGTCCAAACCCTTATCTGTTATTCTAAATGTTTAACAAACTTTGGGAATTTTTCTTTTATGTATTTTTGTTAACACTAGGCTTGCCATTGGACTCCCTTCCCATCACCATAACCTAGAGACCATTCACAGAGATGGATTGCATAGATGATAAAAGGATAATTCTCTATAATTAGTAATCATATAACAGTTGTTGAGTGCTTATGTATAAGACACTACATGACACATATGGACGATTTTAATTATTCCCATAACAAATGGGGTAGCAACAACAGTTAGCCCTATATATGGAAGAAACAACTGGAGATTGGGCAAGGGAGGAATGCCACCTAAGGTTACACAGACAGAGGTGGCAGAGATGAATTCTGACACACTCAATAGACATCGTTTAGAGGGGTGCCTCCCACGGCCAGTCTCCAGGCTGCGCTCTCACTGGTAAGTTGTCTGTGCTCCAGTAAACGACCACTCCCCCACCCATGCTTATGCAAGCAACCCTAGTTGAACTCAGCAGATCACCAGAAAAGAAAGAAAGAAAGAAAGAAAGAAAGAAAGAAAGAAAGAAAGAAAGAAGAAAGAAAGAAAAAAGAAAAGAAAAGAAAAGAAAAGACATGAACATCTAAGAGGGGCTTGTTGGAAGAAGGGTTTCAGTGGGAGAGGAATAAGGGAAGGCAAAGGGGATGAATATAATCAGAATACATAGGGTCGCTCTGTGACTCAATGCATAAGCACATCGGACTTCTAGGACATGATACTTATATGTGTGTATGCCATTGTCCATAAATAGAAAAATAACCTGGGGACACATTGCAGGGTACAGATCCAGCAGTACTGGCGCTGATCTGGAGGGGCTCAGGAATCTGAATTTTCCAAATTTTCACAGCTAACTCCCATAAGTGAAGATAGTCCCTCCTCAGGATCTCAGGGGATAGACTCCAGGCCTTCCACAGCTATTTATGATGCTTAAGTCCCTTGTATAAAGTGGTACAGTATTTGCATGTAACCCACATACATCCAGCTGGGTACTGTAAATCACATCTCGATGACAATACCCAATGCGGTGGAAATGGTATACAAATCCTTGGGTGTTTGGGTATAATGGCAAGGGGAAAAAAGTATGTTTGTTTTGAGTACAGGTGACAGGGTCTATGTAGAACATATGACCAACATCCTAACAAAAGGAAGGAGGGAGGGAGGAAGGAAGGAAGCAAGGAAGGACATAAGGCTTCAACAATCTCTCAGGCAGGTAGATTTTCAGGGGAAAAATACACATTAAAGTTAAGGAAATGCTCTTAAATTGTGCCTGGGCACGTGTCTCCTGGATATTCTTTGTGCACCCTAATTTGTCAATTAAAGGACTTTAAAGCCAAGTGGCTCCTATGCACCTTGTAGTTTGCAAAGAACTCCTCCAAATGATAAGAAATGACTAACCCGGCTAGGAGAGGGGTAAATAGCAAAGTTGCAAACGTCCTGCCAACCCTTCAAAGTCTTTGGACTTCCCTGATTTTTGCCTGCCTGGTTTCTAGTTGTTCACCTTACCTTGGACTCAATACAATATCTAGCATTATAACTACCCTCTCCACCCCCACCATCTAAGGGGCTGGTTTGAGAAGACTTCTATTCCTTTCAACCACAAGTGCTGAGAAGATGTTTGACTTGCAAGTGGCCTATGCTTTGCAGAGTGTATTACCCACAGAGAGGGCTAACTTAAGACATCGCCAGGTATTTGATACATGGTCTCAAAGAGTTTCTCTGCAGTGACTTCTTTTGGGATAGAGCTTAACTTGAGACTACAGGAGTTGGAGGAGGTCAATCAAGATCTTCTCCAAGCTTTTCTTTAAGACTGCAGCATGTGAGCACACTGACATTGAATTAAATATGGTTTCAAATTCTTATCTCTGATATTTTATTTTACATAAATAGCTATTATTTGCGCTTCTACTCCAGAGAAGTCCTTTCCTGCCAGTAACACTGCACTTAATCTTTCTGAATCTTGAACCATTTAAAATTGTTTGTATTGGGCTGGAGAGATGGCTTAGATGTTAAGGCACATGCCTGCGAAGCCTAAGGTTCGATTTTCCAGGTCTCACGTAAGCCAGATGCACATGGTGGCACATGCATCTGGAGTTCGTTTGCAGTGGCTAGAGGCCCTGGTGTGCCCATTCTCTCTCTCTCTCTCTCTCTCTCTCTCTCTCTTCCCCTCTCTCTGTCTCTAATAAATAAATAAAGATAAAATCTTTTTAAAAATTGTCTGTATTGCTGGGCTGGAGAGATTCTTTAGCGGTTAAGGCTCTTGCCTGCCAAGCCTAAGGACCCAGGTTCAAGTCCCCAGTACTCACTTAAGCCAAATGCACAAGGGGGTGCATGTGTCTGGAGTTCCTTTGCAGTGGCTAGAGGTACTGGCATGCCCATCCTCTCTCTCTCTCTCTCCCTCTCTCTCTCTCTCTCTGCCTCTTTCTCTCAATCTCTCTCTCTAAAGTAAACAAAACATTTTAAAAATTTGTTTGCATTGTTCAGTATATAAAGTACCTGGTATCATGGAATATTAAATGCACAAGAAGGGTGAGTTCCACCCTCAAGCTGCTCAGTCCCCTTTCCTCTTCTTGGACATTGCAGATGATAAATAACAAGCCTCTGGAAGGATGTGGCCCAGAATTCATGCCCTTTCTCTGCCCTGCTAATCATAAGTAAGACAAGAGAGCTGAGGAAACATGAAGAGGCCACTGGGTACTTTTGTCCCTTAGGCTACATTTACTCAGAAGATTTCTGCTTAAACATATTAAAGAACAAGAAATGGATTAAGAAAGATTCAGGGAATCTCTCATGTACCATTTCAGATGAGAAATCAAATTTCTCTAATGTGTTGGTGGAGATTAGATTCTCCATTCTAGGTTTGCAACACCCCCCCCACCCCGCCGCCGCTGCCCCGTCTCATGTCAGGCTGTATCATCAGTGTTGCATCTGTTACGGATTATGTAACGTCTGCCATAAGGTCATGACATGAATGCTTGGTCCCCAGTTGGTAGCACTAGAGTGGGAAATCATGATAGCGAAGTCAGGCAGGACCTTTGATGGTTTAGTTTGTCAACTTGACAGGACCTAGAATCACCTGTGAGGGGTTATGTAGATTAGGTTAGCCTCAGTTCACCTCTTAGAGAAATTCCCATTTTTATTTTTGTTTATTTATTTGCAAGGGGAGAGAGAGAGAGAGAAGAAGAAGAGAAGAGATACAGGCAGAGAGAATGGACACACTAGGACCTCCAGCCACTGCAAATGAATACCAGATGCATGCCCCACTTTGGGCATCTGGCTTTATGTGGGCACTAGGGAATTAAACATGGGTTGATAGGCTTTACAGGTAAGTGCCTTAACTGCTGAACCATCTCTCCAACCCCTAGAAGAATTCTCTTGGTTATGTTAATTAAGGTGGGAATTCCCAGGCTAACTGGGCTGGACCCTGGACTATATAAAAAGGAGATGACTAGAAGTGGTGGTGCACACCTTTAACTTGAGCACTCTGGAGGCTAAGGTAGGATCGCTGTGAGTTCAAGGCCACCCTGAGACTACACAGTGAATTCTGGGTCAGCCTAGGCTAGGTGAGACCCTACCTTGAAAAACCAAAAAAAGAAAGAAAGAAAGAAAGAGAGAGAGAGAGAAAGAAAGGAAGGAAGGAAGGAAGGAAGGAAGGAAGGAAGAAAGGAAGAAAGAAAATAAAGAAGAGGGCTAGAGTGTTGGCTTGGTGGTTAAAGGTGCTTGCTTGCAAAGCCCAACAACCCAGGTTTGATTCCCAAGAACCCATGTAAAGCTAGATGCACAAAGTGCCACATGTATCTGGAGTTCATTTGCAGTGGCAGGAAGTTCTGGTATAACCTTTCTCACACCCCCCCTTTGCTTGAAAATAAATAATAGCTAAAAATATATTTTTAATGAAAGAACTGACCGTGCACCAGCATTTACCACTCTTTGCTTCCTCACTATGGACCTGCATCAGGCTGCTTCAAGCCCCTGCCATCCTTCCCCACCATGATGGGCTGTGCCCTGGAACTGTATGCTGAAACAAACCCTTCTTCTCTTAAACCAATTTTGTCAGATATTTTGTTCCAGCAATGAGAAGCTGACTAATGCAGACCTAGCTGGAGGGTGCAGGTCACTGGGGATGGACCCAAGAGAATATCCTTTTCCTGTTCCTTCCCTTCCTTTCCTTTCCCTTCCCTCCCCTTCCATCTCCTTCCCTCCCTTCCCCTCTCCTTCTCTCTCTCTCATGCTTTATTTCCTTCTGTCCTGCCATGAGGTCAAACACCTCTGGATCATTCCTCCATCACATGCTCCTGCTGTCAGAATATTCAACTCAAGTACAAAGGTCAAGTGATCAAGGACTGAATATTCTGAACTGTGAGTGAGAATCCTTCCTCCTCTTAAGTCATGTCTGGCATGTGATCACCTCAATGAGAAAAGTAACTAAAACACCACCTAACAGTAATCATCACACATGGATCTTCCACCGCCAAGATTAAGTGGTAGTGCAAGCATCAAGGACTTTGGTCCCCCATAATCATCGAAGGCTATTGATTTTCAAAGACCACTCCAAATGTGCATATACACAAGTGAACAGAGTGCTCACTTTGCTTACATGGCTTCAGGCTCTTCCAACTGTGCACTCCCACCACGCATATAGAATACAGCCCCCAAGCTTCATCTATGAAACTCTAAAATCACTGCTGGAAGGAGTTTCCAGAAATAAAAGACTGGACACTTCTGCCCTGTGATTGAACCTGCAGCCACCAGCCAGCTGGGAAGTCTGCAAGTTTCCTTGGAAGTAGATAGGGTGGATTTCCAGCCTGAGTCACAAGGAACAGCTACAATCTGCTTTCATTCCTCAGTAATCTATTCTGTCCTTTCTTCTGTCAGCATCCCATGACTTCAGAAGGGGTGAGAGGAAAGAACAGGGGACAGGGGGTCTCTTCATGAATTTCTATGTGGAGGCTGTCCTTGGGGGAGGAAGATGGCTCCCTTCCCTGTGATAAGGACCCTTCCGTATCTGAATATCGCTGAACAGTTCCGCATCTGTTTTTCATTGGGGCCCTTTCGGCAACCCTGGAGGTATGCAGGGTAGAATAAACAAAGAAACAGATTTTGTGATGGCAAGCCTTCTCCAAAGTCAGAGGGTGGGACGTCCCTGTGTAGCAGAGCGTGTCTTGACATCCCTTTACACTAAGGGTATGCATGCTGAGCCCAGCCCCATTCCCTGTGGGCTGGAAGAGCTCACAGGTGCCTTCCCAATCCCGTGAAAAATGTACTCCAATGTCCTCAGACATAACTAAATAATCTTGAATCAATTTAACAAAGCAAATGCCTCTGGCAGTTTGCTGACTCCTCAGCCTGCAGCCTGGTGCTTCTCCACCCACTACCTCTGAGATTTTTGAGGGAGACGACAGCTTTGGGATGACTCCATCTGAGACAGGGCTGCCTTTCCCAGAATGAACCTCCTCCACTTGGAACCCGCTTCTCCCTAACTTTTCTGTGCTTAGATTTGCAGCCAGAAAATGAAACGTCCTTTGACAAGGCTTTTGTGACAGCCTGGAAACACCCCCCCTTCCTTTCTGCAGCCACCTACCTCTTACCTGGGCAGCGCTGCAGAACCTGGTGACCCTTCTTTCAGGTCTCCTTCGCCCACACTACAGATGGAGCCTCATGAAAAGAACCCTTGAAAGAACAAAGTCCTTTCTTTCTTTTGAATGGAGATGAATCTCAGGACTAAAGGGGTTTAATTTGAAAGAGGAGACGGGTGAGTGTGCAGAAAGGAAGATAAGGCATCCCTTGGTCTCAGAGTTCTCAGTGGGAGCCTTGGATCTGAGCTATTTGTGTGCTAAGGTGGTCCTTCTCAGTCTCACTTTCTCATCTTCCTTCTCTTCTCCTCCGCTTCCCTCGCTTTGTGCTTTCCTCCCTCTGTGTGCAGTGGTGTGGACGGGGACTTGAGTGGTTGCATGTGCACAAGAGTGGGAAAACAACTGGGAAACCGGGGATGGGATTCAAGGCCCCAGGCAGTGGAGGAGGAATGAAATAGTCTAAAATAGTCTAGACTGGAACTCAGACTTCCTGGCCCTGGGACAGTGACCTGTGCACACAACAGTTGTGAAACCCATTCAGGAAAAGTCTATGTCATTTCCTATTGTCAGATACTGACCTCAGGACACTTCGAAGATCACAGAATTATGTTAGAATCACAGGAGGTACTTCCTGTGCTCCATCTGGTGACTCCTTTCATTTTCTGGATGAGAAACTTAGGGTCATGAGAAGGAAAGTCCCTTGCAGAGTGCTCCACACAGCTATAGTCACATTATAGCATCTCTGTCTCTAGGGTTAGGCTGTTTAATTCTGTACCCCTAATCTCTCCTTTGACTATTGCAAACGGAGAAATAGAGGCATAAAGACCTTTGCCCTTCTGACCAGTATCTTCTAGAACTGAGCATAGGCTTCAGACACTCTTCATTTCTTGCCCATTCTTCATGACAAATTGAAATGACACTTTCCCTGAAATGCCATATTCCCTCCCAGGTTGGCAGTCCCAAGTCCCACCTATGAATTTCACCTTACTTCCAGCCAAGTCTCCTTCTGTCCTTTTCTGATGGTTCACATATTCTACAACACAGTTTAAATGCACTGCTGCACAATGTAGCCTCTGCCACAAGGATGTCAGCATCTTTGATGACTGACACTAGATATTCAAATTTTGGCCAAATTTAACCTTAAATAAGTCACAGAATGATAATTTTAAATTTTTATTGATTTATTTGAAAGACAAAGAGGAAGAGACAGAAGAGACAGAGAGAGAGAGAGAATGGGCACACCAGGGCCTCCAGCTGCTGCTGCAAACGAACTCCAGAAGCTTGTGCTACTTTGTGCATCTGGCTTACGTGGGTCCTGGGGAATTGAACCTGGGTCCTTTGGCTTTGCAGGCAAGCCAATTAAGTGCTAAGCCATCTGTCCAGACCCACTGTATGATCTTTATTTTTTTAAATTTTTTTTATTATTTTATTTATTTTTGGAGAGAGACACAGAGAGAAACAGAGAGTAGAGAGGAAGACAGAGCTGGGCGCGCCAGCAGTCTCTCAGCTGCTGTGAATGAAATCCAGATGTGTGCGCCCCCTTGTGGTCAAGTGCGGCATTGCACCCTTGCGTCACTTTGCATCTGGCTAAACGTGGGACCTGGAGATTGGAACCGCTGGAGATTGGAACCAGCGTTCTTAGGCTTAGCAGGCAGGCGCCTTAACCACTAAGCCATCTCTCCAGCCCAATCTTTATTTTTTAACATGGCTCTGTGTTTTCAGATTATGTTTGTACAGATTTTGTAAGGAACACAATTAGAGAAGAATCAATGTTGGAGCACCGTGATTCCATGAAGATGGCCTTACTATGTACAGCTTAACCCTCATGACACACCTCTCCAGGAATCACAGATACACACCCAAGGCTGGATGGCAGGGTGGGTCAACCCTGGACATAGGTAGTAAAGAGTCCATGGTCTGGAATGATTTTTTTTTTTTTTTGAAGAAGCGATGTCAGATTACCTCTGATAAGCTATGTAGTTGAGGATGACTTTGAATTCCTGATCCTCCTGTCTCCAGCTCCTAAGTACTGGGATTACAAGCATGTACCACTGTACCTGGCTTAAAGTGTTACTATAAAAGGAATGATATCAATGTTCTTATTATCCAACCATTTTATCTTTTTTTTTTCAGTAGAAGGAAATTTATCTCCTTTTCACCAAATACAATAGGAATTATGAAATTTCTGCTGAAGGTATTTTAGTGGAAATTTTCAACTGTAGACTTTGAAAAGATCCCAAAGGGGAAAAAGAAGACATGGGGGAGTGTCTCAAGTTGGGGAAACTATTGGGAACTGAGATTTTTATGAATCACTACTGATCATGCAGTCACAAAAATATTAAAATTCCTATTTGGAAAATTCCTATTTGCAACCTTGTTGCTTTACATGAATTGATGAAAGGTCTTTACATAAACACACAGGAGAAGAGTTTGATATGGCTGGCTGCACTATCTCCTGAGCATAAATATCCTAAAAAGGCAATTTTGGAACTGCCAGTCATTAACAAATTTACAAATGCTAAAACATGAACATAAAGTCTGTGATAATATTATTCATTTCTGAAACCGACCAATATGCAAGCATGAGGTTTTTGACCCCTCAAAAATATACTAATAAACCAGATATGATGGTGCATACCTATAATCCCAACAGTGGGCTACATAGTGAGATCCTGTGTTAAAAAGTAATAATTTATGTAATTTAAAAGGATTATACTGTGGGGCTGGAGAGATGTCTCAGTGGTTAAGGTGCTTGCCTGCAAAGCCTAACAACCCAGTTTGATTTCCCAGTACCCACGTAAGCCAGATGCACATAGTGGCATATGCATCTGGAGTTTGCTTGCAGCAGCTAGCGGCCCTGGTATGCCCATTTTCTCTCTCTCTCTCTGTCCTTGAAAATAAATAAAAATATTTAATAAAAGTATTATCCAACTCTTTTCATTTATGTGTGTGTGTACATTTTGTGTATGGACATGCTTGTCTATATGTATGTTCATATGTATGTGCACATATGTGTGCATGCTTCTTGAGCCCAGAGGGCAACCTCGGTATCATCCTTAGGAATGCTGTCCATCTTTTTAAGACAGGGTCTCTCATTGGTCTAGAGCTCACCTGTTAGGCTAGGCTGGCTAATCAATGAGCTCTAGGGAGCCTTTCTTCTCCTGGTATTACAGGTATGTGATGCTCCACCTAACATTTTCCATGAGTACCAGGGACTGGGAGAACTAAACTTCGATCCTCACGTGTGCAAAGCTAGCACTTTACCTGTCTCCCCAGCCCAATACTCCTTTTCTGACTGATTATATTTATTTTACTGGAATGATCATTCACCTCACATTCAATGGAAGAAAAAAAGTATGGTTTGGGGGCCATTATCATTGCTTACTTTATTTTATATCGCTGTTGAAAAGATGTACAAAGGAGTGGAGGTGAAAGGCACTCTCGTGTGAGGATTCCTTGTTAAACTGCAGTCTCCTTACTCTGGTCCATGTCCACTTTTTGTGCATGTGAAAGGAGAAACGTCCCTTCCTCAGAACTCCCTATAACATGTTAAAGGACTTGTTCAAGTGGGTATCAATGACATTTGGGGCCAGATAACTACTATGGGACTTGTCCTAGACATTGTGGGCATTGTTCTCTGACCTCTGCCCACTAAATTCCAGCAGTACGTCCCTTCCTATGGTGATGTAAAAAAAAGTCACCCGAAGTCACTCCAGTTGAGAACCACTGGATTAGACTAAGTTTAGTTGAAATTGCCCAGGAAGAGTTTCTCTCCTAGGTTTGTGAACTTGGACAAGACTCCTACCATCTCTCAGGGTCCTGCATCTATAAAGACAGAATAACATCTATTTTAGTTTGATGTGAAGTTTAAAAAAGGATTATACAGATGAACTTACTTATACAACTGTATAAGGTCATTATTATACACAGGTCAAAAATTTTACATTACAACTCAATTGTGGGAAAAGATGCATGTGTTCAAAGAATCTGTAATTGAATTCATCTTTATTGCAGTCCCCCAAAACATAATTGTCCAATTAAAGGTAATTTCTTCTATTCCAACTTAAAATAGGCTCTTTCACTAAACTTGAAATTAGGAATCCAATCAAGCCAAAGGACAAGTGTGCAGGGGAGTTTGCACCTCCTCCTCCTCATCTTGTTCTCAAGGTTGTATTTTGGGGGAGTTTATCTCACAAATTCTATGGTAATGAGGGCCAACGTCGCTGTCCATATGTTGGCCATAGGTCTGTGCTGACCTCTGGAGGATTGTGACTTGGTTCCTGGGGACCTGCCCTGGAAGAGAATCTCACCTTGTCCTTTGGAGCATTGCTATCCTCCGTGTCCCAAAGCCACCCCGTCTGTTCTGCTTCTTCACTTCTTTCAGCTTCTGCATTTTATTTGTTGCCTCCATTGAGCTAGAATATGCAGATCTCAGCAAGCGGGGCTTCCAGCCCACTCTCCCGGACACTGTTCCAGCCCTTAAGCCTTATATCCAGGTGTCATCCTGGATGACTGGGCTGGGCTGCCCATGGGCTCTCCCGAGGGCAGGGGACAGTTACCCTGTGCCCATGGGCTCTCCCAAGGGCGGGGACAGTTACCCTATGCCCTCATTCGTGTGGTCCTGCTAATCATCTTCCCTTCCTTAGCACCAAACATGACCTGGAATGGGGAAGCAAAAACATCACATCTCATGCCTCTTACCCTGACCTCTCTCTCTCTCTTCTGAATCTCCTTCTTGGAACCGAATTTTTTTTTCCTCCCATTTCCTGTTGAGTGGCAAGAGCCTTTAACTTTTTAATTTGAGACAGGTCTCACTATGTAGCCCAGGCTGGCCTTGAACTCATGATTCTCCTGTACCCACTCCCAAAATGCTGGGCTCACCATGCCTAGTTTCCTTAACATCTTGTGTCACTTCTACTGTAATCTGTAGGCCTTATCTCCTCCTTTTCCCTTAGCAATATGGCTGCTGAGAAACAGATTCAATAAGAGAAAAGGACATTGGTATATATTGCAAAACTATTAGCAGTTGTTCATAGTCAGGTGATAGGAAGAAAGAATCCCCTGAAAATGTAAAACATGTTCAAAATTATCCTCAGACTTCAGCCAACCATCCTGCCACATGGAAATAAATGGCAGCCCTTGAAAAAGCAAAACCCACCCTTACAGAGAATGTTCCTTATACTTTTAAATTCTCTTGCTTTTCACAGTTGTCCCTCCTCTTGTCCTCCCTCTCCCATTGTCATCTGTCTTCTCTCTGAACTTGGTCTCCTGTGTGGATCACTCTGGGGAGATGTCCCTGACAGGAACGCCCTGGGGTGAGCACAGGGCTTCCTGCCCACCTTCCCATCTTTTCTGGGGAAGCCAGGCTAACACAGCTGCACTGGCAGCCAAGCGTTTCCAAGGAGCGTCGCCAAGCAGGTGGAGCCTCTACTGAGAGAGCGGGGAGTACATTCCCTCCTCATGGAAAAACCATTCTAGTGTGTTTCTCCAGAACCACCGGAGAGGCCAAGGCAAACTCAGGGGTTCTTCACCAGCCTGAGGCACTTCAGGAAATAATCGCAGAGGCTCTGTTAATGGCTTCCTTTGAAAATTCAAATCCTTCAACCTGTTCTGGACCCACTGTGCATTCTTGGTAGCTCCCACAAACATATGCTAGAAGCATACGCATGCATGCATGTGTGCATAAGTACACACATGCATGCAAGGACACACCTCCTCTTGGACTCTGTTTAGAAGCCTGGATTTATATAATGGAACTTCCTCTGCCACATGGACTAAAATAACTCTGGCATCCCTTTTGGGGTGGATTTTAATTAGGAAAGACATAGCATTTAAATGATGCTTATTACTTTCAGTTGCTTGTACAGGCTGTGGGTTTAGAAAAAGGCAATAGGAGTCATGTGAGCTGGATTTTTCTTAATGGGATGGCTCAGAGGGGAGAAAATTGCCAAGGGCATTTTTAATCTCCTTCTCCTCTTGTAGGCAGCCTGTTTGGGAAAGGAAGTCCAAGTTCTAGTATCATCCTTGTCATAACTAACATTCCTAAGGGCCTATTCCATGCCAGAACCAGGGCTAATGGGTAAAATAGTATCTTATTTAGTCAAAAGAAGAGTTTAATCAACAGTTCCAATTGGGAATTACCCGTTTATAGGGCACACCAAGGACATTCCCTCAGCATGAAGTGGGGAGTGGTCTATCCCTGGAACCACCATGGGTCTGGCTGTCAACAACATATACGGGATGAATTGGTGTGTGTGTGAGTTCAAGAAGAATATATGGGGGTTGGAGAGATGGCTCAGCAGTTAAGGTACTTGTCTGCAAAATATTCTCCAGTACCCACATAAAGCCAGATACACAAAGTGGCACCTGTATCTGGAGTTTGTTTGCAGCAGCTAGAAGCCCTGGCATGCCCATTCTCTCCCTCCCTCGCCCCCCTCTCTCCTTGGAAATAAATAATTTTTTTTTCATTTATTTATTTGAGAGAGAGAGAGAGATAAAGAGGCAGATAGAGAATGGGCACATTAGGGCCTCCAGCCACTGCAAACGAACTCCAGATGCATGCACCCCCTTGTGCATCTGGCTTACGTGGGTCCTGGGGAGTGAACCTGGGTCCTTTGGCTTTGCAGGCAAATGACTTAACTGCTAAACCATCTCTCAAGCCCAGAAATAAATAATTTTTTAAAAAAAGATCTGTTCAGACTGAATCAGATGCTAAAGAATCCCATATGGGAACAGGGTCCTGACCACAGGCTTATGTCTGTGTGAGATTTAACATTCTGGTGAGATTTAACATTTGAAAGAATTGAGAGAATCCCTCTCTTACTGAAAACCTTGTTGACATATTAATGAGGATAAATTTTCAGCCCACAACTCTGATGTCAGGCAAAGTACTTAATCCATCTGTCTTTAGATTTCTTTCACTGTAACATGACTATAATAGGAGTATCTGCCACAGAGAGTTCTCTAAGGATCAGAGCAGATCACAATAAGGCCAAATAGACACCTCTCCTTTCTCCATTTTGCTGCTAAAGAGTCTGGTGGCTCGAATCTACTAGATGACCTTTGTCATGATCCCCCAGGGAGTGGTTACTGATTATCTACTATGGGCTATATTGTGTTCTACATGACAGGAATACCCCACTGAAGGAGGCAGCGAGAGGAGCAGGCAAGGTGAACAAGTGAGCATGATAATTTCAGATTATAACCAAGGCCATGAAGAGACTACAGGGGAGCAGAGTGAAGTGGCTTCGAAGAGGGTAAGCAGGAATGACTCCAGATGGGTTAGCCACAGATGACCCCCCCCCAAAGGTCAAGTACCTTTTAAGCTAAGACTTGACTCCTAAGAGAAAGAAGACATGTTCACATCTGAGGAAAGAGTAGTTACGTCAACAAAAATAGCTGTAGGGATGGTTTGGTGGGGAAAAGCACTTACTACATAAGTGCGATGGCCAGAGTTTGAATCCCCAGAATCCACTAAAGCCAGCCATGGTAGCATGTATCTGTCACCCTAGCAGACCTACAGAGAGGTGGGCGCAGAAACAGGAGAATCCCGGAAGCTCACAGGCCAAATAGCTTGGTATATGCAGAGGTGAGCATCAAGAGACCCTGCCTCAAACAAGGTGGAAGAAGGGGACTGACAACCAAGATTGTTCTCTGACCTCCACACACGTGCCATAGCACTAACATACCCACACTCACATACATGAACACGCACACACACACACACATATGCACACGAAGATGAAAAAACACGTAGCATGTGCAAAGGCAGTAATGTGATGCATGGAGGGACAGGTCAGTGAGCTCACGGGAAGCAGAGTACAGCATATGGCTTTAGAAGAAGGTAGATGCCTGATCATGGAAGGAGTTACAGATTTTGGTGAAGAGTTTGGATTATATTCTAAAAGCAGAGAAAACTATTTGGAAAGTTTTAAGAGAGGAGTGGCATACTGTGGTTTACATTTTAAAACAATCCCTCTGGCTGCCATATGGAGAATGAATTATAATGAGGTGAACATGGAAGTGGAATATTCCAGGACTGGGGGGATGGTGGCCTGCGCTATGGGCAGCAACACAATGGAAAGACTTGGATCCAGTGGGTATGTAAGGGAACCAGGACTACCATTCAAGCCCACAGAACCATCTGTTTCCAGCCTACCATGTGCCAATATAAATACTCCTGCTTTTCTTTTTTCTTGGTGGTGATTCCACCCCCCACTCAACAGTGCTGTCTGCAGCATGACCCAGTCACTGAGGACTGCTAAGCACTATACAGGACAAGAATCACAAAGGTGTGACTAAGCAGTCCTTAATCTCTATGGTCTGCCTTCTGTAGTGCTGGTCTCAGAAGAGGCCAGGTGAAGCCCTTTGGGCAAGGACAGAAGAAGAGCTGGGGTGGGGAGTACCTGGGTCTCCTAGGTATGGAGCCACTCACCCAGGAAGGATGAAGTCTGAGGAATAGGGATGGGGTTATAACAGGAAAGAGGAGGACTATTTCCTTTAATGACCAATAATCTTGGTGAAAGCACCGAGAGAGACGGTGGTTTGAGGAGGGTACTGGGCACTGTCGTGTGACACTGACCTCCAAGAAAAACAACTACTGCCATTGTTTTTTTTTTTGAGGCAAGCCCAACAGACTGGTATTTTTTTTTTTTTTTATGTGAGAGAGCAAAAGTGAGAGCATGTATGAGAGAGGGAGAGAGAGAGGAGAGGAGGGGAGAATTGGTGCGCCAGGGCCTCCAGCCACTGTTATTGAACTCCAGACCCATGCACCCTTGTGCACATATGCAGCCTTGTGTGCTTGCATCTCTGGCTTACAAGGGAGCTGCAGAGTTGAACATGAGTACTCAGGCTTCACAGGGAAGCACCTTAGCCACGAAGCCATCTCTCCAGCCCTCTATAGCCATCTTTATCAGAAGCAGCTGCGAACAATTGCAAGAGACCCTCAAGACTGGTCCTGTTAATGTTCCCCCACAAAAGAAGGTGAGGCCTCAAACTCTCACCTGAGAACTCATCTGTGCTCCCCTGGGCCAGTTGTATGCAGTGACACTCAAGGTGTCTTGGTATCCAGGTGGCATTGGGTATATGGGGGTGGCTATCCAGAGACAGGGAGCTCCACCTTGGCAGCTGTGGAGAGGTTTGTATCCATGCTGGAATGAGAATTTCCAATGCTACAGTCATCCAGGCTCCTGTAAGTAACCCCACGTCCATGCTCCATAAAGAATTCCAGTAAACTCATCCATTCCCCAGGCTGTAACTTTGGTGAAATCATTCTTTAATATGCCATGGTTCCTTCCCCTTGGGAGAGCAAGCAGTCTCCCCAGCAAAGGTTTCATGCAACAGGCAGAAGGCCAACAGGAGCCTGGCAACTTCAGATGGACTGGAGAGTGGCATGCATCCCACTGGGTAAACCGACAAACAAGGCCCCCAGAGCCCCTTCCTCTCTCTTCAGCAATTCACAGCCCCTTAGGAAGCCAGAAGGAGATTCAGACATCGCTAGCAGTTCTGTGCTCCTCAAATGCCCCATGCACACCACTATCACTATACTGCAAACTTCAGCATTGCAATACATGACATTCATTTGACATCATATTACAATTCTTTTTTTCCATTAAAACCCTTTTAATTGACAACTTCCATCCATACGCACAATGTACCCTGATTATAATCCTCTCCCACCACACTGCTTTACTGCCTTCCCATATTTCTCTTCCACTGGACCTCTTTTATTCCAACTAGCCCGTTGAATTTTGATATAATTTTTTGCCCTCATATTATGCCAGTCTTGTGTAGGTAAAGACAGTCACTGTGACATCATGTATGCAATGGCCCTTTGCGTCTGGAAGACAGTATTCCAAAGCACTCCTCCCCAACCTTGGGCTCCTACATTCTTTCTGTCACCTCTTCTGCAGTGGTCCCTGAGCCTTGGAGGGTGCGACAGAGATGTCTCATTTAGTGCTCAACTGTTGCTACTTCTCAGCACTTTGATGCGTTTTGAGTCTCCTTAGTGGTCACTGCTATCTGAAAAGAGAAGTTAGAGTTAGAGCATTAATAAGCAGGCATTAGACACCAAGCCGACTGAGGGTAATGGGAATATCCCATAGCAGACCAGCTGTCACTGCTCCACTGAGATTATAGTGGTGAGTTATGGCCAGCGCAGCCCCAGTAGGCAGACACATAGTAACCACACTGTGCCAAGGGTCCTGACTTTCCTTATAGCTGTTTCACATGTGCTCTGTTGCCCTGGGGAATGGCATCAAACATTCTTCCTCAGACCCCCTTCTCCAGCTCATAACACATGTTCTGGAGGAACACATTCTCCCAGAGTCTGGAGGTGCAGAGTCATGAGCCCTAGGCTCTGATATGGACCACCTGTGTAGTCTAAATGACCTAAACACATCCTTCAGACACAACTGTGGTCTTCGTCTGCAAACTATAGAGCTATAAGCTAACGTTCCAGCTCTGAAAGTGTCCTCTCTGAGCTACCACAGAGCAAAATAATGTGGGTGTCCTATTAAAGTAATAGTCCTAACCACCCCCCACCCAACGCTGCTTGCACACCAGAGTCCTCCCTCCTTTATACTTCCGAGCCAGCTCTCTTTTGCTTTGTACTGTTCATCTATTGGGTGTTGTAGGTGAAAAGGCGTGGATGAAAAGATAAAATCCCCTGTAACTACCCTCGTCATTTTCTTCCTTTGAGAACCATAATTCTGAGTTCTGGAGAAAACAGAGCAAAATAAAACACACTTAGAAAACAAAAATCAACCAGATTTCCTCTGAGCATTGTCATTAAGGACCAGATGTCCAGTTGGGAAAGCTTCTAGAATGGAGCAGCTGTTTGGAGCAGCTCAAGCTTTCCTTCCCTCCAGCCTCTTGTACCACAAGGCCTTGTGCCTTTTATTCTGAGGAGAACTTCATTTCCACAGCATGGGTCTTTGGCTTCAAAACTACCCTGATGTATGGGGACCAGACAGACTGGCACACTCTTCCCTTATGGACAGACCTCCTCCCTTCTTCAGCCCTCCTGGCTCCTAGAAAACACATGCTCAGTCATCTTCAGCTCCAAAGCAACCTCTTTCTTATTGCTTTTATTCTTAGACTGACCGTTCTCTGTGCTGGAAGATGAGAGCAGCTAACATTTCTCCAGCTATTATATATCCACCTTGTGCTAGTCCCTGAAGTATCAGAATGGGAAACAGCTAAGATTCTTCTTCAGAAGCCCTCTGTTTATCTGGGCACTGTGAGTCATCTAACTCACCATGTTTCCTTTCTTTAATGCCTTGGATACACAGATCTTCCAGATAAAATTTGTGACCCCATACAAGCAAAATCTACCAAATCCTGTGATCCTGTGATATGATCCAAGATTCTAATCTTATCTTTTATTTTGCTTTTCTTCCACCTTAATTCTATTCCTGTCCTTTTTAAAAAAAAAAAAAAAAGTCATATGGCCTAATTTTTGGATAGGTAAACTCAAAACCTGTCAGAACCGGATCACGATAAAAGTCAATAGCAAGTAAAAGGTATCTCATATACACCTCTTTGATTTTCATAATAATCTTGCAACAACCAAGACAAATGGGGCTCTGAGGGTTTTGTGACTTAGTCAAGATCATGAAGTTTAACTCAAAGAGCTAGAAGTCAAATCTACATCCATCTGACTTCAAAGCTCATACTCAGAGAGCCATAATTACTTATGTTTAGTAAGCACTTACTATGTCATTGAGTTTGGGCTAAGTATCCCACTTGCATTATGTTGTTTACCCTCACAACACACCTCCTACTATGACACCCATTGGAGAGATGAAGAAAATGAGGTTAAAAATGAGGCAATTTGTTCAAGATCACCCAGTGTGGCAGTTTGAATGTACAATGTCCCCCATAACCTCAAATGTTAGTCATTAAGCACATCTTAATTAATCCCCAGATGGTGGGGTGTTTAGGAAGGGGAGCCTTGCTGGAGGCACTGTCATTGAGAATGGGCCTTGGGGTGTATTAGTCTAGCACACTGGGTGTTCAGAGCTAACTCCCTGGGACGCTACTTCCTCCCTGCTGCTGGGACAAGACATGACCCCTCCCACAGCCTGCTTTGCCACGCTTCCCTTGCCATGAAACTTCCCCCCTCAAAACCGTAAGCTGAAATAAACCCTCACCTCCCAGAAACTACTTCCGGTTGGGTAGTTTGTCCCAACAAGAAAAAGATAAATGGCTATACCCAGGTAATAATGATCCCAAGTCAACCTGATACGTGCAGAACTTTGAATCTCTGAATGCTTTGCAGCCATCCTGATTTATAGCAGAAGAAACTATACAAAAGCAGATCACCAATGGAGTGTTAGTTGACTCCTTTGGAATGCCCACCTATACGGTCAGCTATCACAATTTCATCATGGAGGAAAAAAAAATCCTATGGATGTCTGACCTGGAATAGGTGTTTCTGAGTTTCACAGTTCTTCATAGAGCATATAGGTCCAAAACACGAAGTCTGTGCGCAACACTTGGATTTTAACCGCCAGCCAGAGATGAGGATTACTTAGCTTCCAAGGGGTGGAAATAAAAAAAAAAAAAAAAAAAAAAAAAAAAAAAAGCTTTAGAAAAGCAACTCTGCTCGTTGGCCTCACCTAGTGGTCATAGTTGGAAATTGCTCAGAGAAAGAAAGAGCTACAAATTCCCTGGAGTACAATTTATCCAACCTGTTTAGTGTTGAGTATCTCACTGGTAGACTTTGAAATACTAGGGGAAACACATGTAAATAGATAAGTTTACATGTTTGGTTCATGAAGTCAACCAAACCGTGCACCCACAGGCTGGTCTATCTATGACCTGACTGGCTATGTTATCTACAATTTAAAAGACTTTTTGCAGTGTCATTGTTGATGTCAAGATTCAAAACACTTTGACATCTTTGAGCAATAGCAGACATTAAGAAAATGAAAATTAATTAGAAAATTGAAGTTTTAATTCTACTTAAAAATAATCAAATGTCCTATAGAATGGCCAGCCACAATCATATAAAAACAGAACTCAACAATTTTGGCAACTATGAGCCAAATATGAGTGAGAATGTGATGTGGTTACTTAGAAAGTACGGCAACAAGGCTTCTGACATCAATAATGGCAGAGTAATGACATCTGAAAGTCGCTTTCCCCCTAGAAGCAATGAGAGATTGACACACACAAAGAAGTCAGAATCAATTGTTTTTGAATTCTAAAATGAACCCAAGGCTTGTAATAGTGCAAAAAGTATTTATTCAGGAAAAGTGCCAAGTGCCAGGAGGGGGGGAAAAAAGAGCTTTGTGGCTTTTAACTACCTTGTTCCATTCCCCTTTTCCCACCATCACAAGAGCCTTCAAACCTAGACACTTCACAACCTCGCTCACCTAGCTGTCAAAATCAACAGTGTAGCACTCACTGGAAAAAAAGCGAAACATGCTGAATGCACCCCAAAACTTGCCTTCAGAGAAGTGTCACTGTCTGTTACCTTGCCGGAAACCTCCATTTGCCACTTATCTTTGAATTTTTAAAATTTTTTAAATTATTTTTGGAGTGAGACACAGAGAGAGACAGACAGAGAGGGAGAGGGAGACAGATAGAAATGGGCGCGCCAGCAGTCTCTCAGCTGCTGTGAATGAAATCCAGATGTGTGCGCCCCCTTGTGGTCAAGTGTGGCATTGCGCCCTTGTGTCACTGCATCTGGCTAAACGTGGGACCTGGAGATTGGAACCGCTGGAGACTGGAACCAGTGTTCTTAGGCTTAGCAGGCAGGCGCCTTAACCGCTAAGTCATCTCTTCAGCCCTCTTTGAATTTTTTTTTAGCTAGTGTTCAAATGGGTGTCATGATAACATTTTCATACATATATTATCATTGTACTGTGGTCTTATTTCCTCCTCGTTACCTTCCTTTGCCCCTCGTCCCCCTCTGTCCTTCCACCATGATATTTTCCCTCCTGATTCCAAGTCATATGTGTGTATATACATACAAGTGGGCATATATTTAAATCTAGATTACACATGAGAGAAACTGCAATATCTTGCTTTCTTCTCCCCATTCCCCTATCTTGTTCCTTCACCTTCTCTTTAAGTTCCTCTCACCTCACAGTCCCCATCAACTTTCATATTATAGATGTGTATATGACTTAAATATGCATTCGTGTCATATATATTCAAGTCTACATTTCATATATAAGAAAAAACATGTAATACTGTCTCTCTCAGTCTGGATTAGTTTACTTAATATGATGATCTCCAGACACATCCATTTTTCTCCAAATTGTAGTTTCATTCTTCTTTTTGGCCGAACAAAACTCTATTGTGTGTATATACTGTTAAGGTTAGAAAAAAAGTTAGGGTTAAAACAGCCAGGTCAGAGGGCTGGAGAGATGGCTTAGCATATCTTAGCAGTTAAGCGCTTGCCTGTGAAGCCTAAGGACCCCGGTTCAAAGCTCGATTCCCCAGTACCCATGTAAGCCAGACGCACATGGTGGCACATGAGTCTGGAGTTCATTTGCAGTGGCTAGAGGCCCTGGCATGCCCATTCTCTCTCTCTCTCTTTCTGTCTTTATCTCTCCCTTTTTCTGTCTCTAATTAGTAAATAAATAAAACTAATGAAAAAAATACACACACACACACACACACACACACACACACACACACAAAACCAGCCAGGTCAGGAAAACTGAGAAGAGAAATGGGCAGGCTTGCAGCTTGGTCAAATCAACACAAAGCTGGTATCCATGGCTCCAGAAGCCCTTACGAAGTACCTCCCTGAGTGAAAGGCACTGTTGCCCTTTCCCCTAATAAACTTCTCAACTTTATGGTACACCTTTATACATATTCTCACATCTAATTAGATGCTTTCTATGAAAGCTTCCCCCTATTCCAGGAAGGGGACCACTCCACACTGCCCCAGGGATGGTAAGGGGAGGAGAAATGGTAGACCAAGATTAGAAGTTCAGATACGAGGGGAAGTCCTTTGTCCCTTAGCTCAGTCTGCCCTGCACTCTGGAGTTTCCTAACTTTCCGCTTTTTGCTCATTGCCCAACATAAACATGGATTTCTTCCTTGCTCTACCTTGTGCCCTGAGTGAATTCTTCTCCTTCAGAAACACAGGATGCAAGAATGTTGGCCACAGTTAAGTTCTGAAGAAATGTGGGAAGAGGCATATTCCAACCCCCAAACCCTAATATATGCCACATTTTTCTTATCCATTCATCTGTTTATGGGCATCTAGGCCAGTTATATGTACTGTCTATTGCAAATAGTGCTGCAATAAACATGTATTTGCAAGTACCTTTGTAGCATACTGATTGAGATACATACACCTAGAAGTGGTCCAGCTGGATCATATAGTAGTTTTTTTTTTTTTTTTTTTTTTTGATTTTGCAAGGTAGGGTCTCACTTCTGGTCCAGGCTGACCTGGAATTAACTATGTAGTCTCAGAGTGGCCTCGAACCCTCGGTGATCCTCCTACCTCTGCCTCCCGAGTGCTGGGATTAAAGGCGTGCGCCACCATGCCCGGCCATATAATAGTTTTATCTTCAGCTCTTGGATGAACTTCTAAACTGATTTGCATACTGGCTGCAGTTTGCTTATAATCCCACGAGCGAGCAGTGTGTGAGGGAGGGTGCTGCTTTCTCCACATCCTCAGTAGCATTTATTATTGTGTGTGTTTTTTCATGATAGCTATTCTCATTGTGGTGAGATAGAATCTCAGTGTAGTTTTTTGTTGTTGTTATTATTTGTTTCTTTTTTGTTTTTTGAGGTAGGATCTTGCTCTAACCCAGGCTGAACTGGAATTCACTTTGTCTCAGGGTGGCCTTGAACTCATTGAGATCTTCCTTACCTCTGCTTCCTAAGTGCTGGGATTAAAGGCATGCGCCACCACGCCTGGCTCAGTGTAGTTCTAATTTGGATTTCCCTCAAGGATAAGGATGTTCAACATTTTTTTCAAATATTTATTGTCAATTTGTATTTATTTTTGTAGAGCTGTCTGTTTCATTCATTTTCCCATTTATTGATTGGATGATTTAGTTTTGGGGGTTTCATTTTCTAACTTTATGGATTCTACACATTTGTCTAATGAATTATTGGTGAAGATTGTCTCCCATTTTGTAGGCTGTCTAATAATCAGTTCCTTTGAAGCATAAACGATTCCTAGTCGGGCGTGGTGGCACACGCCTTTAATTCCAGCACTCAGGAGAAAGAGGTAGGAGGATCACCGTGAGTTTGAGGCCACCTTGAGTCTACATAGTGAATTCCAGGTCAGCCTGTTCTAGAGTGAAACCCTACCTCGAAAAACCAAAAAAGAAAAAGGAAAAAAAACAAAAACATTCCTGGGGCTGGGGAAATGGATTAGCGGTTAAGGAATTTGACTGAGAAGCCTAAGGATCCTGGTTCAATTCCCCAGGACCAATGTAAGCCAGATGCACAAGGTGGCACATGCATCTGGAGTTCATTTGCAGTGGCTGGAGGCCCTGGCATGTCCATTCTCTCTTTCTCTCTGCCTCTTCCTCTCCCTCTCTCTCAAATAAATAAATTAATTAAATATTTTTTTAAAAAAAAAGATTCTTTCTTTTATGAACCCCATTTATCAGTTAAGAACAAGTATCTTATGAGCTATAGGAGTCCTCTTTAGGATATCCTTGCTTCTGCCTATATCTTAAAGTACTAAAACTTGTTTTTATGTGACTTGATTCAGACCTGCTTCAATATGAAGTTTGGGGGCGTTTGTTGAAAACAAATATGTGTAGCTTTTTTTTGTTTGTTTTTTTTTTACATTGTCATTGCCTAAAGCAAAGATATCATTTGAGACAAACAAAAAGCTGAGAAGAAAACTTAAAAGGAAGAGTGGAAGAATGAGATGCTCATGGGAGACCTTGAAAAGCTGCAGCAGATCTACAGGGATCAGAAGGTCACATGCATGTGCAGGGTTCTGCCCAGTAAAGACCTGAAAATGCCCTGTATCATCTTGCCTCCAGTTGACCTTGAGGCAGTAAGTGAAGGTTAATACTTTTCTGAACTGGCTGCCAGAGTGTTGAGGGCACACCAAAACTCATATAAAGGTCCATGGCAAAACTAGGAAGATTATTAGTACATGGCATTTAAGAATATTTCTGTTCAGGGGCTGGAGAGATTGCTTAGTGGTTAAGGCACAAGCCTGCGAAGCCCAAGGACCATGGTTCGATTTTCCATATCCCACGTAAGCCAGATACACATGGTGGTGCATGTGTCTGGATGGAGTTCGTTTGCAGTGGCTAGAGGCCCTGGCACACCCATTCTCACTCACTATTTCTTGCTCCAGCTCTGTGTCTTTAATAAATAAATAAATATAAATAAATCTTAAAAAAAGAATATTTCTGTTCAATCACTTGCTAAGCCCTAAATTAACTGAATTTTCAGAATTTGTTCAGAAGTACCACCATGTAAGCAAAGACCAACAGCAATGACAACAAACACTAGAGAGGAAGGGATCTGGTTTCCATGGTTGTTATGTTATCATTTAAAATATACAGTGTTCAACAACACTTACTATAGATGTGGAAATAAAAGAAAGCATGGTCTATATTTGGAGAATAAAATAGAGAAATTGTCTCTGAGGAAGCCCAGACTTCAAATCAGTAATTAACATTATTCTCAAAGAATTAAAAGAAAGCATGTGTAAGAACAAAAGGGTAATGTGAGACCAAGGCTAATGAACTACAGACTGTCAGTGAAGCAGGTCACATCATGGTGTTCAAAAAGCAGAGGAAGGGGCTGGAAAGATGGCTTAGCGCTTAAGGCACCTGTCCGCTAAGCCTAAGAACACCGGTTCCAATCTCCAGGTCCCATGTTTAGCCAGATGCAAAGTGGTGCAAGGGCGCAATGGCACACATGCCCACAAGGGGGCGCACACATCTGGAGTTCGTTCACAGCAGCTGAGAGGCTGCTGGTGCGCCCATTCTCTCTCTCTCCCTCTCTTTCTCTCTGTCTGTCTCTCCCTTTCTCTCTGTCTCGCTCCAAAAAAAAAAAAAAAAAAAAAAAAGCAGAGGAAGAAAATGGCTGTGTGAGTTGGCTTTCTCCTTTGATTCCATCTAGGCCTCCAGCCTATAGAATTATGAAACCTACATTCTCAGTGGGTCTCCCACCCTCTTAGTTTACCTCCTCTGGATATTCCCACACAGACACACACAGAAGAGGGCATTGCCAACCTCCTATCCAATCCAATCAAGCTGCCAATCTAGATTAACCAGCACAGCTGCCTAGTGAGGTATTGACTCAAGAATAAAACAAAAAATATACTTAATGAACTCTAAGTGGGACAAATGCAAAGCAATCCACTAATTATAATAAAACTGTCCAAAGACAGAGAATCTGAAAAGAGCAAAAGAAAAGCAACTTATTATGCACAGTAATATTCAGTAAGATTAATAGCTTATTTCTCATTAGAAACTACATGGGGACACATTCAGAAAAAAAAAGTCAATTAAGAATTCTATTTCCAGAAAAATTATCATTAAACATGAAGGAAAAAGCAATATGTTGCCATAACACTGTTTTATTTTTTATTATCTTTTTAAAAGCTCAGCAAGACCAACTTTATTGAAAACTATTGCAACATGAATAGGTAATTCAGTAAGTATCTCATCAATGGGATTTTGCAACAAGAGAGAGAAATGGGGTTTGAGTGTAAATATGGACTTTAAAATGGTATTCTCAGGCTAGAAAGATTGCTTAGTGGTTAAGGCACTTGCCTGCAAAGCCTAATGACCCAGGTTCAATTCCCCAGAACCCACGTAGGCCAGATGCACAAGGTTGCACATGTATCTGGAGTTCATTTGCAGTGGCTAGAGGCCCTAGTGCATCCATTTTCTCCCTCTCTCCAAATAAATAAATAAATAAATATAAACTTTAAAAAAAATTAGAGTCACACCTAAAGAGCAGGGATTGGAACAGTGGATGGAAAATAGCTGAGGGAAAACTTCAGGATAAAAAGACATTTTTTCTCATTGAGAATTTTAATACATAAACATACTATAATTTGACCATAATACCCTCCAATTACCCTCTTTTGTACCTCCTCCCCCATTTCCATTCCACTTAACCCTCTCCCCTTTCCAAGTAGTTCTTCTGTTTTCATGTCTCATTCTTTCTGACCTCTCCATTCCTTCTGTCAAAATGTGGATGGGCTCAATATTGTGCAGGTCTTGTGGAGGTAACAAAATCCACTGTGAGGTCATGAATTATGGGTTACTTCTTATCTGAAGGATAGTGTACCAAAATATTTCTCCTCACTCAGTGGCTCTTATATTCTTTCCACCCCTTCTTCCACACTGTTCCCTGAGCATTGGAGGGTATGGTAAAGATGTTCTATTTAGTGCTTAGTTCTCAACATACTCTTATTTTAGCACTTTAATGAGATTTGAGACTCTCCAGTATCCACAACCATCTCTAAAAAGAAGTTCTCTGGCCAGTGGTGGGTGCAGCACTCATCTTCTTCTCACCGCCTTCTCCACAATGTTCCCTGTGTCCTAGCAGGGGTTATAGAAATGTCTCATCCTGTTCTAAGCACTCAACTGTCACTTCTCATCACCTTGACAAGCCTGCGATCTCTCCAGTAGTTACTACTATCTGCAAAAAGAAGTTTCTCTAACCAAAAGTGAGAACAGTATTAATCTATGGGGATAAATATCAACATTTAGAGGGGAAATTGAGGGGCACAACATATCCATTTAGCCAAAGTCAGTAGTAGTTTTTCCCCTAGGCCCTATGACCTTCCAAACCACATTTTTTTAAAAGTGTTATGAAGCCATTTATTTAGCTTTCAATATTGAGAGTGGGAAAAAGAACAACTCTCCTACATGGAATGGGAATACAGCTGCAAATTATTCACACCCATCTTCTTCGTGTGTCCTTGGGTCCCAGCTACATGGAGGGGGCTGGGCACCCCAATCTTGGCAACAGAGCTCTGAGAGAGACTTATGCAGGGCTGAAAACTATGCCTTCCTGAGGGTGGGGGAGCCAAAGATGTGAAACCAAACCATAAATTTTTGACTCAGTTGTTAATACCAAGCATGAATTCTTTATCATGGAGCAGGCCTCAAACCCAAAAAGAGAGCAGTTGGTTATCCCCATAACCAAAACATTATTTTAAAAATATATTTGTTTGGACTAGAGAGATTGCTTAATGGTTAAGGTGATTGCATGCAAAAACCAAGGACTCACATTTGGTTCTCTAGATCCCATGTAAGCCAGACACACAAGGTAACGCAAGTGCACAAGGTTGTACATGTGCACAAGATGGTGCACATGTCTGAAGTTCAATTACAGAGCCTGGAGGCCCTGGCATACCAATTCTCCCACCCGCCCCTCTCTTTCTCATAAAAAATACCAAAAATTTTTTATAAACTTGTTCCTCTAATTAGACTTCAATCATCTACCATTGTATGAAATATATTGTAAAGTATTATTTTGAATGAGGTAATTCATCACTAACAGACTTGCCCTACAAGAAATGCTGCAGACAGTCCCTGAAAGGACACTGGACAGTGGCACAAATACTGATGAACAAACAAAAGATTCGAATAATCAGCTACATAGATGGATATATCAAATATAATATAAATGAGTTTTTATTTTTAGGTCTTTTCCTATACAATTTATTTTGCTCTTTTATTTTAATTTTTTGGTTGGAAATTCCTGGGCATTTTGACAGACCTCTTTTTCATCTGTTACTTTTCTCATCACTGTGACTAAATACTTACGAGTTTTTGAGGGTTCAGTCCATGCTTGGTTAGTCCCATATACTGAGAGGTAGACCATCATGGTGGTGAGGGCATGTGTAGGGAAGGGACCAGGGACCAGGTATAATTTTCAAAGGCATATTATTTATGACTAAATTCCTCAAATTACATCCATCCCCCAAATTTCCATCACCTTCCAAAATAGCACAGTGAGCTGGGGGCCAAGTATTAAACACATAAGTCTGTGGGGACATTTCATAATCAAACCATAATGCTGGTGTAGGGGCTTACACTCTACATGGATACAATTTTTTATTTTTATTTTTGGTTTTTTCAATGTAGGGTCTCACTCTGGCCCAGGATGACCTGGAATTAACTATGTAGTCTCAGGGTGGCCTCGAACTCATAGTGATCCTTCTACCTCTGCCTCCAGAGTGCTGGGATTAAAGGTGTGTGCCACCACACCTGACAATGGATACAAATTTTAATCACAGTAATTACAGCAAAGGATGTGGGGAGAAATGGAGCTAAATGCATAGAAATTTTTAGTAGTATTAATTCAAATAGCATTCTTATAATTAGTGTTTAATGAAATCTCCAGATAATACATTTAGAACACATGCACATTACAAAATACCATAATAAATATTTTATATATATATATATATATATATATATATATATATAACACAAAAGAAGACAACATCAGAAAAATGAATAAGGAAAGAAAAGAAACATAAGATATTTAGAAAATGAATAGCAAAATAACAGAAGTAAATCCTACCTGATCAGTCGGTGCATTAAATGAAAATAGATTAAACCCTCCACTAAAAAGGCAGAGGTTGGGCTAGAGCCATGGCTCAGCAGTTAAAGTGCTTGTCTACAATATCTAATGACCTGGGTTCAGTTCCCTAGTACCCATGTCAAGCCAGATGCACAAAGTGACAAAGTGGTGTATGAATCTGGAGTTTGTTTGCAGTGGCTAGAGACCCTGGCACACCCATTAATTCTCTCTCTCCTTGCAAATAAATAAATAAATAAATAATATATTTTAAAAAACAAAAGACAGGTCAAAATAATTAATTAAAAATATGAAAACAAATGTGATTTCCCAGCACTTGGGAGGCAGAGGTAGGAGGATCGCTGAGAGTTCGAGGCCACCCTGAGATCCAGTTAATTCCAGGTCAGCCTGGACCAGAGTGAAACCCTACCTCGAAAAACCAAAAAAAAAAAAAAAATATATATATATGAAAACATGTGATTTAACTGTATGCCATCCATAATTCTAGACTCAAATACATACATAGGTTAAAAGTAAAATGATGAAAAAAAATATACCATGCACAGTAATTAATAAGGAATATAAATGGCTAATCTAATATCAGACAAAACAGACTTTGAGAACTAAGTGCAAGTTTAGGCAACATTCACAGATGTAAAGGGGCCATAGGAAGAGAGAAGACAGTCCTGTTACAGCTGTGCCATTTATACATTACTGATTTCTTAAAGAAATGGTGCATTTTGGGGCTGGTAGGATAACTTTGCTGATAAAGAGCTGATTTGCAAAGTTGGAGGGCCCCAAGTTCAATTCCCCAGCATCCATATAAAGCCTGCTGGGCTCTTTTTTTTTTTTTCCACAGCAGGAGACCCTGGTGTGTTCATGCACATACACAAACACTTGCAAAGAAATAAATAACTTAATTTTTTAAAAAATAAATGTTGAATTTTGAAATGTACATTGGCATATTTGGGGGCTCCAGAGAAATTAAATGGTGATTTAAAATAACACCAGAAATAATGTCATATAACTAACAGTTGAAAAATGTATTATCATCTAGGTGGGAGAAAACTTTTGATTGATCTTATAAAAATTATTTCAAAGGCTTCCACTAAATCCATTAAAAGAGATGAAATTCTGTCTCGCTCCCAAACATGGAGGCAGATAGTATCCATGGGAACAAATGACACAGAGAAATTTGGGCTCAAGTAAGATTGCCTGTAAGTGGAAGAAGTATCTGTTCCTGGAATCAACCAGCAGACATGGTATCTAACTGCATTGCCAACACTGCTCTCCTGTAATTCCTTTGGCTTTGAGTAAAGATGCTACCATTCTCTCTCGCATTGTTAACTTGTAATTCTTCTACTTCACACAGTAGCAGATCTCAGAAACTATTCCTAATGATTTTCACAACCAAATATTTATTTCAAAGTATGAGGTGACTTACTAATGGTAGGAAAGGGTTAAAGATTAGGTTCCTGTCTATCTTGGTACAAACAACCACAGCCCCCAACATCGCCGTGACTCTGTCAGGACCACAAGAGATGCTGATGCTACTGATAGAAACCAAACTGGGATGCAGCCAACTGTGTCACCACATCCTTGAAATAGCTTCTTTAGACTTCTTTAGATAAGACTTTAGGTAAGAAATGTACTTAGTTGGACCTTGATGAATTGGTAAGGTTTATGTAATAGCATAACTTTTGTTTTATTTATTTTTGAAGTAGATTCTCACGCTAGCCCAAGCTGACCTGAAACTCACTCTGTAGAGCCCAGGTTAGCCTCAAACTCATGCAGTCCTCTTGCTTCAGCCTCCTGAGCGCAGGGATTAAAGGTGCCTGCCACTATGCTCAGAAGGTTTGTGTGATAATAAGCAAATAAACTATCCAAACTTTAATTTTCTTATCTGTAGTAGAAGGATAATTACACCTGTCATGTCTACTTCAGGAATCTTCTGTGCAAATAGAATGAGGTAAGTTAGGAAATTAACTCTGACATGAATTAATTTCTGTATGTTGTTTCCTTTAGTCAGTGCCTGATGCTTCTATCAGAAATTTATTTATTTATTTACTTATTTATTTATTTATTTTCACATGTGTGTGTGTGTGTGTGTGTGTGTGTGTGTGTGTGTAATGTCCCTAATACATGAATAGCATTAAGCAATAGCTATTTCACTCATTCAGATTTGACATTCAGTCAGCTGCTAAATGCTCTTCCTTATTTTCTCCACATTTCACAGGAGCTAGAACTTGTGGAACTGGCTGTAGGCCCATGCTAGTTAGCATTCTCACACAGAGGGCAGGCCCAGGCAGGATTCTTTTTGTAAAGTGAGAGGCAAGTGTGAGTTATAACCAATGATAAGAAGCAAGATTAATGCCACACATTGGGCTCAATTCCTGTGCCTGTGCTCCTGGTAGGCAATGGACAGAATGTGAAGGAAGGCTGGAGACGCAGCACAAGAGATGGAGGTGAAGTACATAGGATGAGGCAGTGACTGACCAAGGTTCCTGTGGCAGTTGAGGTCCACATACTCATTGCCCTTCTGGGCCATTTTCTCCACCCTCACAACCATCCCGAATATATCAGTTCCTTTTTCTCTGCTGGAACACAGAAGGGGAGGAGAGGGTTTAAATCAGCTTATAGTTTTGACAAAAGTTTCATCATGGTGGTGAAGGTAAGGCAGGAGAGGACTTCACACCCTCACATCAGCAGGGAGGAAGTAGAGAGAGGGAGTGCACCCAGTGGGGCTGGGCTATAGAATCTCAAGACCCACCTCTGGAGACACACTTCCTCCAGCAAGGTTCCACCTCTTAAAGGTCCCACCACCTCCCCAAACAGTGCCACCAACTATAGGAATTAAGTATTCGAACACATGAATGTACATTGGACATTTTACATTCAAACCACCATCCTTCATTTGGCTGTTTGGATCATTGTGATGCTTTTTGAGTTGTGTTATGCAGAAATGAATCAGAGATATTCCCAACATTTGGTTAATTTTTATTTAAATCATAATATTCTGGAATGTTAGAAAAAACAAGAAGTCATAGTAAATGGAGATTCAAGTTTCCTAATATTATTTCAAGTTTCTTTAAAATTTCACTTTAATATGAGTGTCTGCTTTTACAATGCTTGTACTTATCTATGCCAACATTCCCAGCACTATCCCTGACTTAGCCATTTTTTCTTCCATACTCTAAATAAATCATGTTAAATGTCTTTTTCATCAAGTTACCCATGCCCTGCTCCAGAATATCTGCTTATTTTTATAAATAATCTTCTGGACATAGATCAAAGCCGTCCACAACCCTCTGGGGTATTTTCAGTCAGAACAAAAGAAATATCATGATGTTTGAGCTATTTAGAATTCTTAGTGCATGGCCAGGACTCAGTAACTATATCTGATTGCTCCTTAAAGGAGTCTTCCCATCTCTCCAGTTTCTGGGACAGTACCTTGTACATGGAACAGTATCTGACAGATTGAAAGAACTACTTCCCTTCATAATGAAGTTCTGTATGCATAGTTAAGTTTCAATCTGGGAATGGGTCCTGATTTCCTATTTCCTTTGGAAAATGGCATGGTGATATTTAGAGAGTAACTCTAGCTTCGATCTTTTATTGTCTGGAAAATACCTACTTCTGATTAGTCTACACAGTTCACCTACAAATTTAGCTGTTGGGATGAATTGGCTGAAATCCTTCAGTCACTCTATCATCACACCTGGGCAGGGGCGCCCCCTTGTGGCAATGTGTTGCCATGCATAAGTTCCCAAGAACATCATGGCTTTTATTTAGTAGATGCCTAACTCTGAACTCAGTGTCAAGCTAGGCATCTTCCATAGATTAGATCACTTATCCTTATAGCAATCTAATAACAAGTGAGGTAGCTATTATTAACTTTGTAAGTTGTCCTGCAAGTGGAAGAAGAGAGTCTTGAATCCAGGTTGCTTAGACAGGAGTTCATGCTTCTAACTCCTATGTTACATGTGGAGATATTAGTCTGTATATAAAAGTGAACTAATAGGTGGTACCTTAAGAATGGTTCTCAACAAAGTTGGTGGACCCTAAGCAAAATAAGTGAACTGGGGAAAGCTGTTGAAAACATTATTACTATCCGCAGTCACCTGTGGGCTGTTCCTGCAGTGTGCGGGCCACCGGGACATGGACGGTGGAGCAAACATGAATGTTGGAGTTGCCCACAATGAGGTGAATCCAAACACCCATGTAATGAATAGCCGAGGTATGTGGGTGACATATGCATTGGGAGTTGGCTTGCTTCATATTGTCTTACTCAGCATTCCCTTCTTCAGCGTTCCTATTGCTTGGACCTTAACAAATATAACATATATATATAATATTATATATATAATATAAATATATATATTATATAAACAAAATATTATATAAATAAATGTAATAAATATCATATATGATATATGATATAATGTGGGCATGTATGTATTTTTGCATGCAGTGAAAGGAACACCTTTTGAAACTCCTGACCAGGGAAAAGCAAGGCTCCTAACGCATTGGGAACAACTGGACTGTTGAGTATAGTTTACATCATCATGAAATTTTTTTACAATTCCTCCAATAATTCTATACTTTCTGGCAAGTTTCTATACAAAGTATGATCCAACTCACTTCATCCTAAACACAGTTTCTCTCCTGAGTGTACTTATTCTGAAGATGCCACAACTACATGGTGTTCAGATCTTTGGAATTAAGAAGTATTGAAATGTTTTACAATTAAACAAAATTGTTAAAACTACTGAGTTTTCTGTAAGGAAGAAGTAGTTAGTAAATCACACTGTTGCTGTGATAGTGTGAAATGAGAGGTATTTACATTGTTGGACCAATTGCTGGTTCTTTATTTGCTGTCTTGAAATGCAGAATTCTACTAAAAGATGCCTCTGTTTAGTGCATCTGGTATATTTCTGAGAGAAGCTTTATAGGCAGGTTGGGCAGGCCCAGCTTATAAGTTAATGGCAGCACAGTGAAGGTACAGTAGATAAGTCCAAGGAAATAAGATATTTATAAGAAACTAGGACCAGTTTTAGTGAATTGGCATTATGTTAGGAAAAGAAAATTTCCAATCATTCAGTCACAGTTTAAGCAGGCTTACATATAAACCTAAATCATCTCCACAGAAGTTTTTATTCCCATACATACTCCTCTTATTTTATATGAAGACGTTCACCCTCTTGCTTTATACAAGCTAATTTTTTTTTCCTGTGTATGTGCTTTTTTGGTTTTGCTGGCTTGGTATTGTATGTTGATAAATGAGGTCATTTGTGCATTAATACATTAGAATTCATGAAGGTCCACCTTTATGACTGATTGGGGATAGAAAATAGCCAGGTATCTTAGACCAGTCTCTGAGTCAACATTCTGATTTTGGAACACAAAGTGGGTTTTACTGCTTTTCTGGAAACAAAGCTGTTAAACCAATAAAATAATGATTTATTTCAGGTAGTCCAAGTATAGGTAGTAAAAAGAAATCTGTTTATTTGGTTGTGCAACTTAGTAAAGTCTATTACTCTTTAGAAGAAGTAATACACAATGGAACAACCTGTAGCTTGGCAGAACCTGCTTCTCTGGCGGTAGTAAAAGGTCCTTTTCAGCAGGTCTGAAGTAAGAGATAACATTGTCAATTATAGTCTTCTTACTTTCAACTGCCATAGTTTGTCCATTACTATGTTTCCTTTAAATATGTGGGTTTTAGTTTAGATAACCCCAAATGGTAACTTGCCCCAGGAGCAACTATATTGAATTCTGATGACTTAGGAAAGCTTCCTATAGTTGGTAACATTAATTGCAAGAAATAAGGATTTTCTATTCTGAGAAGTAAACACATCAGAAAAGTTATGCTATAGGATAAAACTGGAAAGCTCAGTAACAAAATTGAAGAGCTGTAGACCAACTTGAAATGAATTTGTGTCAATAAACTCCCTTTTAGTAGTAGTGATCATTGTTTCATATTTCTGAAGTATTGAGTTTAGAAATCAGTTGTATGATACATACTGCCTTTGTATGTTAGTTTTTCCTCATGTATTTTTAAATAACTGGTAATCTGTACTTCAATAAAGTTTTTCCTTGGTGTAAATTATTTAAAAAGAAAAAAAAAAACACTATTACTTAAAGTATCTGGAAAATGTCCTAAGTGCACATAGCAAAGAACGATTCATTCAAGAAAATCTAGAAAGGGCCGGGCATGGTGGCACACGCCTTTAATCCCAGCACTCGGGAGGTAGAGGTAGGAGGACTGCCGAGAGTTTGAGGCTACCCTGAGACTACATAGTGAATTCCAAGTCAGCCTGGGATAGAGTGAAACCCTACCTCGAAAAAAAAAAAAAAAAAAAAAAAGAAAGAAAGAAAGGAGAGAGAAAAGGAAAGGAAAAGAAAAAGAAAAAAAAAAGAAAACCAATAAAGGGCTGGAGAGATAGATTCACACTTAAGTCACTTGCCTGTGAAGGCTAAAGAACTCGGTTCAATTCCCCAATTCCCCAAATCCCCTTTACCCATGTAAGCCAGATGCACAAGTTGGTGTATGCATCTGGAGTCCATTTGCAGCGTCTGGAAGCCCTGGCATGGCCATTCTCTCTCACTATCTGCCTCTTCCTCTCTCTCCCTCATTCTTTCTCCTTCCCTTGCACTCTAAAATAAATAAATAAAATATTTGAAAAAGGAAACCTACAAATTATCAAGAATCACATCAACAGTCTGCGGCATTTGAGCTGTGATATGATCCACTACTCTCTCCTTCCCCCCTCCCAGTTGTGAGGCTCCACCCAGGACATACCCAGCCAAGCAGGTGGGGGAGGGGGCTCCATTTCTCCCTAGCCCAGTCTGAAGCTAAGGGTTCACCTCAGAAGAGACAGGGTCCATTACTCCCCAAAGCCCAGAGCCCCAGTGTGTAGAGACTCCAGTTTAGATAGGTCAAGATGCTCCTGTGGTCAGGAAACAATGAGGTGAAACTTCCTGAACTGTGCTCACAGCTTCCACATCACCCAGGCCAAGGGAACTTTGACCGGCAACCTGGAGCTGACTAGCGGCTCATTCTGATCCATGTTCACTAGGGGGAAAGACAAAAGCAAGGGGAAGAAGTCTGACCACACTTCATTTATAGGGGAGACTTTCCCCTAGGCATAGCAGGCCAGACTACTGAGGAACCGTGCTACTATCCTCCAGCTCACGTACAAGGCAGGTCTCAGGACAGGAGAGGTAAGATCAAGAGACAAGAGTATCTCCATGCTCGCCCCCCTCAGGCCCTCTCACAGAGCAGAGGTGTCATTGATGAAGAAGAGGATCTCTCTGACCCAACTCCACGTCAGCAGTGGAGGGTTCCGATCATGGGAACAACAGTCCACAGTGGGGAGACCCACAACTCAGCTTGAGGCGACAGATTTTTATCTGGAGCAAAGAATAGGAAACTCCATATGTTAGGACATTATTGAAAATAATGACCATGGTAGATAAACAACTAAAAGACTGGTATCTGAGTGATGGAGGCAAAAGGAGGGGACCACCAGATGTTTCCTAGAGAGAACCCAGGAAAGGGACAGCTAAGAAGAGTGCACCCACGCTTGCTACCAACTCTGAGGGTCAGGAGGATAGTGCTGGGCTCTGCCCACTCAGGAGCAACCAGTACCAGGTATGAGACAGGCTTCACTGTATTCAGTGTACAGGCATCAATACAGAGTGGAAAGCTGACTGGCACAAAGGACCTGCGGTGGTTTGAATGTGAATGGATGTCCCTCCCTAAAGAATCTTTATTATTATTATTGTTATTATTATTATTATTATCATTATTATCAACATATTATGTATGGATACATCATGTGTTGGTACCCTCTTTTCCCTCCTCCCTGCCCCCATTCCATTGGAGATGCTCCTCAGTGGGGTTGCAGGTATTCCCCCATGGGGTTGTGGGTTACCCTTTGTGGGAGCAGCAGTCAGTTTTGGGGGAAGACAATGCCTCTGGGCTTGACGTCCCTTCCTGTGGCTCTTATAATCTTTATGCCCCCTCTTCCTCAGAATTCCCTGAGCCATGTTGGGTGTGTTTTAAGTCTACTTCAGTGATGAGCTCTTAGGAGCCTCTGGATCTCTGCTTTGGTAGGTGTTGAGTATCCTCAGGGTCTGTCTCCTACACCCTGGCACAGATTATCAGGTTTGGCATGGAAGCAGCACTCTTGCTCATCTCCCCAATTCCTCTCTGGTTTCAACTGTGGATTGACTGAAGTGCAAGGGGAAGTTTATCTCCTCCAGTCTCACTACCTTCTGAAAAAGAAGAACAGATTCTCTAATGGAGAGTGAAGTCAGCATAATTTAAATGGGATAAGCGTTATTAATTTAGGGAGAATTTGATGTAAGTAATTTTTGATTAAGCTTGTAATTTATGTCTCCAGTAGCCCACACTGGAGGGGTGGGTTTGTCACTGGAAGTGGATCTTGAGTCCAGCCCTAAGAGGTATTCAGAGCACTTTGGGCTCTGGCTGTTCGGGCTTGCTGGTTTTTAGTGGTGTCTCTCTGCTACGAATGTATGGAATTGAGCCAGCTTCTTCAGCCAGTGATGGTGTTTCCCCTGGATTCTGTAAATCTGAAATAAACCCTTTCCTCTCATGAGCTGCTTCTGGTCAGATGTTTGTGCAGCAATGTGAAGGTAACTGCAACAGGATTAAAAACTCACTCAGTGATCAAGTATTCTGACTCTGGAGTCATTCCTAGAAAGTTAGACTTCAAAATAAAACCACAGTTACCCCTCCCAGTTTGGAAGCCATGTCCATGGCCAAGGCTGCCTGCACAGGAAAGAGGAGTCAGAGAAGATCCCACAGAACAATGGCTTCTTGTCTCAACAAGGAACAAAAATAGTAAAGCTCTCTGCCACGGGAGGGCATTCTTACCTGATACTGAAAAACTATTCAAAATCTATGGCTTGGGAGGTCATAAGCTCTAGGGGGGAAACTACTACTTTTATTGTGTGGCTAAATATATATAGTATGCCCATCAAGCTGTCCCTAAATACTTATGTTTATGCCAATATATTAATGCTTCTCTTTTCAGATGGTGTTTACTCAAAACTCACCAAAGTACTGAGAAATGACAGTGGAGTGTTAGGCACTAAATGAGACATTTCTATCTCTGGGACCATTATTGAAGAGGTGAGAGAGAATGTAAGAGCCAAAGGAAGGGGAGAAGTGCTTTGCAATA
The DNA here is from genome assembly GCA_036365145.1 of Orientallactaga sibirica. Classification (NCBI taxonomy): domain Eukaryota; kingdom Metazoa; phylum Chordata; class Mammalia; order Rodentia; family Dipodidae; genus Orientallactaga; species Orientallactaga sibirica. The sequence goes on from JAEOAD010000013.1 coordinate 39,267,385, forward strand.
CTGTCTTTATGACTTCACAAGACCTGTATAATAGGAGGAAAAAAGGATGGCATCAAAATAGAAGACAGTCTAGTTGGGGAGAGAAAAAGTGAATCAGGACTGGAGAGATGGCTTAGGGGTTAAGGCGCCTGCTTCCTAAGCCTAAGCCTGCCTCTTTGATTCTCCAGGTCCCATGTTTAGCCAGACTCAAAGTGACGCAAGGGCGCAATGCTGTACTTGCCCACAAGGGGGCACACATGTCTGGAGTTCTCAACAGCAGCTGAGAGGCTGCTGGTGCACCCATTCTCTATCTGTCCCACCCTCCCCCCCTTCTCTCTGACTCTCTCAAAAAAAAAAAAAAAACAGTGAATCAATGGAGGGGGGACTTGGGAGCTGGAAAAGGAAGGGTGGTGGGAGGAGATTATGATCATATTATATTGTTTATGGAAGTTGTGAATAAAAATGTTTGCAAACCTTTAATCCCAGCACTCGGGAGGCAGAGGTAGGAGGATCGCCGTGAGTTCAAGGCCACCTTGAGACTACATAGTGAATTCCAGGTCAGCCTGAGCTAGAGCGAGACCTTACCTCGAAAAACCAAAATAATAAATAAATAAATAAATAAATAAATAAATAAATAAATAAGTTCTCTGAACTGTCGCACCATACAGGCTGCGGGGACGTAAGCATCCAACCTTTCCTTCATTAGTTGCTCAAGCTGATCTGGTGTGTTCCCTCTTTCACACAGCAATACATTAAAGGCTGTACACTGCAAACAAAATAGACCACAGAATTGCTGCAGACTTGCTACTAAATAAATCAATGCCCAAAGAAACAAGAACCAACCCTGGTAGACAAGTACCCAGAATTACTGCAGTATATATATATTTTTTAAAAGTCCAGTTTCCAACAAAAGATGGCAAAGGGCTGGGAAGATGGCTCAGAAGATAAAAGTGCTTACACACCTCCAACTCATTCATGATTTTAATTTCCCAAAGCCCTCTTAATACTCTCTTTCTCTCCCTCCCTCTCTCTCTTTCACACACACAGTCTCTTTTATTTTTTTTTAAATTTTATTACTGATTTTATAAGAGAGAGGGGAGGGAATTGGTGCACTAGGGCCTCTACCCACTGCAATTAAGCTCCAGATGCATGCACCATCTTGTGGGCATATGTGACCTTGGGCACATGTGTCACCATGTGTGTCTGGCTTATGTGGGTTCTGGGGCATCAAACATGGGTTATTAGGCTTCACAGGCAAGCATTTTAACCACTAAGTCATCTCTCCAGCACCCCACACACACACATATTTTCTTTCAAAGTAGGGTCTTACATGCTAGCTAAGGCTGACCTGGAACTCACTCTGTAGTCCCAGGCTGACCTAGAATTCAGAGATCCCCCTACCTCCGCCTAACAAATGCTGGAACTAAAGGTGTGCACCATAACACATACCTTGACAGTATCTCTTAATATTCACCTCTCTTCAAATTATTTATTAGAGAGAGGGGGCAGATAGAGAGAGTTAGAATGGGTGCACCAGGGTCTCTGGCCACTGCAAATGAACTCCAGATGCATCCACCACCTTGTGCATCTGGCTTATGTGGGTATTGGGGAATCTAACCTGGGTCCTTAGGCTTCATAGGCAAGCACCTTAACCACTAAGCCATCTCTCCAAGCCAATATTCACCTCTTAATACTATCATCTTGGGGTTGGGGCTTCAACATATGATTGGTGGGGCACATTCAGTTCTTAGAGGACACACAGGTATCTTGGATTTCAGCTATAAAGCAAAACAGTATGGGTAATGCTCACAGAAGTGCTGGGAATATAGGTAAGTTTGCAAACCACTTAGTAGGTTTTTTTGTGGCAGATTGGTAAGGGTTGGAGGGTGGTAAGAGTAAAGGCCTGGTTAGATGAAGGGTTATTATATGCATACACACTTTGGTTTTCGTAAACAGCACCCAAACAGCTAGCAGTTTGGTAAATAACTCAGTATAACAACCTTTGTTGATGGTATATATTTATATGCATACAAAGTAATCTTCCAGTTCTTTAATAAAACAACTGCAGAGAATCCCAGTGGTCTCTGACTTGGTTTTATTTTTAGCATTTTAAATGGATTCCTCTGCTCTTTTAGCTGCCTCAGGTCCTCCTTGATGGTTCTGTTTAGCTCAGCTGGAAAGCCCACCATTAGGAAATGCATTTGGGCCACTCTCTGTGCCCAGAAGCAACATGAAAACAAATTTCTATTTCATTAGCACACTAGGACCTGGGGAGAGTGAAGAAATCTCTGGAAATGAAAGTAGAGAAGGACGGGAGAGAAACACTGGCCAAACTTCATAAGTTTTGTTTCACTTCTTTCCCGACCTCGTTGAAATGAAAGCAGATAAGACTAGATTAGGCCTCTGGTTCCGATGCTGAAATAGTTGTTGAAATTAGAAATGATAGAAGAACCTCCTTTCTGGGGCAGAGAAGGGTCTTGTCTGGTGAAAAATAATCAGTGATTCAAAAGTAGCAGCTGAGTCGAAAACAACAGAGGCTGCAGTCATCTACCTTGGCCAGGCCTGGCCTGCTCCTCAACTTGGCACTGAGGTGAGCCCTAAACTCTGCAGACATGACTATAAGCCACATACAGTAGCCCAGCTTTTACTCAGCTGAGCAATGGCATTTGTCATGGGACCCAAGGATCACTGGTAGAGCTGTTCCCTGGGATCTTATTTAGAGACATCATTTTAGTATTTAAATATATCCAGCCTAGCCCATAGAAGTGCTATGCTCTTTCCACTTCAATTTTCTTTAAAACAATGAGTCAGAAGGCCACACACATTGTTCTAAATAGCTTCTCTCCTGGAATTCTTTAAAGGGCTGAAATTATGATTGCACTTATGATTCATTAAGTCATTTTTTTGTTTTTGCATGTACGTGTGTGCCTTGTGTATATGCATAATAATATGTGTGGGTGCACTTGTGTGCCAGTGTACATGCACATGTGTGCACATGCATGGGAGACCGGCAGTTAGCATTAGGTATCTTTCTTGATTGCTCTCCTCTTTATTTGTTCAAGCAGCGTCTCTCATGTGAGCTCAGAGTTCACCAATTTGATGAGGACACTCCATCACACTAAGTTCCCAGAAGAGATCGATCTATTCTCATTGGTGCTAATGTGTTACCCAATTACCACATCTGGCTGGCTCCATCATCTTGAGATCTTTCTGCATACATGCTGCTAGGTCAGTCAAGATTCCAAAGTGGTCCTTAAAGTGGGAAGAAAATTGTCACATTATTGGGTCTTAACACAAACATCAAAGTGCAGGTGTAAGCTTTACAGAACTCAGTGCTCCTTGCCCTGTCAAGGCAAAGAGCATGAGAGCGTTGGAATGAGCAAGAAGGCAGATGATGATGCACATGAGAAGGGCCTCCCTCCCCAAAGTCAGATTCAAAGGGACTGAAAGGACATTGTCCCCACTTAAGTGTGAACATCCAGAAACTGATGGGCTGGCCCTCATTCTCTCTGAGACACAGCATCCTGCAGGTGTTCCCCTTTCCCACGTGGCCTGAGAGCAGAAGGCGGATTGTTATGCAAGGGGCTGATCCTGAGGTTGAGTGAGAGAACCTCCAATTTCCCTTTGTCTCTAAAGACAATGAAAGACAGCCTGCCTGTGGATCCTGATGGTGGCAGCACCCCGCTGAAGCAGATGGAAAGGTAACCATCAGGCAGAGGTGAGCATCAATCACAGTGCCAGGTGACACCCAACTGTCAGATGCCTCTCTCGCCTTGATTGCTCACCCTCTGCTGATGTTTAGACGCACAGTGTCTACTGTCTAGTCAGCACATGGTGTTTAAGAACTCAGACACAGTCCTAGGCAAGAAGGACTCAGGAGGGAGAAACATGTACACTGAAGAAGGCCTGAGAGTGGCAACCTGGACCTAGCTGTACTTGAGTGTTCAGTCAAGAGAGGGGTGTGGAGAGTAAGTCGTGCTTTCTGGAAATAAAGCAGAGCTGCATTTCTGGTACCCAGGAGATGCATAGCACTCTGTAAATAGCTGCTGATGTGTCTGGAGCCCCATGAGACTGTCAATTTCTTGATGGCACATTGTGTATCCCATACCTTTCTGCTTCTTCCAAGCCCAGAGTTGGCAAAGCGTAGGCCCCTAGTCTCCTGTCTGACTCTAACCCTAGATGGCTTCCATTTGAAATATTTATTAGCTTATTAATCTCTGCTAATTTAAAATCAGTTCTTCCTCTGGAAGAATATAAAGCTCCATGGGTCTTGGATTTCATCTTGGTCATTATGGATCCCTAAACCACCTTGTAAGCAGACTGCACCTCCATAAGCCCACAGGAGAGAATCAGGCCTACTGCAAGGGCTCTGCCAGGTCTCTGCTCCTCTGTCTGATCATGTTACCTCCTGCCTGCATCCTCACTACTGACTGGGAGTGTTTCTAGTCAGGATGTTTCTGGATTAAGGAAACCTTAACTGTCCTGGGAGAAAAATCTAACCAAAACCAACCTGAGTTGGTATAGTCTGAAAAAAAAAATATATATATACATACATACATACGTGTGACTAAAGGAGTATGGGTAACATTGAGAAGACAAGAATGTTGGAAGGACTGTCTTTGAAGTCAGGGGACAAAGAGTAGTGCTACCAAGGATGCTTGTGAACGAGGTACAAAGTAAGACGGTGTGAGGTGAACGGTTCAGGATGTGAGTCTGAATGGGAAGTGAGTGTAGAACAACTCCTTTCACATATTTGCTTGATGTTCCAAGAGCCCTATTAATTATTAATAACAGTTCTTCATGTTTGCAGAGTGTTTGTAGCTATTGGAACCTGTCCTCAGACTCATGTCCTCTCATATAATTGTCACAGCTGTTCTGGAGGACTGGCTTGACTGTCCCCAGAGCAGCTTTCTAAACACCTCACAGTTAGAAGAGGAAAGCTGCGGGGAGATAGCTCCTGCAAGTCTGGGGTTCCTTTCACCTCAATGCAACTGGAAAACAGCTAATGTCTTGAGATGGCAATGCAGTGAAAACTCTGGCAGGCAAAGTCTTCTACTTAAGAGTTGAGTTGCTGTGAACTTTTGTAAACCTACAAAATTCTCCATAATGAAAAGTTTTGAAAAATTTAAAAGACCAGAGTTGAGTAACTTAGTCAGCTCCCACAGTGTAAATCAATGTGAGGTTAGGATTCAAGGAAGTCAGGTGCTCAAGGCTTATAGTGTCTGTGCTGTAAGTTCTAATTTTTTTAAAAATATTTTTCATTATTTGATTTATTTTTGGAGAGAGACACAGGGAGAGACAGACAGAGAGGGAGAGGGAGACAGATAGAGATGGGCACGCCAGCAGTCTCTCAGCTGCTGAGAACGAAATCCAGATGTGTTCGCCCCCTTGTGGGCAAGTGCGGCATTGCACCCTTTGAGTCACTTTGCATCTGGCTAAACATGGGACCTGGAGATTGGAACCAGGTTCTTAGGCTTAGCAGGCAGGCGCCTTAACCACTAAGCCATCTCTCCAGCCCAGTTCTAACTTTTTAAACAGAAGGAGGAGGGCTGGAGAGATGGCTCAGCAGTTAAAGGCACTTTTTTTGCAAAGCCTGATGGCCTAACTTTCTTCTCCACTACCCATGTAAAGCCATATGAACAAAGTGACACATGCACCTGGAGTTTGTCTGCACTGGTAGAAGGCCCTGGCGTGCCCATTACTCCTCTTTCTTTCCTTGCAAATGGATAAATAATTTAAAAAAATTTATTGTCAACTTCTATACTTACAGACAAAAAACCATGATATTTCCCTCCCCTCCCCCCATTCCCCTTCAGAACTCCATTCTCTGTCATATCCAAATATGAAATAAAGAAAGATCATATGCATGTTCAAGCATGTAAAACAAAGGAGACACAGAGTAATGACTTGTCCCCTCTGGGTTTCATATTCTCTATTGTTTTTACCCAAATTTAATTTCCCCTCAAACTTAAATAAAGAACAGATGATGCCCCATGGAGGACTCAGGAAAATAGCCTTTCATCAATTATTCTTCCCAGGCACAGGTCCTGGCTTGCTCCCCAATTCACTGTGTGAGCCTGGGTTATTAACCTCCTAGGAGGTTCAGTCTTTCAACTGTAACATAGGATTTAGAACATTTAACACTCAATGGCCTCCCAAGTAAACTGAAAAGAAGCTAGTGTGCTAGCCATGAAGGTGCTCAGAACATTTCCACAGAGAGACGTCTTAGGTTGGGAAACTCTATCATTAAAGTATTAAATTTGTTTGGCAAATTTCCACTGCATTGAACGGTATAAACAGCTATTACCAGCTTTATCAAGAGCAGCTGGATCAACTCAGAGAAGATGTGGGGAGAGTCATTCAAATCCCCACCTGAGATTCAGGCGCCCCTGCATCAGCTGTATACAATAACACATCCAGTCTTGTGACCTCAGGGGGAGATAGAGTCTGTAGAGCAAAAGAGCTAGGAACAATGAGCTCCACTGAGGTGGTTTCTCTGGAGTCTCCATGCTCTGTAAGTCAGCCCTCACCCCAAGGCTGAGGGAGGAATATTTGTGGGGGTAATCCAGATATAGTGAGCCCCACTGAAATGCTGCTCTGTGGTCTCATACTCCTGGACAGGGACAAGGCATGTCTAAAAGTGACCACAGGGTAGTTGTCATTCAGGGTGCAATGAGACTGCTCCATGGTGCAGCTGCTTGGGGTCCTGATGGTCTATAAGTGAGCCTTCATCCTGAGGCATCTAAGGAGAAATTCTGACCCAGGAATCTCCATCAAAGTGGCTGCCAATTTGGGGCACCCCATATTCCTATAAGTAACCTCTCTTTATGCTGTGTAAGTGATCCCTCACTAAACTCATTGGTTCACCGATCTGTTATTGGTGTAATTGTATTTAATCTGCCATCTTTGCTGTGTTTGGGGTGAAGGCATGTGTCTACATCTCCCCAAGAGAAAAGTTTCCCGCAATGGCATGCCTCAAAATCTCCTATTTATGGGTCACTCTAATCCAGGGTCCTCAGATGAAGTGATATTAAAAGTGATAGGGTCTTAGTAATCTATGTGGCTGGGACAAGACCCTGTATCTTCTGAATCCATGATCTTTCTGGTTCTCCATACATTCATCTTAAGAGTTATTTGCTCTGATGCACCAAGAATGTATTTGGGAGAATGCTATCAATTCTTGATTCTGCATGCTAAGGAACAGGGAATTATCTTAACGAACAGATTATAATCTCAAACATTGTGAAGCATTTAAATTCAGAATGACAGTTAAAAATTAATAAGGTTTTAGCTTTTTAATTTGTTTTGCTCAGGCTGGGCTTTTAAAGATGGGAGAGTTAGTCCAGACAGATACGGGTAGTAGGGAGGTCACTTGAAGTTGAGCCTGTCTCAAGACTCTTCTTCACTGCCACTTTGGGAAACTTTTAATACACATGCAGTTAACATGAGCAACAGCCTTGTCCCCCTTCTTCTTGTCTTCATTTTATGACTGGCTTTCTTTCTACGAATGCTCCCTTTGATGCACTGACCATCAAAGGCTCCTTCAAGTCTTCATCAGATCATTCATTCATCCAAGAAGCCTGTTCCAGATCACTTCTACCTGTCAAGGACTTCATAAAGATTGGGGGTACAAAGTTTAGACAACTTTCTTTATGTGACGTCTACATGGGAATCAAGTGAGTAAAACAGTGTGACACACGATTACCAGAATGGAATGTCTTAGGAGAATGTGGAAAAGTCATTTCTAAGTCCAGGACCATCAGAAGACGTTCAGGAGGAGACACTTGAACTTACACTTGAAAGATAAGTGAGAGTATTCAGCATGGATGGACAGAGGTAAGAGTGCAGGCAGGGGAAGCATGCTGGAAAGAGGAAACTGCTAAGACAAAGTCAAGGAAGTGAGAGAAAATATCTGAGGAGTGGCGAGCAGTTTGACAGGCTGTGGAGCGACTAGAGATGAGTTTAGGTAGGCAGTCTGGTGCCAGATCCTCGCCCCGGCTCATCCTGGGGGAGAAGCGGAACACTGTGGAGAATGGAATCGGATTCTCATTTTAGAAAGAACGTTCTGGCAGACAGGTAAGAGAATGGAAAGAGCTGTGAGACTGAAGGAGTTGGGTGGGAAGCAGTGAGACCCGCTGGAGCTGTCATAATTACCGAACTGAGAATGTGTGAGATCTTAGCTGAGGAAGTATCTGGAGATGGTGAAAGTCTAGAGAGACATGTGAGCTGGCTTGGGGACTTGAGGACCATGGAGTTCTGAAGGATAGATGAAGGAGGAAGTTTAAAGCAACTCCAGGTTAGATTATTACACAGATATTTAGACTGCTGCTTTACATGGGAAGGTAGCAGAAGAATCATGTTTGGGATTAAAAAAAAAAAAAAGTGAGCCAGGCGTGGTGGCACACTCCTTTAATCCTAGCACTCGGGAGGAAGAGGTAGGAGGATCACCAAGAGTCCGAGGCCACCCTGAGACTACAGAATGAATTCCAGGTCAGCCTGGGCCAGAGTGAGACCCTACCTCAAAAAAACAAACAAGCAAAAAAAGTGATTTTGCTTTAAAGATGTTGATTTTATGTTGGGTGTGGTAGGAATATGTAGAAATAGCAGATAAGCCACTCCAAGCATTTGGAAATCAGGGTAGGACTCAGGGCTGGAGAATCTTACCATAAGTACCAAGGAAGAGTGGGTAGGGAGAGGAAGGGGACCGTCCATATCCACGGAGCAGTGGAGGAAGCAGGGAAGAAGACTGAGAGACAGAGTCCAGAAAGGACAGGGGAACCGGGAGCAGTCATCCCACGGAGCCTGGGGCTGAGAGAAGACTTGAGAAGAGACAGCAGACAATACTATCTAGTCCTGTGGAGGATGAGCAGAAGGAAGGACAAAAATGGGTGGGAAGAAACAGCTGGTGGAGCTGATGTGCTTGAGGAAGAGCCTTAGACAGGACTTGCGTTGCCTACCATTAATATGCCATGAAAAGACCCAAGCACGTGAACCACTGGCTTGCATCCCTCTGCCCTAATTCCTGGCCATGAACAGGACAGTATTTTTCATAGTCACAGCACTTCTGATGGAAAAATATGCAGAAATGGAATTTGTATTGAGTACTCGGTCCTCCACTAGATGCTTTACATAAATAACCACACTGCAGCCCTGGAGGCTGCAAGCACAAGCTTCCCTCTCCAGAGGAAGAAATCAGCATGCCAAATGAGCTGCGCCTCTGCTTTCTTCCCAGTGGTCATCAGGTCACAATCCGCACACCCATTTGGCAGAGAGCTGTTTGGCTCTCACTGGCTCAAGCTCTTCACAGTAAGTAAAAGCAATGCTGAGTTTGAGCCAGGTGGAGGATGCCTTCTCTGCTCCGGAGGCTTCCAGAGAAGAGTTACTTCAATGCACAGAGCAGAGGTGCGTCGCTGCACGGAGCTCCTTTCTTTCAAAGGAGCAGAGGACGGGGGGGGGCTGTTGCTGTGGAGGAGAAGAGGAAAGATAGCTCCAACTTCAGCTTCCTCCCTATAGCCGAGGGAGTGGCAAATCTATCCCCAAGCCTCCTTCCCCTCCCCCCTTCTCCAAGAAATTAGACTGTTCAAGGCTTTTGGAAGATGCTGATTCACTTTTAATCTTTAAGATTATATATTTTTTAAAATATTTTTAAATGTTTATTTATTTATTTGCAAGCAGAGAGAGAGATAGACAGAGAGACAATGGGCACGCCAGGGCCTCCAGCCACTGCAAACTAACTCCAGATGCGTATGCCTCTTGTGCATCTGGCTTACGTGGGTCCTGGAGAATCAAACTGGGATCCTTTGGCTTCACAGGCAAATGCCTTAACCGTTAAGCCATTTCTCCAGCCCAAGATTATATTTTTCAGCTAACGTTGCTATAACATCCTCCCACTCTTGTTAATGGTCTTATAACCGTCACCTGAAGTTTAAGTCAACGGACAGAGACCGAGGGACTTGCCATGTGTTCTCCGCAATATTCTAAACTGAGATGCTAAAATCTTTATATATGAGAAACTGAAGGAAATTGCATCATAATAACCCCGAGAGTGCTATGCATGGACCTATGTTCCCAGCCATTTATTACCCTTGTGAAAGAAAAATTCATGATCTTTATCAAGGATGGTAAGGCAGACTTTATCCAGGGAGACGGACACTGAGGAACTGTGGAATCGTAAACATAAGTGGAGATTTATAACCGAGGAGGGCTGGGGGCTGGGGTGGGTCAGTGGATGGAAAATTACTAAGAAGAAACAACAAGCTGTGTGACTCTTGCTGGAGGCAGGGTCTGAGACAAGGAATTGCACCCAGTATCAACAGTGGGCAACTTTTGAGAAAGTGACCCAGTTGAAGTCTTGCTGAAACTGGAATCAAGAGGATGAATGAGGCCAACCACGTTGAGGAACTGGTCAGAACCTGCTCAAGCCTGGTCCAAGCAGAGTCTCTGTCACTTGCCTGACTTTATGACTTTGCTCGCAGTGCTCAGGTCAGCATTGCCTTCACCGGCAAGCTCTCTCCTACGGAGGCTTTGCATTTCCTGTGGCTTCTGATTGAAGGCTTTTCCCAGCAGGCATGTGGGTGGCCAGGGGCTTTGCTCTGGCTATCCCTAAACTACGGTATTTCTGTACATACGGCCGCCCGTTCCCTCAGCATTGCTCATGACTCCGCCCTGATGGGTTCTGCCTAGGACGTAACATCATCTAACACACTGCCTATTTCCTTATCTGGTTAGTACCTGTTTCCTCCTATTTAGAAGGTCTGTCCCAAGAGGCAACAACTTATCTGTCTTGATTACTACATTCACCTCAACACCCAGAAAAGCATCTGACACAGGGGACGGGCACTCTCTTACTTGAAGGAGTTGGTCACCATGACGAAGTGTCAATAGATACCTCCAGTCTTGACTGTAGGTGTGACTAGCAAAGTGTGAGGAGTCCCAGGGACAGAGGACCCAGGCAACCCATTCAAAGTACATTTCTCCACACTTTATTTTTCAGTTTTTTGATAATTTTTATTTATTTAAGAGAGAGTGAGTGAAAGGAAGAGACAGAAAGAGAACGGGCATGCAAGGGCCTCTAGCCCCTGCAAATGAACTCCGGATGCATGCACTACCTTTTGCATCTGGCTTCCGTGGGTCTTGGGATTTGAATCCGGGTCCTTTGGCTTTGCAGGCAAGTGCCTTAACCGCTAAGCCACCTCTGCAGCCCTCAAGTTTTAATACAATATACAGAAATTAGCTCACATGGACCATCACATACTTGCCTCTCACAAAAATTCCGTGGAGGTCGCTGGGCGTGGCAGCGCACGCCTTTAATCCCAGCACTCGGGAGGCAGAGGTAGGAGGATTGCTGAGAGTTCAAGGCCACCCTGAGACTACATAGTGACTTCCAGATCAGTTTGGCCTAGAGCAAGCCTCACCTTGAAAAAAAAAAATAAATAAAATTTTGTGGAGGTCTGTTGCAGTTACCTTCTCATCACTGGGACAAAACACCTGACCAAAAGGCAGCTTATAAGAAAAAAAAAAAAATGTTTAACGTCAGGCTTACAGTCTTGAGGGAAAGCATGGCAGGAAGAAGACAGCAGGGAAAAGGAAGGAAGTTGTCTGAGTGAGCTGTACCCTGGCAAGGGGCGGGGCTTGGGCTACAACACCCCAAGGCCCCCCAGTGACACAACTCTAAGGCTTCATCTCCCAAACTGGCACCAGCTGGGGATAGAGTATGAGGCTTAATCACAGACACATGAAGCTATGGGGGACACTTCACATTCAAACTACCCCCAAGACCCGTGATCATAAGGGGCAGATCAAAGGCAAAAGAGGCTCCGAAATATTAAGACCAAGAAATTCTCCCAGGAATCGCTAGGCTGCAAAAGAATTCACATGCTTATAAAAATCACCTTCCTTGTTCCCCAAAATGACAGAGGAGTCACTATGTGTGTCAAACATGAGGGATGGGCCAGGCGCGTGGCAGGAGCTCAGTCGATTCTAGCTGTTGTTATCCTCCCTCCCAGACATCCACACAGCATTCATTCCTCCATTTGTTCACATACCTCCCACTGTTCCCCTAGCCTGCCCCTTGCTTCTTGACTTCCTGCCAGTGCCTCGCCCACCCTCAGCTGAAATGCTGCATCTTTAAGGAGAACTCGGGACTCCCCAGGAACATTAACCACTCCTTCTTCTGACAATAACATCCAACGCGAACACTGTGTTATAATTGTTCACGGGTCCCTAGGAGATGGCAGGGGCCTGAGCTGAAGAGACTCACCTTATCAGTACTGTGTCACCAGCCCCTTCCACAAGTCTGACATGTGGAAGGACCAGGATGAATGATGGCGACACCACAGGCATCCCAGATACTGTAAACAGGAAAACATCTCAGGTCAGGCAGGTGTTCCTCATTCATCTTCTGCCTGGGAAGATACATAAACCCTTCTTCCAATGAAGGGCACACAGACAGAAGTGGCAGCTAAAGGACAGGGTGATTCACTCACCCATGAGAAATCATTCATTTGAGGGCAGAGTTCACCACAGATTCCTTTACAGCATGAGCCTTGTGGTGCTCTCAAAAGTAGCTCTGACAACTTCTATACTTACATACAAAAAAACCGCATGATAAAATAAATAAATAAATAAAAAGTAGGTGCTGAGGGCTGGCGAGATGGCTCAGTGGTTACAGAGCCTAACAGCCGGAGTTCCATTCCCCCAGTACGCGCGTAAAGCCAAATGCACAAAGTGGCACGTGAGTCTGGAGTTTGTTTACGGTGGCAGGAGGCCCTGGCGTGTCCATTTTCTCTGTCTCTCTTCTCTCATTCTCTGCTTGCAAATAAATAAATAAATAAATATTTTTTAAAAGTAGGCGCTGATTTTCACACTGGTGTTTAGCAATCAGCCTGAAAGATGCCCAAATGTATTACACAAAGGCACTCACGTTGAAAACCTAGAGAAACCAGCACCGGTTTCTACTGGCCCACATGCTCTGTTGTGTTCTCTGGCCACAGGCTTCTATTTATATGTGGACTGACTGAACAAAGCGCATCCAGTGCAGACTAAAGGAGTGGGACAAGAAAGCCTGAGCAACAGGCGGGAGTTGAGTCTTCCGTGGGGTGTCCTCCTCTATTGCTCTTCCACGTTATTTCCCCGAGGATCTCACTAAACCCAGAGCTGCTGGTCTTAGAGTAGCTGATCCATGAGCCAGTGATTCTCCTCTATCTGCTTTGCATAAGACTGGGATTATAGGAGCGAAAGACCATGGCCAGCTTTTACATGGCACTGAGGGTTGAACTCAGATCCTCTTGGGCCCTCATGCCTGAGTGGCAAGTGCTCATAACCACTGAGCCATTTCCCCAGCCCAGACTTTGTCTACCCCTCTCTCTCCCTTTAAACACTTTCCCCCTTTTTAATATCATTTTTATTTCTCATCTTCGTGCATGTGTACTATAGTTGGAAGGAACTCTTTAAGACAAGATTGTGCTTCTGTTTGAATCACTAAGTGGAGCATTCGGCCCCTGCCTAGGCACCAAAGCACTCCTCCAACTTCCTCCTTTCCTACAGCTTCTCAACGAAAACTCAGCCTCTTGGCTAAGGACATCGTGAGTCTTTAAAGAACAATTGCTTTTCAAAATTTTACACAAAATTATTAGAGAACCTAGAGTGACCACATGCCTCAGTTTACCCTGGACCATCATTTGATCCAGAACTACTAAAATGTTTTTTTTTTAATTGTGTGTGTGTGTGTGTGTGTGTGTGTGTGTGTGTGTGTGTGTAGGCCACAGAACAACGTTGAGGTGTTTGTGCTCTACTTTCATTGAGATACGCTCTCTTGCTTCTGCAAACAGATGCCGGTCTAGCTGGTCTGGAAACTGCATTGACCCAGCTCCACCTGCCATAGTCCTGGGCAGGGATCATAGTCATAGTCATGTGCAGGGATCACAGGTATATGTTCCACTGTGCATCCGGCTTTATGTGGGTGTTGAGGAACTGAACTTGGGTTGGCAGGCTTTACAAACAAGTGCCTTTAACCACTGAGCCATCTCCTCAGCCTCAGATATATTTTTGAAGAGCTCCTTCAGGTTGTTTGTTTCACCTGGAAGCATGTCCCCTGGTGGGTTCTAATCATAACTTTAAAAGCTTGGTCATGTGTGAAGGAGATACTTGACATGCAATTCACCAGCAGGATTTGTAAGAGAACCAAATACTTTTGATGAAAACGAGCTCCTGACCGTTCTGCTGGCTGACACAGGTTGGGTGCAGTCATTGTGGCCCGAAGCAGGTCAGTCAAGGCCCTGTGGCCTCTCCTAGATGATCAGAAGTCCTCCAAAGCTCACTTTCCCAAGCTCCCTAAGCCTGGCCAGACAGCCCTGACTTAATGACTTCTGACTGCAGCGAGTGTGAACGATCATGAGCTGTGCGGCAGAATGAGAAAGTGCTTTGTTGTGCCGAGAAGCCCCTGATGAGAACAGCTTCACTCCCCATGCAGAGCAGTCAGAGTGCACAGTGGCACGGCTCCCTGGAAAAATACCACCACTGAACATCGCATGCGTGTAGGTGGGAATGGCACAGAATGTAAGAACATATTGGCACTGTCTATTTAAAACAGAACAAGCGGCAGAAAGACGGGAATGTAGTCATTCTAACCTCGCTAAACTAAAAACATTCCCCAGGTCGTCCGGGGAAATTTCATAGGGCTTCACAAGGAGAAAGAGGAACCTGCCTTTCTGAGGTCAGCTGCACGTAGATAATTTCCAGGTCCACTGGCCATCTAATTGGTATATGGAAAGACAAGCTGTGACCCAGGGACATTCAAATGAAGATGTGGAGGTGCAGGATGAGTTTTATTTCTAAAAGGTCTCTCTTAGGGTCAACCCACTCGTGAACCTTTGACCCAGGAGTGGAACTGTTGAGAATGAAAATACACTGTAGGCTTCCTGGGTTCTTGGGACACAGACATTTACCCCTGGCAGAGAAACTTATCCTCTATGCTTGTTTCCTCATGTGTAAACGGGGAAGGTAAAATTATCCACCAATGTGCTTTTATCTTCAGTAAGGATTAAGTGAGATAGCCATAAAACCCGGCATTGTACCTGACACAGATAAGCACATGGCTGTCTACCATTACCTTTAAACCCAGATGATAAATACAGACCAAGCATCTGGCTTCCTACAACGTTGTTTATAATCAAGTATCATTAAAAAAAAAAACCTTAAACTTCCAAAATTAAGTAAATATTCACTTCTGGAAAATGGCAGAGGGATTGAAAACTTTGGATACGTTGCCTTGCATACATGGCACCTTGGCTTCAATACCCAGTATCATGTAAAAAGAAAGAGAAAATTCTGGCTATGAAAATCATAATATTTTAAATGCTTACGGTAAGTGTGGAAAAGCAGTGCTACATCAAATTTTATATATGGGACATTTACAACTGCATTAAAAAAAAACAAATCCAACAGGTATGGTACAAGATTGGTAAGAAGTATATGGAAAAATGTTAGGATGAGTGGACTTGGTCATATTTAATTTCCCACCCTCATTTCCCAAAGAATTTTATAACTGGATAAATTTCAGGGTTAAAAAAATATATGAAATAATGTGAAAATTCTTTTTAAGTTATTGTTTTTGGCACAATTAAGGCTCAAAGGTTGCATAACTGAGTACGCTTTTATTGTTATATTCAGAAAAGAAAAACCACAGGGAGATAGGGCAGGCAAAAATAAATCTCCAGGGCTGGAGAGATGGCTTAGCAGTTAAGGTGCTTGCCTGCAAAGGCAAAGGACCCAGGTTCAACTCCCCAGGACCCATATAAGCCAGATGCACAAGGGGGCACATGCATCTGGAGTTCGTTTGCTGGTGCACCCATTCTCTCTCTCTCTACCTGCCTATTTCTGTATCTCTCTCTTTCTCAAATAAATAAATAAAAATATTTTAAAAATGAAATGAAATAAAATCTGTCTTGTAATCTTGGTCAATAGCATCGTCCAAATACCCCTTTCTCTTTCGTCCAAGAAACCATCTTTACCATGAGCCCTGTGCTCATGGAATGAAGGAGGGTGAGACTCACCCTTGTCTTGCAAGAGTGCCTTTCCAGGATGAGAGGGAGCGAAAACAGCATCCACAAACATGACAGGAGCCATGCAGGGAAAAAAATCAATGCTGAGGGATCAGAGGAGGACTCCTGAGCATGCAAAGTACCCAGGTCCAAAGCAAGGCACAGACATTCGGCATCCAGTGGTTTGGAATGAGCAAATAGTTGGCAGGTTAGAGAGGGGCTGGGCTAGAGGCCATGCAGGCCTAGCAGCTGCAGGCACAAAAGCAAAGAGAACGTGGGTATGGTTATGGAAGTGAAATGCCCCAGCAGGGTTGGTTCCAGGAGGGTTCACTGGGGAGCGGGGCGATCACAGGCAGTATGAGAAGAGTTCAGTGGATGCATTTGGCCTGGGTCTTCATGACTAATAGTCAATGCAAGTCTGAAGCAGGGGAGACATCGGATCAGGTCTTATTGTCTAATGCTGGTGGCAGCATGGACTACAAGCTTGTTCCAAGGTTCTAAGAAGTAGTGGTAGAGATACAAAAGAGGAGGTGGCTGCAGTGGTCTTGAGGGCAGAAGGTTCAGTTCAGACATGAGTGAATGATTCACTTGGAAGATTAACTCAAAAACTCAGCAACCAAGAAGGGCCATCGCTTGGACTCCCCCCACCCCGTGTGCCCTGAGGATTGTTCAAAGCCACTTCTGTAGCAGTCACAACTCCACATTGGGGCTCTTCACCTCACTTCCCACTGCAGTTGAACAAGACACAGCTCTATGACACACTGGCTCAGCCTGCTCTCCTCTCCCGTGGAATTTACTCTGCTTTTACTCTCACTTTCATAAATCTATAACAGCTTTCAGTGTCTTGTTCCATTGTTTTGTCCAATACAAAAGGCCCCTGGGACCTTCAGTAACAGTCTGTCTAGGGCCCTCTAGGGCTTTGCAGTGAGAAGAAAGGTGAGGAACCCTAACATGGAGCTGTGACGAAGGCAGAAGTGCCAGCTTTCACACAGATGGGTACTAGAGTGAGGGAGAGAAAATAAGCTACGGATGGATAGAGTGATGGTTACAGCGTGTCATCAACTGAGATGAGGAAGTCTAGAGAAACGGACCAAGCAGAGGAATATGGAAACACAGCGCACTATTTATTCCAGGATAGAGAAATATGCCTGGCAGTGTTAAAGGAGTTGATTAGAGAGGTCTCGAATTTAGAGACAGCTTCAGGCTGGAGATAACAATTAAGTAGGAGTCAGCACAATGGTGGGTGGCTGCTCCAGAAATAATGATTGTTATCTTGGGACCACAGGACAGAATCCTTGGGAATTAGGCTCCAAACGTGACTGAAGGGAAGGTGGTCTAGGGTTTCCGGATGCTCTCACCTGTGGGAGCAGCATTTTCTCTTTAGTGTCCATGCTTGATAGCCTGTAAATCTGTGGTTTTTGCTGACCTTGGCAAGGCCGTCACCATGAAGTGAGGAAACGAGACCAGCTGCCTGACCGAGGATGGAGGAGTGAAATCTTTCTGAACCTTATTTTCTAAACTAGAGAAGAGGACAAGGCTGGGGGTTTGGCTCAGTGGTCAATCACCTGTCTAGCATGTAGGGATCCTTGGGTTTGATCCATAGCACCAAGAAAAAAAAAAAAAAGAAAGAAAGAATTGCATCTAACTCTGCCATTAAGATTTATGATATTAGTCCAATCTATTGTTGGTCATATGAAAACTTTGAACATTAGTTTAAACATAAACTTAAAAAAAAAAAAAGATTTAAGGCGGGCATGGTGATGCATGCCTTTAATCCCAGCACTTGGGAGGCAGAAGTAGGAGGATTGCCATGAGTTCGAGGCCACCCTGAGAATACAGAGTGAATTCCATGTCTACCTGGACTAGAGTGAGACCCTACCTTGAAAAAACAAAAACAAAAGAACAAACAAACAAACAAAAAAATTTCCCTAGGTAAAGAAAGACACATCATCTACAAATATAACTTCAAGTCTCAACTAGCATATTTAATTTAAAAAATACATTTATTATTTATTTGCAAGGAAAGATAGTGTAGGGAATAAATATGAATGGGTGTGCCAGGGCCTCCTGCCACTGCAAATGAACTCCAGGTACATGTGCCACTATGTGTGGCTTTACGTGGGTACTGGGGAATTGAATTAAGCCAGTCACTTTGCAAGCCTGTGCCTTTAGCCGCTGAGCCATCTCTCCAGCTGTATATTTAATTCTTATTTTGTCTTTTGGACAAGGTCTCTTGCTGCATAGCTGGGGCTGGCCTCAAACATACTATGTAGCCCAAGTTGGCTTCAGACTCACATCCACCGTGCTTCGGCCTCCCCAGTGCTAAATTACAGGCGTCCATCACTATACCTAGCCAGTGGGCTACTTTAAACTGATAACATGCTGCTTGATGTTTCAGACGGCTCTGTCACATTGGGATTTAGAAAGCAGATCAGAGAGGTTATAAGTGAGAGGAGCGACGTGTTTCACTCTCCATTATGACTAGTACATAACTTACAAGTGTAAGATGAGCTCTAGCTCCTCAATACGCATCTTTATTTTCAGACATATGACATAGAGATAATAGAATCAATCCAAGTGATAACTTTATTCTCATCTACAGCACAAGTTTACACACACGCACACATACACACACACTTTAGTGGTTTTGACAGTGTGACTTTTGAGCAGACTTTAGGTGAATCCACAAAAGTCAATATTAAAAACAAAATATATACAGTGAACGGCATCTAGATGTGCAGAACCATGCAGGGGCTGGTGGGTGTTGTCATTGGGTCCCCTTGCCCGCTGAAGAGTTCATCAGCAGATAACAATTCTGATCCTTGTTACCGTATAATTTACCAAAATCTAAACACATACCCAAAATAAACTCTCTCTCAAGGGTCCATCAGTATGGACTATCGATTAATAAAGCATTCCATAGTCCATCTGACCATTCCACTGGATGGCCCATCTCTAGAAAACAGTCAACACTGACATCCTATCAAAAGGCAAAGTGACTTCATTTCTTAAAACACCACCAAGAAAGATCAATCAACTGACATATCTTAATATAAGACACTGAGAGAAATCTAGAAATTATATATAAATACCACTCCACTGAGCCAGCCCAAGACCCATGGACACTGGCATGTGTTTCTGCCTGTCCAACAATGCTTTAATATTCTTATATTTTGGGATATGCAGATGGAAGGCAGAAATGTGACTTTATGCATCTAGTTGCACAATTTAACATGAACATCAAGCTAGGTGACAAGAACTTAACCAATGACTGAAGCACTGGGTACCAAACAGAGAATGCAGCCCTGCACCATAACTCAGATCCTCATGAGGGCACCTGGCAGATGTACAACCCAATACTTTCGTAATAAGCACAGGATTCTCTCTACTGTCAAAACAGATCCTGGAGAAGACATGGCAAAGGCATAGAGAAAAGATGGATCTTTTGAAAAAGTCGGTATTAAAATACTTTTCCATCATTGGTAACTCAAACCAGGTCAAGTATAATGGCCCAAAGCAGCACTGAATTCAGTCAGAGATTGGCAGGAAAGTTTGGAAAACTGCAGCTTCTGTTTTAAAAAGTGGCAACTTCTCCAGACTTAATAAAACCACCAGAAGAGGTATGAGGTTTGTTTGTGGAATGTTGACTCTTGCTGCAGAAATTCACCAGGTGAAGGAGGAACCCCAGAGATGCACATCAATGAAACGTTTTTAAAAATTTACAAAAAAATGAAAGCTTCTGTTTAAAAAATGACCATGTTGTGTCAAGATGAAACACGGTAACATGTAGTGTACATTCTGTCCATGATTCTCTACATAGTGAATGGGAAAGTGATAGAAATGACCTTGTTTTTTCTTAAAAAGGAAGTTTTGCTATTGCACTGACTGTTACAACCTGACCTAATAATTTACAAAGATCATCTAGTAAAACTTGTAAAATGAAAATACAAAATTCTGGTTTGTAAACATCAGGTGGCCAAGTCTGTCCAGAGTCCTTCATGATAGTGGAATGGAATGAATAATTAATTCACTACTCTATTTGTTGGCTGTGAAGGGGAAAACTCCAGCACACAGCTTTTACACTTTCACAGTAATTACAGTCAAAAATATATATATTAAGTCAGTGCAGGTTTTTTTTTCCTTCCCTGTGCAATTTTCAGTTCTTATCCCCACTCCCGAGTGCCACAACTATGATAATACTGGTTTGGAGATCCCACACCGCCTGGTCATAAGTGTCGCATGAAGTCTGTGGGACTTCGGTACAGGTATTTCCAAATGGCGTAGTAATGCACTGCAGCTGCTGTGGCCACAAACAGGTGCCAGATGGCATGGGCAAACGGAATGATGCCATCGCTCTTGAAGAACACAACTCCCAAGCAATAAATTAAGCCTCCACAGGCCAGTTCCTGAAGTCCATCGGTGTTATTCTGTCAAGGAGAATCAGAAAATAAAACAGGTTTGATGTTACTCTGAAGTGACAGGGAAAAGGAGATACTGTAATTCCTCTCAAGACTCCTGACTTTCTAATCAATAAGCAGCTTGGTGTGAACAGAGCCCTCATCTGTGAAAAGAGCCTCGACTACTGGACCTGGAGGTACCCTTGGGACTGGCGGTCACAATCTGGCCCATGGGCCACATCGGAGGCTCCACACGACCGACCGCCCCATTCTGTTCACTTAACTTCATGTTAAAGCTGACTTCAGTCACAACCAGTCACGGAGGTTCACTTTACTTAGTATAATCCTGGCTGTTGCTTCTCTTCTTCCCCTTTGCAAGCTTCCTTCCCTATGCAGCAGGCCCAAGCTATTGTCTGGTAAGTTCCATCTCAGTCAGGGTATCTGCTTCCCTTTGATCTCATCAGCATGCTTCACACAGCTTTTCTGAGAATTCCCGTTTGTGAGTTTACAGCATCCTCATAGCTGACCCAGGACAGAGTATGTAGGACAAGGTTATTACCTCACCTGTTAGACGCTTCCAGGTGTTTTTGTTTGAGCCTGGGCATTTCATTCATTTATTTATTTGAGAGAGGCAATGGACATGCCAGGGCCTCTAGTCACTGTAAATGAACTCCAGCTGTATGCACCACTTTGTGCATCTGGCTTTACTTGGATACTGGGGAATCGAACCTGGGTCCTTTGGCTTTGCAGGCAAGTGCCTTAACCTCTAAGCCATCTCTCCAGGCTGCGCATGGGCATTTCTTAGCTGAACTGGACAGCTAGCAGTCTTGTGTGTTTTTGGTCAAAGGGATGAAGTTTTGAGGATTTAGAGACCCAGACCCACCTACAAGATTAAATTAGCTTGAATAAGTGACAGGACAATTAAAAGAGGCAGTGCCCAGGAGCTGAGGAGGTAACGAGCCAGTCACCTGCAGTGTTCAGCACCAGGAACAGAAGGGCCACAGACTGCAGGTGACAAGTAAACCCAAGCCAGATGGTAGCCAGGCCTTAGAAGAGAACGGGAATGAGGGGATCAGAGACTTGGGCTATAATGCCAGCAGCCCCGTGGGGCAGGTCCCTGTGGCCAAGTCCAGCCAAAACAAAAGGAAGCTGCAATTCAGCCACCTGCTTGGAAAGGGCCCGTGGACTTAGGCCATCGTCAACAATAGCCTAGTGTGAGCTGAGGACCAGGTGTAAGAAGGATCGGTTCTGTTTTTAAAGTTCAAATGAGCCTCTGGGTTTTATAGGATTAGAAGGTGGGGAAGGAGCTAACCTAAAGCAGCTGGTACAGATTTCATATTCTTGAGAAACGGGGACTTCAGCCAGAGTTTCACTTAAACAGTTAAAAAAAAAAATCAATCTATCATACATATTTGTTATTTCATACAGGTTCAATTGCTGTGAACCCTCACTTCACAAAATTCTGTGTATTGTGAGCATTCTTCGAGAAGGATAAAACCTTTATCAGGTTCTCCAGTGGACTGTGAAGTGGAAAGTTATCCATCTAATACTGCCTCCTTATTTTAGATAGGAGTTGAAGACAAGAGAAGTGACGTGACCTAAGACACACCATTGGCCCATGCCCACTCCAGCTCTCAGACACCTACTCTCTGATTTTGACACATTTCACTCCTTTGCCTTCTGCCCAAACAAGCAGACTAAATCAGTCAGTGGTTTTGAAACACATTCCTAAGACAGTTGTTAATCCTGAAAGTGTCTGCTTCATTCCTGATATTATTACTGCTACCACACGCTCAACTGTCTAAAGCCCTTCTGTGGATTTTAATTTTTATTAAGTAATTTAATTTTTATTCATTTTCTTCATTTTAATCTCCACAATCCTCAAATAGAAACTCGTAATTATTACTCCCATTTTACTGACAAGAAAACTAAAACGGAGGGAATAAGGAAATTGCTCAAGGCCATGTACTTTCCAAGTACTAGAAGTGGGATGTGAACTACGGTGGTGTGAGACCCGAACCTTCATGTGGGGAAGGTATTTTAAAATGGCGAGTAATTTAAACTCTAATGCACAGATCTTAAGTGAACAGATTTATTTTTACCTGTGTGTATGTAGATTACGTGTGGTGTGGTATATTGTATGTGTATGTAGATTATGTGTGGTGTGGTATATTGTATGTGTATGCAGATTACGTGTGGTGTGGTATATTGTATGTGTATGTAGATTATGCAGATCCCACAAGCCAGAAGACTTCACCTCAGGTGCCCTTCTCTACCGCTCCTCTGCGTAGTTCCTTCAGGTGGGGTCTTTCCTTCAACTCAGAGCTGCCATTGTTGTTCTGGTCAGTGAACCCTAGAGTTTTTCCAGTCCACACCTCCATAAACGGGAGTTCCGGATACGCGTGAACATATCCAGCTTTTTACTTGGGTTTTGAAGAGTAGAACTCTGGAAGTCTTGCTGCAACCTCCCCCCCCCCCCCGCGTCCCACACTCTCCAGGCATTCCATGCTTAAGTGGCAAATGCTCTAAACTGCTGAGTTATCTCCCCAGCCCCACAATGACTTGTGACAAATGTTTGCAACATGTAACCCTAATAACCCTGGAGTTCCTTGGTACTTGTTCCCAACCACTGCTGGGCACATCTGGTCACCAAAGCAAGAGCTGTTCTAATACCATCCCTGTAGACAGAGCCATCTGTTCTGGAACTCCACTCCGTACCCATGATTCACAAGTACTTGTGTATGAACTTTTATTTCTTTTTATTGCTTAGTGACCCACTGATTCATTTAGTTTCGTTTGTTTGTTAATTCTTTGCCATCTGAGGACTACTATGAAAGTATCTTTACATGATTTCATGAGTCACACTACAGATACGCCTTTATTTCTATTGGGCAATACTACTGACCAGTGAGTAAATGGATGCTTAGTAAGAAACCAAATTCAATTTAAGAAACTAAACAAAATGGAGTTTGTGGTGAGTTCTACCATTTGGTGCTCCCTTCAACTATAACCTGGGGTGGCTTAATCCTTGCTGCTATTGGAGCTTTCTGTCTACAGTAGAACCATTCTGCAGGCATGTGGTGGGGCCTAACTGTGACTTTCCTTTTCATGTTCCAAATGACTAATGATACTGGATACTTTTTCAAAGGGTTCTTGGATACTTGTATATTCTTCTTCATGAAGGATCTGTTCAAATTGTTTGCCCACTTTCTACGATTGTCCTCTTATTTATTTGGAGCTTCATATACGGAACATATTTCACATCGGAATAACTTTTGTTATCTTAATTAAAGATTTCCCTTCTCCCACTGAGTTATATGAATGGCAAGTGTATAAGCACAACATAGCTTCTTTTATTAACTTTGCATCCTACTACTTTGCTAAGTTTGCTTCTGAAGGTCTAGTAACTTCTGCAGATCTCTTTTCCTATAAGTTTATGGATGTCATCTGTGAATAAAAGTAGTTTATTCTTTTTCATTTTTGTCTTCCTTTGTGTTCCAAATCTTATTGTATGGCTAGTGTATCAGTTAAATGTTGACTAGAAATAGTAAGGGCAGATAATGTCACCTCATTACTAATCATTGTCTTTCACTATAAATTATACTATTAGCTGGCAGGATTTTAATAAAGGTTCTTTATGAAGATTTCCAAGTTGTTAAGATTTATTAAAAAGTATGAATAAGTATTAAGCTTTGTCATATGCTTTTATATATTGAGATAACTGATTGCTTCCCTCAATGTGACAAATTTCAATGCTTTTTTTCTTCTTTTGTTCTTCAAGGCAGGGTCTTGCTCTCTAGCCCAGGTTGGCCTGGAATTCACTATGTAGTTCTAAGGTGGCCTCAAACTCATAGAGATCTACCTATCCTGCCTCCCAAGTGCTGGGATTAAAGGCAGGTGCCACCATGCCCAGATTAACGCCTTATTTTAAGTGATGTACAATTTCTAGGAAAACAATCTAACTTGATTATGATTTTTTTTCTATTTTTATTTATTTTAGAGAAAGGCAGATAAAGAGGAAGATAGAGATTGGGCATGCCAGGGCCTCTAGCTACTGCAAAGGAACTCCAGACACATGTGAAACCTTGTGCATCTGGTTTATGTAGGTTCTGGGAAATTGAACGTAGGTCCTTGGGCTTCGCAGACAAGTGCCATACTGCTAAGCCACCTCTCCAGCCACCAGTTTCTCTTTCTTTTACTATTTTTATTTATTTGAGAGAGAGAGGCAGATAGAAAATATGTCCTTAAAAAGTATTTTATTTATTTATTTGAAAGAGAGAAAGAGGCAGATAGAGAGACAGAACAGGTGTGCCAGGGCCTCTAGTCACTGCAAACATACTCCAGATGCATATGTCACCTTCCATATCCGGCTTATGTGGGACCTGGGGAATCGAACCTGGGTCCTTGGGCTTCACTGGTAAATGCCTTAACTGCTAAGCCATCTCTCCAGCCCTTGATTCTTTTTAAAGATTGATGAATTAGATTTGCAAATATTCCATTGGAGCCTTTTGTGTTTCATGAAGGATACTAGCTTATCATTGTAGTTTACTGCTGCTATGTGATTTGGTTACTAGGTTCTTGTTTTGCTCTCATATGGTGTGAGAATTTAATTTGGTACTGGACTCACAATATGAGCAGAAAAATTTTCCCTCCCCCACTTTTTAAAGTTAGGGTCTCACATAGCCTAGGCTGCTTGAACTCACAGTGTAGCTGAGGATAACCTTGAACTCCTGATCCTCCTGCCTCTACCTGCCAAGCTTTTGAAAGTTTGCATAGACATGTTATTATTCAGACATTAATACTTGACAGAGTGTACCAAGCATCAGGACCTAGAGTTTTCTTTGTAGGAAGAAATTATGATTATGGACTTAGTTTCTTTAAAGGCATAAGGCTAGTCATATTTTGCTCCTGCTTGAGTATATTACTGGACAAACTTTCAAGAAATTTGCCAGGTGTGGTGGCACACGCCTTTAATCCCAGCACTCAGAAGGCAGAGGTAGGCAGATCACCGTGAATTTAAGGCCACCCTGAGACTACATAGTGAATTCCAGGTCAGCTGGAGTGAGACCCTCAAAAAGCCAAAATAAATAAATAAATAAATAAATAAATAAATAAATAAATAAAATCTGCCCACTTCAAAGTTGCTGTATTTATTGTTATAAAGTTGTTCATAATACTTATTATCCTTTTATAATATTGACAGGTAGGCTCCACACTGACATTTCATATGTCCTTATTTTATTCCTAATCTCATTTTATGTTTTCTGTTTCTTGGTCAGCACACGTTGGTGTGAAATTTTGTTTTCATTGATTTTCTCTATTTGCTTATGGTCTTCTGATTCCTATTTCTCTATAATTAGTTTTTTCAGGACTAGGGACTGAACCTAGGGTTAATTCACACATGCTAGGCCAGATCTCAACCGCTGAGCTACACCCCAAGCCGCCCTTCATGGTGTTACTGCCCATTATTTTGGGTTAGCCTTGTCTTTCTTCCCAGCTTAGAGCAGAAGCTTCAATAATGGATTTTATTTTATTCAGGGTTCTCCAGAGAAACAACCAACAGTATGTGTGTGTGAGCATGCGTGCATGCACGCGCACGTGTATGAACTGAGTCACTTTATAGAACTGGCTCATGCACTTCTGGGGCTGTCCAAGTCTGAATTCTGTAGGGGGGGCTGGCAGGTTGCAGGCCAGACAAGATTGACGCTGCAGCCAGGATACAAGGCAGGGTAGTGGAGAAAGTCCTCCTCTTTTTCTTCTAAGGTCCTTGCTTGAATGACTGAGACCTATGCACATTATAGAGTAATCTACTCTGTCTACAAGGTAAATTCCCATCTCAACTAAGAAATGCCCTCATGACAACTGGACTGGTAACTGACAATATGTGGGAGCCATGGACTATTCAACTTAACAGAAAATTGGAGGGCACGCTGCAATAGGAACATTGAAAGAAGCACACTTCCTTCCCAGCGCAGCTCATGCCACAGCCCACAGGTTGCTAGGTTGTTTTATTATTCAATTCAAAGACTGTGTTGTAAATTTTCAGGTATCTGGGGGTTCTCCACATCTTTTTGTTAAACAATTTTGATTCTTTGACACCGAGGAGTATCAGACCTAGTATTTCATCAGTTTTGTCAAAAGAATTTGTGTATTGCTGACTTGCCAATCGATCAGGTTACACTTGTTGGTTACGTTGTCATAGCTACCGTCCTTCCCAATTCTTTGTCCATATGTTGAATTACTTGTTCAGTTTCTAAGAGGAATTTTCAAGTCTCCAAATGTCACGGTGGATGTGTTTTGCTTGCATGTATTTTTAGAGGCTCTGTTGTTAAGTTGTACAGTCACCTGAGCTTGTCATATTTTTTTAAGAGTGACCCTCTATTGCATATGAAACACCAACTTGATCTCAGGGAACAGCGCACGCTCTGTTCTCTGCTTTGTCTCACTTTCTGTAACCATTTCAGCTTTATGCCCATGCTTTCATATGTACTATATATTTTCATAACATATCTTCCATTCTTTTAACTATGTGCATAAAGTAGGCTTCCAGTAAACAACTGATATTTGCTTTAAAAAAAAATCTGAAAAAAATGCTCTGCTTTTTAACTGGGGTGTTTATGGGCTGGAGATGACTTAGTGGCTAAGGCACTTGCTGACAAAGCCAAAGGACCCAGGTTCGATTCCCTAGTACCCACATAATGCCAGATGCACAGGGTGGCACATGCATCTGCAATTTGCAGTAGCTGGAGGCCCTGATGTGCTCATATTCTCTATCTGCTTTTCTCTCTCTCTCTCCCTCTTGAAAATAAATAAAAATTTAATTGGGGTGTTTAATTCACTTTTGTTACCATAATATATAAACTGTGAATTGTGTCTAGGGTTCAGCTCACTACTTGGTTGTACCTAGTCTTTGTTTCCATTATCCTCTTAGCCCATCACTTATTTCTTTGTTAGCATACATTAATTGTACAAGAGAGTGGGTTTGATTATGACAGGTATACAATGTACTTTGGTCATATTCACCCACCACTTCCCTCTTTTGCCATCCTCTTCCTCCCTCCTGCTAGTCTTCTTCCTCTTCTGTAATAGTCTCCTTTGTGTTTTTTTACATCAAGATGTGAGAAAAACCACAGTATTTCTAATTCTGAGTCTGGCAATTTCACTTACTATGATTTTCAGTCTCATCTACTTTCCTGCAAATGACATCATTTCTTTCTTTATGCCATGCCCTCTTTTAAATTAAATACAGCAGTTCTAGGTACCCCACTGTTTCTCTTCTCTTTGTTTTCTGGCTATCACACTCATCTACTTTCTACTTATCAGTTTTTGTTGATAGTTTATTTGTTTAACTGTATTTTATGGATTACAAAGTAAATCAACTTAACCCTACTCTATTATTCTACCCTCCCACATACGCTGAGAGCCTTACAGCAGCACACTCTCCTTTCTCACTCCCACCCTTACTGTCACATACTCCTCTTCGTTGTACGTGTTACAACCCCTCACCTCTTACAAGAATTAAGAAATGAAAAGTGTTTGTATCACTCATCAGCATATCTGTTTCAACACTCTAGAATTCCTATGTGGTTTCTTTTGTATATTCTCCACTTTTCTGAGATTTTTCATCTACTGAAATGTCCTTGAAGCAAATATCAGCATCTGTCATTTGGGGATCTGTTTCTCTTGACCTGAGTTTTCTTAGATATGGATGGTTTTCCACTTCTTGCCTACTTGGTGACCCTATATGGATGTTGAACACCACTTTATTGAGTACAGATTTAGATGTCTTCCTCTGACGATGATGGAGCTCAGTTCTAGCAGGCAGCTTATTTGAGGGTCAAGCTGACCTTTGCAAGATTTATTTTGGGGCACTGTTAGGACAAGGCTAGGGTAAACCTTCATCTACACTGTTATGACTCAAATCTAGAAAAGTCCTCTGGAGGCTCATGTGTGAATGGTGTAAGTTTCCAGCTAATGAGCTTTTGGGAAGTAGGTGGATCATGAGGATACAAACCTCAACAATGAATAAGTCCCCTAATATGTTCACAGATGAATGGACTATTCAGAAGCGGCACCTTGCTGAAGGAAGCGAGTCACAGGGTTCTCCTAGAACCCCCCAAGTATCTCTGTCTGCCATGAGGAAGCCACTTTGTGTCACCACACGCTCCCCTGAATGCTGCTTGGCTTCAATAGAGCCAAGTGACCTCAGACAGAAACTTATGACATTGTGAGCCAGAATACTTCCTCCCTTAAGTTTGTCTCCCCCTAAGGAGTGGCTCTGGTGGGGTCAGCTGATGCCTGTGATGTTTGCTGACACAAACGCCAATGTTTCCTAGAAGTCGGTACTTGCTGGAATCTCCACTTATTTATATATTCAAATTCTATTCTTGGCTAGGGTTTGCAGAGTTCTACCCTGCACAGATGCAGCTTGATGCTTGCCAAGGACCCTCTTTTGCACACTTCTGGAGCTTCTCCTCTCAGCCACTCCCTCCTTTTTGAAGTCCTTGCCCCCACAAACTCCAGCTGACTCGGCATTCAGAGAAGCAAATTTCTGCTGCTGCTCTGAGCTCTACTTCCTTTTGGTTGTTGGAAAGTAGCCAGAGAGACAACGGGGAGAATTCAAAGCTCCTATTTTAGTTTATCTTTTTTCAAGGACCCCAGTCATGTATTGTCTGTGTTCATGCCAGAAAATAGCAGCTTTCACTCTTTCTCCAGTTCTTTAAGGCAGAAGTGTTCAGCCCACAATCAAGGACTCACCAGCAAGGCAACTTAAGTTTTACTCCTTCCTCAGAAATGCTTTTGGTCTGAACTGTCTCAATTATCACAAGACTACGTGAACCACACATTCTCCACCATATAGATGTACATACTCACACAGGTACAGATTCTCGGGCTCCAAACAGTTAACTAATTCAATTCTCTGAAAATGCTCCAGTCTGGGCTTCCTTCATGCTGCACTCTCTTACCTGCAACATCAACTTCACTCCAAGCATGACCTGTCTCCTTCTTTCTAAATCAGCTCAACAACCACTTATTTTGGTACTGCAGACCTGTGTTTCCATAGCAGCCTGTATTTTCCCTAAGCAAGGACATTATAAAATTTTATTATATACTCTTATCGAATAGGAGTTATATCTGCTGCTGGATTCTAAGTTTGATGGCATCACTGTTGGATCCTCTTGCTTGATTATCCTAACATTAGTCACTTGCTATTATACTACCTATGAAAATGCCAATTAAAGATTTAGGCCATTAAAAATACTGGATAAACCTGCTTTTGTGATAGCCAGAGGGAACTGCCTTGGAATTCAGCTGTAATAATTAGTAAGCTATCCACATAAGCTTTGCTTGTATTGCTCTAGGTGTCCTGAATTGCCCTCTAACTAGATGACTGCTAAGGCAAATTCTCTCCTTTCAGTCATCTGCTTCCCTTGCATCCCCTTGATGCCTTTATCAACTAAACTACACATATGTTTGATGCCATATAATTATTAAAACCATAACAAAACTTGTATCTCAAGGAAATACATATTGTTACCTTCTCCCAAACCTTATTTCCTGAAAAATCAGGTGTGTTTTTGTGTGTGTGTGTGTGTGTGTGTGTGTAATTCTGACATTGAAGGTTGAAAATGGAATTCGAAATAAACACATTGGGTCTCTTTCCCTAATAAGGTGGCTAGTGTCAGAAGCCACATGTACAAGTAACCAGTTGGATTGGACCAGGAGATTGTAATGATATATATTTTTTTGTTCCAACATTACAGAGACATATAGATTTGTAGCCAGATTTCTAGCCAGTAATTCGACCTGAAAGTTAATAAATATACAAGCAACAGCCTAGTAAAATTAATGCATCACTTTTACACTTAAAATTTTCCAAATCAAGCAAAGTGGGGGAAAATCAGGTGAAAGCAAAAAATGATAAAAGGGAGGGGTTTAAAAACTATCCCATCCAGAGCAAAAGCCGATGATACTTTGCTGTTCATATTCTCCTTCTCTCGCTCCCAAACCCCCTCTCTTAATAGGGTCTAGTTGCTTCGTAACCAAGGCTGACATCAAACTAGCAATTTTCCTGCCATAGCTGGGTGGGATTACAAGTGTGGGTCACCACTCGTTGCTGCAAATGGCCTTTTAAGATTCTCCTAATTGTTAAGATTATACAAGTCAGTAATTAAGGTTTCCTTCACCATAACAAATCTCCCAATACCTTCTTTGAGAGACTCAGGGTAAAATCAGCTATGTAAACAAATCAGAACTAACCACTTTTGTGCAGTCACATAATTTGACAATATTCTTATTTGGAAGGATGGGGGATGTGGTGGGAGGAAAACATAGAAATGTCCTCCAAAAAAAATAAAACAGAAAAAAATACAGAAGAATATCAAATCAAGAGAAACCTACCTAAATATACAACTTCTCCAAGCCTTAGACACTTACCTAGGGCAAGGTGCTGGGACACTGCATTAGACACACACACACACACACACACACACACACACACACACACACACACTTCTTAATCTCTCCTTAATGGACCTGCCATAAAAAAAAAAATCAAAAGAAAATCAAAATCAAAAAGAACAAAACCCACATATCTATAATCATGTAGGAGTCTCAATGATCTAAAAGGAAGTAACTAAAATTACGAAGCTGCTTCTCACCATAGATGTCACCACCAAAGCTGGAGAAAATCCCATTGTGAGATAGAAAAAGAGCTCCACCACTTTATACCTGCAAGAACAAAACTATAGTAGTTAATCTGACTTAAACATTCCCATTCCCATTTTTATCTTAAAAGAGAAATGTAAACTTTTAACTATTCAAATGAAATGCATTTCCAGGTAGGACACCTCTGGGTTTTCCCCTAGTACCACAATGAAGAAGTATTTGTATTAGGATCAGAAAGGCATCCAACTCCATTCCCCATGCCTCTAGAAAATCTTTTCTCCAACTGAATCCAGTCCCCACGTGTTTCCTTCATTACCATTTCAATCAGAGCTATGAGAAAGTTGAAATGGTGAAGACAGGTGGCCATGAGCATGGGGTCTCATTTTGTAGGGACAGAGGAATGGCAGCCCTGAGGACAGCATGGACACTGTCTCTTCACTTTGCATTTGTACAATTTCTAAATTCTAGGATCCGTCTTTTAGCCGATATCTGAAAACTCTAACCCTATCATCAGGGGAAAAATGCCTTTGAGGGTTTACATTACAGCAGAAGGTATGAATAGAAGCTAATGATACCTACCTTTACTTCCTATATTTCCCCGAGATACACTGTGAGAGAATAAGAAGCAAACTGTTCCCTTGGATTTACACAGGCCACATAACACCATTGGGCATTTATTATGTTCAAAAGGTAAAACTCAAAGTCAGAGAGAAATCAGTGACAACTACCATATTCTTCTGAAAGCAGAAGATAATTTAACACGCATTGTTTCAAACCTGAGGGCCATTCTGACAACCAAAACAGACAAAAGAATTTAATGAGCTCTAAGTTAATAAAACTAACAGCAAGTATTTCATGCTATGAGATTTTCAGGTTCGCATGTAGGACACAGTGGCAAGAGCAACAGAATAAGCACCTGGATACTTGGACCCTAGTCACGTATGTGATGCGTGTCCTAAACATTTTCAACTTTTTTGTTTGTTTGTTTTTTCGAGGTAGGGTCTCACTCTGGCCCAGGCTGACCTGGAATTCACTCTGTAGTCTCAGGGTGGCCTCGAACGCACGGTGGTCCTCCTACCTCTGCCTCCCGAGTGCTGGGATTAAAGGCGTGTGCCACCACGCCCGGCTCACATTCTCAACTTTTTTTTTTTTGTTGTTTTTTTCGAGGTAGGGTCTCACTCTGGCCCAGGCTGACCTGGAATTCACTATGTAGTCTCAGGGTGGCCTTGAACTCATGGCGATCCTCCTACCTCTGCCTCCCGAGTGCTGGGATTAAAGGCATGCGCCACCACGCCCGGCTACATTCTCAACTTTTAAGCACAAAACGGAAACAGAAGACCTTGAAGGTCTGCCCTAGATAAAAATGATAGCCTGCACTCTTCCTTTCTGTTCCTAGTGCTTACCACTTGCAACGATGAGCCCTGATGTGGAGGTAAAAGGCTGTGTCCCACAGTTAGACTCTCATGTCAAAGCAGCCTATTTGAGCACCTTCTCGGTTCCTACCCAGGCAAGTGTTGTGCAGTGCCTTAGTGCTTGTTCTCCTCAATCCTCATAGGAACCTTTTTTTTTTTCCCCTTTTATGATGTTTGTGAAACACAGATAGTGCTAGTTTGCCCCAGGATGAAAAACTCTAAAGTGACTAGCCACATTGCCCAGCAACCATGTCACAGCACACATGTGCCATGTATATGTCCAACAGCAATCTGTCCACCAACAATGAATTCCAAAAGACTTTAAAGATTTACTAGAAATAATCCATATCCTCTTTATGTATTTCTACTATTGGAAGTACAGGCATAAAGCAAAGTGCATTGCAATGCAGGAATAATTTAGGCAGTTAATTGTCAAGCTATCAAATGCAAATTATTTTCTCTTACTTTTCATGGTAGAGAAATACATAAATGGTTCCTCCAGCTGCCATGAGCCAGATAAACCAACGCATGTGAGATGCCAGGGGTCCAAGTTCACGGAGATTTAACCTACAAATATAAACATGACAACAAAGAACAGAAGGGATAAATGGAAGGATTTATAGAACTGTGGTCTCCTCTAGTCACCAAACACAAAAAAAACAGAACAGCAGGAAGAAAGGGCATTCAACACAATGAAGAGGCATTGGGTCAACCTAGGTAAAATTAATAGCTTAATGATAAAATTGATGATTGACCTTTAATTCTAAGAATTAGTTGGGTATGGGTTAAAAATAGCACCAGCTTAAGACAGACATGCTGAGGAGAGTCCCAGCACACCTGTCATACCTAACTTTCTCTGGCAGGGCAGACAGGGGTATAGGCTGTCTGCTTTTTATCACACTTGGGAGTGGATTGCTTACAAAGCTTAACGAGAACCCTGAACACAATCCTGAACCAGGATCACATACCCACAGCAGACACCCAACACACAGACCTTAGGTCTCCATTAGCAACCACTCTGCCCAGACAGAACATGAGAAGAACTGCCCCGACATGTGTTACGGAGGATGTCTCGACAGGATTTAACCATGGGCCACTGTGAGGTCTGAATTTACTGTGCTCTACTTTCAGTGGTGCTTGGCTATAACTATAAAAATATTGCCAAAGGGGACATGAACTACTTGTATAGATATCTAAAATCTCATGTGAACAAACTGCCTACTTTATAGTAACGTTTCCACTCAAATTTAAAAATAATTTTTACGTATTTACTTTAAATTGCTTCAAAAAAGCCTTCAAGCACTTTTGCTCTAATAGTAAGAGGTATGGGGGAGAGCTAGCGCTTACTTTTTATTCTAACGGATAATTACATTTCCTTTGTATAACTGGGGCTGCAGAAACCAGAATCTGTAGGCCTGCTGCTTCTAGTGATGACAGCACGTAAACTTCTTAGTGTTTAGCTGGACCAGGGAGAGAGGAAAAATCAATGTTTCTTTTCTCTTGGTGTCATGATTTGAATCACATATCCCCATAAATGTGTTCTGAAGGTTTGCTTCCCAGCTGGTGCCAATTTGGGAGGTGGAGCCTTGTTGCGGGGTTGGACCTTGAGGTTTATTACCCCTAGCTTGCCAGGGTTAGTTTAGCTCACTCTACCGCTGCTTCTGTCCACCTGATGTCGGCCTCTGCTTGTGCCATGCTGTCCCCTGCCATCATGGAGCTTCCCCTCAAAACCATGAGCCAAAATCAGTACCTTTTCTCCCATCGGCTGCTTTTGGTCAGATGTTTTGTCCCAGCAATGAGAAGGTAAGTGTAACACTTGGGTTTCAAAGGAACAAAAGGTTGTACTTGATCTATGCCAGAATGACAGTAAGGTCAAGGAAACCATAGAATACTAAGTATTTTCAATAGTTAACTAACTTGGCTAGTCAGATAGCCAAAGGAACAAGAAAGAAAGGTGCTGGTAACACAGTAGCTACTGGGCATTAAGTAAAAAGTGTGAACTGCAAAAGGAAACTTCATTTCCCTCACACATAATTACAGCATTTCTGCTTGAATTCAATTCCAAGCACTCTGAAAAGCAGCAGAGATATATGGAAAGCATATGGAAGGAAAGGTTGTATTTCAAAAGCTAGCTCCATACTAGTTTGTGGTACTGGCTCTTAAACCATCCTATGTCCAAATATCCCTTCAAGAGGCAGCAATACTCTCCCCTTGAAATCTGTATTCTGATCAAAGAAATCAAGCTGGAGGGAAAAAGATGAGCATGTGTGTGCACTGCGGGGAGGGGCAGTGTATGCACAAGGGCTTGGGGACAGACAGGGTGGAAACGAAGAAAGGAGTGACAAATTCTAATCATAAAAAATACTGTCTTCAAAAATATCTTACCATGGGGCATAGGAAGCAGCAATGAAGAAATAGATAACCATTCTATCACACATGTGAAAACAATGTTCCACTGTCCTGTTGGAGGGAAACAAGTCAGAAAAAGTTTTTGACAATTTGCAGACTGGAGGCCAGGGTTATCTCCCCACAATGTTGTAATTTCCATTCTTGTTTTAGTTTCTCACAGCATTTATAACCGGCCCTTCAAAGCCACAGCTCCTCTTTTTAATTCCATGAAGGCACAGTAACACACAACAGATAATGAGACACAGGGTATCCCATGATACTCAGGCATTTGTCCTTCCTGATGTTTTAAATTCCTTTTGGATGCTGAAGAGCAGAACATCCCCTCATTACTATCCCAGTGTGATGATCAGAAAACAATTCCTGAACTGAGGTCCTATTCTTACCTTTCCTGAATGTCTTTTAAAAAGCTGTCACTTTAACATACCAGGATGGACACTAGATTATAATAAAGGAAATTCAGTTACTTAGGAACAGCAATAACAATACAAGAAAGGTGCATCCGCTGCTGTAAGAAGAGGGTAGCCACTTGAATTTCTACAAAGGTTCCTCTTTCCAATATGGAAGCCAGGAAGTGTGTGTGCAAAGATCCTTTACTAAGGTCCACTCACAAAATGGAAGGGACAACATCTGCCCTTTACTGAGGTCATTGGAGAGTACACATGCATGTATGTTTCACCCCCTTTCCTTTCCTCTTTATTTCCCTTTCCTTCTTCCTTCCCTTCCTTCCTTCTTCCCTCCCTCCCTTACACCCTTGAGTATGTCCGTGGTGTATGTGTATGTGTTGGCATGTGTGGGAGTGCACATGCTATATACATGTGTGCACGTGTGTAGAGCCCAGATGCTGATGTTGGGCATCCTCCTCTGTTGCTTTCCACCTTAGTTTTTGAGAGAGAGGGTCTCAACTTGAACATAGAGCTCATTAATTTGGCTGGACTTAGCCACTAGGCTCCAGGGATCTGCTTGTCTCTGTCTCTCTAGCACTGGGATTATAGGCCTGTACTATGCTCAGTATTTTATATGGGTTTTAGGGATACAAATTCAAGATGTCATGCTTGCAAAGCAATCACTTTACCTAACAATGAGCCATCTCCCCAGCCATTCTTTTTTTTTCAAAAAAAAAAAAATTTATTTATTTGAGAGAGAGAAAAAGAAAAAAGAAGGAAGGAAAGAGAGAATTAGTGAGAGTATGGGCATGCCAGGGCCTCCTGCAAATGAATTCCAGTCACATAGCACTTTGTGTGTTTACCTTCATGGTACTGAGAAATAGAACCCAAGCCATCAGACTTTGCAAGCAAGTGCCTTTAGCAGCTAAGCCATCCCCAGCCCCCCAGCCATTCTTCTGACAGGGCCTTATGTAGGTCATGGAGGCCTCAAATAGGTTTATGGTACCCTTGATCCTCCAGATCTCCAATGCTGGGCTGATAGGTATGCAGCACTGTCTAGAATCTATTTTCAGTTTTAGACGTGTGGAGGGTGGGTGGGGGTTACCATTCGGTAGAGCGCCAGGACCAGGCTTTGCTTCACTATATACAACACTGGCCAAAGGAAACAGATGAGGACTTGTGTTAGTGAAGAAGTGAAAATTACACTTATGGAAATGAATGGTATTTAGTTTACTAGGCGGAAGTTACAACTCATGACAGATAATAGTTTAGATAAATGTCAGCAAACATTAGACCAATGTCTTTCGAACCTGTAAGAATCACCAGGGGCCTTAATAAAGGCAGTCATGACTCCAGGCCACAAGCTTTTACTTGAGAAGAGCTAGAAGACAGGCTTGATGGTACAGAGAAAGGGAGAATCCTGGGCTCCTGTTTTGAACTCCTAGATGATGTCATTTGGGGACTAATTCCGCTTTCTAGACTCTTGGACAGTGTTAGGACAGGAAGTCAAACCCAGAATCCTCTTCAAGATCTGCTACCAGCTGGCCCTGGTGGGACAGGCCTGCATTCCCTGCTACTGGAATGTCAAAGCAAGAGGATTTCAAGTTCAAGTCCTACCCCATATATACAGTGAGTTCAAGGCCACCCTGGGTATCTCTCAAAATAAAAAGTAAAAAGCAGGCTGTGGACATAGCTCAGTGGCAGAGTACTTGCTTGGATGCATGACACCCTTCGTTCAGTCCCTAGTTCTGTTAGTCCTCCCCCCAAAAGACCTGCCAACCCCATTTCTGTCTCATTTTCCTCACAGGTTAAATTGAAATCATTTCAAAATATAAAACATGAACGCAGTGACATAGGCTATGCACTCAGGAAAGTACCTAGCAAGTACTTAGTGTTATTTCCCCTGCCCTCGTCCCCTCTGCTTAAAATAAGGCTCTACTGGATAAAGAAAAAACAATGCTGTGCAAAACTCCTGACACAGCCTGGGATTCTAGCAATGTTCTTTCAAGGTTCAAGAGTCTTGTTTCCATTATACCTTCTCCAGACCCTGGCAGGGAGGCCCTGGATACTGAAGCAGCCATCTACAACTCTTTATTGATTCCAAAATCTAGACATCAAAGGCAAGTGTGCTGAGGCAACCACAATCAAGAGTGTGCCAAGAAGATAATGAAGTGCTCTGCTTCCAGACAGGCCTCTGGGCCCCGAGGCACTGTGCCCTGAGGAGCCAGCACCGGGTCTTCTGTGACTTCCTGTGAGTCTGTGTGCCCCACACTGCCCTTGTGATTCAATGTGGTGGCTTTACTTTAGGCACAGAACTGTCATCTTATAGGAAGAGTAGCCTAATGCAAAGTTGATGCACTGCTGTAAGGGTATGTGAAGAACATACAGGGCTGGGAGTCAGGGGTGTGGGTGATCCCTTTCCACTGGTCAGGTCTCTGAGCCTGCTCTCCCAGTGCAAAGTGAGGGGCGTGTGGATTAGATGATCTCCAGGTGCCCTGCCAGCTCTGACACGCCATGATTCTACATTGATGGCATCAGTGACTCAGAAATCCAAAAGCCCACTGCTAAGTGAAGCGTATCCTGCTAATATTAGATTATAGGAATGATTTTAGATTTTTATCAAGGTTTGTGTTGTTGTTTGTTTTGAAACAAGGTCACACTCTGTAGCCCAGGCTGGATTCAAATTCATGATCACCCTCCTTCCTCAGCTTCCTGAGTGCCAGGATTGCAAATATGAGCCACCATATCTAGTAAGGTTTTTTGTTTTTGTTTTCCTTCCTTTGTTTTTAAGGCAGGGCCTCTTCTCATTTATATATTCCAAGTTGGTTTTACACTTTTGGTCCTCCTCCCTCCCTCCCTCCCTCCCTCTCTCCCTCTCCTGAGCAATGAAACTACAGGCATGTGATACCATGTCTACTCCAAAAGGCATTTGAGTATTACTTTAAATCACTCCTCATCCACTCTGAGTCTTCCTTTTATGAGAAGAATTTTTATCCTTTTGGGTTTAATCTATTCAGTTCTTGCTGACTCTATTTTGTAAGCAATTCCTTCCCACATAAATGATGATGGATATTCACCACGAACAGAAACACTTTGGGGGCTGAAGACATGGCTTAGTGGTTAAGGCGCTTGCCTGCAAAGCCTGAGGACCCAGATTTGATTACCCAGTGCCCATGTAAAGCCAGATGCACTAGGTGGCACATGCATTTGGATTTCGTTTGCAATGGCTGGAGGCCGTGGCGCGCCCATTCTATCTGCCTCTCCCTCTCTGCATTTTCCACTCTAATAAATAAATAAATATAATATTTTTAAAAAACAGAGAAATACTTTCATGTCGTTGTTGGGAGGCCAAGGACTGTAGTATTGTGTGGAAGTGCCTCACTGTTAACTCCATGTTCATGTGCTTTCTCGATGCTCAGTTACTGCTCTTTACACAGCCAGCTGCTGTATGGGACAGAAACAGAAACTAGCTCTTAGGATTTTAAGTTGTTAGAATTGGAGAGCAAGCAATATACCATTTATGATTCTTAGAAAGCCTTACTTTCTTAGATCACATGGCGCCTCTAAGACTTTTCAAAAACTGGAAAGAAAATGTCCTAAACTATGGAATGGCAATAAATCCTACAAAGCAGGAAAACATCTACTCTGCCTCAGCTGACTAAAGTGGAACAGTGTGGATGTAGCAACAAGCTGAGTCAACTGTGCCGATCTGCTGAAAGAGCGAGCGCCCGCGCTGTACCTTAAGTGGCTCTTCTTCCACGACACAATGTGAAATACGGTGGACACGATGAAGAGGGCGCAGAGGCCCATCCCATAGATCCATGCCGTTATCTTTTCCCAGCAGTCATCAGACAGCCGATGGAGGAGGGCACTGCCCACAATGGCTGGAACAATGAGGAACTGGGGGAAAGAGAAAGAGAAATAAATACCCTGGCTTTCCTGAAATTGAGCCTTTTGCTAATATAGCATTCCCAGGAACCATTTCAAGAAAACAATTTGCCTCCCTGGGATAATCACAATGAGAGTAGAGGAAGTTCGGAGCTGCACTGGAGGCAGGAACTTCCACTCAGAGCCCAGGACCTGCACCAACCAAAGGGTACATACAGGCAAGGATGTGGCATTACTCAACTGTTGCAAAACCAATGTTCTTTATCCTAATTTCATTAAACAAGGGTGAATTTCATTCTCCTTTCTTATCTGATTTAGAGGGGTATTTAAAATAGTCAAACGTCAAGCATATACCCAACTTTCCCCAGGGGTTCTTGTTTTCAAGTATTCTGCTCTGTTGCACCTGGAGTGATTGAGCCCCCACTACTTCCGTGAAGGATAACTGAGTGGGTCAAGTCAATGCGGACTGCACAAAACCCCACCCCACCACACGGCAACTGCTGAATTCACATGCTGACATTTACTCTGGGTCTATCCATTTTACCAATTTGGGAGCTACTGCACAACAAAGGGATTTTGGAGTTATTTCATTTAAAATAGTACTTTTGAAATTTTGTATTATTGTTTGTGTGTGTGTGTGTGTGTGTGTGGTGTCTATACAGGCATGTGCACTTGTGGCACCCCCGTGTGCTCACCTGTGGTGGGTGGGCTTGCCTGCAATGACCAGAGTGGAATTTTGAGGGGCCTGCTCCACAGATCTTCCACCCATTCTTGTTTGAGCCAGTCTCCTACTGATCCTGGAGCTTGTCATTCTCCTGTAAGCTCTGACAATTCCCAGGTGTCTGCTTCCCTATAGAACTGTGGCTACAGGTGGGCATGGAGACAGATAAGAGCAGTCTCGGGCTCCCTCAGCCCCTCGTGCTTGTGCAGGAAGCTCCAGCCTTAAAACACCATCTTTTGAATAACCCATTCCCAAGACCTATCTATTTAAAAAATTCTAAGAAACCAGAATCTGGAATTTTTATTGTTATACCTGCTTCTCACCTATCTCTTTCCTTCTTAGATATTTTTGAGACAGGATCTCATGCAGCCACAGCTGGCCTTGAACTCACTATGTAACTAAGGATGGCCTGCTGTCTCCATTTCCCAAGTATTAGGATTACAAGAGTGAGCTACCATCCCCAGCTTCTATATCATATTTCATACTAAATCAAACCCAAAATTTCAATGCCAGTTTTCATTGGCCCAGAGCAAAACAAAAATAATAAGGACAGTAATGTTAAAGTTTTCATAAAATAAAATCTGCTTATTTTCAAGAATACCCTTTTATTTTGAAGTTATGTCCTTTCTCCTATTAAAGTATCCTCTCTGGTTATGATTTGTTTTGCTTTGAGTAATGGTCTTACTATACAGTTCCTCCTGGCGTTGAACTCATAACCCTCTGGTGACAGCCTTTCAGCTGCTGGCATATGCCACCATACAAGGCAGTGTCCTCTCTTTAATGAAATAATGGCAGAAGAAATTTTTTGTCTGTTTCAAAATTTCATTGGTCTCTAAGGTCTCCAAATCTGGATTTACTTTAGTAAAATTACATTTGCTGTTCCAAAATATTAACATGGTGGTTTTTCTTGGTTTTTTACTTAAGTTTAGTTTACACTGTTCCTAACTAATGACATGTTCAGAAGAGATAAGTAGCAATTAATATGTAAGTACTGTACTGTTCCAACTCTATCCACAATAATTAAACTACCTTCTTCTAAACGCTATCACTAAGGGAGTAAAGAAACTTCTAGTTTTCAAACTATCTCCCAGCCACCATTTTCCTTTCAAAAGTATCACAAATGCAAGTTTCAAAGGGAATAACAAAACCAAAGACAAGGAAAATTTATAATGACATTAATAGGAAAACTATGAAAATACACAGACACTTCAAATACAAGGGGAAAAAACGACCCAGAAATAATCTATATTTCAAACGATTTTTACTTCTGGGCCTTTTTTTTCTACGTGTATTTTTCCCTGCTTCTCTTCCCAACTCACACTCCACCTCCCTCACCCACCAACTCAAATATGCCATGCAGTTGCTGGACCATTGAGCTACAGTCCCAGCCCTAAGTTATGCACGGTGGCCTTGGGCTCATGCTGTAGCTTAGGCAGGCTTTGAACTTGTGACAACCTGCCTAAATCTCCCAAGCAGGTGAGATTACAGGCCTGCACCATCAGG
The DNA here is from genome assembly GCA_036365145.1 of Orientallactaga sibirica. Taxonomy (NCBI): domain Eukaryota; kingdom Metazoa; phylum Chordata; class Mammalia; order Rodentia; family Dipodidae; genus Orientallactaga; species Orientallactaga sibirica. The sequence goes on from JAEOAD010000013.1 coordinate 39,308,785, forward strand.
CCTGGATACATGTTTTGTGGAAGAGGAAGGTATCTCTCTCTCTCTCTCTCTCTTTTTAAAATAACAAGCATATTTCACTTATGTAGGAAAGAAAAATATTAATCAAAAATTACCAGTTTCTTCTTTAAAAGGATAGAAATAACATCTCCTTTGAGAAATGATGGCCACTGTGGAGGTGGGAAGATGTGCTTCAAGTACCTTTTTCAATAAATCAAATAAGCATAGTGGCCTGGCATTTCTTTCCAGGGTGACAGGTTTCAAAAGTAAGTTTCTTTGGTTGCTCTGTAAGTAGACGCTTAACTACTACTTTCCTATAGATTTGGTTGGGAGGTGGGGGAGCAAGTCCAGGACAGAATGGGTTACAGGTCAGAACATACAAAGCACTCTCCATACGGGTAGTTAAGGTCACAGAGATGGGAAGTCCAACTACTCCTGCTGAGGTAACCAAAGAACCCCTTCCTCCCACCAAGCCCTGAGGAAGGACAGCAGTAGCACACATCTTGTACTCACAGCGTGTGTGTAACAGTTAGCAGCATGTTCATAGCAAGTTGGCTTGTAGCGGCCATTGGCTGGGGCCCGATGGTTCATGAAACTGTAGAAACAAAAACCCATCGTGTTAGAAGAGTTCTCAGCATGAGAACTATGGGTGTGCTGCAGTGGTCGCTTGGTGTATTCTGAATGAAGATGTCACTGGAAAAACACCTAGTTACAGATGAACAATGAAGATGTGGTGCATATACAATGGAGTTTTATTCAGCTGTGAAGAAAAATAAAGACTATGAAATTTGTAGGGAAACAGATGGATCTGGATAAGATTATATTAAGGGAGGTAAGTCAGAAAGTCAAATGCCCCATGTTCTCTCTCATACACTCATGAGATATTCTCGCTTCAAATCTTTTAGATTTTATATGTGAGCTGCAGTATGACTCAGTTGTAGAAGCCAGGAAGCTAGGAAGAGGTCATGATGGAGGGAGGGAGATAGGGAGGGAGGGAGGAAGGGGAAACATAGTGGATATATAAGTACAGGGGCAGAATACTGGGGATGGAATGATCTGAGTGGGGTTAGGGGAACGGAAGAAAAGAGAAGGCAGTGGGGCAATGGTTAATCAAATCTAAAGATGTTGTAAATAAGCCATATACAAACCTACTTCTTTGTTACCTTATTAAAAACATAATTTTAAAAGAGTTTGGACAGAAGTAATAAAGAAAGAATAATAAAAAGAAAAGTGAAAAATTAGTTTTTTTAAAAAAGCACCTAGTTACAGGAAGAACACCAAAGCCATTAAAAAGGTATGAGCTAGGCCAACAGCTAGATGCTAGAGCAAATACTCTGCTTGACTTGAAGTAGCCCTTCAGTTTACTCAAAAGATAAACCTACCAACCCAAAGCGCACAGAAGCCATATCTAACTCTTTAACTTGTACAGCTCAAATCTACGTGTGGGGTGCATAACCAAAGCTTAAATTAAAGGAAATTTCCCTCAACATCAGCAACTGTCATTAAATGGGAAGGTAAACATTGCATTTGCTTTTCTCTCACACAGAATACATGAAGATTTATGTATGGAGATTTGTAAAGTCTGCACCCCACATTAAGAGGCCTGTCAGACCCGTTCTCATGGATTCTATCACCTGTTCTGGCACCAGGCCGCTGCAATGATACCTGATTACTAGAAGGCCACTAAACCAGGAGGTCCGCTTTCGCCTCTATTCTGCCTGAATGAAAAGAGGCTGCTTCAGGAACCAAGCACATGACTAGTACCTGATACTCTGCTATAAGTTCACACGTCTACACAAAAGGGTGTGAATCTTAATACCAAAACCTGTTACACCTGCAAACACGCTCATATTCCACACCCCCCCTCTAAGCTCACTTGATCACCATCAGCAAAGGATGAAAACACGAACTCCATAAGACCTGCCCTTCTGTTTTGGCACGAAGGTGAGGATGGCCAACCACACCACCCCTGGTTTCGTGCCAGATTCTAGATCATTCTGACTGTTCTCTGGGAAAACAAATCAACAAAACAAACAATTGTCTGAATACAGGATACAGAAAGAGCTCCAACAGCAATCAGGTCTCAGAGGGTTGTCCTGCCAACATGCTCAGTTACAAATAAAAAATAATCATTATTAGTATCCTTTGTTGTTCCAGCTAATTTGGGGTAGTTACAGGCATTTTTTTTTTGTCACTAATCAATCACACATTATTCATTCACAGGATGAAAAATGGTAATAGGTTGACCGAACAGCAAGTCAAGTTGCAAAAAAGATTTTTTTAATTAAAAATAGAGAGCCAGGAGTGGTGGTGCATGCCTTCACTTCTAACTTGTGGGAAGCTAAAGTAGAAGAATTATGCTAGGGCCACAGAATGAGTTCTAGCTCAGCCTGGGCCACAGTGAGATCCTGCCTCAGGGAGGAAAAATTAGCCCTATAAATAAGTGGCTAAAATGCATGATCAAGCCTTTCCAACAGTGTTTTTGAACAGAAGACTAACTTTTCCCTGATTAAGAAGACCCTGTTATCCTCACATCAAATAAGCACAGGTAAAATGTTAGTTCCAGACACGCTCTTCAGACATCTACTATAGGATGTACTAGGGCCAGTGAGCTTTTCCACTTGGACCATGATATGTTAGATGTAAAATTGCACTGCCTATATAAACTTAGTGAGTGGTTTGAAAACTGCCTAGAAAAATCACACCGCTGGTAGCTTTAGGATTTATCTACGTGATTCTCACACAGACATACAAAATTTCAAGCATTCTCTTTTTCTCCCTGATAATCCTTTAAATTATTTTACTAACTTCCTAAGGGATGAGAGTGTTGGTTTGCAGCTCTTAGCAGTAAAAAGAAAACTAATTACACCCGGGGGAAGAATGCTTTAGGAATGCCCCAAGCACTGAAGGTGATCACATGGTCACCCTGAACTATCACCACAGAACCCAGCACGGTATGCCCTATTAGGACTTTCAGAGGGGACTGTGGAGCTCCAAAGTGCTTGAGGTTGCATGAAACTGAAAGTGTGCCATGTAGGGTCCAGCAAGTAGGAGCTGTCTACTCACCACCAGCCTGCAAACTAAAATAGCAATTCATATCTCAGGCAGCCCAGCCTAAAAATAGACCGGACATTACACAGCAACAGAGATTGACTTTCATATTTTCTCCTACAAGTGAAGAAGCTGGGTGGTCGTCATCTGTGACAGCTTGGTCCCTGCCCAGCAGGAATAATTCAAGTCCAAAATAGAGTGAGAGGAAACTGTGGAGAAAAAAATAATGTTTCTCTCTAGGGACCTAAGCAACCTGTCCCGGTGAATAAGGCAGGAGAGGAGTCAGGCACTTAGGGAAAGGTAACAGCAGCTATCCTGGGAATGTCTGACTGACTAGGGCTCAGGGGGATAGACAATACAATTGTTCTACAGGGAAATTATAATACAATTTTCCCATCTTTCTCAATCTGCAATCAAGCCGCCTCCACAGTGTCTGAAGAAATCATTCCTACGACCTAAATGGAAAAGCAGATGTAAAATGCAAATAAGCTCCCACATACTGGGCTTAGTCTCTTCCCCCCACAAAGGAAACGACAGGTTCCAGTGTTACAGAACACAGCCCTCGAGATGGAATGTCATGGCCGACCAGTGCTTTGAGGACAGCAGCCATCATGGGGCACAGGATGAGTTGCTCCTGAGAAAAGGAACTACATCTAACACAACTGTTAGTGAAGCTAACAGCTCCCTTTCAATATTCTCTCTTGCCTCTGGCTTGCTGAGTGGTCCTGCGTGTCCCTTGCCCCATGGCAGAATTTCAAAGCTATGGTGATAAAGAAGAAGTAGGGACCCAGGCGTGAGCCATGATGCACCCGCACATTATCAACCTATCTGGAAACAGGTCTGCAACCCAACAGTGAGCTCACGGGCCCAAGAGAAACCCCACAGGGGTCCTTGGGTCTCCCGTCGTGTTCCTTACTCTCCAGGTCCAAATACGGTCAACAGTACTTTCAAAATATATTCCAACTTAGTCCACCTCTAGGGACTCCACATCCCTCCCTTAAAGCAAGACACCAACACCCAGCAGCTGAAACCTGTGGAAACATAGCCTCCTGGCTACTTTTCCCTTCTTTAAACAGCAGCTGCAAGTCTATAAAAACCAAATCATGTCACACACCCCATCCCAACTACAAGCCCATCTTCGGCTTCCCAAAACACTTAGGGTAACACTATGATGTGCCAGCCCACTCTATTACTCCTCTGGGCTCAGGGTTGCACCTCGCATCAACCTACCCTCCACCTTCCTTCTGCCCCTTCAACCCCTTAAATCAGCCTCCAAGCGCTGGCTGTTTATTTTGGTCTGCCACAGGCTTCCCCAGTTTCACTCACTTCTCATTGTTCAAGCCCAACTCAAATGTCACCTGCTAACAGAGATTTTCCAGAACATCTTGGTAGCACCCAAGCTGAATCCTTATAATAATTAGTAAAAACTTGAATTTTAAACTTTTTAGAATTTCATCTCTCCCCACTAAAATATAAATTCCAACAAAACTGTCTTCTTCACGCTTCCATTTCCAATCCAAGCACGAGGTTCACTTCATGCTGAATTATGTTTATCTTGAATGGATGAACAAAAAGACAGACCTTCCAGCTATTGCCAAACTATTTTTAACAGAGACAACTCACAGTTCATCTAGATTCTTTGGGGCATTGCACAGGTATTGCAGTCTTAAGCACAACAAGTAGTCATACAGCCAAAAACAAAACAAACAACAACAAAAAACTCTGAATCTCATGAAAAGAAAACTCAAAGGCCAAGACAAAGAACATTCCCAGGGCCACTTAAACATCATTTCATGACACAGCTCAAGCTGACCCTGCACACAGCTCCTACCATACCAGTCCCCTCTAGAACAAAGCATGACATTTGTCCAGGGAGTAACCAATGCCAGTAGTGGTACTGTGGTCAGTTATGAAAGAGAGAAGGCATACATAAAAGACTATCTCATGCCCATGATTCGATGTGCTAAAATTATGCAAATTAAAAAAAAAAGACAGCAAGCAGCCCTGGAAGGCTTTCTAGTTCTTTAGCATAAGGTGTGTTCCCATGCATTCAATACAATGCTGGAGATGAGGGAGAGAGGGTAAATCTATTTCCTTTAGAAAGACTGTTCCTTTCTTGTTGTATGACTATGGGCAAGGACCATGCTACTGTCTAAACTTAATTGCTCTTCCATTACGTGGGTATAAAATTTGTCCTTCAGCATTTCAGCTGAGGATAAAATATGAACATATATATATATATATATATATATATATATATATATATATATATATATATATATACACACACACACACACACACACATATATGCCCAGCCATGCCTGGTAGAAACACACTCACACACACTCAATGAATGTTAACAGTTATTATCATCAGATATGCTAGGAAGGGAAAAGACTAGTTGTGTGTGTATTTAGGTATTTTGAGAGATCAATTAATGAAAGGAGTAAAGTAAGAATGATGTTGATACTAAGACACAATTTCTTTAAACCCTCTGCTTAGGGTTTCTTTACAGCCTTCCTCCATACAAATGGCAGGAGTCTGGAAGTTGACCCAAAGCCACCATAACCACCATGTTCCACTATGAACAAACCAGCAAGGTGGTCTTATAATGTAGACAGAGCTACATACAGACTGGCTTAATGAAATGTTCTTACTGCAGTGCGATGTAGGTCTACCAGGTGAAAAGAACACAAGAGTTCAAAGACAAGTGTGTCCCTCCCTACAGTTCCTGTGTTCTTACATATGGTGAATGCTCAGAAAGGTATGTAATGAACACAGTTTTAAAAGGTATAAAATATTATTTTCAACATGTGTTTGACAAAATCAAAACTCGTCACATTACTTTTTTTTAATCTGTGGGTTTCATTTCCAAGTTCAAATGGATGCTTACATATAGACTATCATAGAGAAACAAGAAATTAAGAGATTACTTAAATCCTCAATTAAAATCAGGGTAAATCTAGCTGTTGTCAAGAATGTCCATGGATGGCCTAGGAAGATGGCTCAGCAGTTAAAGGCATGCACTTTCAAAGCTTGACTGCCGGGGTTGGATTCTCCAATATCCACACAAAGCCATAGCACAAAGTGGCACATGCATCTGGAGTTCATTTGTAACAAGAAGCCCTGGTGTGCCTATATTCTCTCTTTCTCCCCTCTCTCCCCCCTCCCTCCTTCCTTCCTCCTCTCAAATAAATAAAAATTTACAAAAGGATGTTCATAGAGTGCAATAATGTGCAGCCAATATGAAAATTACAGTCTATACCAAAAGTAAATGTCTGTGCTTTTAATTCAAAAACAATAACATGAAGCCCCAAATTACAATATAACAGAGAAATTACTGTCCATCAAAAACAAGATAGTTGAGTCTACTAAAGTGGTTTCATTTTTTCCATCTTAGCACTGCTTTAATGTGTGTGCAACAAACAAAAATAGTCCTTTTTTTTTCGTCAACTTCAAAGGAACAGAAGAGAAATACTAACTCTTAATCAAATAGGGAAGGGGTAATTTCACAGAATATGGCCACTGTTCTCTGAAAACAGGAAGCACAGACATACAGACAAGTAAAACCAAACCAAACACACCAGGGCTTTACCAATCATGCCTCAATGCCTAAATGTTACATTCTCCCTTAAAGCCCCTCCAGCCATCACTCCTGACATCTGATTCCAAGGCCCAAACACTGAGGTTCTCTTTTGCTCATGGAAGGACTGGTGCGAGGTCCCCCTCAGGGAATACTGCCAGGCACTCACCCCCACCCCCCGGGTGATGAGCAAAATTCAGAAGTCTATCTAAGTCTTCAAGCTGACGTCTCTCTTTTTGGCACAGACCACCTCAACTCATCCTATCATGGCACTGGGGGAGGAAAGAGATAAGCATTATTAATGGGTGAGTGGGCAGTGAGGGAAAACAGAAGGGAAAGAAAAAAAAGTGCACTTTAAATTTTTGAAATGAAAGGTGGTGCTTTAAAACTCAACCATAACATACATGCCTGTAAGATTTCATGCATTTCTGTTTTTGGATTCGTCAACACCTCACACTAACAGAGCCCGCTGCTGTTGAAGGTCTGGAAATGGGAATGGCTGCCAGGCTTAGACAAAGGGATGGAGAGTTAGCAGAAACCCAGAAGAGGTGAACTTTCACCCACTGAAATAAAACAGAAAAGCCCAGAGCTTCCTCTGGGAACCACCAGCCACGCCGCCTCCATCAGTGCTTCAGTGTAGGTAGCCAGAAAGAAGAAAGCCCACCGTACCCCCTCCCCAGCCAGGTGTCCCCACCAGCTCTCCAGTGCACAACAGCCAACCTGCCTTCCGGTGGCGCCTCCCCAGTTCTTCCTCCTCCTCCTCATTTCCTAACCCAGGCGTCTGAACCGCATGTCTCACCACCTGAATGCTAACTCAGCCCCTGCCCAGATCCCAAAATAGCATCTCCATGGCACTCTACGCCCTAGAACCTGCGAGGCCCCTCCGACAGCCCTGGCAAAGCAAGTACCCCGGGGAGCGTGCCTCAGTTTCCTCGTCAAGAGAACGAGTCACAGACATAAACACTCAGGCCACCCAACCCTCCTCCAACAAATAAATCTCTCCGCAAGGAACAGCACAGACCCCCACCCCGGGGGTCCAACGATGGAGGCCGAAGCCCGGGTAGGGAAGCTAGGGTAGGGTCCTCGGAGGTAGGTGGAGCACGGCCAGGAGGGGGATCGGGAGGGTGGAACGGGGTGTGCATGCCGGTGCAGGGAAGGAGGAGAGGCGCGGGGTCCCCCGAGGTGCAGATCTCGAGGTGCGGCACCCGGGTGGAAGGCGATGCCCCTTGGACGCCAAGTGTGGTGCGGGGAGCACGCGCCCCGGGCGGGATGTGTGGACCCGCGCCACCCCTCTCTCTCGTTCTCGCTCTCTCTCACCGCTGGAATCGGCTCTGGAACCGCATTGATCCTCCGCTCCTCCTCGGGGGCCCGAAGCGCCGTGTCGTCTGCACCCGCGGCGGGGCGCGCGGCCCTCATGGGCTTCGGGCTGCTCCCGAGGCCGCCGGCGTGCCCGACCGAGCGGCTCGGCCAGGCCAGGACCCGAGTGAGCCAACGCTGGGGGGTCAGGACAGGGCCAGGGGGGGCCAAGATCGGGCGGATGGGGGCGGGAGGGAAGCCGCTTAAACGGCCTCGGCGCCTCCCGCCTCCCCGGCTCCTCCGCCCCCAGCTGTCCGCGACCCGCCCCGGAGGAGCTCGGCTCCACCCCCGGGCGCTCCGCCCATCTGCGTGCGCCCGCCGCCGCTCACGCGTCACTGCGCCAACTGACCAATCAGAGCCCAGAGCGGCGCGCCAGCTACGCTGCCATTCATTCCCTGCCGGAGTTCAGGCGGAGGGGCGGGGCCTGACCGCCAAAAGGGGCGGAGCGAGGGAGAAGGGGCGGGACGAAAGGTAAGAGGCAGGGTCGCTGGAAGGATGGCGCTCTTCAATAAAGCCTTGAAATCTTGAACCTGGACTAAAATAAACCTCTTGGGCTGGAGAGATGGTTCAGCGGTTAAGGCGTTTGACTGCAAAGTCTTAACGACCCGGGTTCAATTCTCCAGTACCCATGTAAAGCCAGATACACAAGGTGGCGCATGCATCTGGATGGAGTTCCTTTTCAGTGGCTAGAGGCCTGGCATTCTCTCTGGGTGTGTCCTCTCTTCCGTGTCCTCTCTCTCTCTCTGCGTGTAAATAAATAAAAATATTAAAAAAAAAAATAAACCTCTTGTCTTCAAAAACAAACAAAACTGAAGGAACTAGCACGCAAGAACATCTTGTTTGATCCTGCCTCATTCATATATCTTTCATCATTCATTTCTGTGTCCTTCCATTGTCTAATCCTTCATCTTTTAGGCTATTCTGAGAGGCTGAGGGGCAGATTTAAAAACCGTTCGTTGTCTGTCATGTGAAGAGATTAAAATCTATAAGGCATAATCAAGCTCTGAGATTCAGTGAGAATCAGAGTCCTCTCCTCTTACAGGGATCCTTTTATATTGTCGTTTGACTTTTTTTTCATGTTTTTATCCAAACTGCTTCCAAATAAACTATAAAAATGTAGATAGATTTGAGCCGGGCGTGGTGGCACATGCCTTTGATCCCAGCACTCGGGAGGCAGAGGTAGGAGGATTGCTGTGAGTTCAAGGCCACCCTGAGGCTACAGAGTGAAGTCCAGGTTACCCTGGGCTAGATCGAGACCCTACCTCAAAAAACAAAACAAAACAAAATATGGATTTGAATGAAGGTCCTCTTGCTAAACTTTAAACTTAGAGGATCTGTCAAAAGAAAGCTTCAAATAAATGTAAGGGAAAATGCTATGGGGAAAGGAAATTAGAGGGGAGGTGAATATGATCAAGAGAACAAAGGAAAGAGAAAAATGAGTTTATGCAGGCTGCTGGGACCACTCTTAGAATCTAGCTATGCTCCTATCCTGTAGCCTGCCCACACCCATCCCCCACTCTTCTAACTTGACGATTTCTAAGGGACCTGGAGCCAGCCTCTTAGGAGAGTTTCCTCTGCCTGCCATGGGAAAGGAGGGAATGCTTTCACCCCTAATTCTAGTTTCCTTTGCTTTCCCAAGTGCCAGGGGTGCTGTTCATGCTGGTTGTATGGACACCACCAGAAACGCCTCCAGACAAGCATCTTGTCATTCATTGCACTGTTCACAATAGCTAATAATGAAATCAGCCTAGGTGCTCATTGAAAGGCAACTGGAAAAAGAAAATAACACACACACACACACACACACACACACAATGAAGGTGTAAGGGTGATCTGGCTATAGCATCTGTCAGAGTATCGATGTTCAGTGTTGATTCAGCAGATCTAGGGATAGGTGAGTATCCTCATCCTCCCTCTGCTCTATGTATTTCCATCCCAAAGTTTCCCACCAGGTCACAGGTGGTCTTCTTTGGTCATTCTTTGGTCAAGTTTCCCTTTTAGGATCCCCAAACAAATGCTCAAGAAGAAGAAAATCATGCCGTTGATATGTTGAATGTGGATGCAAGTGAAAGGGGGTCTGTTAGGAAGGAGAAAGGGGATCAAAGAGAGGGGCAATAAGAGAGGGTGAATATGTTCAAGTTGCATTATATGCATGTATAAAAATATCACAACGAAACACATCATTTTGTACAATCAATATATGCTAAGTGTAAAAAAGAAATTTGCTCAATGCAAACAGAGGATTTATACTCAGAGTCCTGTAAAGATAAAACCCTGGATTCATTCAGTATTCCAACTGCCTGAAGGTTGAATGTAACACATCTCTTACAACATGCTTACACACTACTTCTTTTCCCTCACATTAAGTCAGACAATGATGAGAATTGGAAGTCTACTCAATGGCTGCTTGGCACTCTTCAGCTAATTGAATAGGGGTTCAGGGGAAGGCGACATTGGAAATAATGAAGGTAAATGAAAGTAACCACATGAAGCAGCATAAGAGGGGTAAAAACAAGGAACTTCAATTAGTGCTGGGTGGTGTTGAGAAAGGAAGATTATCAGTACCAGAGGGGAGCCTGAGGATGGGTTTTGAATGATCTAGCAAGCATAACTTGGTAGCCTATCACACTGAGAGAATGGTTTATATGAAGATCAGAAGGGATCAGGGAACATTTGTAAGGTTTATAAACACTGATGTGATATTTACTCAAGAAAAAAATGGGGTATAAAGTCATATTAAGCAGGAAACAACAAAGCACCTTAAATTGTAATGACCTGTTCTGTAGAAATGAAAGAATATTAATCAGAAATGGCTTTTGAAAACAAATATGAGGGGCTGGAGAGATGGCTCAGCTGTTTAAGTGCTTGACTGCAAAGATTAAAGGTCTGGGTTTGATTCTCCAGTACCCACAGAAAGCCATATGCAGAGTGGCACATGCATCTGGAGTTCATGTGCAGTAGCAGGAAGTCCTAGTGTGGCATCCTCTCTCTCTCTCTCTTTCTCTCTCTCTGTCTGTGATTGCAAATAAATAAATTAAAATGTTTATAAAAACAAACATGATCACAAATTTACACTAGTTTCATTGCTCATGAAAATCACCTTCCAAGTTAAAACAATAAAGGACAAAAATAAAACATAAAAAATGACTTCAAGTAAATGCATCCTGTGAGCATCAGCACATTATATTTAGTGAGATGTCCCTCTGCATCTGCTTCTGAGAAAGAATCTCAAGTGGTTTTGCAGAAAAAAGGTCCTAGATTTAACTTAGAGATTGGGCTAGTGAGAACAGAAGAAAATGGAAAGTTTTCTATTTTCTTTTCAGTACCGGGATATGACATTTTTCTTCAGCTCAAAGATATAGTTCTTTCAGCAAGAGTGCAGACACATTTGCATGAACAAACCTGTGCCTTCTATTAAGGGATTTGTGAGAGTGCAGACACCAGGTGTGGAAGGAGCTTTTGGGAGCACACCTGCTCTGCTGGCTGAGGGACATCGAGTTCCTAGACAAAATGCTGACAATACTGGGAAGCACCTGGGACCTGGTCCCCTGATAGGGATGGAGCAGCCAGAAAATAGCAAATCTGCTCCAAATAGTGACATGAGCTGCCCTGGGAAGGTTAGATGAACCTCTCAACTCAGATGTGTTACTGGCATTCAGAACATGTCCACAAATGATGAGGTAAAGCAATTATCCTAATGGAGACGCTTCCAGCCTTTCTCCTTTCCTAAAGAGAGGATGCTATCTTTTCCTATTTGGTCTTCTGCCCACATTCCGTGACCTGAGATGAGCCCCTGTCTCTGCATGTCTAGTCCCTCATCTTTCCAGATGAAAATAATCAGAGAATACAATGGAACAAAGGAAAACAAAACGACATAGAGGGGCTGGAGAAGATGGCTTAATGGTTAAGGCATTTGCCTGCAAAGCCAAAGGACCCTGGTTCGATTCCCTGGGACCCATGTAAGCCAGGTGCACAAGAAGGTGTATGCATCTGGAATTCCTTTGCAGTGGCCAGAGGCCCTGGCATGCCCATTTTCTCCCTCTCTCTCTCTCTCTCTCTCTCTCTCATAAATAAATAAAATAAAAAATATTTTTTAAAAGATACTTTGTATCTGGCTTTATGTGGGTACTGGGGAATTGAACTCAGGCCATCAGGCTTTGCAGGCAAGTGCCTTTAATGACTGAGCCATCTTTCTGGCCCTAGAACACTATTTTTTTAAATATTTTATTTATTCATTCATTTAAGAGCAAGACACACAGAGAGAGGTAGACATAGAAAGAAAATGGATGTGCCAGGGCCTCCAACCATTGCAAACGAACTCCAGACATATGAACCACTATGTGTATCTGCCTTACGTGGGTACTGGGAAATCGAACCTGGGTCCTTAGGTTTCACAGGCAAGTGCCCTAACTGCTAAGCCATTTCTCCAGCCCTAGAACACTATTTTCAAGCTGAACACATGAATGTCTAGAATAAAGATTCCATCATCTGGCTTACTTTTCAGCTAAGTGCAGCCATATGGCTGAGTTCTGGAAAATGCCATGTGAGCAGAGGTGCAATTTCTGGGAGCTGCCTTTAAGAGTCAGGCCCTGTGTCTACTTACCCTTCTCTATAAGTTGAAATATGGAAGCAGAAGCAAGTGGCTGGATTAGACGGACTGAGGTGATGCTGGCATGTCAGAGCAGTAAGAGAGATAAGGCCCAATAACTTTGTCCCAGAGCTGTCACATTAGCTTATAATTTTTAAAATTATTTTTATTTATTTATGAGAGAGAGAGAGAACAGGTTCACCAGGGCCTCTGGCCACTGCAAATGAACTCCAGACATGTGCACTATCATGTGCATTGGGTTTACATGGGTTCTGGGGGATAGAACCTGGGTCCTTAGGCTTCACAGGCAAATGCCTTAACCACTAAGCAATCTCTCCAACCCTAGTTTATACATTCAAGTAAGACAGTGAGTGAGAGAAATTTCCATCTCAGTCTGTCATAGGCAATCTATCCTCACAAATACTGTGAGTGAAGTTGAAAGAAAGGGACCATGACAAAAAGATTACAGTAGTCCAGGCAAAAGGCAGTGAAAGTCAGAACTAAGGCAGCATCATGGGAGTGGGGAAAGGGGGAATAATTTGAGATGAAAGTGTGCTTGTGTGTGTGTGTGTGTGTGTGCGTGCGCATGCACATGCATATCTGTGTGTGCAGAGCATGTGTGGAGGGATTTACATATTTGTACAGGTACTTGTGTGTGCAGGTTCGCATATGTGCATGTGTACATGCAAGTTCACATATGTGCACAGGTGCATGTCTGTGTGCAGATGCATGTGGAGGCCAGAGGACAAGCTCTGGTGTCATTCCTCAGGTGCCAGTTACTCTTTTATTTTTGAGACAGAGTCTCTCACTGGCCTGGAAGTTGCCTAATTTGACTAGACTGGCAGGCCAGCAAGCCCCAGAGTTATTCCTGCCTTTCCCTTCCCAGCACTGGGGTTTAAGTGTGTGCCACAATGCCTGGCTTTTTTGTCTGGTCGCTGGAGATTCGACTGTAGGTCCTCATGCTTGTAAGAGAAGCATTGTACTTCAGGAGCTATTTCATGAGACCCTCCTCTAGACAGGGTTTGGCTAGGCTAGGTTCAGACTGATTCCTACTTCAGTCTCCCAAGTGCTGGGATTACAGGTGTGAGTCACCACCAAGCCAACTGAAGGTGTTCTTTATGCAAAGCCTCTATCTGCAAAGATGCTGCAGGCCTGAGGAGAACAATGCCATTCATGGCTATCTTGTGCTTCACTGGCAATGTAATGAGATTTAAAAATAGAAATATAATGAGTAAAGAGAATAAAAAAATAGGACATATTCTCTTCTCCAGACCCAGCTCGGATCCACTGCAATGGAGATATAATTAAATCAGTATGATCCTGACCTATTCAGAAACTGCAATATCTTCATTTGGGATTAATCTATGGGAGGTCTAGCTGAAAGCTAAAATGAAAATTCTAGAATAAGTTCAGTATGTATGTTGTGTGCCTGTAAATCACCAGCTCCACTCCAATAGAAACAGTGACAATGACAAGTTTTAAGAGATTCTTTAGTGAAAAAAAAGATTTATTTAAAACTGTGGAACATTCATTGCTTACTAGGGACATGCTAAGATAATTGTATTCCAGGCAAGTTGAATATGTTTTCGACATCATTTTTATTTTCCAAGTTTGCATCCAAAATTCTTTCACTGTTCAGAATTATATCTTAAAAGGTTTTTATTAGATATAATTTGATTATGTGTGATCTTACACTATTTTGAGTGGGTAAATAAATGCATTTTTTTTTTCATTCTATTTGGTTTTCTTGGGCAACCTCCCAATCATAATCCCCTTCTACCACCCTCCTTTTCCTCCCTGATTTTTCTTTTTTTGAGACAGGGTTTTGCTATCTTGCCCAGCCTGGTTTCAAATTTCTGGGCTTAGGAGCTCCTCTAGCCTTAGCCTCCTGAGTAGCTCTGACTGCAGGTATGCATAACTGTTTGCAGCTGGGCATGGTGCAAATGATTGCCAGAAACTGTTGAACCTGTCTAGAGCTGGCCATGGTGGACCAAACCTATAATCCACTATAAGCACTCGGGAGGTATAAGCAAGAAGTTACAGAGCTCAAGACCAGTCTCTGGTACATAGCAAGTGGGAGGCCAGCCTGGGCTATGCGAGACCTTGTCTCTGAAACACACACACACACACACACACACCACGAACTTGCCTACACTACACACAAATAATAAGACTTGACCAACCCTAGCATGGCTTCTAGAAGCCCAGGATGGCATTGTTGGGACAAACCAGTACCTCCCCTTTTTATTAAGTAGAAACGTTGTATGGACACATCATGTGTTGGTACCATCATTTTGAGTTCAAGTCTATCAGAAAAATTGACTGTTATAACCAAAAGCTAATTGGCCCCGGACTTCCCTTACCTACTAAAGAACGCTTGCTAGTATTAATCCTTTTCCTATCCTTTAGGATGTTTTGTGACCCAGGAGTGTCTTTCTCCAGTACCCCAAAACTCATCTTTTATAAACATGAGGAAGGATGTGGCTAGATGTCTCCCCAGTCTTGCAGAGAAGATAGAAATCTGGCTTCCATATCTGCCGGCTGGAGATACAACTAACCTAGGCACATTTGCATGGACCAGCCCTCTATGTGTTTTCACTTGCCTGGCTGGATGGATCCCAGCACCCTCTCGCTGCCTGCTCCCTCATTCTCTCTTTACAACGCTGAGTCACCACAATCAGAATGGCGCTCGGCTCTTTCCCTTATCCTCGAGCTAGCAAACAAAACCCATTTTCCCTAGTATCACGATCGCCCAGCTTTGCCTGTCCGCGGTGGAGGCATGAAGCACATGGCCCAGCTAATAACTCTGTGGTATTTGCTTTATCCTGCTTAACTTTGAAGATGAGGAAATTGATTCACCAAGAGATTAAATAGCTTACCCAACACCACACTCACAGCTCATTAGTATTTGAGTCATAGAATTACATAAGTATTGAGCTGCAAGAGGACTTGGGATCCATCTTGTCATTTTAGAGGCTTTGAGGATTGACGAGTTTAGCTGTCATTCGTTAGAGGAGTTAGAACTAGACTCTTCTGCAGGCTTGACAAATGCAACAAGTAAAGGCATAGGATGTCCAGGAAGATTTGAATGTCAATTAACAGTGAATATTTTTAGTATACTTTTGCCCCACACAATATCCTTAGATTCAAATTTAACTCAGTGTCCTGGACTCGAGGTGATAATCATATCCCCGGCTTCCCTCTTCTGAAGGTCCTTTCCTCTCCACAATCTAATGCAGGAAGGAGATCCAACTGTCTCAGAATCATGTGTGTGAAGTTGCGGTCATGTCTGCATGATGTACAAGACAGGAAGACTGTGAGCAGAGTGTTCTGTGATGTGTGTGTGTGCGTGTGTGTGCATGTGGAGGCCAGAGTTCAACATCTTAGTCAACATGATAATGTCTTCTACTATCAATTCTCCACCTTATTTTGATAAAGCAGATCTCTCACTGAACGGAGAGCACACTGATTAGGCTGGTCTGTGAGCTCCAGGGATCTGTCTGCCTCTGCCTTCCCAGTGCTGGGAGTGAATACCTATATCATACTAGGCATTTTACAGGGGCGCGGAGAATCCAAGTTCAAGTGCTCATGCGTGTGCTATTTCCCCACAGAGACATCTCCTCAGCACTGAGTTTTATAATTTTGATGAGACCAAAAATGTTTTGAAGTTGGAAAAAAGCCCATGTAATGTTTATGAAAGAGGCATGGTTCATTTACAAATAAGCCTACAACAAACTCAATTAAATGTGAAACCTCTGCATCTTGTAAACTTAACTGCATCAGGCAATCACATGGCTAGCTGGACTCTCAGGCTGATAGTCATTGTGCCCAACTCTATGGGCCAAATAAATTTCTCCTCTAACCATCAGTGAAGATTCTACTAGGCAGGAGATATTTCCCTTATTGAGTGACTGGGGAGGGAAGGAGGACAGGTTAGGTCTGGAGGTAGGGTAGAAAAAAATGGAATTTGGCCAAGCAAGAAACAGGAAGACCAACCCAGCAGAGTGCCAGCCAGGGAAGAGTGTTGTTGCTGGTGAGTAAACAGAGCTGTGGAAAATATATCTGTCTCAGTAATTAAGAGACTGGTGCTATGGGAATGTGGGTGTTTTCTGGCAATACCTGTGACTTTGTAAACAGAGACACAAGAGGGAAATGAATTAGGGATAGATAATATTGCCTTCTTGGCTGATTGGCCCTGCATTACTGATAACAATGGTTTATATCACATAAGCTCTAAAGAATGCTATGAAGAAGATGGAGGAGGAGAAGGGAAGAAGGAGAAGGAGGAAGAGGAAGAGAAGGAGGAGGAGAGGAAAAAGGAGAAGGGGAGGAGGAGGAAGAGTAACAAGAGGAGAGAAGGAAGAGGAGGAGGAGAGGAAGAAGATGGCTGGGGAGGGAAGGAGAAAGAGAAAGAGGAGGGGAGAGGATGAGGAAAAAAGAGGAAGGGAAAGAAGAAGAGGAGAAGGGGGAGAAAGAAGAGAAGGAGGAAGGGAAAAAGGAAGAGGAAAAGAGGAGGGAGAGGACGAAAATAAAGATGAGGAGGAGGGGGAGATGGTTGGGGAGTAGAAGGAGGAGGAGGAGAAAGAGGAGGAAGGGAAGAAGGAGGAGGGGGAGAAAGAGGAGGAGGGGAAGGAGGAAGAGTGGGAGGGGAGGGTATTAGTGGAACAAAGGAGGAAGTAGAGGAGAAGAGGAGGAGGTAGAAGAGCAGGAGAGGAGAAGACAGAGGAGAGGGAAGAGGAAGAGTTGGAAGGGGAGGAGGAGGGGTGGGAGGAGGCACTCTTTATTTCCATAGCCTTGTCAAGGGCTCTGTCTTAACTGAGCTGGAATCCCAACTCTTGGCTGGAGGCAGCACAAATGTTAATAGCACCCACTCCCCGGCCCCTGTCATTTAATAAACGAAGTTGCCAAACACACCAAGGACCAGATCAAGGCCTCTAGCTTAAGTATTTCTTCATGTTCCAGTTTCTTCATTTATGAAGTGGATCCAACTCTAGAGGGTGTGTGTGGGTGGGTGGGTGTGGGTGTGGGTGTTTTTTTTGTGTGTGTGAATGTATTTGTGTGTACAGATGCATGTGATAGAAGTAGAATTGCAATAAAGCCTAAGGGTGAGTGAGGAATCCTTTGGAGAATGTCGTGGTCCCAGAGAGCTGGCCCCAGAGAAGGCCCTAGCCATGACCATGACTTATGAGAACACAGGAAATATGGGTACAGGCTTTTGATAAGTACATTCGGAGTACTTTTTCTTGAAGAAAAAAAAAAAAAAAAAAAGAACCACACTCATTTAGATGATGCAAAGGTCAACGGGGATTCACAAATCCTAAAGCAGGAAATACCATTAGCAAACCTCGGAACTTTTCCAGCTGATGAGAAATGATGTCGTTGGGTATTTCTCTGTGCCTGGCTTCTTCTTGCGTTTATCTTTCTCTCTGATGTTTTCCTCTGAAGACTGGTTTCCTCTGCTTACTCACTGACTTGTTTGACGCTCAAAACGTGCCCTTTTGGCATCGTCAGGACATTTTTCTTTCATTCATCCTGCCTGGAAAAACACATGTCAGCCCAGGAGTTTAAGGACCTCAGTGCTGCAAAGAGGTTGCTTGAGTATGACACCTGACTTAACTATTTCTTCAAGTTCCAGTTTCTTCATTTATGAAGTAGAGTCAACTCTACTAGTGTGTGTGTGTGTATGTGTGTGTATGTGTGTGTGTGTGGTTTGTCGTGAATGTACTTGTGTGTACAGATGCACATGCATGTATGTGTGTGTAGAGGCCAGAGAACATTGGGTGTCCTTTTCTTATCGTTCATCCATGTATTTCTTTCCTTTGGAACAGGGTCGCTCCCTCAATCCAGAGCTGCTGTCTGTCAGTGAGTCCCAGCCATTCTCTGTCTGGTCTCCTCCTTAGAGGCTAGGTGGGGAGAAATTGTTATAGATGGGGACACACGAGTAGCTAGCAACTGAAAGATGCCCGGTGCTAAATGTTGGTAAGAATTTGCTTTCAGATGTAAAATATAACATGTTAGTAAGTGCGACTAGCCCCTAAATGACAGCCAGCTGCTTTATCTTGCTGCACTTAGGCTAGATGGAAAATTCTTCCCAGTCTCTATTCTAATTATATACTCTATTGCATTCCAGGGATTCCCATGCTTTGCCCAGATTTAGCAGTGGTGCAGAAGGTACCATTGCTATTACTGTGCATATTGGGGAGGGTGTGGTGCTCGGGTCCAGTCAGAGTTAGGGATATAGAGAAAGAATAATTACTGACTTTCAAGTTACCTAAGATCTGGGTGGCAGGGGAGGGAGTAAAGTATCACAACATAATTCCAAAGCAAAGAAGCATATGAAAAGTATAGTAATGTAAGCACAAAGTGGCAGCGTTCCAGAGACAAGGACAGGTAAATTTTGTCTCCTAAGGGTTTGAAGAAAGCCTTCCTCATGAAGTCATCTGACTTGGATGATAAAGTTGGAAAGACATTGGCCATCGAAGATGAGTGAAAAGGGCCTGGGCTGAGGCATCGTGAAACACTTACCACACAAGTGTGAGGGCCTGTCTTCAGATCCCTTGCACTCACACAAGCTCCAGGTGTGGAACATGCCTATAATCCCAACACTCAGAAGGCAGAGACAGGAGAATCCCCAGGGCAATCTGACTAGCTTGCTAGACCAGCTCTGGGTTTACTGAGACCCTGTCTCCATAAATATGGTGAAAAGAGATTGAGGAAAATACCCAACATGAAGCTCTGCCCCCCCCACGTGCATACATGTGAAAGATGAGTGAAAAGTATATTATTATATGCAGCTTGAGTGATTTTAATAAATGTCAGAATGGTACCGTAGCAGGTGATCTAGTTTGATCCAAGAGCATGCTACTTAATGTGGATAGCACATTAGCATATTATGTGTGTAGGAACAGTGGCATCAAGTCATGAAGGACTTTTTCCCCCAGTGCTAGAATTTGAACCTAAGGCCTTGCAGGTGCTCGGCAAATGCTTTACCACTGAAATACAACCCTAGTCCTCATAAAGGGGTTGATGCCAAGGAAGGGCATCAGTGACTAATTTCGTAAACAAAGGGAAGTCAATAAAAGAAAAGTAATAAAACACCTGCTGGTGTTGTTTTGATTTTTATGTTTCTCTTTTGTTAATGGCTATGTTGTAAAAGTATGGCCATGCAAGTATGTGTGTATATATATTTTTTTTTTCACAGCTTCTAGAAGGTGGGAATTACATAACTAACATGGCTAAAACTTACTTTTCTTTCTGGCAGGTGTTATTCTGAATACTTGACATATATTATGTTCTCACAATAACTCTCAGAGTCATGATTTCCTTTATTTTTACCAATGACAAGTTTGGCACTATGCACAAATCAACCCATCTAAAGGTCACTCACTATGCGACCTGATGAAGGTAATGTCTAAACTCAGGCATACTGCTGTGTCATATTGCAATGGAATCTTTTCATAATCGACACCTAATTTACTTTGTACAACAATTCTGGACCTTAAGGAAAATAGCATATTGCAAACCTCGCAGGAGACAAGACTCGCAATAATCATAAAGAAAGGAGATGAAGAAAACCTAGCCCATATGTCCCAGTTACCCGTGGCCTCTATGTGAATCTGAGAAGACAAAAAAAAAAATGGAGTCTTGATCCAAACCAGTGACAGAAGAGATCTCTATCTCAATCAACGATCAGAGAGTAATTCCCTAAAGGACTTCAAGTTCTGAATAATTTAATAGTGATCCATTTCTTTCTTCTGTGAGGCTTTTACTTTGAAACCAAAGGAACAAGCAAAGATGATTTCTTAGAATCACAGAGGAATGTAGTTTTAACTATTGTCCAGTCCAACCTCCTTGTTCTTTCTTGGGTGCTATTGCTTAATCCCCCACTACCACCCTGTACTGGCTATGTTTGCATTGCTGTGGCACTACCTGACAGAAATACCCTAATAAAAAATTAATTTTGCATCATGGTTTTGGAGGGCAGGGCAGGCATGGTGGAGCAGCTCAGACCCTGGATGTGGATCATGTTGCGGGCACAGGTGGCAGATGGGGTTCAGATCATGGTGGACCAGGAATGAGAGACAGAGACAGGAAGTGAGCATGGATAACATACACGTAAGGCTCCACTTCCAGTGACTTACTTTCTCCAGCTAGGCCCCACCTCCTAACAGTTTCCCAAGTTCCCAACACAGTGCCATCAACTGGGCCCAAGCATCCAAACACATACCTGAGGGACATTTCAGATGCAAACCATAATATGCTATCGTCTGACTCACCGGGTACTCAGTCCTTTGATTCCACGTCCCTTCTCAGTGGATAGATAATATTCCCATGCGAGATACAGTACCTCTGCTTGGGAGATCATTTTGCAGGGTATGTGCAAGTCCTGGCATGTTTACCTTGTGCTATGCCTTTTTCATCAACTGAAAGTGAATCAGTAATGCCAGTAATGAAGAGGAATCATGGTAGAGTGACTACCTCATTTGTATCCTAAAGCATATTTTTTGGTGTGAGTTGTGTGTCTCTGTGTGTTGTTCACATGTGTGAGTGAAGGTGCATATATGACACAGGGTGCATGACTTTTGGGTGTCCGTGCTTGCCTTTCACCTCCTTGAGACAGAGTCACCTATTGTTCACTGCTGCTTTTGCCAGGCAAGTTGATCTATGAACTTCTGGGAGTCTTCTGTCTGCCTCCCTTTGTGCCTGTAGATGTGGCTGGAATTACAAATGCCTGACCCAGCACTCTATCTATTATCTACCTATATCTATCTATCTATCTATCTATCTATCTATCTATCTATCTATCTATCATCTATCTATCTATCATCTATCCATCTATCCAACCTCCTGCAACTGCAAACAAACTCCATATGCATGTGCATCTGGCTTTATTCAGCCTGCATCCAGCTCTTTACATGGGTGCTGCGGTTTCAAATTTGGGTATTCAGGTTTGTGAGACATGCACTTTATCCACTGAGCCATCTCCACATCCCTTAAAGCACACATTCAAAGCCATGTATCTGAAAAGATTGGCCCTTTGATCATTATTACCCAAAACTACTAGTAAGACTTCATTTGGCTATTCACAATCCATACATTATTTTGGATGAAAAGTGCTGATTTCACCTAGGATGGAGATCCTGCCACTGGGAGTTCCTATTTCTGACTGAAACCCAGGACGACTTTGCACAGTTTCCACTGTCAGCAAATTCTTTCTTTTATTTATTTAAAACGTGTCTAACTGCAGCGCTGACACTCTACAAACCAGAAACTGCATTTGGGCCTTTGTTCTATATCTTCCTGTAGTACTCACAGAACTCACAATTTTATTCAGGTCTCTTTGTTCATTTTCAGATGTCCCATACCCAGCAAGTGATCTCACCAGACAATGCTAAATGCTCAGAAAGTTCTCTGAATGACCATCTTTTTCTGAAAGCAAGAGTTGACACAAATGCCCCAAATTCTAGATTGTACTTGTGAAGGTTAGACTGGATTTGGAATTACCTAGTAGACACACTGCTGAGGGTGTTTTCACAGAGGTTAAACTGAGGAAAGGGAAGTCCCATCTTTAATGTGGGCAGCACTATACCATGAGTGGGTATCTCAGGCTGAATAAAAATGAGAAAAAAAAGAAGTAAGCTGAGCACCTGTATTCATCTCTCGCTGCATCCAAACTGTGGACCTGATGTGACTAGCCACCTTACACTCCTACTGCTGTGCCTTACTATCATGATGGTCTGTACCCTCAAACCATGAACCAAAACAATCCATTCTTCCCCTTAAGTTGTTTCTTGTCAGGTATTTTGTCATAGTTACTACTATAGAGAAAATTAACTAATACAGGAAATTGCTACCAGGAGTGGGATCACTGCTGATAGAATGACCATGTGGTTCATAGTCCTTTGGAACTGGTTTGTGGAAGGAATGTTGAAAACTATAGAGCTATTGGATAGAGAAGCCCTAGAGTGCTATGAGCAGAGCTTCATAGGCCTGCAGGCTTAACAGGTGGGAGTTTGCCAGAACAGAATGTCAATAGAAATGTGGACAGTCAATACTGTGCTCATGAGGCTTCAGTGGGGAGCAAGCACACTATCTGGACATCAAGAGACCACACTGAAACTTAGAAGGAAATCAGCTCCTTGCTGGCTAGCCCTCATAGTGTTGAAAACTGCTATGTGGACTTCTGGGGAATAATTACCACCAACTGTGTGAACAAGCAAGGGTTCCTATTAGCTACAAAAACAACCAACCACACAAGATATACATACTTGAATAATAGTGGCACACAGCCTATGCAGGAAACCAATGGTTCTCTGATTGGACAAGAAACTTGCTCAGTGAGAGAGAACTCATACCTGTTACTGAGAACCAGGACAGAATCATAGGGATATGATGGTCACAGAATCCAGAGAGAAACTCCCACTAGTCTTTGGCCAAGAAGAAAGGCCACACCATCAAAAAGTCTCACAATTAACTATGCTTATCCCTTTTAATCCAAACTTCTCTCACTCTTGGTTGGAGAATTTTTTTTTTCTTTTACAGATGGCAGTGAAAAACAGGGAGAACTCAGATCCATTAATATGTCAAGAAAAGAGAGCCAACTGTCTAGCATTCCATTACATCCTCCAGGGCCCAGGAAACATTACAGAGGAAGTGGTGATTTAAACATAAGTGCTGCTCTCACTGCCAACCTGATGACCTGCTTCAGGGAGATGGTGACAGACACTGAGGACACTCAAAACTCATCAAAGCAGAAACCCAGAGGATGCAGAGAGCTCAACACTAAAGATGACTTATAACATATCCACCAAGGCTTAGGAACATTGCAGAAGAGATGGTGGAAGAATATTATAAGAGCCACAGGGTGAGCAGGAGTGTCCTCAAGCATTGCTACCCCCCACCAACAACTGACTGATGCAGTCATAACCCCATGGTGAATACAAACAACTCCATTGTGGAGGACTCTCAGTGGAATGGAGCTTGGGAAGAGGAAATATATGAGAATAACATGAGAAGAATGGGACCAACACATGATTTGTTCATACAGTAAAAGTCATAATTAATTAGGAAATTGAAAGCTGAGTATAATGGCTCCTATAATTCCACTACTTGCGAGGCTGAGACTGGAGGATTCCCAAAATTTGAGGCCATCGTATATCATATAGTGAGTTCCAGACTAGCATACACTGTAGAATGAAACTCTGTATGAAAAGAGAGATAAACCTTGCACTTTTTATTGGGACAAAAGAAAAGGTGCCCTGAAGGCAAAACCCAATCCACAGAAAAGCACACAGAGACCATTGCAGCTGTGGCCTAGAGAAGACAAGCTGTATCTGGAGCTTGCAGAACTTGTCAGCATTCATGTGACATTAGTTATGAAGGTATGAAAGATGGAAGAGGGCTGGAGAGATGGTTTTGTGGTTAAGGTGCTTGCCTGCAAAGCCTAAGAACACTTGTTCAAAGCTCCAGGTCTCATGTAGCTAGATGCAAAAGTGACACAGTGTGCAATGTTGCACATGCACACAAGGGGGCACACACATCTGGAGTTCATACACAGTGACTGAAAGGCCCTGGCACACCCATTTTCTGTCTCTCTCTCTTCCCCTCTTTCTTTCTCTCTTTCACTTTCTTTCCAAAAATAAAAAAAAAATTACTCTTTCTCTCTTAAATAAATATATAAAAATACATTTAAATTTTTTTTTTAAAGATGGAAGAGTAAGATATCATGGAAAGTTGTACCAAGGTTCTAGAAAGCCAAGGAGGCCAGGCAATGTGTGGTATGGTTGAATTCTCTGCCAAGAGATCCTGAGAAGCCATTGTGTGAAGGTACAAAAGTCAAAACTAAGTTTCAAGGAGACCCCATGATGTGGAAGATGCCAGGATTGTAGGATATTAACTGAGAAAAGTTGCAGGGGAGCTGGACCAGGAGAGATGCTATGTGCTGTAGGAAGCAGAATTGAGAGGTTGAGGTGACCTTGTGCTTGCCTCACCTCTGTGCATCTGGTTTATGTGGTATTTGGAGAGTCAAACATGGGTCCTTAAGCTTCACAGGCAAGTGCCTTAATTGCTAAGCCATCTCTCCAGCCCTAATTTGGGGAATTTTTACAAACTAAATGCATTTTGTATTATGAGGTGATTTGAGGAACAGAAATGAAATGTTGAAGTGATGTTTTGGGGTGGAAAGCTGACAAGGGTAGAAATCATGATGATTAATCTTATCAAGTTGATTGGATTTGGAAGCACATACACAGCTGGGAATGTTTATGAGGGTGTTTTCAAAGAGAGTTAACTGAAAAAGGAAGATTTACCCTGAATGTGTACATTACTGCCCTCTGGACTTTTTTTAAAAAAATTATTCAGTGTTATTCCCAAAGTGAATAAAAAGGTGGAAAGGCAGAAGCCATCTGAACAGCACAACCCATATCTTCTTGCTTTCTGAAGACTAAGATGCAGTATGCTCAGCTGCTTCCCATTCCTGCTGCCCTGCCTTCACTGACATGACAGACTGGACTCAGAAACCATGAGCCAAAGTAAGGCCTTTCTGCCTTAAGTTAAGCTGCTTTATTGCCATGAATTTGCTCACAGCAATAATAATATAGCTAATATAGTTCCCAGACAAAATATTTTTTCCTTTTCACTCCAACCTCAAAAGGGAAGGGCTGGTCTCTTCTTTAAATTTCAACATCTACATGTTCTTTAAATCTAGTATTATTAAGCTAATTCTGGAACCTGGTTATTTTACCCATAAAAAATAGTGTTAGGGTTGGAGAGATAGCTTAGAAGTTAAGGTGTTTGCCTGCAAAGCTAAAGGACATGGGTTTGATTCCACAGAACCTACATAAGCCAGATGCACAAGGAGGCACATGCACCTGGAGTTTGTCTATAGTGGCTGAAGGGCCTGGTACACCCATTCACACATTCTCTCTCTCTCTCTCTCTCTCTCTCTCTCTCTCCTCTTTCTATCTGTCTCAAATAAATTTTTTAAAAGAATTTTTTTTAAAAAGAAACAGTGTCATTCCCCTTGGGCAGAAAGATTTTCTTACCTGAAAAGACAATTTCTTTCTGGGCAATTGTTTCATTTGAGAAACCCAAGAAGTGAATTTAAACCTTCTCAAAGAACCTCCTAAATCTTTCTACATGTGAGATGTTGTGCTGTGCAGTGTTAATCTATCTCCATATCAGAACTTTTGGGGGAACTTAAAATTTTTGTTGTTCAGTCCACACCACAGAATAACAAATGCATACATAGTCTTGTGGATGGGAAGTGGAAAGAGTGAGAATCAAGCATTGATATGTTCAAAGTTCTCTAAGATAGTTTCAGTGTGTACCCAAGGTTGAGAACTACTGTTTCAATTCAGTCTTTCAAACTGTGATCCACAGACCATTTTCAGCATCCTTCCAGATGTTATCTGTTGAAGTAGAATCCACACCTTAGCAAGAAACCTGCTGATTGATTTCTAAGCACCTTATGAATTGAGAAGCTGTGGTTTAGACCAGACTCTAGAGTAGGAGCTAAGAAGCTAAAATCTAGACCAAATCCACCTTGTTGTTTACTTTTGTAGTCAAACTTTTATTGAACACAGGCACATCCATTTCTTTACATATAAGTTTTCTACTGCCTTTCGTAGTGAGGGATGGGGAAAGCTGCAGAAGCCATACAGCTGACAGGGCCTAAAATTTTTCTGAACAGTGATAGACGGTGTCACTCTAAAATATGCTACTTTTACCTAAGGATTACTGGTAGCTAAAGGCAATGGAAAGACACAAGGGCATTCTACTCTTCCCTTTCTTCCTCCCTGAAAACGGGAGATTAAAACACTCATGTAAGAGATGTGATGGTGAGACGGGGGAGTCTTACCCAGATAATTCTGTACAAATAGACCTTGTGAAAATATTTCTCATATTTCTTTAGCCTCCCTATATAATTTAGTTAAGCATGTAGGTTTTGACATTTCTTTATGAGGGTTCCCATATTTTGTTAAATTTATAGTAAATATTTATGGGTTTCTCCTATTAATTTACCTCATGCTCATTTAATTCTTGTGCCCAGATGGGAGTCCCAAAGGGCAAAGTTCTCTCTCCCCTATATTGACCATTTGGCCCTTTCCAGATGCAATGGTTAGTTCTGGCCAAGAAAGCTCTCTGGACTTTTTGTTTGTGATGTGGGTATAAGAGGGAACAAAGACAATATCTTTTAGCACACGATCCTTTGTTTTATCCACTTACCAAGGTCATCTGTCAAAGCAAGCCTGTTGTTTTGGGGTTTCTAATCGAATCAATTCTGAGTATATTCTCATGGGAACAGATAGGTTGGCACAAATCTGCCCTGTGAATCATGCTGAGACACAAGCAGACACCTTGTGTTGTTCAAGTGATGCAGAATTCATTGACTAATGCCATATTGCAGAGTCTCTACTGGAAAAACAGGATGTCATGAACCAGACAGATGAGCTCCAGTGCCTGATAACCAAGACGCTCTCTTCTGTGCCAGTCCCTTCTAACACACAGACACTTCCTCCCTGTACTCTGCCCGCACATATCAATTTGATTGCATCTTTTTAAAGAATGTACATCCAGGCTGGAGAGATGGCTTAGTCATTAAGACACTTGCCTATGAGGCCCAAGGGCCTAGGTTTGATTCCCCAGAACCCACATAAGCCAGATGAACAAGGTGGCACATTCATCTGGAGTTTGTTTGCAGTGGCCCATTCTCTGGTGCACCCATTCTCTCTCTTTTTCTTTTCTCTCTCTCTCTCTCCCTCAAATAAATAAGTGAATAAATAAATAAGTAGATTAAAAATGAACATTAAAGCTACAGAGATGGCTCATTGGCTAAGTGCACTTCTTATGCAAGCATGAGGACCTGACACCACCACAGTTTGAATCTCCAGATCCCATGTGTAAATAGGTGGGCGTGACCATATGCATCTGTGACCTCTACTCCTGTAAATGGGAGCAAAGAGACCAAGTGTGGTAGTTTAAATGTATGTCCCTCATAGACTCAGGTGCTTCATTAAAGCTTATTATAACTTGGATCTGCAGCCATTTTGCTAGAGGAGGTGTCAATGGGGGGCAGATCCTGGCGACCAACCCTAAGGTGTTACTGGGGGAGGATTTGATTTCCACCCAAAGGTATGCAGGCCTGTCTGAGCTGTGGCAAGGTCCCTGCTGCTTGCTGCCTCTTTTTGCTGCTTTTAGTTGATGAAAGCATTTTGGTTGTTTCTCTCTGCTTGGATGTAAGGAAGCAGCCTCTTCTACCATGGGTGGATCTTCCCACCTGGATTTGTAAGCTTGAAATAAATCCATTCTTCCCCTAAACTGAGCCTGGTTTTGATGTCATCCCAGCAACATGAAGCTGTCTACAACCCTAGCGAATCACCTGGACTTGGCATCCATGAAGAGACTGGCTCAAATAAGAACCATGAAGGGATTGACTGACATTTGGCTCCACAGGGGACACTGCAAGGGCACATACATGTGCATATACCACACATATCACACCACATATATCACACCGTATCACACCACATATATCACACCATACCACATCACACATACACATCACAAACACACAAGCAAGCCAAATAAAGAAAGTCCATCATATCAAAGAACTACTGGCTTCCTGTTAGAAAATCAGTTATGGCTCAGTTTGTCCTTAAAGGAGAACATGAAGCTAACCGGCTATATGCAGCACATTTTGGCAAGACAGCTTGCATAACCTATGCGCCCATCCTCCCTTTGTGATCACAGGACAGAGCGAAGCTAACCAACTCTAGGTGATGGAAACTTTTCTGAATGGAAACTATACAGCTCTGTTTCTCAAGCTCGGAGGTACTAGGAATCACTTGAGGATCTTGCTAAGTTGCAGAATCAGAACCTGATTTAATATTTTGAGAGGTGAGTTTGAGACTTGGCATCTCTAACATGACCTAGATAATGTTGATGATCCCAGGACCAAGCCTTGAAGAGCAACGGTCTAAGGTGGGAACTGGCAAAGTGAGGTCTATGGCCAAATCTAGCCCCATGCCTTTTCTGTAAATGAAGTTTGATTATAGAAGACAGAACACTCATCTACCTAATGTTTTGTCTCTGGCTGATTTCTTGCTACAATTTCAAAGTTGTATAGTTGTGACCATATGACCTTCCAGTCTTAAAATCTTAAAATTACAATGTCAATTTTCAAGGAGTCGTCTAGACAAACTGTATCTGAATCACTGAGAGGTTTTATTAGATTCCCAGCATCATCCGAGGCCTGCTTCCAGGTGGGAATGGCAAGGCTCATGAGTGAGTTTTGCTTAGCAATCATATTTGAGGAATAAAGCCACACCCTGCCCTACTGAAGGGACAGGGCACTGATGTCATGCAATGCATGTCTTTAAGGAAGTCATTCACATTTACCTGCATAAGCCTGTGTCGCACTGAGGCCCTTTGAGCCCTGCAGGGTTGACTTTCCTGTTATTCAAAGCTGGAATGCAAGGTTACAGTCCTTAGTGGTATCCGATGAGTCCCAAGGGAATTTGTTTGAACTAGGTTTTAACTAGGAAGTTGCTCTTGGATTAACACCTACAGAGAGGAAGGGGTGAAAAGTAAAGGGGGAAAAGAAGAGAGAGAGGAAACAAAAAAGAAGGATGGGGGAGAAGGAGAAGAAAGGCTGCAATGTTTCTTGAGAGGACTCAGGAAACCCTATGTGACACTCTGAGGCTGAGATGCCCCTTCAGACGTGGCCATAGACAAGATGAGGGAGCCACACTTTGGGACATGAATAACCTCTGTTCTCTCTATATGTGCTCCAGGGATGGGGCCTGCTCTCAGTCCCGTGGCTCTCCTCACAATTCCTGGGGAGGACAGAGAGATAAGAACTTGCTTCCTGCAGCTGAGGAAATCTATCCTTCTTTTCTTGCAGAAGTGGGACCTAGGCAGTGTCTTACACTGTCCACTCAATTCATCATCTTTGTTAACAGCAGTTTTCACTTACAGGGCTCCCACCGAATGCCAAGCAATGTGTGTTCTTACGTCATCCTCACAGGAGCCTTATAAAGTCAGACATGTGAGCTTAATTTTTGAAGACAGCAAAAACAGTCTGGAGGTTCAGCAAATTTCCCGAGGCTCCATGGCAAGGACGCGACCAGGTGGTGATTTCGATGTAGTTTGCTGACTCCAAAGGCCACCGCTTTCCATTACGTCAGTATTTCACAAAGTATTTTCCTCTAAACAGATGCGCATTGTGTTACATAAAAGAAAGAAAACAAGAATCTGTGTGGTCAAGTAGCTTTTTGGAAATCTTGCATTAAACATAAACGGGATTGTTTGCAGCTGTCTTTCTTAGAACTTTCAACAAGTTCCAGAACAGAACATCTTTACAAAAGATATACGAATGTGTATTACCTGCCAGTTTAATTTAAAAGTGGAATTGTTTCAAAGCAGAACTTGACACATTGGAACATGTACAAAACCCTAAACTATCTCCTTTGGAAATGTCTTTCTGGGAAAATTTGCCTTTAAGATGTGCAATAGAGAGCCAGGCGTGGTGGCGCACACCTTTAATCCCAGCACTCGGGAGGCAAAGGTAGGAGGATCGCCATGAGTTTGAGGCCACCCTGAGAATAGAATGAATTCCAGGTCAGTCTGGGCTAGAGTGAGACCCTACCTTGAAAAACCAAAAAAAAAAAAAAAGATGTGCAATACATCAGCCAGTGTCCAATGCTCCTCCACTGTCCCCTTGCCAAGAGGGCATTTGTACAGAGCTGTCTTACACAAGGGATGGAATGTAGAGTTTACACTTTGTTGCCTTTGGTCCTGATTTAGAAATCCTGGGGCAGGATGTCCTTCCTGGCAGAGGATGGGGGCGTGGTCAGCTTCTGAGCAAGGTTGTCACCATCAATCTAGAACAAGAAGGCCTTTCTACATCCTTGTCCCAGCTGGCAAGGAGCTATGTCCCATGGCTATTGTTCTGGTGGCTTCAAGGACTCTCCCCGCTCTGCAGGGCTCTTTGGGATGAGTGCTACCTAGTCAAATGGGTTAAATATGTAATATATAATGTATGCTGTACAATATATAATGTATACTTAATATATAATAATATATATTATATATGGTGGCTTGCATATGAAGGTCCCCAGCTGATGGCAATTTGGGAAAGTTGTGGGGGCTTTGGGAAGTGGTCCTTTGCTAGAGAAGGTGGCTGGTGTGGGGGCAATATAGCCCAGCTCTAATCTCAGTACTCGGACAATTTCCTTCCAGTTGCTATGGGGATGTGATGTCCAGCTGACTGGCTGCTTCTGCCACTCTTTCCTTGCTGCGATGAAATGTTCCCTTGAGACTGTAAGCCACAAGGAGAATACACCCTTTCCTTAATAAGCTGCATCTGGTCAGGTGTTCTACCCCCACAACGAAAAGGTAACTGCTACATATATAATAATAATATATTAGATTATATAATAACATGTTACCTATAATAAATAGTAATATGTGTCATATATTACACATCCTATATTATAAACAATATATTAGATATTTTCCAAAGGACAATAAACAACACTGGAAACCTTGGCATCACTACTACAGAAAATATTTTTCAGTAGTGATGTTCTTTTGTCACATGAAGATGAAAACTCAGTCTGACTCAAAGCTGACAAGACACATAAACAAACAAGAGACCTTCTCCTTGAGAGAAAATACAGAGGAGTCTTTCCCAGGGGACCTGCTAAAGGTGGCCAAGAAGATGAGCGTCCACGCTCCGCTGCTCTGTGGCCCTCGTCCCCCAGTTTAGTGAGCTCTTCTGCAGTGCAACTTAACTCAAGACAAACTTTTTCGTGGATAGTTGTGATCACAGGCCTGCAAGGGACGTGTGGTCATCAAGCCAGGGGGCTTCCTTACCACAACTGAGTTGGAGGGTTAGGATCCATGTCAACACTGGGAGGGAGTCACTGACCTTGGTGATTCTTGTGACCTTGAGATGAAAAGACTTTGGCTGGTGCAGTTTTGGAGACTAAAGAATTGTAAACTTGATTCTTGCACTTTCCCTAAACCTGTCTGACATTTACCGGCCTGTAGGTAGTTTAAGGTATGTGGTGTATTTTATACACCTGTGCAGGTGGTCAAGAAAGTTGAGATGAGCAGAGTGTGTTTGTAATTTCTACCTGAGGGGCAGGTTTGAATTTGTAAAATCCCCCATAACACTGCATTGTTTGAACCATGGACCTCCTTCTTAGAATCAACCACAAGGGGTCTCTGACCTTGGGCAGACAAACAAACCCTTGAGGTACAAGGAGATCAGGGATACTCTATAAAAAAGTTGTAATGGGGAACTGGGTTCGGAAACAATCCTTGAACACTAGACCCTGAGTTCATGTCTGCTTTTAACCAAAACAAGACTGAGAAGGATGATTTATGAAACACCATGGTTTTCAACAGGAATATACAAGTGAGGGCGTGGGGTCCATGAACCAATGAAGGGAAAAGGGATTTAGAGAGGAGAGAGAAGAAAGTGCAGAGAGCTCCAGCCATGTGGGCGGCAGGAGGGGGTAGAGAGCCCAGGAAGGAGTAGGGGTGGCGGGGAGTAGGGGAAGGCTTACCAGGACAGGTACCTGCAAGTCCAGGAGAGATGAATAGGCAGCAAAGAGAGAGCCTGCCCACCTCGTAAATATCTACTTATAACCTTATTGTGGTGGGCCTTACCTTCAGGCTCAGGTGAGCCAGAGTGAGGGTTGATTGGTCTGGGCTAGGGGCTGGCTCAAGAAGAGGCCAGCCATGAAACCAAGTTTTGGGGCTGAGTTTAACCAACCACAATGCCAGGATCAGATTTAAATTCTAGTAATGGGAACTCCCTTCCAGGACGGGTTCAGGTTGTTTATGGAAAACAGAGTAGGTTAGCTCCTTTAGTCAAGAGATAAGGAGAGGAGAGAGCCTTTTCTGATCTCTAGTAAAGGAGATTGCAAGGGTGGACTTAAGGACATTTCTGCTTTTTACATTCAGGGCCAATTCACCCTAAACTGCCTAACAAAGCTACCTCATCCCTCTCACCATGTCACACGAAACTTCTTTTAAAAATTTCATAATTGAACAAAACTGAACAGATTGATTATGAAACTGATGCATCTATGTGCCGATTACAGCAAGTCTAGTTGGAAAGGATCTTTTTTTCCTTAGCCCAAAACTTCTCATTATTTCACAATAGAAGGCCCCAGAGAGGCAAGCTCATGTCTCATAGGTTCAGCAGCTGTTAGCTGTAGGAATGGAATACACGCCTGGGCATGCAGAGTCCGCCGGACTGCTGTCAAGATAGAGCTGACCCCTCAACTAGGAATTAAGCACTATTCTGCAGGAATGGGGGTTGTTTTTATGACACAACCTCCTGTGGCATGGAGCTTTAGCAAGTGAACTAATGAATATTAAAGGAATAAAGAAAGAAGGCCTGCACTTGTGGGCCAGGAGAGCACTAACCCGTCTAGAATTCAGGCGAGGGTTTTCATTTTAACCTTGAATCCTGTGTCTGAACTTAGCATTCCACATAAATGAAGCAATTTATTCCAAGCCTGTCCAAATTGACTTTGCTACAACCTTAGGCTTTTGCTCTCTCTCAGAGAGTTGTATGGTGCGACTGGATATTTTGAATGGCAGTACAAAGTGGCCAGAAATGATAGCTTGTTTTATTGACTGTGTGATCCACAGCAAGCTGTTCATATTCCTTGTCACTGAAGTGAGAATGGTAATGTTTAGCTCACACAGTTGTGAATATTAAGTGAGATGCTATTATCGAATTTAGAATGTTGCCTGGCATAGAGCACAAACTCCATAAACAGTAGTTATTATTAGCATCAAGGAAAGATACAGTATTATTAGTTTTTGCTTGTGTATGCATGTGTGTGTGTGTGTGTGTGTGTGTGTGTGTGCGCATGTGTATGAACTTGCATATGTGTGTATAAAATATAATGTGTATGTGCATTTACAGCACCCCATACACTTGCCTGCAGTGGGCGTCACTGCCCTGCTGAAGCCGGAGTGGAAAACTGGGTATTCCACTCCATCACTCTTCAGCCTGGTCTTGTTTTGAGCCAGAGACTCCTTTGACTAATTCCAGAGCGGTCAGTGTTCTGACTAGATGTCTGCTCCCTGGTGGGACTGGGATTATAGGTCTCACAGGAGAGAGTTGTGTCTGGTTTGGGTGTAAAATTTCAAATTTTAATTCAGTTTTTAAAATACCCTACATAGGGCTGGAGAGGTGGCTTAGGGGTTAAGGTGCCTGCCTCCTAAGCCTAAGAACACTGGTTCCAATCTGCAGGTCCCACGTTTAGCCAGATGCAAAGTGACTCAAGGGCGCAATGCCACACTTGACCACAAGGGGGTGCACGCATCTGGATTTCGTTCTCAGCAGCTGAGACACTGCTGGCGCGCCCATCTCTATCTGTCTTCCTCTCTCTCTCTCTCTCTGTCTCTCTCTGTGTCTCTCTCCAAAAAATAAAAAATTAAAAAAATATTTTAAAAAATACCCCACATATTGATATTGGTATTGGTCTAAAGATCTGGGAGTAGGAGACAAGGCATGAACTTCAAAGTTATAGCTTAGTGAGCTGGAAAATTCCATGACACTGGCTAAAGAAAATCACTGTATATTTTCATCATTGCTACTCTTTTCAGGCTTATACTTAAATTTTGTTTAGTTCTTTAACTGTTTCCAAAGTCTAGAGAGAGGTGGAGGCAGAGAACAAAGCAGTCGATGAAGCCATCTACAGAAGAGACTCCTGAGGATGTGGTTAGATAGTACACAGTGAGCAATTGCTAACCTTCTTCCCTCCCACTCAGTCATTCTGCAAAACAACCTCGGGTCAGGAAATCGGCTGGGGGCAGCCATGGAAAGCCACTGCTGGCTCCTAGCAGCCTCCTGCCTAGAGGTCAGGATTATCTCTGCTGTTTTATCCCCATATGATCATTTATGTTACATGTCAAATTCAAGTTCAAATTCTGGTTCTCCCTCCTAATTATGGTCTTTGGAAATAAATCTCTTATCTCCTCTATTACATTCTAGTAAAATATACATAACATCAAAGTTACTAACTTAATCCCTAAAAGATGTCATTCAGTGAGCTGGAGAGATAGCTCAGTCATTAAAGTGCTTGTCTTGTAAGCATGAGGACCTGCGTTCAAGCTCCAGAATCCATGTAAATAATGTTGGGCATGGCGGCACGTGTCTTGAATCTCAGCATTGGGGAGGTGGAGATAAGTGGGTCCCTCTGGCTCACTGGCCGACCAGTCTAGTCTACTTGGTGAGTTCCAGTCCAATGAAATATCCTGCTTCAAGAGGAGATGGATGGGAGGCTATGAGATGGCTCAGCGGGTAAGAGCACTTGCACCATAGCATGAGGACATGAGTTCAATACCCAGCACCTAAGTAAATAGCCAGGCATGGATGCCCATGCTTGTCACCCCAGTGCTCTGGGACTCTATGGTCAGCCAGTCTTACCAAAAGACATAGAGCTTGAATTCAGCTTCCGTCCTTGTTTCTTCCAACTCCTTTGTTGTAATTAGTCTAATGAATAGCTTGGTTCTTAAAATTATTTATAGAAGCACGTTTTCCTGAGGACATGCTTTAGGGTGTTGGAAGGAGAGGGTGGGGAGCAGACAGGTTAGTGGTAGAAGACAGAAACGGGTGTCCAGTGTCTATATTTCTCTAGCCTCAGAATCTTTGTGCGCAGAAGAATTCTGCTTTTTTTTTTTTCTTTCCAAAACAGCAGTAGAGCTTTCTGCAAAGATAGTGATCTTTGAAATCTGACTCTCCTTATTGCAAGAGCCTCAAGTGTTCAGATCTGGGCCACTGGGACTGGAAAATGAGGATTCTTATCTCGCGTCAATTCTTTTCTTCTTTCTAGGGCAGAGGCGTTCCTCTACGTTCTATAGGACAGGGCAAAAGTCTGTTTTTCTTCAGTAACTTCAAAAAAAAAAATCTTTGCCTCAAAGGATCCTAAGGATAAAGTCCCTATTTAGTTTTGAATGCTTCATGTGCGATATGCATATAGTGCTAGAAGCCACATCCTAAGCCCTTTTTTCTTCAATGCAAAGTTTGAGATTTATTGAATTTGTGATTATACATGTATTTATTTATTTATTTACTTATTTATTCGTCTGTTTTGTTTTGTTTCTTTTGAGAAACAAAACACTAGTCCAGGCTGACCTGGAATTCACTATGAAGTCTCAGGGTGGCCTCGAACTCATGGCGATCCTCCTACTTAAGTCTCCTGAGTGATGGGAAAAAAGGCGTGTGCTACCATGCCAGACTCCAAAGATATATATTTTTTTCTTTTTTTAATTATTAATTTTTTTATTGACACCTTCTATACTTACATACAAAAAACATATATTTCCCTCCCCTCCCCCATTCCACTTTAGAACACCAATCTCCATCATATCCCTTCCCTCTCTCCATTAGTCTTTCTTTTAATTTGATGTCATCATCTTTTTCTTCTATTTTGAGGGTCTTGCGAAGGTATTGCTAGGCACTGCAAGGTCATGGATATCGAGGCCAATTTCTGTCTGGACAGTTGCATTGTAATAAGTCGTACCCTTCCTTTGCTAAGCCCTTCTCTTTAGAAAGTGAATGAAAGACTGCTGGTGGAAACTGCCTAGCTGCAGACATAAAAGATTGGTGGGGAGGGGCTGGAGAGATGGCTTAGCGGTTAAGGCGCCTGCCTCCTAAGCCTAAGAACACTGGTTCCAATCTCCAGCGGTTCCAATCTCCAGGTCCCACGTTTAGCCAGATGCAAAGTGATGCAAGGGCGCAATGCCACACTTGACCACAAGGGGGCGCACGCATCTGGATTTCGTTCACAGCAGCTGAGAGACTGCTGGTGCGCCCATCTCTACCTGTTTCCCTCTCCCTCTCTCTCTCTCTGTCTCTCTCTCCAAAAATAAATAAAGTAAAAAAAAAAATTAAAAAAAAAAAAAGATTGGTGGGGAGCAAGTTCTAAAACCCTGATCACTTTGCCTCCAGGTGAGTCTGTCCTTTTGGTACTCCACAAACCAACTGGTGTCCGGCTGATTTTCCAAACAGAACTGTAAGGAAAACGACTGGGATGCCCTCACTAAAGGGTTTCTAGAAGCCTCCAATGGGAACTGCATGCATTGTAAAATCCTTTACTGGGTGTTGCCAAAGAGAAGGGAAAGCTACTTAAACCAGGCAAAATAAGGACCCCAGGGAAAGAAGAAGAAAGAATACATGAAAATTGTGTGAAGAAGTGTTTGGGGAAAGGAGGGGATTGAGTCTTCTGTGGGTTGAGCGATGGTCCCCTGGAGGCTGTCTGAACCCATATCCCCAGTCTAGTTGCTCTGCGTGGTGGAAGACACAACAATAGCAATTTTTCTATGGCAAAAGAATGATTGTGTTAAGTCTTGATGGTGGGAATTTATCCTGGGTGGTCCAGATGGACCCTCAGCGCAATTCCTAGTTCTTTCACAGGAGAGGGCAAGCTTTGAGCAAGGATAGGCAGCTGTATATCCAAGGAGGTGAAAAATGGTCTGTTTCTCAACTGGGCGTGGTGGCGCATGCCTTTAATCCCAGCACTTGGGAGGCAAAGGTAGGAGGATCGCTGTGAGTTTGAGGCCACCCTGATACTACATAGTGAATTCCAGGTCAGCCTGAGCTACAGTGAGACTCTACCTCAAAAACAAAAGGTCTGTTTCTTTCACGAGTTTTTAGAAGGAACTTGGTGCTACGGACACCATGATGTCAGACAATGACATCCAGAATGGTGGATTTGACTTATTTCCATAATTTTAAAGCAGTGTGTGGCCGTTTGTTACAGCAGAAAATGAATAGGTCACCTAACATCTGTCCTTTTGCACTCCTCCCTTGCTTTCACCCAAGGAGCGCAGCCACTTTCTCTCATTCCCTTCTATCTGTCCAGCTCCATCTCTGGGAGGGGCTTAGGGTCTCAGAGTGTTGGAAGTAGATCACTCGGTTCTTTAGCTTTCCTATAGAGAGGACAACTGATTCCTTGAGAGATGAAGACACTTGCTCCTATTCGCACAGCTGCTTGCACAGAGCCCAGGCTGGGAACCTGGGCCTGATACACAGGCAGTGTCCTTTGCTTCCTGGTTCCAGTCTAGAGAGAAGGAACTTAGAGCTGAGTTGGCAAACAGCAGCTCTCAAGTACCACAAGACATTCCCAGCATAGCACAGATCACGTGTTCAGGCACTTGGGAATCCAGACAGAGATAGTAGAGAGTCCTGTGGGCTCTACCTCCAAGTTATGTCTCTGGCCATCTGCTTCTGTCCATCTCCCTTGCCAGAACCTCATTGTTTAAAGTCCTTTGTGGCTTCTCTTCGCTCTTACACTGAGAAAAATTTCCTCATCGTGGCCTACCAGGCCCATGTAAATGTAAAACCCACATCTTCCCCCAGTCTCATTTACTTCAGTGTCTCTCCCCTCCCCACTCCCCACTGCTCTCTAGCTCCGTCACTCTGGTGGGAATTTAGCTTGGACCTTGAGTCGAGATCTTTTCTGACCTTGAGGCCTTACTGTTTGTTTTCTTTCTTCAAGACAGTATCTTTCTGTGTAGAGAGGGACCTTTGATCATCCTGTCTCAGCCTCCTGATGCCCCGGGGCAGTCCTTTAGAATGACAGGTCACTCAGCTAAGCTTCTGAACGCTTAGATAATCCCTGTTTTCTTCTCTCCTCCCTTGTGTTCACTCACCAGAGGCCTGCAAGCCATACACATCATCCTCTGGAGTTCTTGGCACTGGTCCAAACTGTCACAAATTGTTAACATAATTCATTTAACTCCTCTCCATGCGTGGATGTTAGGTGAGTTCTAAGGTTAAATACTTGGGTAAACACTGCACTAGTCTGCTCAGAGTGAAATCTCTGTGAACATTCATTGTTTGCTTAGTGAATTCCCGGATTAAGAATTACTCCATCAAAAGCAATGCCCTTTTCTAAGCATTTTGATACTGATTTCCAAATTGCTCTCTGGAAAAGTTATGTCAAGTGTCATTCTCCCCAGCAGGTGTTATAATTGTTTGCAAATATCGAGTAATTATGACTATTAAAAGTAGACTTTGGCCATTTGACAGGGCATATATCAAGTGCAATGTTGTTCACAATAAGGCCACCATCAATTTTTACAGCATCATTTTATTTCCTTCCACACACACACACACACACACACACACACACACACACAGACACACACACGTTTTTCAAACAGAATTTATCTACTTTTAATTTCATGTTTCTTCTCAGCTAGCATTCATACCCCGTTCACTATTAGCTTTCCCTGAAACAACCTGAGACCTATATTATTTGTTATTTTCCCTCATCAAGTCTCTTTCTGACATGCCCAGTCAAGGGAAGCTTTACTGTCTTCTCCTGTAATTCCTTTTCATTTTTGGCATTCTCTTACCCTCTGCTGTAACATCCACATTAGCTATAGATAAGGACTGTGGCCCATTCTATCCTACATGAGGGAGAGGTCATTTTCCCTTGCTGTGCCTCAGCTGTCTTGGCTGCAAACCCAAGATAAGTAAGATGAGATAATTTATTTTATTTTATTTTTGGTTTTTCAAGGTTAGGGTCTTGTTCTAGCCCAGGCTGACCTGGAATTCACTATGTAGTCTCAGGGTGGCCTCGAACTCATGGTGATCCTCCTATCTCTGCCTCTCCAGTGCCGGGATTAAAGGAGTGCACCTCCATGCCTGGCAAGATCAGATAGTTTTTAAGCACATTTCACCTTCAGCAAGTTACTCCATCTTTATATAGGAGTTATTTTACAATTATGACAGCAATCTATAAAGTTTCCAAAACCACAGATGAGTTTGAGAATCTGATGAAATTGTTGACTCCACAAATGGTTTTAAGATACACATATTTAATGACAGTGTGGTTATTAGATAACTGCTAGAAGTCCAGGGTTAAGAACTGACCGTTCCTGTCTATGTCTGTTTCTCTATTGGATGTAGTAGAAGGTCTAGTAAATAATCGTACTGTAAATCATGTTTAAATAGGAGACAGTGAGAGGGAAACCTGATTGTGTGAGCATTTGTGAACTTATGGACGAACTTCATGACTTTCTAGTTGTCTCTGGCAGTAAGTCTCTGTTTATGGCAACACTTAAACAGATGCACCGAGAGACTTTCAAAAATACAATTGAAACCTATCTTGGCTTTTAGTCCTTTAAGCACCATTAAACAGTAGGCATCTTGGGGAATCCCCCTAGTAGTTTGTGATTTCATATTCCCTGGGAAAACTGCAGATAGTTGGGCAATTGTTATATAATGTTGTTACTCAAACAAGAACATGGATTTAAAAAACTTTTACACGTGTATGTGGGTGTCGTGTGCATGTGTGTGTATGCAAGTTTGTATGTACATGGGGTGCACAATATGTGTATGCATGTATGTATGTGTGGAATATGATTGACATTAGATGTCTTAAACAGTCACTCTCCACTTCATTTACTGAGGCAAAGGTTTCTCACTTTAACCCAAAGTTTGCTGACTCGACCAGTCTAGCCTACTAAGCACATTTATGTGGGCGTTAGGAATCTGAACTCTGATCCTCATGCTTACACAGCAATCGCTTTATCCACTGAACCATCTTGCAAATCCAATTTTTAAGAGATTAATTTAGGCATAGTAGATTATCAGTGGGAGCTAAATCAAACAAGCCTGCATGGTTAAAAAATGCATGCATGCTATTTAAATGAATAATAGCAGTCTTCATACAGGTTTGCATATTTCTGTTGATAGCTTTCAAGATTTTTATCTGGTTATCTCACCAATGGAGGAAAATATTCACACCCTCAGGATAAGGCTGGCTCTTGAGATTACCAGGGAAAGAGTTGGGCTTTGGCTGCTGGGTCTATGCTTCCTGCATTCAGAATGTGCTCTTTCATTCATCTCTTCTGTTACAACCAAGGCAAATTAGCACAGCACATCCTTGTGCTGTGGATGTCTATTCCATATTTGAATTTGGTTTTTTTCTTCTTTAAGACAAATTAGTTGATGCAATTTGTTAATCAAGCTAAGAGTGATGACTTAGTCCTTTTTAAGGACCTTGTTTGACTTACTGTCCCCAATTTGTCTCCATTCATGAAAATGGGCTTTCAGCCACAATACCCAGTGACTGGAATTTAATTCATTTTATTTTCTGGTAATGGTGGCCTACTTCTGATGTCATCCACTTGGGTGGAATGAGAAGTTGACTCATGCTTTAAAAATATTTAATTAATTAATTTATTTATTTGAGAGAAAGATAAAGAGGCAGAGAGATATAAGGAGAGAGAAAGAGTGAGAGAGAAAGAGAATGGGTACACCAGGGCCTCCAGCCACTGCAAATGAACTCCAGATGTATATGCTACCTTGTGCATCTGGCTTATGTGGGTACTGGGGAGTGAAACCTGTATCCTTAGGCTTCACAGGCAAGTACCTTAAACTGCTAAGCTATCTCATGTTTTTGTTAATTCCAATTTTGAATGATCTGTGAAGTTCTCAGTCATGTCTACACCACCCAGGCTTGAATCATCTCTCCATAGCATTAAATTGGACCCAATTTTCTCACAGTACAGTTTAAAATTTCTTTTACCTAGACCCACCCTTCTGAAAAGAAAAAGCAAGTCTCATTTGATATGTATCAATACATATGGCTTATATGAGTGTATCAGTTACTTTCTCATTGCTGGAATAAAACACCCTACCAGAAGTGGTTTACAGAAGGAAAAGGTTTATTTCCAGCTTAGAGTTCAGAGGGGAAGTTTCACCATGGCAGGGAAAGCATGGCAAAATCAGACAACTGCTCATCACATCTTTCCGTCAGTAGGGAGGAAGTAGAGAGAATGGTCTGAATGTGGCAAGTCAGCTGGATTATGACTCTCGAAGGCCCACCCCAGTGATATAACAAGGCTTCACCTGCCAAAGGTTCTACAACCTTCCTAAACAGCACAACAAACTGGGGATTAAGCATTCAAACACATGAGGCTATGGAGAACATTTTATAGTCAAACCACCACAATGGATCTGTTATGAAACTCAATTTAAGGGACAAAACATTGGTTTGATTAAGTATCTCTGCCTCTGAGAACCTGAATCTTAGTCTTAGGACAAGAATAACTTTTCAAGGTAGAAATTCTCATTCTACTCATTTTATTACAGTTTTGTTCATATTTTTATTTCAATCATATTTATATTGCTAATTATTCAATTATTATACTACATTCTCCCATAAGAATCTGTGATTTAAAATCACTAAGGATTTAGCAAACTTTCTAGGAGAGAGTAAATGCCTACAAAGATTTCTTAAATTGTTATTTGTAATTGTTACTAGAAATAGTAATAGTAGTAAGCATTTCTAGAATTCTTTACAGTTTTCAATGTAATATTTATGAACTGTCATGGATATATCTTAAAAACTACTGAATGGGAAGGAAACAGTAACAGCTCTACAATACCATTCATGTACATGTAAAGTGCATAAATAGTCAAGTCAGCACTGTGTGGATTTCAATGATCCAAATATACCTAGTATGTGTAATAAACATACATGATAGAATCTTGGAGAAAAAGGAATCACAATGGTACAAAAAAATAAATCAAGAAACAGTCCAGCCGGGCGTGGTGGCACACATCTTTAATCCCAGCACTGGGGAGGCAGAGGTAGGAGGATCGCCGAGAGTTCAAGGCCACCCTGAGACTACATAGTTAATTCCAGGTCAGCCTGGACCAGAGTGAAACCCTACCTCAAAAAAACAAACAAACAAACAAACAAACAAACAAACAAACAAACAAACAAACAAAAAGAAACAGTCCAATTAAACAGGAGTAAGTCCTTATGCAGATTGAAAATAAAAGAGTACTAAGATCTGGGAAGTATGTGAATCTTAACTGTGACATCAGGAGACCAAAGACAGAAAAGAAAAATTTTGTTTAGACTAGATTTTAGAAAGAAATGAACTTAAGTATTTGTATCTCAGTTTGAGTGCATGGAATTTCCCAAATGCCTTGTACTTGACTTAACAATCATTATCTCATTCCTCAAAACCTTTGTCCTATCTCCCTTCCTCCCTTCTTTCCTCCCTTCTTTCCTCCCTTCTTTCCTCCCTTCCTCCCTTCCTCCCTTCCTCCCTTCCTCCCTTCCTCCCTTCCTCCCTTCCTCCCTTCCTCCCTTCCTCCCTTCCTTCCTTCCTTCCTTCCTTCCTTCCTTCCTTCCTTCCTTCCTTCCTTCCTTTCCCTCATATTCTCTTTCCTCTTTCTCATGTAATCTCAAAATAGTGTCATCAAAAACAAATGATTACCCACAAAATCTACATATTGTATGATTCCATGTATGTGTCATTGTAAGAAAGATGAGCCACAGCAACAGAATTCAGGTATGTGGCTGTTTGGGATTGGTGGTGGGGAACAAAGATACGTAAGAGATCATTCCAGAATCACAGAAATGCCTTACATCTTGATTGTTGTAGTCACCTAACTGTACTACTTGTTAGGTGCTGTCATAGCAAAATACCATGGACTGGAAGACGTCAAATTCAGAATTCTATTTTTTTTTTTTTTTGAGGTAGGGTCTCACTCTAGCCCAGGTTGACCTGGAATTCACTATGTAGTCTTAGGCTGACCTCAAACTTACATTGATCCTCCTACCTCAGCCTGCTGAATGCTGGGATTAAAGGTGTGTGACACCACACCAGGCTCAGAATTCCATTTTTTGTGCATGGTTCCAGAGATGTAAAATCTAAGACTAAAGTGTTAATTGGTACTTTGTAGACCACTTTCCCTTGTTTGTAGATGGTTATCATTTCCCATTGTCTTCCCATGGCTTCTCCTCTGTGCACAAAAAGTCTTGGTGTCCTTTTCTCTTCTTGTAAGGACACCAGAATATTGGAGTCAGACTGCACTCTTATATCCCCTCCTCACTAAACTTAATTACCTCCTTAAAGACACCTTTATGTACTAAATAATGGTGCTTTGGTCAACAATTGAGCACGTACAGAATGGTGGTCCCTAAGGTCATGTCACATATAGCATAATGGTCCATCAGTTTGTGAAAGTAGATTCTACTTCTACAGTGATAAAGGTATTGAAGGAAGTATTTCTTGGAGC
Source organism: Orientallactaga sibirica (assembly GCA_036365145.1). NCBI lineage: Eukaryota > Metazoa > Chordata > Mammalia > Rodentia > Dipodidae > Orientallactaga > Orientallactaga sibirica. The sequence continues at coordinate 39,352,445 of JAEOAD010000013.1, forward strand.
ATATCAGTGATATTGAGTGATTACACGGCTATACAATCATTTTTGGAGTTAAGGTTTCATACAGTCATTTTGGGGGCTAGGGCTTCATGGCATCATTTTAAGGGTTAGAGCTTCAACATATGCATTGGGGCACTACACAATTTAGACCATGACAATCATATAGTTAAAAGACTCAGAACTGTACACCTTAAAAATTATACTTCGATTTATGTGTATTTTTTTTTTTGGTTGTCAAGGTAGGGTCTCACTGTAGGCCAGGCTGACCTGGAATTCACTATGTAGTCTTCGGGTGGTCTCAGACTCTCAGCAATCCTCCTACTCCTGCCTCCTGAGTGCTGGGATTAAAGGTGTGCACCACCACGCCATGCTCTTATGTGTATGATTTTATATATATATTATTTTTATACCTCAATAGGCAAAAAACCTCAATAAATAAGAAATGAGTCATTCATCATGTAAAATTATTACATACTTTAAGTCCAAAAACATATGCATTCTGTAACTATTCAGAAAAATATAACTTACCTATTTTTATGACATTCACTTCTTTGATGAAGAAGAGGAAGAACAAGAAAGAAACAGACCTTTCCCAGTGGTTGTACTGAGTTTTACACATCCCTTCTGAGTGACACTGTTTTTGATTCTGTGATGTAGTTAGTAAACAGGACAATTCAGGGCAGAGTTCTGGCAGAAGAAGGCTATAATATAGGTTACATTAGGACTCCACTGGGAGTGGCTGGTGTGGAGAAGCAGATGGGAAAGTCAGTAGATATGAGTGATAGCCAAATTAATATTTTTTTCTGGATAAGTTACTTGGGAGACAGTTGAGGTCAAGCTCACAATAACAAATTTAGGACAGACTTTAGGGAAATCTGTCTGATGTGGAAAATGTAAGACTTTACTTAGAATCTTGAATTTAGATGAATCACCTTAGGTTTTAATGTTGGTTTCTCCAGTTTTTATCTTCAAAAATAAAATAAAAAAAAACACTTAATCTCTCTGGGCCCTTACTTCCTTCTCTGAAACACAGGCCTATAAAAGCTATCACATCCAGATTCACAGAGAGGCACATGTGTCTGGAGTTCTTTTGGAGTGGCAGGAGGCCTTGGTGCCTATATATGACCATTCTCACTCTCTCCTTGCAAATAAATGAAAATAAAATATATTTTAAAAGCTAGCACACAGGGCTGCAAAGAGGATTTGAAATGAAAGATTGTATATGTGGGGATTGGTATTAATAGGAGCTTAGCAAGCCTTAATATTTGATATTCAGGCAATAGAATTTATAACAGGCAGACCCAGAAATAGAATGCTTAGGTCAGGGTCCCCAGATGTGGTCTAGTACCCTGGAGAGCTCCTTTGAAGGCCAATGTCTGCCTCTGTAGAATGTTGGAAGACTTTTGCCCACTAAGACCCAAGAGTTGGGGAACTTGATGTGAAAGAGATTTTTCCCTAACTATGATAAATTTAGTACCCATTCTTAGTATATCATTCTTCAGCTGAGAGCATTTGGCCCAAGAGCCAGAAGGAAAGGGCATTTCTTCTGTGCTAAACTGGAGTGTTCACAGGATTTCCCAGGCTATGTAATAGTAGTTCAGTTCACAGGGGTGGACAGAAGAAGTGGGAGAGTGCTGCTGGGTAAGCCACTGCCAGATGTGGATTTTTAGGCTCTGTATTATAAGGGAAGCCTGTATTATCCATCTGGTTTTGATTTCCCTAAGCAGGTGATTTGAGGTAAATAGTTGCTTTGGGTCTAGCTTTCTGAATATATCAAAGGAAGATTTTGAGTTCAAGGGCTTTTAAGGATCTTTTCAGCTAGGATACTGTATAGCCTGAAACTAGACAAAGACCTTAATCAATCTATGTGCATAGGGCTTAACACACTATTCACTCCACATAGAGCTGTGTGTCACGTGTCGAGGAGTTAATGAATAAGGCATATGTAAGTCCTTTCCTGGCTTGAGCTTTTATATCTGTCACAATGTCACATGCCTACGGTCAATTTCCACTTACCATTTTTCTCTATGATATAGAAGGTATGTTCATTTCACTTGTGGGAAGTTTAGAGATGGGAGTGTTGAGCAGGACATCATATGGCAGAATCATGTTGCAGTGCTAAACAAAGCCAGGCATGGAGGTACACACCTCTAATCCCAGCACTTAAAAAGCTAAGATAAGAAGATAATGAGTTATAGGCCAGCTTAGGCTACATAATGAGACCCTGTCTCAAGAAACAAAATGATGGGCTGGAGAGATGGTTCAGTGGTTAAAGTGCTTGCCTGCAAAACCTAATGACCTGGGTTCAATTTCCTCAGTTTCCGTGTAAAGCCAGATGTACGAAGTGGTGCATGCATCTGGATGTTGTTTTCAGGGCTAGAGGCCCTGGAACGCACTCTCTCTCTCTCTCTCTCTCCTTGTAAACAAATAAAATAAAATTAAAAATGTAAACCTACATTTTTGAATAATGGCACATCTAGAAGCTGTAGACTGTTACTAGAAAATTTTCAGTGCCTGGGATGGGATACCTTCAGTGAGTTTTTGGCCAAGGAGGTCCCAGTAGCCTCCAAAAAATTAAAGGCTTTTGCCAAAGCCCTTGTCTTCCCTTGAGAAACAGATAGTAAGACCCTATTGCTGAAGACATCTCTTGCCTGAGAGGCAAGGTCACTGAGAAAGCAAGCGGGTGCTGAGCAGAAAACCTTCTCCCTATAGACCAGCCAACTGAAAGCTAGAAAAAGCTGCACTGCATGCAACCATACGGGACACAGAAGTTATCAGCAGTGAAAACAGTGGGCACTGAATATTCAAGTTTGGCCATTCAGGCCCAATGACTAAACGGGTGCAACAGTGGCATGTCTGCTCTTGGGGTAACCAACTGTTCCATAATTGGACTGAAGGCCCTCTCTATGGGAGGGAATACATACCTGGTACTGAAAAACCTTAGGGGTATAAAGCCTGCTCTTATCTGGCTAAATGTATATATTATTCCCACCAAGCAGCCCTGAAAGCACTACACTTAATGTTCATATTCACATATTAATGCTACTCTCACTTCTGGTTAGAGAAGCTTCTCTTTTCAGATGGCGATGACCACTGGGATGACCCAAAAGGCAACACAGTGCTGAGAAGAAGGGATGGAGGAATGCCCAGCACTGAAACATCTCTGTCACACCCTCCATGGCTCAGGGCCCATTGAAGAAGAGGGGGTTGATAGAATGGAAGAGCCAAAGGAAGGTACGACTCCTTACAATGCAACTGTCCAGACAGAAATTGGCCTCGATATCCATGACCTTGCAGTGCCTAGCAATACCTTCACAAGACCCTCATAATATAAGAAAAAGATGACATCAAATTTAAAGAGAGACTAATGGAGAGAGGGAAGGGATATGATGGAGATTGGAGTTCTAAAGGGGTATGGGGGCAGGGGAGGGAAATATCATGCATTTTTTGTATGTAAGTATAGAAGTTGTCAATAAAAAAAATTAAAAAAATGAAATGGGAACTTAAAAAAATGAAACAAAACAAAAGCAAACAAACAAAACAGTTTCAAATTGGAAAGATGAGCCATGACCCAAACATAAATACGTAATATATAATTATGTACAAATAGAAAGTTCAACCTCTAATTACATAGTGTGGTGGTTAATGTTTATTGTCAACCTGACTGGGTTGAGAATCATTTAGGAGACACACCTCTGGCAATGTAGATAAGGATATCTTCCAGAGAAGTTTAATACCCTGAATGTTGGACTGAGTAAGAATGAGAACAAAAGAAGGAAGCCACTTGAGCACCAGTTTGCATCTCTCTCTGCTTCCTGACTGCAGATACAATGTGGCCAGCAGCCTCATGCTTCTGCTGCCACAGCTAGAGCTATTCTCACAGACACTGCTTGCCCACCATAGAGACTGTATCTTCACACTGTGAGCCAAAACTAACCCTCCCTTCCTCAAATTGCTACTGTCAAGTGTTTTATCAGAGAAATGAGAAAAGTAACTAAATAACACTAATCACAATGTTTGAAAAGGTCTGATCCTCCCTAATCCTTCCCCTTAACAGTTTTTAATGCAAATGATACAGATGGGAAGGAGTGCCTTAGTCCCTTATACTTAGTACCCACCAATCCTTGCTGCTCCGCTCACTCCTCTGACCCCAGGCTGTGTCTCATCTAACACTGTATCTCTTTCTGTACTCCCCTTGGTTTACACATGATAGGCAATTTATAAAATAGAAACAACACTTGACTTTACAGGAGGAGTCTAGAAGAACAGAAATTTTAGTTTTCATTTGTGAAGGAACTACCAGAAAATTCCAAGGTCATCTTGGACTACATTAGCAGAAGACATAATGGTGAGCAGGAAAAGAACTCTGAACTCTGTGTGAGATAGGAAGTTCACCAAGCAACATGCTCCACTCTGATATCACATTTAATGAGAGAGGTAAGTATTGAAGACTGTCCAGAGAAGAATGAAAAACTTGGTAGCAGTATAACAAAGGAGTCCTTGGCTTCTACTTTGGAGTCGGACTTGTTCAGGTCCTAGCTCTGACACCATGCCGCTTTGGAGAAGTCACCTAACCTACTGAAACCTTGGTTTTCTTAACTATACAATGAAAATAGTAACAGTACCCTATTTCATGGAGTTCTGGGAAGGATTACAGCCATGGTGTTTTAGTCAAGGCTCTCTGGGAGAACAGAACCTATAGGATGAATATGTGTTCTAAAGGGGATTGATTAGGTTAGCTTACAGGTTACAGGCTGGGCCATCTAATGATAGCAGTCTGCAGGCTGAAGAGTCAAAGAATCTGGTAACTGCTCAGTCCACAAGGCCAGAGACTTCCCCAGTCTTAAAGTGGAACTGAAAGTCAGGAGGATTCCTGGAAAGCTGCAGGTCTTCAGTCCACATTAGAAGGCTAACAAAGCTGGATTCCAGTGTCCCCAAAGGACAGCAACAGCAAGGTAAATGCACACACCAGCAAGTGGTAGGGGCAGCCAGGCAAAAAGGCTCTGTGTTCTCCTGGGCAGTCTGTACACAGAGTTCACCACAGGAAGGGCTATCCACTATGGTCCTCCTCTCTCCATTTATCATGCCTGCAAATATCCTCACAGATCTTCCTAAGAGGCATGTCTGTTCCTTGATTTCTAATCTGATCAAGTTGACAACAGAATTTAATCATCACAAATGATAAAATATGACTTAGAGGGCTGGAGAGGTGAGTTAGTGGTTAAGGCACTTGCCTGTGAAGCCAAAGGACTCAGGTTTGACTCCCCAGAACCCACATAAGTCAGATGCACAAGGTGATGCTTGTGCACTAGGTCATGGATGCACACAAGGTGGCACATGCATCTGGAGTTCAATTGTGGTGGCTAGAGGCCCTGGCATAACAATTCTCTCTCTCTCTAATCTCTCTCTCTCTCTCTTTCACACACACACACACAAGAAAATAAAAAAAAAATTATGAGTTAGATTTGAAAGAATTTGAGTTGTTTAGCTAGAATCTTGAAGCCTTAGGAGCTGGGGTGGGGTATGAATAGGAAGTAACATCCTCTTTAGACATTTGATCATGTTATTGGGAAGAGTTATTGGAATTACTGTGGATAGATTCATATGACAGATTCTGGTCAAGTAGATGGATTTATAAAGGAGATGACAGGGCTACAATGAATGGCAGAAGAAATTTGACAATCAGCATTGCTTAAAAATGGAACTTGAAGGCTGAGGGAATGGCTTGGCAGTTGAAGGCACTTGCTTACAAACCCTGATTTTTCCAGACTCAATTTATAGTACCCATGTAGGGCCAGATGCACAATGTGGCACATGCATCTGGAATTTGTTTACAGTGGCCAGAGGCCCATATTCACTTTCCCTCTCTGTTTCTTTCTCTCTCTCTCTCTTTCTCTCTCCCTCCCTCTCTCATAAGTAAATAAAAAACTTCAAAATGAAACTTGAGTCTTTAACAAGGTGATGCTTTTCCAACCACAGTGAATGTTCAAGTGGTGGCTTCTTTCCAAGTCTGGGGATGGTACAGATGGGAGCCCTACACTGGCCACATGAGTTCTGGTTCTTAGGGGTTCTCAAACTTGGCTGTGCCTGAAAAAATATCTGGGGACAGAGCTCAAGAATCATTACTAGCCAAACAACCCAGATGGTCTATGACTAGGCTGTTCATACCCCATGGTGTGGAGGATGGGACTCCTGTAATTTGCATTGAGCTCTGCTAGGATTCTGGTGTGTACGTGCTTCAAGTAAAGTCACAGGAACACAGGTAAATGCCAGGCATCTCAGTTAGAATGGAGGTGCCAAAAGAAGCGGGGGCAGAAGTGTAGATGGAATGATAACATATGGCCAGTCAGTTTGTGGAGAGCTGTAGATACCGGTGAGGGAATGTGTATGTTACCCCTCAGGATTCTGTGATGAATGAGGCACTTACAAATAACCTCATTCTGGAAAGAAGAGCTAGATGACAAATGAAGCAATTTCAGATACAATATTCCTTTCTTTGATATTGTGGTTTGAATATAATATCCCTCACCGGCTCATGTGGTGAACTCTTTGTTCTCCAGCTGCTGGTGGTGTTTTAGGAGGCTGTGGAAACTTTAGCAGGTAGGTCCTAGCTGAAGAAGTAGGTAATGGGGATGGGAGGGATATGAAGTTTATGGTCTGGCACCACTTCCTATCCTGTCTCTACTTCTCAGTTACCCCAATATAGACAAACTCTCCCCACCCCCTCATACGTACATGTTTTTCCTATCAAGATGGACTGAATCCCCTAAACTGTAATTCAAAAGAAATTGCAGGTTTTCTTTTTTATCACAGTGATGAGAAGTAGTACAGACTTGGAATCTGAAGCTTGAATAATTGTCATCTTTTCTTCATACTAGAGCTATCATTGTTTTTGAATTAATTATTTGTTTGCAAGCAGAGACAGAGAGATTGAGAGAGAGAGAGAGAGAGAGAAAGAAGAGAGAATGGGCATGCTAGGGCCTCTAGCCACTGCAAATGATGCATGTATCACTTTGCATTTGGCTTTATGTGGATATTGGGGAATTGAACCAGGGTTGTCAGGCTTTGCAGGAAAGTTCCTTAACGGCTGAACCATCTCTCCAGCCTGAGTTATTCTTATGTTAGGCAAGATGTGGTGATTGGACCACATTAGTAATGTTCCCTTCCATTCATAGCACATGGGCAGGAGGGGCTTTCAATAATGTCATTTTCCCTGCAGGTAGAGGAAGCACCCACTGGTCCATTTAGTGTAAAATCCATAGATCAAGGTCTTGTTGATATCACAAGTGGCAAGGGCTAGAAACCAATGGTCAAACTTTTCCTTTAAGGGACAAGTTCTTTTGTCTATGCCCAACCCTACATTCTTCAAGTCAGCACTTTCCTTCTTATCTCAAGGCAATTCGTAAGTTAATTAGTTGCAATAATTAGCTCTCCCCAGCAGTGGAATGTGTAATAACAAAGAAGGGAAATGAGGCCAGCAGGGAGATGCAGTTGGGTGTTCTGAGATAACACACGGAGGAACTATAACTGGTCATGCTGACCAATGAAGCACAACAGAAAACGTGGCTAAAACTAAAACCTACTCCTGAACACACAGAGCGCAAAGGACAATTCAAAGTGAAAAAATACGAGGTCCAAGTATGTACGCTGTGTTCTTTCCAATATTTGCCCACATCCTGAGGTCCCGAGATGTCCCTGAAGATGGTTTCCTATGGGAATCAACCACAGCAGGCAGGAAGAATGGCGAGGCTTGTTAGAAACTGCAGGCTCAGAGGCTTCTTCTCTTTATTAGTTGTGGGATTTGGGGCCAATCATTTGATTGCCTGTAGAATGAGAATACCAACTTCCCAGGGTATGGGACACGTGTACCTGATCCACCTGTGACTTTTAGACTTTTATGTACACTAATGAGGCTGAGTGGCTGATTACCTTCCCCGGAAGCTGATGGGACAATGAACAATTTCTTTGGCTCTCTTTTTTTTTTTTTTTTTCCTTCGTGAAGTCACCACCATTTTCTAACGCCATCTCTGCTAACCTAGGACCATTATTCTCAGTAAAATATATCTCAATTTTCACATTTTCAGGATGGCTCTTTAATGACAATATATTTAAGGGTTTAGGAGGGTTTTTTAGTGTCCTAGGGCTGACACTAAAAAGCAACACAAACTAGATGGCTTAAAACAAGAGCAATCTATAGTTTTACAATTCTAGGGGAGAGAAGTCTGAAAGGAAAATGTCAGGCTCACACCCTATCGGGTGGCTCTAGAGGAGACTCCCTCCTTACCTCTTATAGCTTCTGTTATTTACATTCAATGAATGACATCCCCTGGTTTGTAGGAATATCATCTCATCTTGTGAACGCTGTTTATTTTCTGTATTCCTTTTGTGTGCAAATTTACTTCCTTTTATAATAGGCCAATCACATTAGAATAGGGATCACTCTAATGGCTCAACTTTAACTTCATTACCTCTGTAGGAATCCCATTTCCAAATAAAGTGCCATTCAGTGGTATATCTGAGGGATTAGGATCTGAATAGATCTCTTTGGGGGGGGGCAGGATATCCATGATAGGAGTTTTATAGATTTGGGTTCAAATCTTAGTTAGATCTAGATACAGTAGTCAAGTTTCTCACTTATTTTTTGCATGTGTGTGTGTGGGGGGGAGGTGTATGGTGTATATACATACATACATGTGCCCTAGTAGCACCTTATGAAGTCAGTCACCTGGGATGGGAGGGGGTACATGCTTTTCTGTGGTAGCCAGAGCAGAATGTCAAGTGTCCTCCCACTCCATTGCTCTTCAACATGTTCTCATTTTGAAGCAGAGTCTCTAACTGATAATCCAGCTTACTGTTTCTCATGAGCCAAGGTGATTCCCTGGTCTCTTCTCCCCTTTGTGGGTGTAGCAGACAGCTTTAGGTTCGCTGAGATGAACTTCCAGACCAGGCACAGTTATGGAGGAAGGGATATTATTTATTGAAGCTTACAGATCCAGGGGAAGTTCCATAAAGGCAGGAGAAGCAGCCTGCTCTTCACAGGACCAGGCAAGAGAGAGAGAAAGCCAACCAGCCACCACAGCACACAGAGCAAAACTACAGCCAAAAGGTCACACAGCACACTTCAGGAACTCCTGCTAGGCACATTTGCATATCTTTACAATGGAATCTCAAACCCACACCTTAAGACCAGCCCCCAGTGACATTGCCTCTAGCAAGGTGATTTTGCAGATGCAAACTATAACTAATAAAACACTGAATATATTGGGGGACATATATTCAAACTACCACAGTGGGACTGGGGTTGCAACATGCATAGCCACACCCAGCTAAGTTATTCACTTCAGAGCTTCAGTTTGCTCATTTATAAACAGAGGGTTATCAACTACCTCACAGGATTGCTATAGTGCTCAGTGAGGAAAGAAGACTGTCATTTAAAAATAATGTTTAATTTATTTTCTTGAGAAAGAGGCAGAGAGAGAGAGAGAGAGAGAGAAAGGGCACACCAGGGCTTCTAGCCACTGCAAATGAACTCTGGATGCGTGAGCCACCTTGTGCATCTGGCATATGTAAGTACTGGGGAATTGAACCTGGGTCCTTAGGTTTTGCAGGCTAGTGCCTTAACCACTAAGCCATCTCTCCAGCCCAAGACTGGCATTTTCATGGAGCTATTACTTTTTATATATTTATTTATTTATTTATTTATTTATTTATTTATTTTTTATTTATTAGAGAGAGAGATAGACAAGGGAGAGAGAGAGAGAGAGAGAATGGGCACACCAGGGGCTCCAGCCACTGCAAATGAACTCCAGATGCATGTGAGCATCTGGCTTACGTGGGTCCTGGAGAAGGACTGGTCATAAGTTCTCCAGCCCTATTTATTTATTTTTAAAAGGCCTTTCTCAGAGCCTCTGGAGGGATCAGTCATGTTCTATAAGAGAGGATTAGAAGGTTAATTTCTTTTTTTTTATTTAATTATTATTTTTTATTGACTTTTAATCTTACATACCAAAAAAACCCCACCTGATATTTCCCTCCTCCCCCCATTCCACTTTAGAACTCCAGTCTCCATCAACTCTCCATTAGTCTCTTTCCTAATTTGGTGACATCATCTTTCTCTTCTATTTTGAGGGTCTTGCAAAGGTATTGCTAGGCACTACAAGATCATGGATATCGAGGCCAATTTCTGTCTGGGCAGTTGCATTGTAAGAGGTCATATCCTTCCTTTTGGCTCTTCCATTCTATCCGCCCCCTCTTCCACAATGGTCCCTGAGCCATTGGAGGGTGTGACAGAGGTGTTTCAGTGCTAGACACTCCTCCATCCCTTCTTCTCAGCACTATGTTGCCTTTTGGGTCATCCCAGTGGTCATCACCATCTTTCTCTAGCCAGAAGTGAGAATAGCATTAATATGTGAACATGAACATTTAGTGTAGTGTCCCCAGGGCAGCTTGGTGGGAATAATATATACATTTAGTCAGACATGAGCAGGCTTATACCCCCAAGGCTCATCACCTCACCTACCATAGACTTTTACTTAGGTTTTTCAGTACCAGGTATGTATTCCCTCCTGTAGAGAGGGCCTTCAGTCCAATTATGGAGCAGTTGGTTACCCCAAGAGTAGACATGCCACTATTGCACCCGTTCAGTCATTGGACCTGTCTGGCCAAGCTTGAATATTCAGCATCCACTGTTTTCACTGTTGATGGCTTCTGTCTCCCATACACTGCGTGCAGTGCAGCTTTTTCCAGCTTTCAGTTGGCTGGTCTACAGGGAGAAGGTTTTCTGCTCAGCATCAGCTTGCTTTCTCAGTGACCTTGCCTCTCAGGCATGAGATGTCTTCAGCAATAGGGTCTTACTATATGTTTCTGAAAAGCCTTAATGTTTTGGATTGGGACCTCCTTGGCCAACATCTCACTGGAAGGAGTTCCATCCCAGGTACTGAAAATTTTCTAGTAACAGTCTACATCTTCTAGATGCCCTTATTCAAAAAGTAATTTTACATATGTCTTATTGACAATATCTTGAGTTTAGATTGACCCTCCCCTGCCCTTTTTGTATGCATTCTCTTCCCATGGCCTCGCCAGGCCATTCCCATCCCTGTACTCAGTTCTTCTACTTACATATGTGCATTACCATACACTTAAGTCCTTCCCTTTCTTCCCTCCCTTATAGCCTTTTACCCGCTTACTGGTTTCTGGTACCTATTTTTGGTTCCAGTTCACACACAAGTCTATACATTGGTAGCTAAGATCCACATATGAGAGAGAACATATGACGTTTGGCTTTCTGAGCCTGGGTTACCTCACTAAGTATAATCCTTTCCAGATCCATCCATTTCCCTGCAAATTTCATAATTTCATTTTTCTTTACTGCTGAATAGAACTCCATTGTGTAAATGTACCACATCTTTATTATCCACTCATCTGTGGAAGGGACATCTAGGCTGCTTCCATTTCCTAGCTATTGTGAGAAGAGCAGCAATAAACATGGTTGTGCAAGTATCTCTAAGGTAGTGAGAAGAGTCCTCTGGATATATGCCTAGGAGTGCTATAGCTGGATCATATGGTAAATATATTTCTATCTGTCTCAAGAACCTCCACACTGATTTCCACAGTGGCTGGACCAGATTACATTCCCACCAACAGTGTAGAAGAGTTCCTGTTTTTCTGCATCCACACCAACACTTATTGTCATTTGTTTTCTTGATGGCAGCCATTCTGACAGGAGTGAAATGGAATCTCAAAGTGGTTTTAATTTGCATTTCCCTGATGGCTAAGGATGTAGAACATTTTTTTAGATGTTTATATGCCATCTGTATTTCATCTTCCATGAATTCTCTATTTAGTTCCATAGCCCATTTTTTAACTGGGCTGTTTGAATTCTTGTTATTCTGTTTTTTGAGTTCTTTGTATATTCTGGATATTAATCCTCTGTCAGATGTATAACTGGCAAAGATTTTCTCCCATTCTGTAGGTTGTCTTTTTGCTAAGGTTAATTTCTGACATGAAATTTTCAGCATCAACAAAGAGAATTCCTGCCAGCAAAGAACAGGTGTGGGATGGCTCATGTACTAGTTCCTTTGATCATCTCCATGGTTACTTGACAGAGTCCACTTAGAGAAAGGATTGATTTTGGGGCACGGTTTCAGAGATTATAGTCCATAGTTTCTTGGATCCATGGGCTTTCACAAAGCATGATGTGAAGTGGGAAGAGACTCTTCATGCATGGAAAGCAGAGAGAAGGGGAATGCGGAAAGAGGACAGGGAAAGATGGAGCACACAACACGCCCTGCCCCCGTGATCTAATTCATTCACGTAGGCCCTGCCTCTTACCTTTCCTTACATCCCAAGAATTCAATATATTAATCCATCAAGAGATGAATCCATTGGTTAGGTGAGAGCTCTTGTGATCTAATTATTTTTGAATCCCTCATCACAGACAGATCAGAGTTGTGCTCCATGGGCATTTCTTCACTTAGACAAGCAAAATGAACCATCATAGGTGGGAGATAAACAAACCAGGAGGCCATAATGTCTTCCAGGCCTGTGATAAAACTGGCCTTCTTATAACTCCCTTTTGTGCATTTTCTCAATAGAATAACTAGAGTCTCTTAATATCTGTATATAGCAGGTATGATTTGACTAATGTAGATGATGGTAGAGCAGGCTGGGCTCCCCCCAGCCCTATCATGTACGAGAACCTGGATGGTAGCCCTCTTTTATCTCTTTGTGGAAAGCATCAAGTTTAATTGAAAAAGTGTCCCTTTTCTCAGTGAAAGGTACACTTTTTCCATGAAAGCTACATGATACATTGGTTCCTTTACCATCTTAATGAAGAACCTAGAAAGAAACTAGTAAATTGTGTTGGACTTTTAATGTGAGAGGACGTGATTCCTTACCTTTTATTCAGCTTCAGATCAACAACTATCCAGAGTATTTAAAAATAATGTAGACTGGGCTGGAGAGTTGGCTTAGTGGTTAAGGCACATGGCCTGCAAAGCCAAAGGATCCAGGTTTGATTCCCCAGAACCCATGTAAGCCAGATGCACAATATGGCACATGCATCTCGAAGTTCGTTTGCAGTGGCTGAAGGCCCTGGTGTGCCCATTCTCTCTCTCTTTCTCTCTCTCTCTCCCTCTTTCTCTCAAATAAATAAATAAAAATTTAAAAAAACTAAAAAAATAGTAATGTAGATGAATTTAGAAGGATCGAAACAAGTCATTTCCAAGCATGTATGTGTGGTGTGCATGTGTGTGTATGTGTGTGGGTGCCCATGTGTGTGCAGGTACACATGCCCATGCATGTGGATGCCAGAGGACAGTCTCAGATGCTATCTTCAGGAATGCTATCCACCTATTTTTGAGACAGAGTCTGCTATTGGCCTAGAACTCACTAATTAAGCTCCACAAGCTGGTCAAGCCCCAGGCTCTGTCTGTCTCAGATCCTCAGTGCTGGGATTACAGGCACATGTGGCCACACCCAGCATTTACTTCAGTGCTTGGGATGGAACTCAAGTCTTCATGCTTGTGAGGCAAGCACTTTACTGACAGATACCTTCCCAGCTTCAAACAAGTTTCTTGACATGGAATCTGTCTTTCAAGTAGAAACTTATAAGGAAGCCTAATGTACAAATTATGTTTCAGTGGAATTGTTGGCTTCCTGGCTGCCGTGAAATGCGAGCAGCTTTGCTGTATTGTGAACCTTGTCATGAGGGTCTGCCTTCCTGAGAACTTCAAAGCCATGGACCCAGACAGGGGCTGGAACTCTGAGCCCAAATAAAACTACCCTTGAAGTGGACAAGACAAAAGGAATTTCTTTGCCTTTTGTGAATATGAGGCTTCTGGGTCGTGCTTTCACAGTATCAGGATTCTAAAATGCCCTCAAAGTATAAGATGGAAAAGACCTTCTCCACAGCATGTCCGAGGACCTTATATGAGCATCAAGATCCTGTAACGTGAGCATGTGTTATCTGTCTCTGCTGAGGCGATTCAGTGGTTGAACCCAAGTCTGCAGCCAGTTTTAATTCTTTCTTTTCTAAACTTGGAAACATTACTTCTTAGCCTTAGTTTCTTTTTGAAAATAAAAAACAAGCATTTATTTATTTAGTTAGTTTTTTGAGTCCTATCAGATTTTTTTATATGAATGTACTGTAATTGTAATTTGGTCATAATCCCCTCTTATGACTTTCTTTTGTTCCCCCTCCCTCACTCCTGTTTCATTAACCCTCCGTTTCTTTCCAACTAATGCCTTTTATAATTCGATGCCTCTTTCTTTCAGCCCTCATGGCAATGCTCCTAGGTCAGTCTCCCAAGTGCTGGGTGAACAAGCTTGTACCACCATGACTATCTTCACCTTGGCTTATTTACAGATAGAACAGGGATAATCCTATTTGACTCTGAGGACTGTTGTAAATGTTAATGGGGAACAGAAACACTGGCTCCTATAACTGCTCTCAGGAAGTACCCTGATGCTGCTACTGTCCAAATGCAGGTGTGCTTTCTAGCTGCACTGAGGATCAAGTCCAAGGCTATGCAAGCATTCTAACAATGAGTTACATCTGCCCATGTAGGAGTGCTTTCAAGTGTCAAATAAGTATTAAGGTTCTCAGCTGGGTCAGTCACATCTTTTGCCACTAATATTACCTTTGACCATTTGAACTTTCTTTCTGAAAAATGATCTTTGTTGCAACAGTCCCTACTCTCCCATGAGGCAAGGCTGGGCTATCTCGGGTGTCCTCTGGTGACCTCTTTCCCCACTTGCAGTTGAGTCCTGTGAGCAGAGGTGTAACGAGAAGCAATAGCCGAGACCTCACGCATGCCTAGATCTCTTGTTAGTTGGCAAGGCTGAGAGTACACAGTGAGCCACACAGAAGGGACAGAAGGAAGAAAATGCGCCCAAAAAAACAATGCTTCTTTTGAGTTCCTAAAGCCTCCAGCCTGAATATCAAATGGTTGAGAACACAATAGTTTGAGTTTGCTCATAAACTCAAACCTGGCTGCGATGATGATAGAGTTGGATACTGAAGTATTTAAGCATGAAGATCTCTCCTCATCTCCTAGTCCCCATCCCTGACTTGCTCAAATACACCATGGACAATGAGCTCCAAGCACCCACGCTTCTTGTTTGTTCTGCTTTTAAGAGACAGGGTCTTACTATGGAGCCCAGGCTTATTCTGAACTTGCTGTCCTCCTGCCAACTCCTCCTAAGCACACCCAGAGTTCTAACAAGTCTTCAGAAGATTCGCTGAGCACACTCATTGGGTGATTTTGTGAAGTGTCTTGACTTCTCCCAAGTCCACATGTTTGTCATCCCCTCGTGAGGCACAGAGATCCGAGCTTTCTTCCGAGTGTTCAGCATTACTGTCTTGTAGTAGCATTTCAGACTAGTTGAAGGAACTCTGGCTTGGTATCAGGAGACCTTAAGTCTAATAACCATTTTCTTTCAATATCCCCCTAGGAACTTGGCCTAATTGTGGAACTGTCGTTTCTCAAAGATAACAGTCATGCCTTACAATGCTGAGTAATCACCACAGGGTCTCTATAACAGCAAGACAACCAGGATTATCTACAGAACTGTTTTCTTATCTCAGGGTTTTCTATGCTTCCCAGTTTCTCTAGGAAAATAATAGACAATCACTGGTTATTAATATTGAATTTAGTCGTCACACAGTCATTTTTTTTTAAAGCTAAGCCTGGCATTGTGACACACATCTTTAATCATAGCACTCGGAAAGAGGATCATCGTGAGTTTGAGGCCAGCCTGAGACTGCATAGTGAATTCAGCCTGGGCTAGAGCAAGACCCTACCTTGAAAAAGCAAAAGACAAAAAAAAAAAAAAAAAAAACTAGATAGGGGAAACAATATTTATATATATACAGACCTATTCTCTCTGTCTGTCATCATTAATGAAGCAGTCAAAACCTGAACCAGAGATCACTAAGTCTCAAGGCAACCTTCTCAGGTCCGTGGTCAGAACTTCCAAGTCTTATTGTACATGTGATTCCAAGAAAACTTGGTTATCTAACTGCCAAGCCTCAGGAGAACAGATGCATCCAATGGGCAGAGCAAGAGCTGGACACAACAGAAGAGCAGACCAAAAACACTAAAATTGGAGAACTGAATACTCAAAGGTGGGGTGAAAGAAAAATGAAGGAGAAGAAGAAGGAAGAGAAGGAAAGGGAGGAGGAAGGAGAAGGATGAAAATCCAATACATAGCATTCTGGAGCAGTTCTCCAGTCTCTGCTTTGCACAGGACTGGAGCTATTGGCCTGTGTGGCCATGTCCAGCTGTTTACATGGAATGTGGGGAATCAGCAGTGGGTGGTCACCCCAGCTCCCTCAGGCCCATAGAGTTGTATGGGAAGTGCTCTTAACGTCTGAGCTATCACTCCAGCCCCCAAATGCCCATGTCTTTGCCTTGTTAGTGGTGAGGGTCATATTACAGCCTCAGAATTTGTTAGTTTTAATAAGCATTCAGGTGACTGTGAAGAAATGTGCCCTTAACCACACTGTCAGAGGTCATGGGGCTGCTATTTTGCTATCTGCAAGCCTGTACCATACTCTACTCAGTACTCTGTCCACGTGAACTATTTTCGTCCATCCTAAGCTGTACTTAGATTCCATTCCCCACTCTGTACTAATGCATGGCTTAGAACACAATCCAATCCTTCAAACGGACTCATCATAAAATGGAAATACTCAATAGCTTGTTGAACATTCAGGATTATTCATACATCTGAAAGAAGATAACTGACTTAGAGATGGATGGATTGGTGGATGTGCTCATTCATTTATCTCTTTGACAAACACATTAAACTATGGGCCTGCATTGAGACTATAAAAGAGACTGGGGTGTAGAGAGATGGCTTAGTGGTTAAGGTGCATGCCTGCAAAGCCTAAGAACCCCGATTTGATTCCCTAGGTCCCTTGCAAGCCATATGCACATGGTGGCGCATGTGTCTGGAGTTCGTTTGCAGTGGATAGAGGCCCTGGTGCTCCCATTCTCACTCTCCCCTCTCTTTCTCTATCCCCTCTCTCTGTCTAATAATAAATAAATAAATAAAAATAAAATAAGAATAAACAGAGAGACTAGGTCATGGCCCCTGCCATCTAGGAGCCTATGTTGGAGTTGGAGGAGCGTTTAGGGACAGGTGATTCTAACAGAGTAGCAAAGTGTTCTTATGGTGCATAGGACAGAGCCTCCGCGAGTCACAGAGTTCTCAGATCACAGTGCTGGCGACGGTGAAAGGGCCAGGAAGGAGTGTGCTGGGAAGGAAGTAGTTGGCTGTGAACATTTCAGAGGTTAAACAAAGGCAGAATCAAACAAATACCTTAAAAAATGTCACAAGCAGGGCTGGGGAGATGAAGCACTTGTAAGGACCAGAGTTCAGATTCTCCAGCACCCATGAAAAAGCCAAACACACAGGAGAACATGTGTCCCTGGCAAGATGGGAGGCGGAGATAGGTGAATCTAAAACTCATGGGCAGGCTAGCTTGATGAAAGTATAGCAGGGAGCACAAAACACACCACCACCACCACCACCACCACCACCACCACCATAACAACAACAAAACAAATCTGACTCAAGGTGTAAAGGGAGGATTTACATACAAATCTATCCTCCAACACACACACACACACACACACACAAAAAGAAAATGTCACAGCCCTCTAGGGTTTATTGGATGAAACCAACTCCAATGTGTCAAGTGCTTCCATGCAGTAGTGTGAACAGCAAGCAATGAGGCTGAGTAGGCAGTGGGGACATTATGGGAAATGAGGCCTGTCTCAGTCTTTGGGGGTTAATGGAACACTTAAGCTTACTGAGGACTCTTGTCTCTTCCCTCAGGTGGTGTCACCCATGCAGAACCTAGACACACATCATAGGAAGGAGAGAGCAGTTTAAGTAAAATTCTCAGTTCTTTTCTTCCTGGAGACATTATCAGGCTGCACCTCCTGACAGCCAACTCTCCAGGGCAGCGCTGGAGGCCTTTGCTCTTCTGTGGCAAATGACTGGAAGGAGCGTAAAGGTCCTCTGGATTCTGGACTAGCCTCAAACAATGCTGCTGGCTGACTCTGAAATGAAGTGTCTAAAATTTTCTGAGATCCCAGTAAGAGGTGTCCTGGGTACCTCTGCTTATCTTTCTTCAACTCTTATCTGTTCTTGTATATCAAACCATTTTGGGGTTACCTGGGCACAATGCCCATTGACATTTTATTCACATCCACAAGGCAAACTTTCAGGTCAGGCAAGGACACCCTGAGTCTGCACTAAGGACTGATGACACGTGCCCACTTGATCTTTAGAGGCTGGAAGAGCGGCATCTCCTCTGCTCCAGGCAGAGGTGCCTGACAGTCAGGGGCTCAGAGGCTGCATTATGAAATACTCTCCAAGGGCCTTTTGCCTCTCTTTCACACACTTCCACAAGCAGCAGAGATTCATTACAACAAATAAATGAATGAAACTGTGCCTAAGAGAGAAAAATTTACATTGTGCATGGGATTTTAGTCGATCTACTTCTAGACATATGTGAATGTGCATAGATATGTTTTCTAAAAGAATTTTAATTTTTATTTATTTATTGAAGAGAGAGAGAAACAGAATGAGAGAGAATGGGCATGCCAGGACCTCTAGCCACTACAGAGACTCTAGATGCATGTGCCATCCTGAGCATGTGGCTTACCTGGGTACTGGGGAATCAAACCTGCATCCTTAGGCTTTGAAGGCAAGTGCCTTAATCACTAAGACATCTCTCCAGCCCTAGATATGTTTTTATTTTAAATATTGTTTTTAAAGTTTTTGTTTATTTTTATTTATTTATTTGAGAACAACAGACAGACAGAGAAAGATGCAGAGAGAGAGAGAGAGAGAGAGAGAGAGAATGGGTGCATCAGGGCCTCCAGCCACTGCAAATGAACTCCATATGCATGTGCCACCTTGTACATCTGGCTTATGTGAGTACTGGGGAATTGAGCCTCGAACCAGTGTCCTTAGGCTTCACAAGCAAGCGCTTAACCACTAAGCCATTCTCCAGCCAGCCTAGATATGTTTTTATAACCATCATGGGGCGATCATACAGCATATGCGTTTTAAAAGTTAGCTGTTTTCCTTTAGTAGTTAATGATTAGTATATTTCAATATCAGAGTCATCACCACAATAAGTGCATACTATTTCATTCTAAGATATGCCATAATTTATTAACCTTTTTCTATTTTTGAACATTTAGTTTGTCACCAATGTTTTATATTTTATTCATACTATAGATACTTCTTATATACACATTTCATGTTTCCATAGAAGTTTCTGAAAGTGGAAATTTGGTGGGTGAAATGTTTCCAAATTTTAAAGGCATTTGATCCATATGTGTGTATGTGTGTATTTATATATGTTAATATATACTTCATTTTCAAATTGTCCTACAAATGACTTCTGTGACTGTATAAGTTTAGCAACAGTATAGATGAATTCCTTTCCTCCATCACCATTGATATCAGCACCATAACTGTATAGTAACGGACCTGAGCACATAGTGTGTGCCTGGTGAGGCCCAAGCATTCCGTTCATAGCAACCCACTCAATTGTCAGACTCACTGTGCCACAGATGCTATGCCTATCCAAAGTTCTCACAAGAAGAACTGCAAGACATGATTATACCTAAAAACCAGAATCAAGTCAATACAAAGGTGAAGACAGTTCCCCCCAGCTTCACTCTTGCTTTAAGCTTCAGTCATTGTTGAAAGTTTTATATATGGACTGGAGAGATGGCTTAGCAGTTAACGTATCTGCCGACAAACCCAAAGGACCTGTGTTTGATTCTCCAGTTCCTATGTAAAGCCAGAAGCACAAGGTGGTGCATGCATCTGGAGTTCTTTTATAGTGGCTAGAGGCCCTGGTGAACTGCCTCTTTCTTTTTCTCAAATAATAAATAAAAAAAATTTTTTAAAGTTTTGTATGTATTTAAGATGTTTACTGTGTGTGTGTGTGTGTGTGTGTGTGTGTGTGTGTGAATATAAGTGTGTGAATGTAATCTTTTTCTCTTTTTTTCTTCAGTTTTTACAGAGAGAAAGAAAGAGAGAGAGAGAAAATACGACAATGGGAGCTCCAGGGCCTCCAGCCACTGAAAACGAACTCCATACTCATGCACCACCTTGTACATCTGGCTTACATGGGTACTGGGAAATCAAATCAGGGTCCTTAGGCTTCATAGGCAAGAACATTAACTGCTAAGCCATCTTTCCAGCCCCAATAATGTACTTTGTTTTTTCTTTCTAGCACTTAAGATTTTAAAAAATTTATTTATTTATGAATTCTTTAAACTTATTTTTATTAGATATAGACATACTACAGAGGAGATCACATTACATGTGCCACTACTTTTCTGGATTCTGTTTTTCTTCTAACAACAATTCATATTTCATGATCACTTTTCCATAGCACCTGAAGCCCATTTGCCTCACCCCGCTCTCCTTTTTGAGATAGGGTTTGATCATGTAGCTCAGTGTTATAGCTCCACATTATTGGGACAAACATCCAACTACACACAGTTTAGGGGAGGAACAGGTTTATTTCAGCTTACAAATCCAGGACAAGTTCCATCAATGGCAGAAGAAGCTGGCTTCCTTTCATAGACCCAAGCAGAGAGACACGACCAAAACCAGCCAACAAACACCAAAAGCAGTAAGCAAGCACACCCAGAGCTCAAAGTGCTCTCTCTATACCTTTGAGCTGGAATTCAGATCTGTCCCCAATGACCCCAGTGACACTCCCACCCTTGCCCCCCCTCCCCCCTTGTAGCAAGAATCTGCCTGCTAGGGGCTGATGTTGCAAACTCAATTTTAATAAAACACTTGAGTCCATGGGGCCATACATTTAAACTACCACACTCAGGCTGGCCTCAAACTTGTGGTCAGAAACTACTGTCTCTGCTTCTCAAGTGCTGGGATTACAGGTAGGTGTGAATCACTCACTATTTTTTTTTTTATATAAATACATAGCATTACAGTGTATGAATACATCATATTAGCTTGTGTGTCTCTCCTCTCCTAAACGGGCGGTTAGCTTTGTAAGTCTAAAGCACAGCCCCGTGCACTTAGGAAAGGTCAACAACTGAATGGAGAACATTGGTGAACACTGGTTTCCATAGAGCGTATATTTTCCTGAAAGGCTCACTGTAGTGAATGGAATTGACAAACTGAGCAAAGCTACCCTCAGCAAACTAAACCATCAGTTCCTATCTAAGTAATGCTGCCAGTTGGTTAATGTTGTTAGCAACCAGATGCAGATGAGTTGGGAAATCTTACTAATGAGTAATTTTGTGGGAGCCATGATATCAAATGCTACATTAGGAGAAGAGAGAAAACAATCTCCACATGATTCAACCTTTTTGTTCCATTCTTTTTTTTTTTTTGTTCTTTTCTTCCTTCTCTTTTCTGTTGGTGGGGCTGGGGATTGAACTTGCACATAGGGTCTTATACATGTTAGGTACTGAGCTACATACCCCCAAACTCTTTCTTTTCTTTTTTAAATCAGTTATGCCTTAGTACAATTTGTAACTAATATACCCAATTAAAAACAAAACACAAGCTTTAGTTCCTGACCATTGTAACCAACTCTAAAAAGTAATGGTTTTAGGGAGAATGCAATTAAAATTCACTTAGGATGGAAATAAAAGGCAATGTCCTACTAAAAATTAAGGCTTGTTGCTGAAGCTCCAATAAATCTAATATGGTTTACATTGTTAATGGCCTATACATGGTGGTGAGCTCATTATTTTTATATTTGGGAACAATATGTTTGTTAATACCCTCCACTAACTAGGAAGTCAATGCACTCCTCCACGTGCCTAAAGTAAGACCATTTGTCACGGTATATGTTCCTTCCAAAGAGTGCAGAGCAGACACTGAGTTGAAGAAGCACCAGTATGGGGATAATTATGTGAAATATGGTGGAAAACATGTTAGCCCTCGGTCTCAGCATCCTGTAGCTCTCTGATCAACAGCCTTGTTTGAGCTGCACAATTTGTCAGGACGAAGTCTCTCCTCTTAGCAGTGGTTTCATTCTAGAAGAAAGAGGAAAGGCCATGGAAAGGAAAGCTACAGCGTCACCAGTGTGTAATGTCCGTAGCTAAGCAGGTGAGGTCTAATGCAAGCAGGATGGTAGACTGGGTTAGAACTGGAACTCAGAGCTGGCGTTCCAGGCATACTCTACTGGAGGTTTCTTTCTCCTCCATCCCCTTCCCTGTTTCTGGGGAGGGTGAACTGTGATGGCTGCCTCTCACTGCTCTCATATTACAGGACTATCTGCTCTACTCCTCAGCCCTGCCTGCCCACGGGCATGGATGTGTCCCAGCTGTCCATGTCCCGCAGCGGTTCATTTCTACAGAGGAACCATTCTTGCTCTGCAAGAGAAACGAAGTTGTCACCAGCCAGTGGAGAACGTTTGATGTGTCCATCCCTGCACTGGATGCGGTGGGGGCATTAAAACAGATGTATGAGCCAGTGCATTCCAAAGCCAGGAGCAGGATTACCAACTAAGGGAAGACTTAAGCCTCTGTCCGTAAGTACCTCATCAAGGAAATCTGCAAAGCACTCTGTGTAATACAAAGATATAGTCCAAACCTAACAATTGCTGTTTGGTTTTCTTTTTTAAAGTCTATATCAAATCCTTAGGCAAGTTTCTCATCCATACTCACCCATAGCAAAACCTGGGGTTATTTGGGGAGATTGAAGGTCGATGATTTCTGTTACACATAGGCAAGATCAGAGAGAATATGGTGGTGTGGTGGAGGTCTCCAAAGGCTGGCATACAAAAAGATGCATATAATTTCTAAGAATATGCATGCATGTTTCTAAAATAGAATATGAATATATATATATATATATATATATATATATATATATATATATGTATCTAAGTATGCTTAGACAAGAAGGAATATTTGAAGTTTCTTCATTGATAGGAATTCATGCCCAATGCTCAAAGGCTTTTGGTAGGCACTGGTTTAGACAATGAGCTTTTTAGTTGTATTTGTGAGAAATGTACGAAATTGGGAAAATGATTTTACACCTTAGGGTTGTTGTGACCATTCAGAAAACAGATGCAACACACTCATATAGTCTTTTCCTGCTACTCAGTAAGAACTCTTAGTCTGCTGCGGGGTCGCATGTGCACTGTGAGCCTGGCCCTGGCTGTGCTTTACAAAAATACTGTGAAGTGGTCTGTAGGTGACACGCATCTCCCCACACTAACTGTACATTCCACCATATCTGTGTTATCCACATGGCAAACTGAGAATGACATTATGGTGGGGATGATCTTGAATTCACCTTCGGTATATACAAGGAGGTAAATCATTCACAAGCAGGTAATTTATTATTAGTGACAAATAATTCATGACACATCTCAGAACTGATGGTGATTCACCGGTTTGCTATGACTTGGCGGCTTTTAGTGACCTCTGTTCCCACAACTAATCACACTTGTGTTCTAATCTTGATTGAGTCCTTTCGAAAGGCATTGCTTATACAAATCACTATATAAACAGTGCTTCTTTATAAAATGGGAAAGGGTCAAGTGACTGAAAATGGATGTATAAAGTTCAAGAGCAAAAACACTTAGGCTAAAAGTAAGAAGAGCTTCTTGATGGGAAAGAGTTGCTCAGTTCATTCTCACTATAATTGAAGAAAGCAATGGTTTCCTTTTCTGGGTCTTCTGAGCTTTCTTTGGGGCTTGTTCATACTGACTGATGTTTTTCAAACTTGCATCGTAATATTAGTGTGTCTCTTCCCTTCTCATATCAAATAGCTTTTCACTGCTAGCTTTCTATGATAAGAATGTCTTTATCAATTCTGACTGGTGCTCAAGATTCCAAATTCCATGACCACGTTTGCCCTGTGCTGCCCTTGGGAACTTCCGAGGTCTCTTGAAGCAGCATGCCTTCCTTTCACTCTGTCCCTCGACTTCCAACCAAAGTCTCTTTCAGTTTCATCCCTGGGTTTGCATTGCTTGTCAACTTTACATTGTAGTTGCAGACAGAAGGCTGAAGAACTGTGGAGCCCAGCATATAGCTGGAGTTTAATTAAAGAATGGAAGAGTTCAGAGAAGCCCTGAGCAAAAATAATAAATAAATAAATAAGTGCAAGCAAGTTCTTGCTATCTTGGGAGGCTGTGATATAGCTAATATCTTTTTTAATCTTGATGCCATAAGCCCATTATCTGGAATTGCAGGACCAAGAAGGTTAAAATCCAAATGAGCTGCTATAACACAAATAAAAGGTGGTTATTTTCTTACTTTCTGTTTCTTAATCACTTGTGAGTGGATTGTACTGTAATGGCAATTGCCTAGTATGTGCAAAGCCCTGGGTTCAATCCCTAGTACCACATGCACACAGACAACAACATTGTCAACACTAGTGTTCTCAGAGAGGATGAAGGCAGGAGGAAGAAGCTCTCCTTGACACCCTTGTGCAATATTAACTCTAAACTCTATCTGTCCCCTGCTTCTCAGGGTGTTTTGTCCTAATTCAGAAGACTGTGGTGCTCAGTATCCCTCCAAAATCAAGGCAGGGAGTAACAAGTCACAAAGTGTTGCCTTTCTATATTCATCATGACTAACCACTCTGTTATTCTCCAGGGATTCTGGGCAGCTATGGCACCGCAGTGCAAACTCGGAAGTGAGTCAGGGTCCTTGGATTCTACCAACCCCATACTGTCAACTTTTGTCTAAGCTGACAAGAATGGTTTTCCCCTTGAAAGGTCAGAATGGCTAATTGAGGCATCTGGCACTCACACAGCAGCTTCTCCAGGACCCAAGGAATATGTGGAGTGCTTTGAATACTTTAGAGCTAATTCTGAGTGGTTTTCTCTCAAGCAAGTATTTGATCTCCATAATGTGTGTGTGTGTGTGTGTGTGTGTGTGTGTGTGTGTGTGCATGTGTGCATGCGTATGTGTGACCAGTCTCTTGTCCTAAGACCCCCAATTCAATATTGTGTTATCCAACAGTATTACATAACTGACCCTGAAAAGTCTTGAAATGTAAAGCGACACCCCCACCACATGTCTAAAACATTCCCTTTAGACACTGACTTAGTTTGTCAGAGCCATCCTTACCAGTGTACCGTAAATGCAGTGGCAATGGCTTAAGCCACAGCTTCTAAAACTGCAACTTGTGATTCCACATGGGATCATGGAACTCACTGTGGGGGTTGCCAAAAATGTGACAACAATAAAAGCACTTGGAACATTCAACAACCAAATATGAATTCAAAAGCAAACACGTAATGAACCTGAGGTGCTTCTGGCAGCTCTTGCCTGTGTTGCATCACAGTCTTCGCTGAGGCTTGGTTCTGAGCACACAACATACACACTTCGTGCTGTCAGAGCTGTCACAACACCAGCCTCCAACCAACACTACCTGAATCACTTCAGCTTAGACTGTAGAGTACTATATGCTATGAATTCAGTGTATATTGTACATAATTTTTTGTTCTTAAGGAAACAATTAAAAAACAGACTTTTACTATTTTCCTACCATCATTTCTCATCACACATCAAATCAGTATATTTTTAGGTTGTATTTTGCAAGAATGCTTAATTTTTAGAATTGCCATTTTTTAAAAGGTCATTTTATTTTTTATTTATTTTAATTTATTCATTTGCAAGTGGAGAGAGAGAGAGAGAGAGAGAGAGAGAAGAGAGAGAGAATGGGCACGCCAGGGCTTCTAGCCACTGCAAATGAACCCCAGATGCATGTGTCACTTTATGCATCTGGCTTTCCATGGGTACTGGAGAATTGAACCTTGGTCTGTAGACCTTGTGGGCAAGTGCCTTAACTGATAAGCCATCTCTCCAGCCCTAAGATTGCCATTTGAGTTGGCTCAAGTTTCATAAAACATTATTAAATGAATTGTGCCTTGGGATTATGACACAATTCCAACAATTTCAGAAATGGCCCTAAAATATATTTTTGCCACTTTGTACTATGTATTTATGCAAACTCAGTTTTCTTAACATTGATGATTATAAAATTAAAATATCATTCAACTCAGAAAACATTGAAGATAAACTACATCTTGCAAAGGCAAATATTCAGACAAGATTTCATTCTTGATGTCAAAATAAATACATCATCTTATTCGTATGCAAATTTGCTTTCTTCCTTCATAGTAAAATGATGTGGTTTTTGCATGTGCATGGCATGTGTGGTGTGGTATGTGTGTGGGGTATGTATATGATGTATGCATGTGTATATGTTGATGCGGTGTCCCAAATTCTTGCCTGTAGCAGCCAGAGATCGTGAGGCATCCTCCTTCACTCAACTGTCATTTTTTCCTTGTGATGATGGAGTCTCTTACTGATTCTGGATCTTTCCCTTCACAAGCCCCAGTGACTCTCCAGTCTCTGTTCCCCACAGGACAACCACAGCCATATCCAGCATTTTATGTGAATTCTGGAGATTTGAACTCAGGGGGTTTCAGATCCTTCAGGCCCTCATGCTTGCACAGAAGTTGACTTAACTGCTGAGCCATCTCTGCAGTGCTAAGATTATGTATCATAAAATAAATTTCTCTACAACTTATTGTCAGTCAACACTTGATTTATATAACTTTTTATATGCCTATATCCCATGGGTCTCATAAAAATGTCCCAGGGCTGTAGAAATGGCTCAGCAGTTAAGGTACTTGCCTTTAAAGCCTAACCACCTGAGTTCTATCCCCCCTTCCCCATGTAAAGCCAGATGCACAAAGTGGCACATGCTTCTGAAGTTTGTTTGCAGTGGCTGGAGGTCCTGGCATGCCTATTATCTCTGTTTGTCTCTCTTCTCTCTGTCTCCCTCTGCTTGCAAATAAATAAATAAAAATATTAAAAAATAAAAATAATGTCTCAGTGAAAAGTAGTGGCAAGTAGGAAAATTAAGAAGTTTTTAACAACAGAAGTGCAATGCTTCACCCTCTTGGAGACTCGAGGTTCAAGATCAATATTATGTAGGGAATGCTCCCTCCGAGGGCCCTAAGGAAGGATCTGTTCTAAGCTTCTCTCCTGTTTTCAAGTTGTTCTGTTTACAAGATGTTTTCCCTGGATTCATGTCTATGTCCACGTCTGCGACCCCTTTAAAAAAAACTTTAATGTAATGTTTTACTATTAGTCCAGGCTAGACTCAAACTCATGATCCTCCTGTCTGAGCTTTCCAAGAGCTAGGTTAACATTTCTAGTGAAATCCCCCCTTTTTATTTTTACTTTTATTTCTATTTTTATTTTTTTAATTATTATTTTTATTGACAACTTCTATACCCCCCCATTCGACTTTAGAACTCCAATCTCCATTATATACTCTCCCTCTCTCCATTAGTCTCTCTTTTAATTTGATGTCATCATCTTTTTCTTCTATTTTGAGGGTCTTGCAAAGGTATTGCTAGGCACTGCAAAGTCATGGATATCGAGGCTATTTTTATTTTTATGAGATAGAGAATTGGTATACCAGGGCCTCCAGCCACTGCAATCTAATTCCAGATGCATGCACCACCTTGTGCACATGTACAACCTTGTGCTAGCTTATGTGGCATCTGGGGAGTCAAACATGGGTCCTTTGGCTTCACAGGCAAGTGTCTTAACTAAGCCATCTCCCCAGCCCTAAATCCCCTTTTAAAATAATAAATTTAAATTTATTTACAGAGAGAGATAAAGAGAATAAATGGGTGAGTCAGGGCCTCTAGCAGCTGCAAATGAATTCCAGATGCATGTGCCACTTTGTGCCTCTGGCTTTATTTTAGTACTGGGCAGTTGAGCCCTGGTTGTTAAGCATTGCAGGAAAGTGCTTAACCACTGAGAAATCTTTCAGCCCCTAAATTTCCCCTTTTTTATAAGAACCTCATTTCCATTAAGAAACACAGCTTTAGGGCTAGAGAGGTGGCTTAGTGGTTAAGGTGCATGCCTGCAAAGCCTAAGGACCCAGGTTCAATTCTCCAGGTCCCATGTAAACCAGATGCACATGGTGGTGCATGCGTCTGGAGTTTGTTTGAGGTGGCTAGAGGCCCTGGCATGCTATTCTCACACACTCTCTCTATCTCACTCTCTCCCCCTCTCTGTCTCAAATAAATAAATAAAAAGGGATCTTTAAAAAAAAGTTTTATCTCTTGTTCCTTTCTTTGTTGCTGTCAATTAATCAGAGTTATCAAACATAATAACCCCATTTCTATTTAGAAATAAAGCTTTAGGGCTAGAGACATGGCTCAGCATTAAGGCATTTGCCTACAAACCCTAAAGACCCAGGTTTGATTCCCAGAACCCATGTCAGCCAGATGCACATGGTGGTGCATGTATCTGGAGTTCATCTGTTGTGGCTAGAGGCCCTGGCATGCCCATTCTCTCTCTCTCTTTTCCCTTCTTTCTGTCTCTCCTCTCTCTTTCTCTGATAAATAAATCCAAAATATTTTAATAAAAAAAGAAATAAAGCTTTAGTTAAAAGTAATAAATTAGTTACGAAGATTTGAATTCAAGCAGGTAAAGAGATAATGCTATAGAAAGGACAAGGGGGCGTAGTAGGAAAAATGGGAGGCAGGGTCTTAGTCCCAAACTCTCCTGGAAGAATCACAGTACTTCCTGTAGTTACGTTACGGGTTGAGTGGTTTGAACATGCCCTTCCCCACAAAGTTCATGTTTCTGAAATCACGTGATAATGGTATTTGGAGGTGGAGCCTCTTGGAGGTGCTTAGGATTAGTTGAGAGCTTTGAGAGCTCCCCTGCCGTAGCATCAGTGGCATCCTAAGAAAAGGAGGAGAGCCGGGCGTGGTGGTGCATGCCTTTAATCCCAGCACTCGGGAGGCAGAGGTAGGAGGATCGCTGAGAGTTCGAGGCCACCCTGAGACTACATAGTGAATTCCAGGTCAGCCTGGACCAGAGTGAGACCCTACCTCGAAAAACCAAAAAAAAAAGAAAAAAGAAAAAGAAAAGGAGGAGAGACCCGTTAGCACTCATAATTGCAGGCGGCGCCTTCTGCCAGGGTACGTATGCTACAGCAAAACCCTCACCACAGGGCACCGCCATGCTCTTGGACTTTCCCCCTCCAGAACATGAGGTCAGTGAGTCTCTATAAGTCATTCAGGATGGAGTATTCAGCTGTAGCTACAGAAAGAGGATTAAGACACCAGTAAATTCCTCAAAGATAACTAAAATAGTTACGACAAGGTTTTAAGAGTACATACTATACAGAAATGATTGTTTTAAATTTTGAGCAGTAGGGTCCTGCCTAAAGAAGACAATTGGATAAACCACCAATCCAACGAACCAAAAGTCTGGCAAAATCCAGTAGCATCCATGCCAGTATTTACCCCAGAGTACTTTGTTGTTTATTTCCCTTTTTCTCTCCTCTGTTTTTATTCCTGTTTCCTTTCTTGATGGTGGCTAGTATTACTATTATCATTATCACTTGGCTTTTACTTCTTTTTCTTTTATTCTATTTTTCTCCATCTCTGTTAATTTTTGCTCTCAGATTGGCTCAAATATGAAATTGAAATATAATTGGAAATATCTTTATGTAAAACATTGAATGAATGCTTATTTCCTATTTTAATTATAAATATTCTAATTTTTTCTTAGATGACTTGGACATTTTAGATATCTTTTAAAGGCTAAATTAATTAATATGGTTATCACTAATTTTTTGTGATCCCCTGGTTTTTCTGTAGTGATATATTTTGTGTATATCATGACATAATAGTCCAGGTGAGCCCATGCCCATTAAAGAGGAGGTTTCTGAAAGCTGCTTGTGAATTTTCTGTATTTATTCACTCATGTTGTGATTTTGTTATAAAAGTGGAAATGGCTACTTGACCATACAAGTGACAACCCTTTCTGAAGATTTTCAACCTAATTTTAGAATCATATTTAAGGGAAATTATGATTTTCTGATAAAAATAAGAATGAAATTAACAATAAATGTCAAAATCTGAAAACAATGGAACGGGGTTATCTTCCTGTATGTTACAGCGGAACAATTATAAAATGAAAACAATGCTCAGTGTTGAAGTTAGCAGCACAGGCTGGCCAGGCCCTCCTCTTCCGTTTTCTAGAGAGAAAATTGAAATTTACTTCTTCAGCTTCTCTTCACAGCCTTGGAAGCTGCCAGATAGTCATGATCAGTGGAACCTATGCTGGTTTTACTTTTTGCTTCTAAAATTTGTTTTAGTTATTTTTTCTATCCAGAATGTCACCTCCTGTATTCCCAACACACTTTTGTCCTCCTGGAAAACAGTCACTTATCTTTCAAGGAAAATGATCATATCTTTGATGGGTCCATCACCATTGAAAAAGAGGCCATTCACCATGGTGCAGGTGTGCACTCACTCTTGCAGCCTGGGCAGCCTCTGGCAGAGCACATGCGAGGTTTTCTACCCTTCATGGTCAGGTCATGAGGGATTCTTCTCTTCCTCCAGGGGAGAAGGAGGTCATAACACTTCCTTCTTTGATTTCCACACAGGTCATCATGGGCAGGATTTAGTAATTCACCAAGTGAACCAATTCAAAGTCACCCTCAGCTCAGGGAGGAAATGAGTGACACAACTGCACACGGCGGGGATCACGATTTTAAAGTTGTGGGAATACAACCTCACAGTGCCTAGCACTACATTCACAAGACCCTCATAATAGGAGGAAAAGTCGATGACATTAAAATAAAAGAGACTTACGGAGAGAGGGAGGGGATATGATGGAGAGTGGAGTTGTGAAGGGGAAAGTAGGGGAGGGGAGGGAATCATCATGGTTTATTGTCTGTAAGTATAGAAGTTGTCAATAAAAAGTAAAATAAAATTGTGGGAACAGATGAATAAGCAGGATAATGAATTTATTAGTCAACTGCCACAAAGAAAGGACCAAGCAACAGAAGGCAGTTTTCTGAGGCACTGAAGCACTAGGCTTTAGAAAATGATCCCATGCTTTAGAGGTTTTATTTTACTAGGCCCAAGGTACAAGGAGATAGCCCAACACAGCCAGTCACTCAGCTGATGAGTGGAGGAGGAAGGTTCGAACCCAGGTTCCATCCTTTGATGTTTTAACTAGATGCTCTGCAAGGACTGTGACTCTGTTCTGACTCCATGGGTATAGAATGTAGAGAGCTGGTAAGCACAGAAATAGTTACTAACCTGAATTCTGAGTGAGTTCAGTATGGGTTCTTTCATAGTAAAAGATTTTCAAAGTATAGATTTGAGTGAGTCTCAGTCTTTATTAAACAAAACACACACACACACACACACACACACACACCCTCTCTTATCAGGAACTCACAAGGAACCAATCTTCTTACGCAATAGTACTGCTGATGCTTTGCATTTGGAGAACACAGCAATAACAACAACAACAACAACAACAACAACAACAACATCAACAACAACAACAACTCCGGCATCTTACCTTAAATCAGTTGCTTTATCCACAGAGACTAACCAGAGAGTAGAAACAAGACAGAGCTTCAGTTTCCTCAAAGAGGACCTGCATGGAGAGAGTACTGGAGCCACAGTGAGGATGTTCATTTCCTGCTGAAAGTTTGGTGTCTTTTCCCACCGTCTCTTATTCAGTCTCACACCATGGTGCTTTTCTTCCCGAGTGGAGCAGGGTCTTTAAAGTGAAGGTCAGGTCCCCTGGCCCAGTGGGTCCCACGAGCGCTTTGCTGCATCACCACCAAGCGGATGGAGGGCTGGGCGTCCACAGTGGCCTCGGGAGCATACTCCTTACTGGGGTCCTTGCCCCGGCAGTCATAGAGTACACAGGAGATGAGGAACACCAGGAGCAAGATGACGTAGCTTGCAACGAGGATGATGAGGTTCAAGGTGACCGGGTCGATCTCCAGGTAGAACTCCATCACCTCTCCCACGGTGGGGAAGTGGGACTAGCCAAAGGCATTTGGGGTCCGTTTGGGCATCACAGGGAACAAAGGGTAGCTCATTAGAGCTATGGTGACTCTGGGATAAAAATACAATAATCCCCACTGCTCCAGGAAGTCTCGGGGATTAGAGCTGCTTGGTTTAATAACTTAAGCTCTAGCTGTGAGTACCACAGCCACCAAAACAGAAGGGGAGAGCAAAAGAGAAACTCTGTTACTGAATTATTGAATCCTGGTAAGCCATTGGAGAAAATTTATCGTTAACAAGCACACCGAGCTAACAGTTCAAAACGTGGGGAAATTGTCAAATGCAAAGTATTGTTTTCCTTCATCTAAGAGAAATTCAGAGCCAGGTACAGAGTGATTTGGATTCCCAGCCCTGTGAGTTTTGCTTTGGTATCCTTTTAACAAGAGGAGGAATGTTCCAGCGCCTAGATGTTCACCTCTTCTTCATATTTTCCCCTTTTACTCATCAGTTCAAATATAGTTGTCATAAGGCCAGGAGTACTTCCTCTGGAAGGACCATAGCTTTTCTTCGTGGAGGCAGATCTATGGAAAGATCCACTCATAACCAGAAAGTTTCTTGGTGAGCCAGACTCCCTTCTGTCCAAGAGTCCCCAGACTGACAAGGCTTCCCAAGGCAGCACTCTGCACAACATGGCCACTTTCCTCTCCTCACACTGAACTCTAGCTTCTTGACTTCTGTAGTGAACTGAATCTACACACCCCACGTGCCTCCATATCACCATATGTAGGAGAGTGTTGCTCCCTTTAAACAGATGACACAAATACTTGCTAAAATTGGTTTTAAAATGAGAACTACCTACTGTATGGTCCAAATTAACCGGAAGTGTATGCAACCACCATGTCCTACTAAGTAGAGTTTTTCACATCAATTCTAGATTTCTCTGGCGATAACTCATTTTTTTTTTGTTTGTGTGTGTGTTGTATGGTGTGTGTGGTGTGTGTGTGATTTGTGTGGTGTTTGCATGTGTATATGCCCATCCAATGCAGTGCCCACGTGCTTGCCCACGGGGGAGGGGGAGGCACACTTGCTGGAGAGGAACGTTAGTTCACCTGCTCCATCGCTTTCCTGTCAGAAGTCTCTTACTGATCCTGCTTGCTTTTTTTTTTTTTTTTTCTTGGTGAGCTCCGGCAGGTCTCTATTCCCCTCCAGGACTGGGACTACAGACGTTCATGGTCATGCCCATCTGTCTATGTGAGTCCTGGGAATCAAACTCAGTGGTTCTCTCGGGCCTCCTCAGGCACTCATGCTTGCACAGCAGTGCTCTTGATTACTGATCCATCTCACCCCCACCCCCAGAACAAATCTTAATCATGGTGGTGAAACTCGTCCTGGCCTCTCTTCAACCATTATGCCAGTAGTTCTGCTGACCTTTCTCTTGCTGTCTTGCAATATTCTGCTCAGGACTAATTGTTTTTGGTTCCAATACCTTATTGTTTGTGTAAAGGATTTTTGTTTGTTTGTTTGGTTTTGTCTCTGTGTACAACGGCTCAATGCTCCTTTTAAGTCCAGCTTCCTAGAGGCTGCGCTTCTTTGTCATGTCTTGTAGGAAAGGCTGCCTACATGTTTTACTTAATGGACCCAGGATGGTAGCCTCATTTACATAGTGCCCAGCTCTCTCCCATCATTCCTGCTTTCACTAAGGGCTTTTCCTTTTCTGCCATCTAGTGGACAATGCAGAGGCTGCTGAACAAGGATCTTTGCAATAGGCAAATGGGGATGGACTACCTGTCAGGAAATGGGGAGGGATGCAGGCATTAAGAATAACAAGCCATGCTTCAGAAAGAGCACTCCAGGCAGTCTGGCTGTACCCATTCCTTTGTCATTGCTGACATTAACTGCACACTAACCACATGCTTGCAGATTCTCGGCCTTTAGGTACATGATTGAGTGCTAAATATTGAAGCTACTACTCACCCAGTGTTAGAGTGCTCAGAAAAGATGAAGGCTCAACCCCATTATTCAAAACTCATTCTCCCACTCTGGGATAATCTAAACCTAGAAAAGCAATGGAATTTCCTTTTATTTCCCCCTTTTCAGTCTTGCATCTCTCTTTCATAGTGTCTGAAATATGAATGAAATGTCTCTTTGGAATACTGTATGCTGGGGGACAAACTTATAGGACAGCTATTTCATGAGTCCTCTCTTGGGATTGTGCTCATTTGTTTATGTTGACTGTTGATACAGATCATTACCTAAGACATGCATATTCCATGTAGTGGCAACAGTTATAATTGCATCTTAAAGAATTAGAGTGTATTGACTAAACTACCCAGTTTTATATTTAAGTACCTTGGATGGGAATTTCTTCCTGGCATTATATACAAAGTTCCTTATGCTCTCAATAAGATATGGTGTGTTTATATATTTGAGAGAAAGAAAGAGCCAGAGAGAGTGAGACGGAGAGCAAGAGAGGGAAAGAATGGGCATCCCAGGGCTTCCAGCAACTGCAACTGAACCCCAGAGACGTGTGCCACCTTGTGCATCTGGCTGACATGGGTACTGGGTAATCAAACCTGGGTCCTTAGGCTTTGCAAGCAAGTACCTTGACCACTAAGTCATCTCTCCAGTCTAAGTTTTAATAACTTCATAGGAAAAAGCATCAAAAAATCTGTAAAGATCACAGGAAGTTTCATTATCTTGTAGTTGAGAATATTTAGATTCTGAGAATTGGCTTTTTCAGCCTAAAAGAGTAAATGACAGAGACTTTAAGATAGAGTTTTGTGAATTCTAGTCTAACATTTGTTTTCACTGGAGCAATTAATTAAAGAGTGAAAAATGAGAAAGAAACACACAGTATAGATGCTAGCATGAGGAGAATGACAAGGAAAAAAATGTAATGCTACTCATCCATATTTGCCCTAAACTCCTTGACCTTCACTGAGAACATTACCCTTCTCCCAACCACTGCCCTTTAGTCTTCAGCTGCCAACGAGAATGTGGCTTCCTGGCACCCTCAGGAGAAAGGCTGCTCCATTTTTATGTTTATTTTGTTTAGTTTTTGTTTGTTTGTTTCTGTGAGGCAAGGTCTCATTCTAACCCAGCTTGACCTGGAATGCACTTGGCAGCTCAGGCTGGCTTGGAACTCATGATGATGATCCTCCTACCTCTGCCTCCTAAGCGCTGGCATTACAGACATGAGCCAATATTCCCAGGCTGACACATTTGTTTTTTACTACAGAACCATTTCATATTCTTCCCACTATATTGGGTCCGAGTGTCTCTTCTCAAATTCATAGCTACCTGGAACCTCAGGATGTGGCCTTATTTTGAAATAATATACGTTTACCTAAGATGAGGGCATGCTGGATAGGAGTGAGCCCTGAATCTCATGACTGGTATTCTTAGGAGCAGATTCTGTGAGGGCGCAGACACATGCAAAGAGGAAAATGCCACGTGAAGATGGGGGCAGAGACAGGAATGAATACTCTACAGTGCCAAGGATTGCCAGCAGCTGCTGTAAGCTGGGAGATAGGTAGGAACAGATGTTCCCTCAGAGCCTCTCAAATGAGCCAGCCCTACTGCCATCTTGATTTCAGACTCTAGACTCCATAACTGTGAGGATTAAACCTCTTTGCTTTTAATCACCTATTTTTGAGATATTCTGTTTTAACCATCCTAGGGAATGAACAGACCACTGAGTTAATGCATATGTAAAACCAGACATGGCTCATGGAACACCATAAGGCATCCAAGATTTGTAAAGGTCCTCTTCTGCTTTCTTTGGGCACCTGTGCCTATGGTATTATAAGGCTTGGTTGGGTTCTGCCTCCTTTTTCCTCAGGTATGGTTCCAGACTCAAGTGTGTATGTGAGTGAGATGAAAGAAAATTCCTGTGTGTGAAATTTATTTCCATAAAAATAAAGTCTTCTATTTAAAATAGCATCTTTCTGGCAACCCTTCATGTCACTTTTTATATCCTCCCAATAAATTCCTGAGAGACACAGGAAAAAAAATTCTATGAAAACAATGGTGAACAACATTTCAGGGACACTATTTTTAAGGTGGCAAGTCATTGCATCTCCCTTCACTCCTTATCAAGAATTTTTTGAACTCATTTCTTTTATATAAAATAGTTTTACTTACCTGAGAGAAAGAGAGGGAGAGAGAAAGAATGGACACACCAGGTCCTCTGCAAATGATCTCCAGATGCATATGCCACTGTGTGTTCCTGGATTTGCACGTGTACTGGGGAATTGAACCTGGGCTATCAGGTTTTGCAAGCAAGTGTCTTCGACCACTGAGCCAATCTCCCCAATCCTAAACTCACTTCTTTACCCCTTCATCATCCAAAATTTCTAAGAGTGAGTAGTAACACTCAGGGAAGACCAATCTCGAAGAGTCAAATTCATCATTTTTTTGAGTGCCTTTGTAAACATTTTTATATTTATATCCATGTCCATAAACTCAAACCTAGCTATTGTAGGGGAAGTAAGAGTGTTTCTAGAATTATATATATATATATATATATATATATATATATATATATATATATATGATTTTCTGTAGCAAGAAACTAAAAGCAATAGGGTTCATACTAAAGCCCCCAATACAGGTAAAGAAGTAAGGAATGTGAACAGCTTTCCTACCTTTAAGGTAGGAGTTGAATCCTGAAGTCAAGTGACAAGACTTAGATATTGATCATCCCTCCGCTCATTACAGATTTGGAGAAAAGACTAGAAACTCACTCGGGAAGGCATTTGAATACAGAAAGGGTTGGGGTTTGATTCTCTATGTAGCTATGGAAGGCTTCCAAGTTCATGTATCACTGAGCAGCAGTGGTTTTGTAGTGAACAGTAACAGAAAGGGGCTAACAGGACAGACCAGGTACCCCTTACAATTGAACCTATAACCAGAAAACACAAGAAAATGGCCATGCACTTACAAGACCCCAAGATGAGATTGATTCAGCTCTACCAAGAGGACAGAGTGATCTGCAAAGTGTCTGGAGAGGGGAGTCTCACACAGTGATACAAATATAAGTGGGGAAAAGTAGAATTGAGGATATAGCAAGAGCTCTCCTTAGGAGTAACTTGGCATACTGAGGGTGTTTGGATATCTGAATGCAGATTCTAGATCATTATTGCAAGTGCAGAGTTGAGAGCCATACACAATCACAGAACTGGATGAGAAGTATTAAAAGAGTGAAAGTTGGGGAAAGAAGAGGGCTTAGGCTAGGGCCCAGAGTGTTCCAGCATTTGGAAGTTGAGCAGAAAAGGATTAGCTGGTGTGGAAGAGAAGGAGTGACTAGTGAGGCAAGAAGAAAACCAGAGCACAGCATTGTGGAATCAAGAGGGAAGAGGATTTAATAAAGGAATGAAACAACTAATCTGAAAGATATTAACTGATCAATATGACAACAGAGAATTGGTTATTGGTTTTGAGGTCTTCATAAAATCCAAAAATCTTTCATAAATACTATAGGAGGAGGGATTGAAATCCCCCCAGATAGATGAGAAAATAAAATAATGCCGTGGAGGCAGTGAGCATAGATGACTGTGTGAATGGTCTGGATGCTGACTTTAGAGAAATGGGGAGTAAGTGGAGGGGATGAGGGAATGAAACAGGCTTGGTTGTTGTTGTTTTTAGATCAATGGTCCTAAAGCATATATGTGAGCTCATGGGAGCAGTCTACTTGTATAAAGGTAACTGGTAGTACATGAGGAAAGGAAAAAACCACAGTATCAACTTCCTTAGGCATGGATGGGATTCAGAATCACATGGAAGGATGGGTCCCAAATAAGAGTGAGACAATTCCTCTAATATATTTATTTTAATTTAATTTAACTTAATTTAATTTGCAAGGAGAGAGAGAAAGAGAGAGAGGCGGGGGGGGGGGGAGAGGAGACAGACAGAGGGAGAATAGGTGCTCCAGGGCCTCTAGCCACTGTAAACAAACTCCATGCATACGCACCTCCTTGTGCATCTTGCTTACATGGGTACTGGAGAATTGAACCTGGGTCCTTTGGCTTCATAGGCAAGCATCATAACTGCTAAGCCATCTCTCCAGCCCTCCTCTATTATATTGAGAGAAGGCAAATGAACAGATTAGGGTAGGAAGATGAGATTGGTTTTTATCTCATTCCTGAGGGTTTTAATCTCCCCCAACCTGGAATGAGTTGAGGTCATCAATAGAGAAAAAATGGGGGAAATGTGTGCTATATTTGGAAAGAGTAAAAGCTTTTCAATAGGTATTTTCAGGAAGGAGAAGATATGTCCTAGAGAAACCAGGTAGGATTGCTGGACAGTGTTGAATTTACATTTAATTCCATGAATTAAATGTGAAACATTAATTCAAAGTAGGCACATGGTTTGCTTAAGCAGATTGGAGGTTTCACTGGGTGATCAAACTGGAGTGGGGGCTAAAAGGTATTAGAAAGGAAATGGTTCTGGAACTAGATTAAAGCCTTTAAGCTGAGTGGGTGCCCAGGGGAATGGTGACTTGTAGTGTGGGGGAGGGGAGCACGCTGGCGACTATGACAAATGATAGAAACAGTGCAATGATAGCCTCTCTGTGGTCAAAAAAAGAAAAGGGGGGATTAAGGAAGTGGTTAGAGAGGGACAGGATTAAGGTTGAGATGTTGGAGTCACTGGTGATGACAAGGTTGAGGGAGAACCATGACAATACATGGCTGAGGTGGAGTGAAGGACATATCTTTGGAGCTGAGCAGTCAAGCACTTGGATCAAATTTCAATTTGCCTGGAAGGATGTCGAAGTTATAGTGAAGCGAATGAACTGAGCTGAGTGCTGACGTCCTCAGGGATGGCGGCGCACTCAGGAGACTGCTGACTGACGTCACAGCAGGCAGTAGGCAGTTAATTGTGATAATGTGTCCATCACCAGCCTACCAGCTCAGGGTTTTGATGAAGAAAAAAAAAAAGGTTTAGAAGAAACAGTTTGAAGCAATGACTTATACAATGAATATGCAGGATGTGCAGTATGAGGGTGTATTAGTTCCTGGCAGCTGCTGTAATGAATTAACACAAATGTTGTGGTTTAGACAACAAAAGTTTATTTTCTTATAGTTCTAGAGGTAGAGATACAAAATGAATACCACTGGGCACAAATTAAGGTGTTTACAAGTCTATACTTGCAATAGGCCTTAAGGGGAAAATATGTTGAAAATTCTTTCTACTTTGGTCTGGTGGCTGCTGGCATTCTTTGGCTAGTGGACACACCTTTCCAATCCTTAAAAATAACATCTTGACATAGGTAGATGGCTTAGTGGTTAAAGGTGCAGGCTTGCAAAATCAGCTGGCCTGGTTTCAATTCTCCAGCCACCCACATAAAGCCAGACACAAAAGTGGTACATGCATCTGGCATTTATTTGCAGTGGCAAGAGAACCTGCCACCTCCACATACAAGCACACACAAATAAATAAATAGATAAATGCAATAAAAATCAGCATCTTGCAATATGTGCACTAGTTTCTCTTTGCCTTCTTTCCGTGTGTAAAATCTCACTTTTTTTACTCTTATAAAGACACATGGCATTGCAGTTCTAATCTACCCTGTACTCTAGCACAATTTGCCCATCTCAGGAGCCATAGCTTAATCCCTTCTGCAAACATGGCCGTGTAGAAAAGTACTCACGGGTTCCAGGAGCTAGGATGTGGATATTCTCTGGGAAGGCCTCTTTTCAGCAAACCCACAACGTGTGACAAAGAAGAGAAATCTGCACTCATTTCATATGGCTGGTAGAAAAATAAGTGCCCTATGCATGGTCCAGATTCCATAAAGAAAATGT
Source organism: Orientallactaga sibirica (assembly GCA_036365145.1). NCBI lineage: Eukaryota > Metazoa > Chordata > Mammalia > Rodentia > Dipodidae > Orientallactaga > Orientallactaga sibirica. The sequence continues at coordinate 39,392,084 of JAEOAD010000013.1, forward strand.
GTATAAATCATCACTATAATAATCATTTTTACTGAAAAGACATTCGTCTTGATTTTTAAGTCTCAGCATGCATGACCAAAATCAGAGAAGAAACGATGACTATGCCTAGGCTGCATGTTCCTCCTAAAATGTTTCCACCTAAAAATGAAAATGATGCCAATTCCCTTTCACATCAACAATAAGAAAGAACCTGATTTGTATCTTGTTTTTCCAAGTATCGACAAGAGTCTGTATAGGGGGTGGGGGATAATTGCACCCTGTAAGTTACGCCGTTTTAGGGACAGCAGATGTTCTCACTTCTGTGGACTGTCTTTCTTTCTTCTGCTCTCTTTCTCCTCCCTGGTTGGCAATGTTTCACACCCATAATGACATTCCGTATTTCCCTATCTGAATCTCAATCCATCTGGAGGCCTTCTGCATTCCTTTCAGCTTTGGACTTTTTATAACCTGTGATTAGGATATAGATGGTGAAAGATGCCTCCTTTATCTTCATCCAATCTCCTAAGTAAGATTTATGTAATGTCAGTGTTCATTTACTTGGATATGTAGATTGGACTTGGGAGGACACACATGGAGTTAAGATGTATATTTGGCTCTAAGAATCAGAGAATGCTCAGATGCAACCAAAACTTTGACAGTGCTAATTGCAGAGATGCCAAAGCAACCCAGAGGCAGGTGCGAGTACCATATGGAATGGCAGAGGATCCTGGTGGATCTATATTCAAAATATATTAAGAATCCAAAACCTTTCACACCATCATCACAGCTCCAACTTTGTGCCAAGCTGCTGCTACCTCCTAACTTTACTATGGCAACTAGGTTATGTGCTCAACTCTTTCCATGGCCTCCGAGTCATGACAATCACCTGAGAGAGCCTTTGAAAACACAAGGCAGACCTTGTTATGCCATTGCTCAAAACTTTCATATAGCTTCTTGTTTTACCCCAGCAACAGTCAATCTTCTTACAAGGAAAACAAGCTGTTGCATAAGCTGGCTGAACTTTTGCAAGCACTCTCCCCTCACCTGCTCTACTCTAGCCTCACTGGTGTTCCTTTGCATTCTCCAAGTCCCTCCCATCCTAGAGTCTTAGTGCTCACTGTTCTGGCAGCCTAATGTCTTCCTTCTCCACTTGTATGCAGAGCTGGCTCCCTTTTCTCTATGGTGGTTGCATGTAAAAAGTCTCCTTCTCCTGGACTCATGTATTTAAAGGTTTGGTTCCCAGCTAATGGTGCTGTTCTGGAAGGTTACAGAACCTTTGGGTAATAGAGACTAGCTGGAAGAAGTGTGTCCCTAGGACAAGACTCAAGGTTATATAATCCCAGCCCCACTGGTTGGTCTCTCTCTCTCTCTTGCTCTCTCTCTCCTTCCTCTCTGCTAATGTGATGATGTGACACTGGTTTCCTGCACCTGCCGTGATTTCCCTGTCACAATGGACTATATCCTCTGGAACTATAGGACAAAATAAACTATTTCCTTCTCTTTAAGTTGCTTCTGGTCAGGTGTTTTGTCCCAACGATGATAAAGCAACAGATGCAAAGGCATTATGAGAGCAGCTTCCAAGATCTTTTGTTTGTTTGTTTGTTTGTTGTTTTTTGGTTTTTCTGAGGTAGGTTCTCACTCTAGCTCAAGCTGACCTGGAATTCGCTATGTAGTCTAGGGAGGCCTCACAGCAATCCTCCTACCTCTGCCTCCTGAGTGCTGGGATTAAAGGCGTGTGTCACCACACCTGGCTCCAAGATCTTTTTTAAAATAGGGATCTTTCCTCCCTGCATTCAGTTTCTCAATTACCAATATAAGGGACTTCCAGGTAAGATGGCTGCATAGGAGCCACGCCAAACCAGCCCAGGGAGGGATTTAAGTAAAACCACAGCAAAATACACTCTTCTTCTGAAAAGTGCAAGAGTATAGGTTTTTCTTAGACACAGCAGAGAAGCAGGAGAGACCAAGATCCACCAGAAAGGAGGAAAACAGCCAGAATCCCACTGAGAAGCTTGCAGCCCCAATCCACGTGATCCGTGGGCCCAGCACCACCTGCCAGGTGCACCGAGCAGCAGCAGCAGAGACCAAACAAGGGGACTTTCCAACCTAATCAGCCTCCTTGCAGAGTCAAGAAATCTAAAGGAAAAACAGCTGAGATCAACTAAGTAGCTATTGAAAGAGATACAGGAAGACTGTGTGAGCAACTCCAGGCTTCCTGAACTCTCCATCCCCCAACCATCAGAAACACGAACCTTTGGCATTCAGCCCCCAGCAGCAGTGCATCCAGCACAGCTGAACAGAGCTCCAGCTCCACAGCACAACACAGAGGGATCAGGGTGGGCACTCAGCATTGGTGAGATTTGAAGCCACACCAAAAGGTAACAAGGCTGACTGACATTAAAAAAAAAAAAAAGGTACATAGACCTGCATTGGAAGTGCTAATCTCTCTTTCCATGTCAGAGCAGGTTATGGGTTACATATTTTTGGCTGGCTTTGCCATTTTCAAATAAGCTGTACTTGGGGGTTGAATATTGCTGCCTTTAATGATTTCAGATTTACAGGCCCTTTATCTTTTGCTTCTGTCATTATTGGGGGCAGGGTCTGATCCAGATCCAGGCTGACCTGGAACCCAGTTCAGAACAGATTCTCTACCTCCTAGCTGACAGGATTAAGGGTGTAGAGCAACACACACCCTTAGGGATTTTGGCTTTATAAGACTATCTGTTTGTTTTAATCACCCCACTTGTATACTCTATGCTGGTTTTTATTGACTGTGTATATGGCTCAGTTGAAGTTTAGAATTTGCCAGTAAATTGTTCCACCCAGTCCACTAGACTACTTGCTTAGCAAGCAAACTCAACACCTAGGATTACTTCTGCGGTTGGATTGGGGTACAAGAGCTACACTTGGCACCTTAAACTCATATCCTGAAAGTATATAAATGTGGATATAGATGTGGATCACCACATCTAAGAACACTGCAGATAAGTAGACAACCCAAACATCAAATCAATTCAGGATGCATAAGTCGCTGCATTATAATACAAGAAACACAAAGAATCAAGACAATGCAATCCCACCAAAAATTATAAATCCATCAGAAATGATCACCAATGAGACTGTTTTAGATGAAATACCTGACAAAGATTTCAAGAGAATGATTATACTCAAAGAAATGAAAGAAGAAATGAAAAGATTCAAAGCAGAAAACAAACTCCTGAAAGAGAACACAGGAAATCAGCTTAATGAAATAAAAAGGTCATTACAAGACATGAGTAAGGAAATAGAAATACTGAAGCAAAACCATGCTGAAATCCTAGCTCTGAAGAACACAGTCAGTCAAATAAAAAACTCTGTGGAAAGTCTCACCAGTAGAATGGATGAAGAAGAGAACAGAATATCTAAACTAGAAGACCAGGTGGCAGATCTAATACAGTCCAACAAAGAGAAAGACAAGCTAATAGGAATGGGAATTTCAAGATATCTGGGACACAATGAAAAGATCAAACATAAGAATTCAGGGTATAGCCGGACGTGGTGGCGCACACCTTTAATCCCAGCATTTTGGAGGCAGATGTAGGAGGATCGCCGAGAGTTTGAGGCCACCCTGAAACTACATAGTTAATTCCAGGTCAGCCTGGACCAGAGTGAGACCCTACCTTGCAACCCCCCGCCCAAAAAAAAGAATTCAGGGTATAGTAGAAGGAGAAGAATTTCAATCCAGAGGCTTAGTAGGCATTTTCAACAAAATCATAGAAGAAAAAATTCCCCAAATTGGGAAAGAAATGCCAATGCAGGTACAAGAAGCTTTTATAACACCAAACAGACAAAACCCAGTTATAATTAAAACCATGTTATAATTAAACTACTAAACACATAAACCAAAGAAAATATATTGAAAGCAATTAGAGAAAAAGCAAGTGACCTACAAAGGCAAGCCCATCAGGATCACAGCAGATTACTCAACACAAACTTTAAAAGCCAGAAGGGCTTGGAGTGATGTATTCCAAGTTCTGAAAGATAACAACTCTCAGCCAAGATTACTGTATCCTGCAAAGCTGTCTATCCAAATTGATGGAGAAATCAGGACATTCCACAACAAAAACAGGTTGAAGGAATTTAAGACAACTAAACCAGCTCTACAGAAAATACTTGAAGGACTCCTTCATGCTGAAGAGAAAGCAAAACACACACAGAAGGAAATAGGAAAAAATAAACCATACTCAAATAACAGTTAAAACAAGTGAGTAGAGGGAAAACAGCAAGTACTACAAAACAAGGTGAATAGTGAGAATAAACACATACCTTTCAATAATAACTCTTAATATCAATGGCCTCAATGCCCCACCAAAAGACACAGGCTTGCAGACTGGATTAGAAAGCAGGATCCTACCATCTGTTGCCTTCTAGAAACTCATCTCTCAATAAAAGATAGACACCTTCTTAGGGTGAAAGTATAGAAAACGGTATTTCAAGAAAATGGGCCTAGGAAACAAGAAGGGATTGCTATCCTAATTTCTGATAAGATAGACTTCAATCCAACATTAGTGAGGAAGATAAAGAAGGTCACTTAATACTGATTAAGGAACACTCCAACAGGAGGACATTACAATCCTAAATGTTTATGCACCTAACTTGAGGGCTCCCAATTTCATCAAACAAACACTATTAGACTTAAGGTCAGAGATAACACCAAACACAATAGTAGTGGGTGACTTTAATACCCTACTCTCATCATTGACAGGTCATTCTAGCAAAAAATAAACAGAGAGACATCTGGATTAAATGATGTCATTGAACAAATGGACTTAACAGATACATACAGAACACTCCATCCAAATGCTACAGAATACACATTTTTGTCAGCAGCACATGGAACATTCTCTAAAATAGACCATATATTAGGACACAAATCAAATCTTAACAAATACAGGAAAATTGAAATACTCTATCTGACCACAATGGCATTAAACTGCAAATCAGCAACAAGAAAAACTACAGAGAATACAGAAATTCATGGAGACTAAACAGTACACTACTGAATGATGAATGGGTCATTGAAGAAATTAAAAGGAAATCAATAAATTCATAGAATCAAATGATGAGAATACAACATACCAAGACCTTTGGGACACAATGAAGGGTCCTAAGAGGGAAACTTATAGCTTTAAGTGCCTATATTAAGAAATTAGAGCCGGGTGTGGTGGCGCACGCCTTTAATCCCAGCACTCAGGAGGCAAAGGTAGGAGGATCGCCATGAGTTCAAGGCCACCCTGAGACTACATAGTGAATTCCTGGTCAGCCTGAGCTAGAGCATGACCCTACTTGGAAAAACCAAAAAAAATTAGAGTGTTCACAAGTAAACAATTTAATGCTTCATCTTAAGGCCTTGGAAAAAGAAGAACAAGGCAAACCCAAAATCAGTAGACAGGGAGAAATAATAAAGATTAGGGCAGAAATTAATGAAATAGAAACAACAACAACAACAACAACAAAAAAAACAATCCAAAGCATCAATGAAACAAAGAATTGGTTCTTTGAAAGGATAAACAAGATTGATAACCCCTTAGCAAATCAATTACCAATATAATATTTGCATCCAGTGTGACATATCCCACATCTTATCAGTATTTGTCATATGCCTCACCCCACCAAAAACTAAGCCCCATGTCTACTCACTGCCACATCCCTGCACACTGGTCCTTCTCGGCTTGACCCCTCAATGCTGGAACCCTCTGGGCCCTGTCCTAAGCCCTCTTCTCTCCCTTGCTTCCACTTTCTTTCAATGCCTCTCATGCAGACCTGTGATGACACAAACTCCTTCATATGGACAGTACTTGACAAGCTTGTAAACACAGAACACACATGCAAGGAATGGGTAAATAAATGGAGCACTTACACAAGTAGCTCTTGCCTTTCTTGATAAATTCTCACTCTGCTTGTTACGAGATAACGGGGATGTGTTGCTTTTCCCATTGCTGTGGCCCAACACCTGACAAAAGCGATTAAGGGAAGAAGGTTTTGTTGTTGTTTTGTTTTTGGTTCATGGTTTGAGGGTGCATGTCAGGGAAGGCACAGAATCAGGGGGCTCAGTGTGGTAGGACGGTTAGGCTGTTTGCTCACCTCTCCATGGGTCAAGAAGCAATGAAAGGGGATGTCAGTGCCCGGGACATCTTCAGTCTGGGATGCCAGCATGGAGATTGTGCTACGTGTATTTGTGTCAAGTCTTCCCCTTTCAGTCTATCCTTTCTGAAAAGGCCCTCACAGGCCTACGCAAAGGTGGTCCTCATTAATGTTCTAGGCCTGCCCTTCCTTCTTTCCCTTTCTCCATCCTTCCCTCCCCCTTACTCCAGGGTTTCACACAGCCTAGGCTGGGCTCAAGCTCATGATGTAGCCAAGCATAACCCAGAATTCCTATTATTCCTACTTTAACCTTTGGATTATAGCAGGGATTATGGTCATGTGCCACCATACCTAGCTATGTCCTAGGTATTTTCTAATCCAATCAAATTGACAATCAAAACTAACCATTTTAGGTAATAAAGGAACTTTTCTAAAGATATGAGAAAATATTGTAATGTGGGGGAAAAATACCTAGTCTAATGGTACAGGTTGAATCATGTCTTCATAAAGTTATATGTTGAAGCTCTAACCTCAGCACCTTGTCATGTGACTGTTTAGAAAGATAATTAAGTGGCAGTGAGGATACAAGTGGGCCTGATTCCAGTCTAACTGCTGTGCTTATAAGAAGAGGAATTTAGGACACACAGAAGACACCAAGTTTGTGCATGCATAGCAAAAAGGCTGTGGAAGGGCTGGAGAGATGGCTTAGCGGTTAAGGCGCCTGCCTCCTAAGCCTAAGAATGCTGGTTCCAATCTCCAGTGGTTCCAATCTCCAGGTCCCACTTTAGCCAGATGCTGATGCAAGGGTGCAATGCTGCACTTGACCACAAAGTGGTGCATGCATCTGATTTCGTTCTCAGCAGCTGAGAGGCTGCTGGTGTGCCCATTTCTATGTGTCTTCCTCTCCCCCTCTCTGTCTCTCTCAAAAAAAAAAAAAAAAAAAAAAATGCTGTGGAAGGACACAATGACAGGGTGGCCATCTGCAAGCCAAGGACAGAGGCCTCAGAAGAAACCAAATGAGTAGCCCCAATGATTTGGATGTCTAGCTTCCAAAACATGAGAAAACAAATTTTTTTTTTTTTGTTTAAGCTACTCAATCCTCCTGCTTTGTTATGCCATTCCTAGAAGACTAATGTGCCTACTTTCAGGAAGAAGCAATATTTTGAACCTGGGTCTAGAGAGGTGCTCAATGGTTAAAGGTGCTTGCTTCCAAAGCCATCAGGCCTGGGTTCTATTCCCCAGTTCCCACATAAAGCTAGATGCATACATGGTGCATGGAGTTTGTTTGTAGTGGTGAGAAGCTTTGATTCACACATATGCATACATACTCTCTCTCTTTCATAAATAAATAAATAAACAAACAAACAAATAAAAATTTGTACTGGGCTTTCAAACTACCCAAATCTACTTCTATAAAGACAGGTAAGAAAAGCCAGGTGTGATGGTGCACACCTTTAATCCTAGCACTCAGGAGGCAGAGGCAGGAGGATCACCATGAATTTGAGGGCACCCTGAGATTGCATAGTGAATTCCAGGTCAGCTTGGGCCAGAAGAAGACCCTACCTCAAAAAAAAAAAAAAAAAAAAAAAGAAAAAGACAAGTAGGAATATTAGCTCATTATGATTTCCCAGTTAATTTAGAAGTCACTATGTAGCCCAGGCTAGCCTCAAACTCATAGCCATCATACTGTGTCAGCTTCCCAAGTAAGCATTCAGACTACAGATGTAAGCACCTAAACCCAACTGACTTTCTTGTTAAAAGTCTTTTTTGTTTTGTTTCGTTTTTAATTTTATTATTTATTTATTTAATTGAGAGAGACAGAGAGAGAGAGAGAGATACAAAAATAGGTAGAGAGAGAGAGAGAATGGGAGCGCCAGGGTCTCCAGCCACTGCAAATGAACTCCAGATGCGTGCGTCCCCTTGTGCATCTGGCTTACGTGGGTCCTGGAGAATCGAGCCTTGAACCGGGGTCCTTAGGCTTCACAGGCAAGCGCTTAACCACTAAGCCATCTCTCCAGCCTGTTAAAAGTCTTTTCGAATGATCCAACTTATATATGGCTCCTTCCCCTCCTCCTTCTTCTCCTCTTATTCATCATTCTCCTAGTTCTTCTCCTTTGTAAAATTTGCAGCACTGGCCTCCAGCATGCTAGGGAAGCATGCTACTGCTGAGCTATACCTTGTTCTATGACTCATCATGAACTTAATGAAAATACAACTTATCTCCTCTGGTTTGGAAAAAAAGGCCATAGTCAAGGTAGGAAAAGGAAATAATAAATGTGGCCTAATTAACAGCTAGCATTTTGTTTGATATACGTTAGCTCACACCCTCTTCATAATGTTTCACAAGTAGTGCTATCACCCCCATTGCATACATGAGGAAATAAACAAACAAATGAGGGAAATGAAGCAAAGAGGTATTGTGTAGGTTGTTAAAGTAACATGATTCACAAATGTTAGAGTTCTGACTAGGAATGCTGTGATAGGCTAACATGAAGGATTTATAATAATGAGGAACTTCAATATTCAAGGTGAGGGTGAGTTAGGTAAAGAGATAACACAAATCGATGTTTAAAGTATTCTTCCTGTGTTTTCGTTAAGTTCAAGTGAATGCGACTGTAGATGACAAATGGTGCCATTGCTGGGCTTGTACGATCATCTAAATACTGATTGGCTCCACATAGGAGGCCGGAACTACAAACAGAAGAGACCTGGAGACCCAGGTCCCTGTGGGGAAAGCTGCCTGTGGAGCAGACCTGCCTTCTTGGGGCTGTTATGCAAGTGAAAATACTTACTGAGAGAGCCCATTTATCACTGCGGCCTTACGTACTAAGATTGTGATGATGAAAATATATGTCAAGGCGGTCAGAGCATGGCAAATCATCCTGGTAGTGAACGAAGTATTGGTTGTGGAATGTCCACATCAACTTCCAATATCTCCCAGTCATCGACCGGCAGTCTCTATTTTGAACATGGTAGAGAAGTATGACAAGTGTTGCTTTCAGGGCTGGAGGAACGGCTCAGTGGCTAAGTGTGCTTTCCTGCACGAGCATAAGTGCCTGAATCTCCAGATCCCACTTAAACATCTGGGTGTGACTGCACATGCCTGTTAACCACAGTCCACCAAGGGGAGCAGAGAAGAGGGAACTGCCCAGGCTCATGATCACAGCAAGATCCAACACAGGCAAGAGGAATGACACAGACATTCCGCTCGAGTCACCACAGGTAAGGCTCCCCCTGCTGCAGACCAGCACGTGGGCGCTCTGCAAGTGCACAAGAGCACATACACATGCGTATACCGTACCACATACACTGCATTGTGTACACATACACACACCAGCACTGAAGCCTTTACAGTTGAGCCATAAGAAAAGGTGGCCGGAAGTAGATATCTTGACTTTTTATGAGGTCCCATCAGTTACATCAGTATCGACCTTTGATACATTGTACCACAAACAAGTTTCAGTAAAATGATACCAACTGGAGAACAGGGTGTGTGCGTGTGTGCTGGGGCATATGTGTGTAATATATACGTGGTGTGGTTGGTATTATGTGTAGTGTATGCATGAGCATATAGATGCATGTGCCCATGAACATGTGTGTGGAGGCTAGAGGAGGCCATAGTGTCCTCTCTTCTCTCACCTGCCTGTGTGTACTTCTCTCCCTGAGACAGGGTTTCCCCTTATTCTGAAGTTGCTGTCTGTCAACGATTCTCTTGTTTCTGCTTCTACTGGGGTTACAGGTGTGTGCGGCCATTCCCAGCTTTCCCCATGGAGTCTGAGGAGTCAAATATGCTGATCTCCTACCAGAGAGGCTCTTAGGCTGAAAAGGCATGTGCTCCTAACGGCTGAGCCCTCCCCCAGCCTGACAATAGTACTTCTCCTATCAAGTGATAATAAACTCCTTTTTTTTTTTTTTTTTGCCTCGAAATGGAAATTCCCTGATCTACGTTCCACGGGCTTCTTAAATGACCGACACCATAAACAATACTTTGTAAGCAATTTAGGGTTAGTGACCTCATAAAAAGTCAAGATATCTACTTCCGGTCACCTTTTCTTATGACTCAACTGTAAAGGCTTCAGAAAATATCTGGAGGACTTACTAAGTTATGAAAACCATCAGATGAAGGACGGAATCTGACCTGTCTGTCCAGGTGGCAGGTTGGAGGGAAATACAGTTTGGGTCAGTTAAGTTTATGTACATGTTCCTTCCCTCCCGTTTTCATTCATCAAACGTCCACTTAGGGGGTTGGGGAGTGGGTCAGTGTGTCAGGACTTGCACAAGTATGAGGACCTGAATTTGCATCCCCAGCCCCCATGTAAAATGCCAGGTGTGCTGGGGCCACCTGCAGTGCTAGTGCTGTGGAGGTGCAGACAGAGAACCCCTGGGGCTCACTGCCTAGCCAGCCTAGCTGGATCGATGAGCTTTAGTTTCAGGGAGACCCTGTCATGAAGAATAAGGTGGAAAGTGACTCAGGAAGACCCTCCATGACGCACCTGCATATACATTGCATACATACGGGCGGCCGCAGTGTGCCCTCTTGGCCAGTAGAGGACATCAGGAGACCACAACCCACCTAAGTCCAATTTTCCTTCCCTTCAAGAGCAGGAAATAGCTTTTGGATGTGAATGGGCTTTTCACATTTTCCGATTCTTTTTTATCAGCAGTGACAGTAGTGACATTCTTCAGGCAACAATAAACTTTTTTTCCCTTCACATGACCATCCAGTCTGCAGCTAGCTCCTGTCCTGGGCTCTATGCTCTGTCTCTTCCACGTTCAGGAACTGTTTTTCCCCATAGTCGTGCACTTGCTACAACTGTCTGTGGGAAAATTCCAAATACCAAGTTACCATCAAGCTGCAGGGGACGCCTCTCCGCTCTCATTAGCTTCCTGGTCTACAGCACACCAAACTCATGTCATTGCAAGCTGGAAACAAATGTACATGTTTATATATTTAGCAAGAAGGGCTCTAAATCCACTAACAAATCCAGAAAGCATCTTCTGGTTGGCCTGTTGTTGGGAAGAGTTGCAGTTTAATGTGGTGGTGAGGGAAACACCCAGAAATGGATTGCAACCCTGCAGGACTTAGGCACATCATTAACTCTATTTAAATAAGCTTTGCACTATGAAAAAAAAATGTGAGAAGAAGGGAAAGGGAAAATCATTTCAGCCAATTATCTCTGGCTCCAGTGGAAAATTCTGAGACTAACTGTCATAGCCAGAAACAATATTTTTCTCCTGCTGCAGATTCTCCCATATATTCTGAGACATTAATTTCTGCAAATGCAGTCTAAGTACCACACTTTATATTCAGCCAAGGGATACAGTGAGAATTTAGAAGTCAGGGAATGTCAGAACAAAAAGGGACTAAGATCATTTACTGTAACCTAGTAATTGTACAAACAGAAGCTCAAAGGCCTGAGACCATGACAGGGCTGTGGAATCTTGTTTCTCTTGTCTATGGCACCTTCCCCCTCATTTACTCATATTGCCAACCAAAGTAAGCTTTCAAAGGAACTGTGGTTTCTTCTCAGAGCTGTAAGGATGAAGCTGTAGGCCTTGCCAATCAGGTGTGTGTGTGTGTGTGTGTGTGTGTGTGTGTGTGTGAGAGAGAGAGAGAGAGAGAGAGAGATAAAATGGTCTACTCAAGAAAAAGATATGCATTTGTTTCCTATTTGAGGAGAAGATTATGTGTGATCTATAACCAAGGGAGGGAATCCTCTGAGTAGGAATTTTGTTTTGTAAACCACTGTGGATAGCCAGGAAAATATCAATGAATCATAACGGGACTGTTGAGCTTTGTAAGAGCCAACATGGATTTAGAAACCTTGCATCTACCCTCAGAAAGCATTTACCTTAGTAGAGCTGGCGGAAACCAGTCCCTGTTAACTTGGACCTGGAAGAGTAGAAACCACCCCTGCATCGCCACAGCTTCCTGTGTGCATTCCCACTGGCCCTGCCCAGCAAACCTTGTCTTTTCCTTCTCCTCTGGGAAGCTCCTGGCCCCTGGTCAGGGCCCTTGTCATTTCAGCCTTCTCTCCTCTGAATCCCCCAGAATGCACATTCGAGGATTAGAGTACGTGTTGTTGCATTTACCTTCCTGCTGCTGACACATAACCAAAAGCAGGTGATGGGAGGACGGAATCTATTTTGGCTTGCAGTCTTGAGGGGAAGCTCCATGATGGCAAGGTAAAGATGGTGGAGCAGAGGCTAGATATCCCCTCTGCCGCAGCAGGAGAGTGAGCTGAACACTGGTAAGGGGGAACTGGATATAATACCCATAAGCCTACCCCCAACAACACACCTCCTCCAGTAAGCCTCTCAATTTCCAAATTGCCATCATCTGGGGATCAAGCATTCAAAGCACATGAGTTTATTGGGAACACCTAATTCAACCCCACCCCAGTATGTAACCCATTATTTCAGTGGGTCTTGCTGTCTGGACTGTGAAGCCCTTAAAGTCACAGATATGATCTCATGGTTATCCTGGGGTCCAGCTTAGGAGATAAACGTTACACATGTTTGTTGCATTTACGGGTATACACATCAATACCATTTTGTGTTTTGTAACTGGGGCATCACCATGGGTGGGTGGGATTATTCAAGCACATCTGAAGCCTGTGGCTTAGTTGTTTTTGTTTTCCCCCTAAGGTACTGGGCAAAATATGATTTGCATGAAAATTAATGTCCCTGAAGAATGTTGGACGAGCACGTGGGCATCTGCATAGATTTCACGCTCTACCACTAACTTACCTTGGGTAAGTCATTTAACTCATGTCTCATCTTTTCCATCTCCCCTGGGTTTTAGCCATCTCATTTGTACATTAAAATGATTCTATCACATGCTTTCTCACAGATTCATTTATTCTGAAAACCAAAACAAAACAAAAGACGAGGCAGTATGATCATTTCAGGTTTTCTATGACTGAAGTACAAAGAGATATCCAAGACCGGACCAAACACAATCTGGTTATTTCAAAAAGTTGGCAGGTTTTATAAATAACCAACTGAATTTCCCCCCAACGACTCATGAGTAATTCACTGTTAAAATACTTTGTACAATAACTTACTTTTAGCATAAGTTAGCTGCTTGGTAGTCCCAGGTCAGCTATTATTTTTGTTTTATATGTTCATCATTGATCATCTTTTTATGATTATTATTTCATTTTTGAGAGAGAGGCAGAGAGAGAAAAGAGGGAGAGAGAAAGAGAGAGAGAAAGAGAAAGAGAGAGGGAGAAAATGGGAGCGGCTATGCCTTTCAGCTGTTGTGAATGAACTCCAGATATGTGCACTCCCTTGTGTCCATGTGTGACATTGCACATTTGTGTCACTGTGAGTCTGGCTATGTGGGACTTGGAGACTGGAACATTTGTTCTTAGGCTTTGCAGGCAAGCGCCTCAACTGCTAAGCCACTTCCACAGGCCTTGATCATGTTTTTTAAAAGTATTTTTATTTAGTTCAGAGAGACAAAGAAATAGGACCTCTTGCTACTATAAACAAACTCTATTATCTATGCACCACAGCATGCATCCGGCTTTATGTGTGTTGCCTGGGTACTGGAGAATTGTACCCTGGCCAGCAGATTTTGTAAGCTAGCACCTTTAATTGCTTACCCATTTCTGCAGACTATTACTGGTCATCTTGTTGAGCCTATGGAACCTGCTTCACTAATAGCTCATTTTAACCTAAAAGCTGAGCTCTGCTTCGAAGCCTCAGAAAGGAAAAGGAAACAAAAGGGAAAACTTGATCTAAAAATAACAAAGCTATATAACCACCTCCTCTTACGAGAATCTCCAAACTCCAAGGAGATCTGGCAAAGGGTCAGTCAGATTCACTGCATGCAACAAGGCCCACGGTTTGGTTTTCTTTTTTGGAATTATAATTAGAGGTCAGGTGGTGGGGCAATGGGCACTGCCAATCGGTCCAGCTTCGGGATGTGGAAACAAGTGTTTCTCCAGGAACCCAGAGTCAGTCACACAGACTTTGCTTCCTTTTCTGCCATTTGTGACTAAGCCTTGGGGTTCTCTTTTGGCACCTGAAGTCTTAGTGGAGGTAGAGGGTTGGCTATCTTTGGGTTTCAGAGGCAGTTAAAAATGCAGGAGAGCAGAAAGAATTGCTGAGATGTAGAACTTCTTAATTGGAAATTGTCAAGGGGGAAATAACTGGAAGAGTTATTTTTTTTAAAACCCTGTTTTGTTAGGCAAATTCAAATTAGATGCAGTCAGCCAGGCACATGTAATGAAACAGGGGCATTCCACTCAGCCTGACTGATAACAATCTAACACTCCTGCCTCCACCCATGCTCATTACTATAGTTTAGAGCTTGTGTAACTTACAGATTCAGTTTCTCTTTCCAACTCATCATTCTAGTGCATCAGAAATCACTCAGTCACTCATGTCATTATCAACAATGGCTGGTTCTCCATAGTTCACAGATTAAAGGCCAGTCATCTGTCATTAAAGGACCTTCGCCTGCCAATACTGTCTGCCCTTCCCATGTCTTCTGCTGATTTTCCAATGTTCAAGTTTCTCAGAGTTCCTTGATTAGGTAACAGTTGATTGTATATATGAACTTGCTTTTCCTCCGTATTCCCTTCCTCTTCACTGGGCAAACACTCATGACTTGTCAGAACTTGCTTTTTTTTTTTTTTTGCGTGTGTGTGTGTGCACACACACACGCATGCATAGTATGTGCGATATGGTATATGGTGTGGTATGTATATACATGTGTACATGTAGATGCGCGTGTCCCCTCAACGTGCATGTATGGGCCAGAGGAGAGTGTTGTGTATCCTCCACTATCACTTTTCTGCTTGCATCCTGGAGATAGCGTCTTTCAATGAACCTGGAGCTGCTGTTTTCGGTCAAAATGGCTGACCAATGAGACTCAGTGATTCTCCTGTCTTTGTCCCACACAGGACTGGGGTGGCCACACCCAGCTATTTGTCACCTTCTTTGAGGTTTGTACATCTTCCCCAGCATCTTCTGAAGCCAAGGTCCTTTGATACCTTTTTATATTATTTTGGTTTTGTGTATTTACGGACCTTATTTGTTTTCATTGCTTTCCTTAACTTAACTTACTATTCTTCTCTGTGGTTTTATCGCCCAGCAGTACTGTCAGCACATTACTGATGACCAATAAATATCCAGAGACTCAGTGATCTCTTGTTATTTAACTTTCGGCTTTGATAAGATGAGAATGTGAGTATATGTTGGCTCACAGTGCAAAGAATCACGTGAGAGGAACTGGCAATCCTTAAATATCTTTTTCCCTTGATACCCAATTCTAATTTGAATAGACTACTTTTATCCCAACTCACCATTAGCACACAGCCATTGTTTTCCATAAACATGGAAGCAGTCGTAGACATAACTGTTTAAGAAATGGAATGGGACCATGATAATCTGTGAGGAGGACACAATGGTCAGGAATATGACCCAAGTAGGAGCTGAACAAACAGGACAATGGTAAGATAATGTGAAGGACAAGGAGATAACATTCATGGGATACTGGCCATCACAGAGAAGAGATATTTCACCCTTGTGCAGAAATCAAGCATTCATTCGTAACCCAAGAGCTAGTTATGGAAGTAAGCCTGACCCCTTACCTTCCAGAGTCAGCCTGGTTTTTCAAAGGCATATAAGATATTGCTATAAAAACATCACACCTGTGGCCTCTTGTGGAGTTTCCATGACTTTGCCTTTGCTTCTCATATTCAGCATGTTTCCTGAATATTGCACTTGGGTTCTGCTATTCTTTTCTCTTTTATATAGAAGCTTTTCATAAACTGAGAGATTATAGGATAGCACTTTCTGTAAAGTGCGAAATAAAACTAAGTAGTAGATATGGTTGTCTTGCAGTTCATCACCCGCTTCCCAGCACAGGGAATGTCTTGCTGGTGTGGTGGTGGGCTTGCTTTCCTCAGTGGAGCTCATTCCTACCTTTTCTTGATCTCCGTTCTCTTTGTATCATCATGCCTGGATCGCTTGCTGGGCACCAAGGTTCTTCTCATTGAATTGTGCAGAGGTATTCAATTCTACAAAAAAAATTTCCATCCCTCAGGGATGGAATAGATATTCATAATGAAGTTGGACACAGCAGGTATTATTTCATTTAATGACCTGCATATTGTTAGATGCTATTCTGCAAATGTACAGAAGGGATTCTGAGTAATTGCGTTATAACAACTCTGGACAAAGAATAAGGACATCCGTGTAGGTACAGTGAACACCCTCATCTTACAGCTGATAAAACAGAGGCTCACACACATGCCATGCCCAGAGGTAAGAGGCCTTAGTCCATGTTCGACTGAACTACATTGGGCCTCTGGGGCTCATGCAGGATTTTCTCAATGCCAAATGAGATGGAAAAGATGAAGGCTGAAATCCCAGTTGTCATAACACTTACAAAGACTGGCACTCACATCAGCTGACACTCGGTCGGTTTACGAGCTGCTCCCCACTTCCCCAAGGTGTCTGGAGTTGTTTCCGCTTTGCAGAAAAGGGCATCTATTTTACAGGTATCAGGAGACAATCAGCAAATGGCAGTCATAATACGAGTGAAGCTATTTGATTTCTCTGTTCCTAGGAACGTGTTGCCATTGTTTCAGGACAATGATGAATTATTATGTATTCACTTAGGCCTCATTCAGGAATACATTTAGACATTACAATAAAATGTTCCACTGTGGTGACCTTTTACTGAACCCCATGAGGGTACAATATGTCATTCTAATGACACAATAAAGTTTAAGCTTTATGGAACAGGGACTGGCACAGAACATTAGGTGAGATTTCTCGGCATGCAATCATCTTAGTTATCTCAAGCTTTTGGATGTCAAGGCACTTCAGTGTTAGGTCAAGTTATATGTTAATTCAGAAAAACAGTGGAATTCAACTGAAGAGAATTCTCCATTATAGCTTTCAATTTGGTTCAACAAAGTCAACTTAAAAATATTTTTTGGATATTAATAGAAAACAGCTGGAATTAGTGTAAATATGAGGAATTTAATATAATAGAGGACATTAACATAATGTCCTAGAAGCTAATAACAGAGCTGCAGCTGGGACCCAAAATTGACTAGAAATGGAAAGTCACAAGGAACAGAGAAAACAGTATTACTCTATTTTTATTTTTGTTTCTGCTTTTCTCTGCAAAGTTTTTCATTTAGCTGTTGCAAATCAACCGTTATTCATTTACTGCTAGAACAATGGCCATGCCCTAGTTTCCAAATTCATGTAGCGCCATATGTATTATTTTCTTTCTCATCTCTGCGATAAAATACCAGGAGTTATTTCAGCTTGTAGTTGAAGGTGATACTGTCTATCATGATGGGGAAGGGATGGGCGGCAGGAGGAGTGGCAGGCTGGCCTGTCACATTACATCCATATTCAGGAAGCAGAGAGTGGAAAGGAAGTGGGGCTTCAAGAGACCCACTTCCTCCAGCAAGGCTCCACCTCCCCAAGCAGTGCCACCAGCTGGGCTAAGTGTTCATACTCATGGGCCTATGGGAGACATTTTACATTCAAAACAGAACTCAAACTATCTAAGGGAAGCCATGTTTTTAGATTTCATTCTCATTTGCAATTGCAGATTCCTGAAGAGGAGCTCTGATTGGCTCAGTTTGGCTCTGGTACTCAGTTACTGTCCAATCAGCCGAGTCTAGGCAGGCAATGTTGTTATGGAACTAAAAAGGCATTCTGGGTTCTCATGTCTGTGACACCCCCAGGATCAAAGTGGGGAGCTGTTCTCAGAGAAGAGGGGATTCTAAGCTGGACAAGCACCACACAAAGATCTCTTCTATTCCAATGTGATCCGGACTCTGAATAAACCCGCTCTTAGTGATTCAAGTACTATGCTGAATTCAATGACAATGTCCCTTGTATCTAGCTGGGTGTATTTTAAGACTAAATCATTTGGGTCTGTAAATAGGGCAACAAATTTTGAAGCCAGTCTGGATAAAACGAATTGTTATTTTGAGTCTGGTATAAATCAACGAATATCATGGATCCCAAAGCTAAGTGGAAGTACTTTGGATTATGTTGAAGCCACACCCTTAATTGGCGGGGATAATTAAGATGCATTCAAGCTCTCAGTCTTGTTAATGGTATGCAGGAGTCAGCTTCAATTAGAATACCACATTGCCTGCGCTCTGTGGTGGTCTCTCGGGTCTTTGGAGTTTTTCAAAAGCCTGCATACAATTACATAAATGAATCTGGTGGATGTGTGAGCAGAGAAGGACGTTCTTGTCATGCCCCTCATGTACCTAGTGTTCCTTCTGTGTTCTGCTAAGATTTGAAAGATACTTGAGAAATCATCCAGGTTGTCCCACTCATTTTAGAGATGAAATCGAAGCACAGACAGGAAAAGCGGCCAGTCTGTTGTCCAAAGACATATGAATAGCAGGGCCAGGATTAAAGACAAATATGATGGTCAGAATATGGGCCTGGATTCCAGTCTTCCTTCTCCTATGTCCTGTTGTTAACACCAGCGCTCACAAAACTTATAGTAAAACGGCTAGGTCATTAGATTTCTGCTCTGTTTTAAATTGCATTTTTCAACATCTGGGCTTCACTTCTTCAGAATAACTTTTCCAAGTTCCTGAATATAAGTTGTTTGGATGGATTTCTGGTTAATTCAAATCATTTGTCGCACTAGCAGAGTAGCACGGATGACTAAATAGAGAAAAAATGGAGGGGTGTTGGGGATGAAGCTTAGTGGATAAAACACTTACCTAGAATGCATGAGGCTTCAGGTTCAATTTCTAACACCACAAAAAAAAAAAAAAAAAAAAAAAAAAAAAAAAAAGAATTTGTTGGCAGAGGAATAGGCTCAAGTTTTATTAATTATAGAACAGACAAAGCAAACATATGCTTTGTAATTTGAAGCAAATTGGTATTTCCAATAGTTAAGACAGCTGTGAGGACAAATTTCCATAATTATCATTTTGTATGTTGGAACCATGACAATTCATTACTCCAGATGCCTTCATCTTCTCCAACCCTGCCACTCTAGAAATTTAAAATGTGTTCATAGATTTATAGATTGATTTTCTCTTTCCTTTCTTCCTTCCTCTTTTCCTCCATTCTTTCATATCTTCCTTCCTTCCTCTCAGCCCCGCCTTCTCTTTCCACTTTTCTTTCTTTCCTTCTCTCCTTCCTTCTTTCTTTTCTTTGGTTATAACAAACAAATATAATAATTGTCAAAGGATTTTTATAAGATGATACAGAACTTAATCAAACATAGTCCCCTATCATTTTAAGTAATTAAAATATCAATAAAGTAAGTTATTCATTTTTATTTAATTTTAATTTATCCATACTTTTAGATATATTTGCCATTTTGAACTAACTTTCAATAGAAAAGAAAATCAGCTCCTGAGCATGGCCTGGTGTGTGCATTTGAAATTCCAGCTGCTCAGGAGGCTGAGGAGGGGTCAATGAGGCCCAGAGGGCTTGGCCGGAGTGCACTCTGTAGGCCAGGTGTCTACAGTAAGTACCTGTGCTGGGGTCACTCCTGTGAAGAGCTCCTACATGCTATTTGTAACAACAGATCAAGACCATATTTCTTTCATTATTATTTTTTAAAATTTTTTGGAGTTTTTAAAGTAGAGTCTCACCCTAGTCCAGGTTGACCTGGAATTCACTATGTAGTCTCAGGATGGCCTCGAACTCATGGCGATCCTCATACCTCTGCCTCCCAAGTGCTGGGACTAATGGTATGTGCCACCATGACTGGCTTTTTCATTTTTAAAAATTTTTATTTATTTATTTGCAAGGAAAGAGAGAGAGGATAGAGAAAAAGACAATGAGAAAAAGACAGAGAGAGAGCGAGAGCATGCCAGGGCCTCTTGCCACTGCAAACAAACTCCAGATGCATGTGCCATTTTGTGCATCTGGCTTTATGTAGGTACTAGAGAGTTGACCCTGGATCATGAGGCTTTGTAGCCAGCCTCTTAACTGCCAAATCACCTTTCCAGCTCTTTTTCCATTTTTTAATTGAAACTTTCAATATATGAGCATGATGTAATTTGATCATAGTTCCCTCCATCACCTACATTGCATCAACTCCCCTCTACTTTCCGAGAAGTCCTCTTCTATTCTAATGTCTCATTCTATGTGCCCCCCCCCATATCTATGTCAAAACCTTGATGGGCTCAGTATTAGTTCTAGTCTTATGTTGGGAGTGACGTCTACCGGGAGGTCATGAACGCACCAGTTGTTTCATGTCTGGAGGATGTTGTTGTTTTCTGAGGACTGAACCCAGGGCTTTCAGCATGTTAGGCAAGTGGTCTAGCATTGAACTACACTACCAGCCATGACTCCATCTTATAGAAAGGAAAAGGTCTTCATTATTCACAGTATTTTTTTCAACCGCGGTCTTTTTATTGTTCACAACCCACAAAGAGGAAATAGGACTGCTAAGTTTCAACACACATTCTCAAATCCAAATAATTTGGGAAATGAAGCATGAAGATAAACAGGAAAGTAAAAAAAAAATCATCAGTGTAATATGCCAACCTCCTTTGGCCAAATGGCCTGGGGTTAGAGTTCTGAATTTTTGGACTATAATTTGTCTCAGGTCTAAGTATAGTTTACATGAATTTGCTTTTTCAATTGGTCAACCTGAATATTTTCCTTTTCATATAAGCGTTTGCTTTTAAGTTCAAGAACAAGTTTCTATAGTGTGAAAGAAAGGATTTTTAGGGATGACAGCTTCCTGGTAAATGAAAGGCTTTTTTTTTTTTTTTTTTTTTTTTTTTTTTTTTTCAAGGTAGGGTTTCACTCTACAGGCTGACCTGGAATTCACTATATAGTCTCAGGGTGGCCTTGAACTCATGGAGATCCTCCTACCTCTGCCTCCCAGTGCTGGGATTAAAGGCGTGCACCACCACGCCCGGCTAGGCTTTGACATTTTAATTAAAGTTGATAGTGAAAATAATTATATTGTAGAAATTCAAATAGAATCACAAAGATCTTTTTCCTTAACATTAAACTGTACTCCCATAAGTGGAAACTTACAATTTTTACTTGACTCTTGTGAATTTTGTCTCCATGTATCCCAAAATGCTGATTATTTTTCTATTGTAGACAGTTCTGTATAGGGCTTTCCTAACTCCCTTGAGCTACAACTGTGAGACTGTTTGCATGATAATACTGTTAAGGATGAAGCCCTACTTACCTAGAAATTGTGATATCAGAAAGGTGGAGGTAGCAGAAATGTGTGTATGTGAGTGTGAGACATTATTATAAATAGATCTAAATCCTTTTCTTCTCTTATCAATAGACAGAATAATATGATACAGACAAAAAGATTAAGAATCTAAAAAAATTAAAAGAAATGGGGTTGTTGGGCAACTCTTCTCCTTATTAACTACATTGTCTTTTAATTAAAAAATAATTTTAAATCAAAGAAGAACAGTTTCCCATTCCTCTTTGGAACAATCTCATGTTTTTTTTTCCAGCAATGATCTTCAGTTTACTTACTTTGCATTTTTTCCTAGGTCTCTCATTAATTCAAACTAATACTCTGTGGGAGTTGATTATCCTCTTTCAGTACAGACAAATATGTTAAAGATCTATTAGTCCTGTTTTCTTCCCCTTGGGGGTGTCTCTTGTTGGAATATTTCATCTTCTTGTACCAATCTTGACAAATTTCCGGGCTTTAGAACCACTTAATATAGCAGGATTTCTTTTTACCTTCTTTGTGGAAGTATTTCTTCTGTGTTGATTGTATTTCCTGGAACTTCTTTCTTGGAGTACTTCCTCACACTAGCTTCTGCAAATGAACTCCAGATGCATGCACCACCTTGTGCATCTGGCTTTAGGTGGGTACTGGGGAATTGAACCTGGATCCTTTTGGCTTTTCGGGAAAGCATCTTAACCCCTAAGCTGTCTCTCCAGCCCTAGATTTGAATTTGACAATGGTATGTGTTACTGTAGTCATTATAAAAACTATCATTCTGGGCGCTCAGTAAAATTGTTCATTTGGAGATTTTTGTCAGTGCTAGGGCATTTTCCTTTCAGTTATTTCTCAGATAAATATCTTTTCTCCACTGACTTGAATTTGTGTGTGTGTGTGTATGCATGCACACACATGCCACAGCACATATGTAGAGGTCAGAGCACAACCTTGGGTGTGGGCCCTCACCTTCCACCTTGTTTGAGACAGAGTCTCTTGTTTGTTGCTGGGAATACCAGGCTAGCTAGCCCATAAGCTTTTGGGAATATCTCACCACAGGATTGCTGGGACTACAAACTCTTGTGTTACCATGTCCGGGCTTTATGTGGGTTCTGGGGATCTGAACTCAGGGAGTCATGCTCATACAGCAAATACTTTTATTCACTAAACCACCACCACCACCCCCCAGCCGGATGTGAATTTCTGTGAATGGATATTATGGTTTCACATGAAGGGACTCTCTCTGGAAAGCTCATCTGTTAAAGGATTGGCTACCAACCCAGGACCTTTGAAAAGTAACAGGATCATGGTGGCTCTGATTTAAACAATGGAGTCATCCACCAGTGGATTCATAATTGGATGGAAGGTGGTGGAAACGAGGAGAAAGGGGCTAGTGGGAGGAAGTAGGTCCCAGGGGCCATGCCCTTGAACGATGTCCTTTTCCCTCCCTCTCTGTTTCCCAGCCACCATGAGCTGAGCAGTGCTGCTCCATTCTTCACCGTGGTGTTTGGCTTTATCTCAGACCTGAAGCATTGGGGCAAATGAAATTTCAGAAACGATGAGCCAGAAATAAACCTTTCCTCTTTTAAACTGGTTTTCTCAGGAATCTTATCATAATGACGGAGAACTAACTAATACAATGGAACTAGGTTGTTGACTCTCTGTAGGGAGACTGACTGGATATGAATTTGACTGGCTTGTTGGGAAATTCCCAAAAGTTTTGTATCTCCAAGTTTTGTGTTTTTATTCACAGTTGAATTAGTGTGATAAGCCTGATTGCCAATATTGAGGAGCCAAATGGTTAAAAATTTTCCACACAGCAAATGTCCTGCTTTTGCTTAATGGAGAGAGAACTAATTCACTGGTGGAGGGATTTGGGGAATTTGGTTCCCTCTTATATAACCCTGCAATCCAACCTTTGACCTTGGCCTTCTGAGAAACTGGTGTCATAGTAGGTTGAGCCTCCTGGAGTTCCATGTAGCTGGCTTTCTCTTCTGTCACCTACAGGGGATTTAGTACCCTGTCTATTCAGTCTCTACTGAGTCATGCTTCTTTTCCAATTTCAATAGCTTGCCTATATCTTTAATGAGTCCCAGCATTTCTATCACTCTCTTATTCTTGTCAGTTCATAGAATGTTAATTAATAGTTAATTTATACTGATCGAGTACCTTCTTTTTTGGAGGGGCTTTGGGAAGGAAGAGAGATAAATGTGCATGTTTCTGTGCCACATTTATCCTTTGAGAAAAATCAGGACTTGACTCTCATCTTGGTCCTTTTACCTTTTAAATGAAATACTTAATTTAATTAATTTATTTATTTGAGAGAGAGAGAAAGACAGAGAGAGAGAGAGAGAGAGAGAGAAAGAAAGAAAGAAAGAAAGAAAGAAAAAGAAAGAAAGAAAGAAAGAAAGGAAGGAAGAAAGAAAGAAAGAAAGGGAGTGGGCATGGGCATGTCAAGGCCTTCAGCCATTACAAATGAATTCCAGACACATGTGCCACCTTATGTGTCTGGTTTACATGGGTACAGGGGAATCGAACCTGGGTCCTTAGGATTCTCAGGCAAATGCTTTAACCACTAAGCCATCTCTCCAGCCACTTTTACCTTTGATTTTGATAATTTATTTTGCCAGGATAATTTTGGATATTACTTTCACAATGTGACATCAAACAACTATTGATCAAAATACTGCATCTAGCTGCTAAACTTGCTGATTTGATTAGAATTATTTCTAACATCTTTCTTGCAGGTCATAGGCACAAAAGATGTGTTAAGAGAAAAAGAAAATATGTTGGATATTAGAATGAAAAATAAAAATGCATGAAGCAGTCTTGCACATATAAGAAAACATTTGTATGTTATTAACTAAAAATACTGGGTTAAAGTTCAATTGAAGTTTAGGATGATAATGCCTGTCCTCATAGATTTCATGTCAAAATGAGCTGAGAATTTTAAAACTATCTATATCACACATTTTGCCAGTGTTATCAAGAAAGCAAATGAGTTTACTGGGCTACATTCTGGAAATAAGTCAATTTATTTTTAAATGTAATTTAAAGTTTGAAGGACCAGATTACACCTAATTTTATGCTCATTTCTAAGTACTTTTAAGTTTAGAAGAAGAATTTAAATAGAAATATTCTCAAAAATGTATTAAAGATGGCAATAGGGCTGGAGAGATGGCTCAGCAGTCATGGCACTTGCCTGAGAAGCCTAAGGGCCCAGGTTTGATTTCCCAGTACCCACATAAAGCCAGATGCACAAAATGGTGCAAGTGCCTGGAGTTCATTTACAGTGGCTGGAGGCCCTGGTATGCCCATTTTCTTTCTCTCTCTCTCTCTTCCACTTTTTCTCAATCACGCTCTCTCAAATAATAAAGTAATTAATTAACTTTTTACAAAAGGTGGCAAGAGTTTCTATTCTCATGTTCTGTGAGGAAAGGTTAATATCACTCTAGGCAGTGAGGAGAAGGTACCATCTGGTAGTTTGAAAATATTTCAAGGGTTTCTAAGTAAAAGAGGCAGCAGATTGGTTTGGATTTATCTGAAAGACCTCCTTTCTCCTTGTCTGTAGGGGAGTACTAGATGTAGTTATTGGCCCCACAGCTTGGAATGCTTGCATAGGCTTCCTTAGGTGGTAGCTGTGTTCTCATAGCTTTATAAAAGACCACTGTGTGGTTCATTATATTTCTAGCCTCTGTAAAGTACTTCTCTTTCTATGTTTTTTTGTTTTTGTTTTTGTTTTTTGTTTTTCGAGGTAGGGTCTCACTCTAGCCCAGGCTGACCTGGAATTCACTGTGTAGTCTCAGGGTGGCCTTGAACTCATGATGCTCCTCCTACCTCTGCCTCCCAAGTGCTGGGATTAAAGGCATGCACCACCACGCCCAGCTCTTTCTATTTCTTTACTTCAACAAATGAATATTGAGTACTGGGTCCCTCATGCTTGGGATACAGAGATGAAAATGTAAATAAAGCTCTTTTCTTTGAGGAAAGAATATTAAGTAGCAATACAGCAGCCATCACTGTCTCCTTAGTCTACTGAATACTCTCGGCTTCCTGAGTATCATATGAACATTGGTTTAGTTTTTTCACTTTATTCCAATGAGAGAAACTCCATGAGTATAGGGACTTTGTTGCTTTTCCATCTGTATCTGTAATAAATACAAGAAAAATACCTTTTTTCCCTCAAGTGGGTGGATGATGAATAGAAGAACTGTAAGAGGAAGGCAAGCTGTAATGAAATCTCACAGCCTAATATTTCTCTTCCAATGCCATCCTTGGTACCACCTTCATTGGAGTAATTTCGTGTGATGGTTCTGACAGTCATGGTTTGTAGCCCAGGCTGTGTGTTCACCACCATTTGCACATGCAGGTTTATGCTCCCCTTCTCACACTTACCAACACTGACATTTTGAGGGTGAGCCTTGCACTTAAACATTTTAACAGCATTTCCACATATATATTTGAAGTAGGGGTCTGACTCTAGCCCAGGTTGACCTGGAAGTACTATCTAGTCTCAGGATGGCCTTGAACTCACAGAAATCCTCCTACTTCTGCCTCCCAAGTTCTGGGATTAAAGGAGTGTGCCACCAGACCCAGCACATGTGATGGTTTGAATGTGCATGTACTCCACAACATGATTTTTTTCTTTGAATTTGAGAGGGAGAGAGAGAGAGAAAAGAGAGAGAGAGACAGATAGAGAATGGGTGTGCCAACAGCCTCGCAGCTGCTGTGAATGAACTCCAGATGCGTGTGCCCCCTTGTGAGCATGTGCAACATTGTGCACTTATGTCACTTTTGCGTCTGGCTAAACATGGGACCTGGAGAATCGAATAGGCATTCTTAGGCTCTACAAGCAGGTGCCTTCACTGCTAAGCCATCTCTCCAGCCCACAACATGTATTTTTGATTGCACTTCCTACATTGTCTCCAGCAGGAGGAGTTCTGCTGGCAGAAGTGTGTCACTGGGGGTGAGTCTTAAGTTCAGCACTAAGGTGTGTGTTCAGAGCCAACTGGTGTTGTTCTCTCTACATTGTGGATGTGTGGTGAATGATGAAGCTTCCCCTGGAATCTGTAAGCCTGAAATAAACCCTTCCCTCCCATAAGCTGCTTCTGGATGGACATTCTGTCTCAGCAACAAGAAAGTAAATACAATGCTAGATAATTTATACATATTTTGAAGTAGGTGAACTATTGATTTGGGTACAGCAGAAACTGATGAGAAGTGGTAATTTAAATGAAATGATGAATTATCACTGTGTGCACATGTACAAACATAAAGATGAGGGTGTTATATTTCCAGAAGAGAGATCAGCAGAACTATACAACCTCTTGCTATTAAGGAACTATGAAGGAACCTCTCTCTATGAGAAACTTTCTCTGTGAAGGAGCCTCTCACTATGAAGGAGCCTCTCTGTATGAAGGAGCCTCTCTCTATGAAGGAGCCTCTCTCTATGAAGGAACCTCTCTCTATGAAGGAGCCTCTCTCTATGAAGGAGCCTCTCTCTATGAAGGAGCCTCTCTCTATGAAGGAGCCTCTCTCTGTGAAGGAGCCTCTCTCTATGAAGGAGCCTCTCTCTATGAAGGAGCCTCTCTCTATGAAGGAGCCTCTCTCTATGAAGGAGCCTCTCTCTATGAAGAAGGAGCTCTCTGATCTCTGAAGGAGCCTCTCTCTATGAAGGAATCTCTCTGAGGATGAAGGAGCCTCTCTCTATCTCTCTCTCTATGAAGGAGCCTCTCTCTGAAGGAGCCTCTCTCTATGAAGGAGCCTCTCTGAATGGAGCCTCTGAAGAAGGAGCCTCTCTCTATGAAGGAGCCTCTCTCTATGAAGGAGCCTCTCTCTATGAAGGAACCTCTCTCTATGAAGGAGCCTCTCCTCCTCTCAATGAAGGAGCCTCTCTCTCTGATGATGAAGAAGGCCTCTCTCTATGAAGGAGCCTCTCTCTATGAAGGAGCCTCTCTCTGAAGGAGCCTCTCTCTATGAAGGAGCCTCTCTCTATGAAGGAGCCTCTCTCTATGAAGGAGCCTCTCTCTATGAAGGAGCCTCTCTCTATGAAGGAGCCTCTCTCTATGAAGGAGCCTCTCTCTATGAAGGAGCCTCTCTCTATGATGGAGCCTCTGAAGGAGCCTCTCTATGAAGGAGCTCTCTCTATGATGGAGCCTCTCGATCTCTCTCTATGAAGGAGCTCTCTCTATGAAGGAACTCTCTCTCTCTATGAAGGAGCCTCTCTCTATGAAGGAGCCTCTCTCTATGAAGGAGCCTCTCTCTATGAAGGAGCCTCTCTCTATGAAGGAGCCTCTCTCTATGAGGGAGCCTCTCTCTATGAAGGAGCCTCTCTCTATGAAGGAGCCTCTCCCTATGAAGGAATCTCTCTCTATGAAGGAGCCTCTCTCTATGAAGGAGCCTCTCTCTATGAATGAAGGAGCCTCTCTCTCTCTCTATGAAGGAGCTCTCTATGAAATGAAGGAGCCTCTCTGAAGGAGCCTCTCTCTATGAAGGAGCCTCTCTCTATGAAGGAGCCTCTCTATGAAGGAACCTCTCTCTATGAAGGAGCCTCTCTCTATGAAGGAACCTCTCTCTATGAAGGAGCCTCTCTCTATGAAGGAGCCTCTCTCTATGAAGGAGCCTCTCTCTATGAAGGAGCCTCTCTCTATGAAGGAGCCTCTCTCTATGAAGGAGCCTCTCTCTATGAAGGAGCTCTGAAGGAACCTCTCTATGAAGCCTCTCTCTATGAAGGAACCTCTCTCTATGAAGGAGCCTCTCTCTCTATGAAGGAACCTCTCTCTATGAAGGAGCCTCTCTCTATGAAGGAGCCTCTCTCTGATGAAGGAAGCCTCTCTCTATGAAGGAGCCTCTCTCTATGAACCTCTCTCCTCTCTCTATATGAAGGAACCTCTCTCTATGAAGGAGCCTCTCTCTATGAAGGAGCCTCTCTCTCTCTATGAAGGAGCTCTCTCTCTATGAAGGAGCCTCTCTCTGAAGGAGCTCTCTCTCTCTCTGAAGGAACCTCTCTCTATGAAGGAGCCTCTCTCTATGAAGGAGCCTCTCTCTATGAATGAAGGAACCTCTCTCTATGAAGGAGCCTCTCTATGAAGGAGCCTCTCTCCTCTCTCTATGAAGGAGCCTCTCTCTATGAAGGAGCCTCTCTCTATGAAGGAGCCTCTGTATGAAGGAGCCTCTCTCTGAAGGAGCCTCTCTGAAGGAGCCTCTCTCTATGAAGGAGCTCTCTCTCTGAAGGAGCCTCTCTCTATGAAGGAGCCTCTCTCTCTCTCTCTATGAAAGGAGCCTCTCTCTGAAGGAGCCCTCTCTCTATGAAGGAACTCTCTCTCTATGAAGGAGCCTCTCTCTATGGAAGCCTCTCTCCTCTCTCTGAAGGAGCCTCTCTCTATGAAGGAAGCCTCTCTCTTTGAAGGAGCCTCTCTCTATGAGGGAGCCTCTCTCTATGAGGGAGCCTCTCTCTATGAGGGAACCTCTCTATGAAGGAGCCTCTCTCTATGAAGGAACCTCTCTCTATCTCTCTATGCCTCTCTCTATGAAGGAGCTCTCTCTCTCTATGAAGGAGCCTCTCTCTATGAAGGCCTCTCTCTATGAAGGAGCCTCTCTCAATGGAGCCTCTCTCTATGAAGGAGCCTCTCTCTATGAAGGAGCCTCTCTCTATGAAGGAACCTCTCTCTCAATGAAGGAGCCTCTCTCTATCTCTCTATGAAGGAGCCCTCTCTCTCTATGAAGGAGCCTCTCTCTATGAAGGAGCCTCTCTCTATGAAGGAGCCTCTCTCTATGAAGGAGCCTCTCTCAATGAAGGAGCCTCTATGAAGGAGCCTCTCTCTATGAAGGAGCCTCTCTCTATGAAGGAGCCTCTCTCTATGAAGGAGCCTCTCTCTATGAAGGAGCCTCTCTCTATGAAGGAGCCTCTCTCTATGAAGGAGCCTCTCTCTATGAAGGAATCTCTCTCAATGAAGGAGCCTCTCTCTATGAAGGAGCCTCTCTCTATGAAGGAGCCTCTCTCTATGAAGGAACCTCTCTCTATGAAGGAACCTCTCTCTATGAAGGAACCTCTCTCTCTCTCTATGAAGGAAGGAGCCTCTCTCTGATGAAGGAGCCTCTCTCTATGAAGGAGCCTCTCTCTCTGATGAAGGAGCTCTCTCTATGAAGGAGCTCTCTCTATGAGGAACCTCTCTCTATGAAGGAACCTCTCTCTATGAAGGAGCCTCTCTATGAAGGAGCCTCTCTCTATGAAGGAGCCTCTCTCTATGAAGGAGCCTCTCTCTATGAAGGAGCCTCTCTCTATGAAGGACCTCTCTCTATGAGGACCTCTCCTCCTCTCTCTATGAAGGAACCTCTCTCTATGAAGGCCTCTCTCTATGAAGGAACTCTCTCTATGAAGGAGCCTCTCTCTATGAAGGAGCCTCTCTCCTCTATGAAGGAAGGAGCCTCTCTCTATGAAGGAGCCTCTCTCTATGAAGGACCTCTCTCTATCTCTCTCTATGAAGGAGCCTCTCTCTATGAAGGAGCTCTCTCTATGAAGAAGGAAGGAGCCTCTCTCTGATGATGAAGAGCCTCTCTCTATGAAGGAGCTCTCTCTCTATGAAGGAGCCTCTCTCTAGGAAGGAGCCTCTCTCTATGAAGGAGCCTCTCTATGAAGGAGCCTCCTCTCTCTATGAAGGAGCCTCTCTGAAGGAGCCTCTCTCTATGAAGGATGAAGGAGCCTCTCTCTGAAGGAACCTCTCTCTATGAAAGAACCTCTCTCTATGAAGGAGCCTCTCTATGAAGGAGCCTCTCTCTATCTCTCTCTATGAAGGAGCCTCTCTCTATGAAGGAGCCTCTCTCTATGAAGGAGCCTCTCTCTATGAAGGAACCTCTCTCTATGATGGAGCCTCTGTCTATGAAGGAGCCTCTCTCTATGAAGGAATCTCTATGAAGGATCCTCTCTCTATGAAGGAGCCTCTCTCTATGAAGGAGCCTCTCTCTATGAAGGAGCCTCTCTCTATGAAGGAACCTCTCTCTATGAAGGAGCCTCTCTCTATGAAGGAGCCTCTCTCTATGAAGGAGCCTCTCTCTATGAAGGAGCCTCTCTATGAAGGAGCCTCTCTCTATGAAGGAGCCTCTCTCTATGAAGGAGGAGCCTCTCTCTATGAAGGAGCCTCTCTCTATGAAGGAGCCTCTCTCTATGAAGGAGCCTCTCTGAAGGAGCCTCTCTATGAAGGAGCCTCTCTATGAAGGAGCCTCTCATGAAGGAGCCTCTCTCTCTCTCTATGAAGGAATGAAGGAGCCTCTCTCTCTCTCTCTATGAAGGAGCCTCTCTCTGAAACCTCTCTCTATGAAGGAGCCTCTCTCTGAAGGAGCCTCTCTCTATGAAGGACCTCTCTCTCTCTATGAAGGAGCCTCTCTCTCTCTATGAAGGCCTCTCTCTCTATGAAGGAGCCTCTCTCTCTCTCTCTATGAAGGAACCTCTCTCTATGAAGGAGCCTCTCTCTGAAGGAAGGAGCCTCTCTCTATGAAGGAGCCTCTCTCTATGAAGGAGCCTCTCTCTATGAAGGAGCCTCTCTCTGTGAAGGAGCCTCTCTCTATGAAGGAGCCTCTCTCTATGAAGGAGCCTCTCTCTATGAAGGAGCCTCTCTCTATGAAGGAGCCTCTCTCTATGAAGGAGCCTCTCTCTATGAAGGAGCCTCTCTCTATGAAGGAGCCTCTCTCTATGAAGGAGCCTCTCTCTGATGAAGGGAGCTCTGAAGGGCCTCTCTCTATGAAGGAGCCTCTCTATGAAGGAGCCTCTCTATGAAGGAGCCTCTCTCAATGAAGGAGCCTCTCTCTATGAAGGAGCCTCTCTCTATGAAGGAGCCTCTCTCTATGAAGGAGCCTCTCTCTATGAAGGAGCCTCTCTCTATGAAGGAACCTCTCTCTATGAAGGAGCCTCTCTCTATGAAGGAGCCTCTCTCTATGAAGGAGCCTCTCTCTATGAAGGAGCCTCTCTATGAAGGAGTCTCTCTCTATGAAGGAGCCTCTCTCTATGAAGGAGCCTCTCTCTATGAAGGAGCCTCTCTGTATGAAGGAGCCTCTCTCTCTCTATGAGGAGCCTCTCTCTATGAAGGAGCCTCTCTCTATGAAGGAGCCTCTCTCTATCTCTCTATGAAGGAGCCTCTCTGAAGGAGCCTCTGAATGAAGGAGCCTCTCTCTATGAAGGAGCTCTCTCTATGAAGGAGCCTCTCTCTATGAAGGAGCCTCTCTATGAAGGAGCCTCTCTCTATGAAGGAGCCTCTCTCTATGAAGGAGCCTCTCTCTATGAAGGAGCCTCTCTCTATGAAGGAGCCTCTCTCTATGAAGGAGCCTCTCTCTATGAAGGAGCCTCTCTCTATGAAGGAGCCTCTCTATGAAGGAGCCTCTCTCTGAAGGAGCCTCTCTCTATGAAGGAGCCTCTCTCTATGAAGGAGCCTCTCTCTATGAAGGAGCCTCTCTCTCTATGAAGGAGCCTCTCTCTATGAAGGAGCCTCTCTCTCTCTATGAATGAATGGAGGAGCCTCTCTATGATGGAACCTCTCTCTATCTCTATGAAGGAGCCTCTCTCTATGAAGGAGCCTCTCTGAAGCCTCTCTCTATGAAGGAGCCTCTCTCTATGAAGGAACCTCTCTCTCTCTCTATGAAGGAGCCTCTCTCTGAAGGAAGGAGCCTCTCCTGGAGCCTCTCTATGAAGGAGCCTCTCTCTCTCTATGAAGGAGCCTCTCTCTATGAAGGAGCCTCTCTCTCTATGAAGGAGCCTCTCTCTATGAAGGAGCTCTCTCTCTCTCTATGAAGGAGCCTCTCTCTCTATGAAGGAGCCTCTCTCTATGAAGGAGCCTCTCTCTATGAAGGAGAGCCTCTCTCTATGAAGGAGCTCTCTCTCTATGAAGGAGCCTCTCTCTGAAGGAAGGAGGCCTCTCTCTATGAAGGAGCCTCTCTCTATGAAGGAGCCTCTCTCTATGAAGGAGCCTCTCTCTATGAAGGAACCTCTCTCTATGAAGGATGAAGGAGCCTCTCTCTATGAAGGATGAAGGCCTCTCTCTATGAAGGAGCCTCTCTCTATGAAGGCCTCTCTCTATGAAGGAGCCTCTCTCTATGAAGGAACCTCTCTCTATGAAGGAGAAGGAGCCTCTCTCTCTCTATGAAGGAGCCTCTCTCTATGAAGGAGCCTCTCTCTATGAAGGAGCCTCTCTCTATGAAGGGAGGAGCCTCCTCTGAAGGAGCCTCTCTATGAAGGAGCCTCTCTCTATGAAGGAGCCTCTCTCTATGAAGGAGCCTCTCTGAAGGAGCCTCTCTCTATGAAGGAGCCTCTCTCTATGAAGGAGCCTCTCTCTATGAAGGAAGGAAGGAGCCTCTCTCCTCTCTCTATGAAGGAGCCTCTCTCTGAATGAAGGAGCCTCTCTCTATCTCTCTCTATGAAGGAACCTCTCTCTATGAAGGAGCCTCTCTCTATGAAGGAGCTCTCTCTCTATGAAGGAGCCTCTCTCTATGAAGGAGCCTCTCTCTATGAAGGAGCTCTCTCTCTATGAAGGAGCCTCTCTCTCTGAAGGAGCCTCTCTATGAAGGAGCCTCTCTCTATGAAGGAGCCTCTCTCTATGAGGAGCCTCTCTCTATGAGCCTCTCTCTCTCTCTCTATGAAGGAGCCTCTCTCTATGAAGGAGCCTCTCTCTCTATGAAGGAGCCTCTCTCTATGGAGCCTCTCTCTATGAAGGAGCCTCCTATCTCTCTCTATGAAGGAGCCTCTCTCTCTCTCTATGAAGGGCCTCTCTCTATGAAGGAGCTCTCTCTCTATGAAGGAGCCTCTCTCTATGAAGGAGCCTCTCTATGAAGGAGCCTCTCTCTATGAGGAGGAACCTCTCTCTATGAAGGAAGGAGCCTCTCTCTATGAAGGAGCCTCTCTCTATGAAGGAGCCCTCTCTCTATGAAGGAACCTCTCTCTATGAAGGAGCTCTCTCTATGAAGGAGCCTCTCTCTATGAAGGAGCCTCTCTATGAAGGAACCTCTCTATGAAGGAAGGAGCTCTCTCTATGAAGGAGCCTCTCTCTATGAAGGAGCCTCTCTCTATGAAGGAACCTCTCTCTATGAAGGAGCCTCTCCTATGAAGGAGCCTCTCTATGAAGGAGCCTCTCTCTATGAAGGAGCCTCTCTCAATGGAAGGAGCCTCTATGAAGGAGCCTCTCTCTATGAAGGAGCCTCTCTCTATGAAGCCTCTCTCTATGAGGCCTCTCTCAATGAAGGAGCCTCTCTCTATGAAGGAGCCTCTCTCTGAAGGAGCCTCTCTCTATGAAGGAGCCTCTCTCTATGAAGGAGCCTCTCTCTGAAGGAGCCTCTCTGAAGGAGCCTCTCTCTATGAAGCCTCTCTCTATGAAGCCTCTCTCTATGAAGGAGCTCTCTCTATGATGGAATCTCTCAACCTCTCTCTATGAAGGAAAGGAACCTCTCTCTATGAAATGAGGGCCTCTCTTTAGGAGCCTCTCTTGATTTTATCAGGAGAAAGCAGCCTCATCTATGAACAATATCTGTGAAGGAGCTCTCTTTTGAAAGCCTCTCTCTATAGCCTCTCTCTTGAAGGTGAAGGAGCCTCTCATCTCTCTATGAAAACTCTCTCTATGAAGCTCTATGAAGGAGCCTCTCTCTATGATGGAGCCTCTCTCTATGAATGAAGGAGCCTCTCTCTATGAGGAGCCTCTCTATATGCAGAGAAGATGAAGGTCATGAAGGAGCTCTCTCTATGAAGGAGCCTCTCTCTTTATATCACATAAACCAGACACGAAGCTTCTCTTAGCTGTATTTTCCTCACATGCAAAAGGAGGAGAGCAATACATTTCTTATTGGCTTTTCAGAAATCTCACATAAATACACATAAAATACCTGGGGAACAACAAATCTGGACCTCATGATGCTAGTTTCTGACCACTTAATCCTCTGTGTACTTCTGTCTGTCATGGCCAACCCAATGCTTGTGAGCTCTGTCCACAGATCTGAGACTTTCCGAGCAATGTGGGGGAAGACACTGTGGGCAAGAAAGGGTCTTAAAAGCTGTTTCAGCAGAAGAAAGCGGTGAGACCAGTTCTTATTGAAAAAGGACATGAATAATTTATGCATAGACTGTCTTTGTCACTAGGGAACCTGGACTGGCAGCCAACTCTTCAATAAGCTCTTTTTCCAAGACCAGCACAATGCTTTCAGCAGTAAGGTTTTTCAAGTATCCCATTGCTCTCGCTCTTCCTCAGGGAGGTGCTGCTGCTGGTGGTATGAAAGAAAACACCCTGTGCTGGGGTGCAGCTCATAGAAGCACTTACCGAGAATCTGGGAGACCCTGGGTTTGAACCCTAGCACCAAAATCAACCAAACAACCATTGTGAGATTATTTCCTTTTCCTTCTCTTCATCTTTCCTTCTCCACACTTCTTTCCATCTTTCTTTCTTTTACTCCTAACTTACATCTTAAACAGTTAGCCTCCGAGGGGGGCCTGTTTGACATGTCCCTGATGTCGTAATTGAGATCCATATTTCCAAGTTATGATGGTATTTCCCCCCAATACACTTTGCTGTGTCCTCTCACTTTTCATTAAGTTTCATATCTCAGTATGAGCCTGCTTCCCTTTGACTCTACCCTTGATGTTCATTGTACCTTTCTCTCGGCCATTCAGTTAGAATTAACAGGGAAATATCCAGGGTACAGTTTGCCTTGTGGAAGCATGAATACATTCAAGTACATGTAAATAAACACCCACTGTTGTTATGTACACACTGGTGAGGAAAGTGACTGAAATCCCTTTCCTTATGGAACAGACAGACACCTAACACAACCATAAAAACACGTACAGTAAGTCTGGATAAGTTAAGTGCAGAGTCAGGTTAGGGATCTAGTTAGGCAGACAGCTCCATTCCACAAGGTCATTCAGTGATTCAAGATACTTTCATGTTGTTTGTTACTCCTTGAAATAGCGTTTTTCTCTGTGTGGTGGAAATTGGTTCACTAGCCCGAGTACAATGTTCTCTAATTTGGGAAAGGGGAGTGGTGTCTTCTTTTGAGGAAAGGACGCATAACTTTCACATGCTCCTTAGCTGCAAGAGAGGCTGCAGCTAGAAAATCGAGTGACATTTAGCAAGGTATTAACTCATGATGGCATTATTCATTGATAGTGCATGAATCCAAGGGGTTGGATTTCTCAAAGATGGTACCTTGAACATTTTGGATGAGATAATTCTTTGTTCTGAGAGGCTTGCTACATTGCATTACAGGATTGCTGCCTGATGTCTGGCTATATTTCCCTCCTTCATCTTTGAGATACCTGTGACATCCTCCCAGTTGGGACAATAAAAACATGGCTCTGAATCATATCTGATCAAGTGCTGAAAGTATGTGAAAAATGAGTACTCATGGGATGGAGAAATGGCTTAGAGTTTAAGGCACTTGCCTGCAAGGCCAAAGGACCCAGGTTCGATTCCTCAGGACCCACGTAAGGCAAATGTACAAGGGGGTGCATGCATCTGGAGTTTGTTTGCAGTGGCTGGAGGCCCTGGCATGCCCATTCTCTCTCTCCCTCTCCTTCTCCTTCTCTTTCTTCCTGCCTATTTCTCTCTCATAAATAAATAGATAGGGCTGGAGAGATGGCTTAGTGGTTAAGGCGCCTGCCCCCCTAAGCCTAAGAACGCCAGTTCCAACCTCCAGATCCCATGTTTAGCCAGATGCAAAATGACGCAAGGGCACAATGCTGCACTTGACCACAAGGGGCACATGCATCTGGATTTCAATCTCAGCAGCTGACAGGCTGCTGGCATGCCCATCTCTATCTGTACTCAGTACCATATAAGATATATGCATCATCCCTTCTTCTCCTCCAGGGCTCAAAGGATATCACAGAAGATGGGGCAGTAAGAATGTAGGAGCTGTGGAACACTGGCTTCTGGACATGACAAGGCTATTGCCCACATCACACCACATGTGATTACCCACAGAAGTTGTGCACATGATGAGGCCAGTCACCACCTCGTTATAGATAGGGAATGGGCTCTGCATGAGCTGATGTCCTTTACAACAACAAAAAAGTAGGTAAGGGATGAGAAGAAGAAAGGATACAATGAGACAGAGGAAGATAATGGAGGGCAATGTGGGAAGCATATAATGAAAGTGTCACATATGAAAATGTCAAAAAACAAAAACGTGTCTCTGGTCATGTGGTCATGGATAAGTATTCTCTGTGTGTTGCTGTGTTACATGGAGGGAAATGATAGAGATGGTGAAAGTGTGGCAGCTGAGTTTTGGGAGGGACAGAATATAAGGCTTGGGAGGAAGGGAAGCAGAAGAGAGGAACAAAGGGACAGCCAGTTGGAGATAATGAAAACCAGCACTGAAAACAGTCTGGAAAGCCAATGGGGGGATGCAGTCCTGAGAGGGCAGGCATAGCTAGAAGTGACCGATGCTACCATGAAATCAAGTGAGGGAAACAAAGAAATGTGTTCATCTGATTTATAGCACAAAGATTGCTGGTGATCTAGGCAAGAAGCCTTTCTGCATAGTGGTGGAGCTGAAATGCAGAATATAATGAGGAAAGAGTAAGGGGATAATGAAGAAGTGACTGTGGGGCTGGAGATCTTGCTTAGTGGTTAATGCACTTGTCTACAAAGCCTAAGGACCCAGGTTCAATTCCCCAGTACCCACACAAACCAGATACACAAGGTGACACATACATGCGGAGTTCATTTGTCAAGCCCAGTCTCTCTTTCTCTCTATATATCTGCCTGCCTCTCTGTCTCTATCTCTCTAATAAATAAGTAAATATTTTAAAAAAATACAAGACATGAATGTAATCTTTGCAGACAAGCCTTAAGCAAATGAAAACGTACACACAAAGGCAGCAACAGATGGGGAGGCTGTGGGAGTTCAAGGGCGTTGTTTTTAAAGAAAGGCACTAGACCATGTTTGTAGGAGTTGAAGGAAATAAGCCAGTATAAAGAGTACGACTTATGATTTTGGACAGACAGAAAAATACCAAATGATCAAAGTCTCAGGGGATGGGGACTCTCATTGAGAAACTGGCCTTCTAGATGAGAAAGACCGCTTGGGTGGTGAGCGGCTGGAAGGAGTGAAGGGTGGAGTTGGGTCTGTGGATTTGCTGAGGGGAGCAGAAAGGCATGCTCAGAGGATGAGGGTTTTAGGGGCCCTGGAGAGGGGCTCCTGGACTGACAGTGGTGAGGTCCCAGAGTGGCTGTGACACTGTGTGTTTTTGAGGATCGTGTAGACTGAGATCTGAGGGCAGGTGTGAGTATGGTAGGAGTGTTCGACAGTGGTGAGGGACTATGTAAAATGCAAGGTCAAGTGTCTGGGTTGAAATCATCCTTTCTAGGATGGGCTTGCTTAGTCATACAAGATGAGACTGCCAACACCAAGTAGGAAGAAGTGTCCAAAAGCCTGCCCACTGCTCTTTCCAGTCAGGCAACTAAGAAGAGCTAAGCCAGGTGTAGCAGTACAGGCCTTTAATTCCAGCACTAGAGAGTTCAAGGCCAGCCTGAGACTACATAGTGAATTCCAGGTCAGCCTGGGTCAGGCATCAACCTTGAACCACCCCTCAAAAAAAAAAAAAAAAAAAAAAAAAAAAAGGTGCTGATCTGTTAATGCAGTTCTGGTCCACTAAACTGAGGGGTTGTGACTGATGGCCAAGGCAGACTATCGGGGCTGCATCTTCTAGAATGAAATGCTGGTATGGGATTTAGGGTATAAGCTGTGTACCAGAGATC
This sequence comes from Orientallactaga sibirica, assembly GCA_036365145.1. Taxonomy (NCBI): domain Eukaryota; kingdom Metazoa; phylum Chordata; class Mammalia; order Rodentia; family Dipodidae; genus Orientallactaga; species Orientallactaga sibirica. Next base: position 39,430,094 of record JAEOAD010000013.1, read on the forward strand.
AATTAATCAGAAAAGAAATAGGAGAGAAAACTGAATTAGTTAGAGGAAGGGGTGCAAATGCCATGTAAGTCTGACGACACATTGCTGTTCCGAGGGGATCTGGGAGCAAGTGCTATTCAATTGTGTTTTCCTGGGAGAGGTCAACCTGGGAAGGGCATGACCTTGGGCGGAGGTGTCTGTGCTGGTCATTGACAGTTTGGGGCCATTGGTTGATTGACATCCTTCTTTGGCCTCTGCGCACGTGTGCATGGGGTGTGCACATCTACCTACACATGTAAAAATAATACATAAAAAATAAAATAAGTCTTAACACTTACTAAGGTAAGATCTCTCTCCTAATTTATGTTCTCACAATGTTTATTGTTCTTCTGCTCAGTGACTGTAACTAGCAGATCAATCCATTATGAAATGATTTTGTACTATTCACATTGTTTATATATATTTGATTCCTTCACTTTCAATCTTTTTTGTGCCTTTGTTTAGGTACATTTTTTATTTTAAATATTTTATTTATTTATGTTTATTTATTATTTGCAAGCAGAGGGAGATAAAGAGAAGAGAGACAGAAAGAGGGAGAATGGGCAGCATGCATGGCCATTGTTTGCAGAGGAGAACTTACGTTTCTGCAGATGATGAATGACTGGCTGAGCCCAGGTCGGCCAGATTCTAGCTGTTAACTACTATCTTCTAAGATTAACTAATATCAAGAAATATTTCTCAAGCACTTTGTTAAATAATATAATAAACTCTATGGGAAGTAGAAATTTTAATCAGAGAGTGCATGCTCTTGAATAATTGAGAGTGTACTAGGAAAATATTAATTCCCTTGTGGAGGTTTGCATGTAAACTGTCTCCTATAGCCTCGTATATTTGGGTGAAGCCTCACCTTTAATCCCCAGCTGGTAGAGCCTTTGGGAAAGGAGAACCTTGTTGAAGGAGGGGTCTCATTTGGGGTGTGACTTGGGATTTTATAGTCCACCCAGCTCACTCTTGCTGCTTCTTCCCTGCTGAAGTGACGAGATGTGATGCAAGGCTGTCTGTTCATGCCATGGTTTCCTTGCTATGATTAAAGTTCCCCTTGGTACTATAAGCTGGAAATAAACCCTTTTATCTCATAAACTATTTCTGGTTTGGTGTTTTGTCTCAGCAATGAGTAACTGTGACACTCCTGTGATGCATGGTGGAGATGGTAAGAAAGCCATAGACTTAGGAATGAGAACTCACATTTTAGAAGACTTCCTGGAGGGCATAGTAACTGAAGTAGACTTTGGGGGAAAAAAAGGTAAAATGTAGCTATGCTGAACTAAGAGAAGAAAAAGCAGAAAAGAAAGAGGCAAATATTCCAAAAAGCAAGCAGAGCAGATCAAAATCATAATAAAGACTAAAGTGGCATGAGTAATGATTATAGCTAATATTTAACAGGCATTCAAAATGTGTTGAGTTCTGTGGCTGGGGTTTTAATTTCATTGTTTCACTGAAAACTTTGAACTCATGACATTGGTATATTCCTCAGCTCCATTTCATAGTTATATAAACTGAGGTTTAGAGAAGTAACGTATATAAAGTCATATTATAGAGGTAAAGCTGAGACCCCAACCCAAGTCTCGCTCTAAAGCCTGTGTTCTTATTCACAGAGCTTTGATGCTGGTCACCAAGTACATACTATTATGGAATCCGTGTCGGCAATGCCTCGGAGCTGCAGATTTAACCACTGATGATATTTTCTTCCTCTTTTCATTTGCATGGGTCAGACATGTGCTGTCATTTCCCTGCAAACTTCCGGAGGACTGTAAGGGGAGATTTAGCCCTAATTTCATTCCAGTGAAGAAAGGGGAAAAACCCATCTGTTGAAATCCTTTCTGCTAAAATGTGAACTATGAGCCATTTAGGCTTTTGCGTGCTCCTGTAAGAGAACAGAATCTCCCATGAGCCATGTCCCTGGAAGAGGGATGAAATCTACGAGGGATAATCACTGAAGACATCTTACAAGATATGACACTGTCCTGCCTTTGGCATGGGATTACTGTCTGAGGGTGGTTGCACATCCTGGTTTATGAGGGGAGATCTTCATTTGTGAGCCCACCTGTCATAACTGTTCATAGCACCACCATCAATTTGAAGCTGTGAGCGTTTGGGAGAGCAATGATGTGAGCCCTCTACTGCGGGTCAGATAGTCTGTGTGTGTGAGGGTCCTTTCTTCCTTCCTCAATTCCAGACCTTCGCTAACTGTGTTCCTTTGTACTCTAGACGGATAGATAACGTCTTCAGGATGTGGATTCTCCACATGACTGCTGGTGTTTTGAGCCCCCACCCCCAGAGATAATGATGTCACATACTTGTCTTGGCATCGGAAGGGATGAACTCAGGGTGGAAGGAGAGAAGAAGCTGTGCTCATTCATGAAGTCATCAGTATTGGGAAAGAGAGGAGATGGACTAAGAACTTTGGTCTCGGGAGATCCCAGCAGAATCAGGGTCATGTGTGAGTCATGTGAAGAGACAGACATTGAGCCCGGCCGATAGAAGGCTCTTCAGTGAGGCACTTACGAAGCCCCCTTTCTTTTAGATACCTCTAGGCAAAGTACCTGTATTAGCAGAGTTTCTTGTAATTAAAATTTCTTGTGCCAAAAAAATTAATATGTAAAAGAGCACATTGAATTACTTCCTAATTCAGCATCCTTTAATGATTGAGGATTTGGAAGATATGATTTTCTTATGCAATACATTTGGAGGACATTTGTGCAGAATGATCCAGATTCTGGGGGCACAAGGCTCTCGCCCTAAATGGGGAAGAATAGGAACCAGAGTAAGATATGGTCATGGTGTTCTTACGGTCATCCCCAGCACCCACAAAATATACCATGCAGACAAATGTTTTTCAACACCCTGAACAATACTGTGTATTGTTAGGGAAATGTTCATATGTAATAAAAGTACAAAAACATGCATAGGAATGATGCAACAGCCCTAGGGAGGGTGAGAGGGAAGGAAAGGGATGGGCTTGGGCTTTATCTGCATCCAAAGCATTTTATTTCTGAGAAGGGAAGAGAGTGAGAGAACAGACCACAAGTGGGAGCAAGAAAGGGAGAAATCTGAAGCAAAATAAAAGGGAACATTTTGACATCCATCTTATCTTATTTAAATCTGATAAATCTTAAAATGATATCAGTGGTATGATTTTTCTAATTCCCTAAATGCTTGAAATATTTTATCACCAAAGATGAAAATAAAATTTTACAATTAAAATCAAAATAATTCTTACATGTTTTCTAAGCATAGGCATGCTAAAATAGGTGGCTCTTTTGTAATTACAAAGATCCAATCTGTTCCACAAGTAGAAATGTAAAGACAAAAGATGGAAGAAAGAAGAGGGAACTGTGACAGGGCCAAGTCATAGGGTCATAGAGTCTATGAAACATTTCCAATTGCCATCTGACCACCTTATACATAGCTGTCCATATGAGATTTGTAGCTCGGTGTGTGGTTGTAATGGAAGCCTCTTCATCCTACACCCACACACACATATGCCTGGTGAGAGTGGTTTTGAAAATGAGGAAGGCAACAGTACAAGTGTGTGCGTGCATGTGTGTGTGTGTGTGTGTGTGTGTGTGTACGGGTGCACATAAGCCATGCTGCATGTGGGGAAGTCAGAGATCCATCTCAGAATGTTCATCCTCTCCTTCCACCTTGTTTGAGGCAGGGTCTCTCTTGTATGCCACTGGGAACACCAGACTAGGTAGCCCACGAACTTCAAGACTCTCCTGACTCTGCCTCCGTTGCCATAGGTATGCTGATGTTACAGATGCATAGGCCACTCTGGGTCTAGTTTCTTTAAAAAATATTTTTAAAAATATTTTATTTTCTTTATGAGAGAGAGAAAAAAGAGAGAGAGAGAGAGAGAGAGAAGCATACGCACAGAGAGAATAGGCATGCCAGGACCTTTAGCCATTGTAAACGAACTCTAGAAGTATGCTCCACAATGTGCATCTGGCTTACGTGGGCCCTGGGAATTGAACCTGGGTCCTCTGGCTTTGCAGACTAGTGCTTTAACCACTAAGCCATTCCTCCAGCCCATGTGTCCAGCTTTTATCTGGGTGCTGGGAACCCAGACTCTGTTGGCAGGCACCTTTAACCCACTGAGTCATTTCCTCAGCCCCATTTACAGGCTCGTAGCTGAATGATACAGATACAGGAACAATTAATAAGACAATCTACAGCCTCTCCTGTTACCATGGTAGAATCAAGCTTTGAGATACAGAGTCCTCTCAAATGACTAGTCTCTTGCAGAAGTCACAGAACATTTGGAGAGTTTGGGTTTTCACAGAACAGGACATGGCTCAGGGAAACCTGAGGAAGAGGGGCAGAAAGGTTGTTAGAGCCATGAGTTGGGTCATTATACACAGAGTCATTGCCTCTCCTGCCTAACTGATGGTTAACCCCATAAGGCAAGACCCACATTACCCATGGGGGAGGACAGGGAGAAGGCTAACGATGGTACCATCATGGCTGTATATACACTACATATATAACTAATTTTAAAAAAGTGTAAGTAGGGCTGGAGAAATGGCTTAGCAGTTAAGGCATTTGCCTGCAAAGCCAAAGGATCCCGGTTCGATTCTCCTGGACCCACATAAGTCAGATGCACAAGGGGCACATGCGTCTGGAGTTTATTTGCAGTGGCTAGAGGCCTTGGTGTGCTCATTCTCTCTCGGTCTTCCTCTCTTCTATCTCTCTCTCTTCCTGCAAATAAATAAATAAATAAATAAATAATAAAATAAATTAAAAGTGTAAGTAGAATCAAGGTGGTATTGAATGCACGAGACCTTGGTGATCTTTGTGTGAAATTGTTCCTCACATTGGTGAAGTAGGACTCAGTAAGTCCTTCAACTATAGTCATTATAAGTGAACATATAGAAGATGATGGGGGAAATGAGTAAAAAGGTAGAGAGAGAGAAAATATGAAGGAGACAGAAAAGAGGAAGTAAGACTAGAAGACCGTGTACATAATAGACATTGCATTACAGGTTCCTAGTAGGAGTTGCTGGTGGCACCTGAGTGAGAAGCAGCCATCTATCTGGTCCTCCTTAGCTAAGCCTGTCTTATCTGTAGGTCCTCATGAGTCATGTGGAGGACGCTCAACCTTCCATACCTCCTGTGAGTTCTGAGGGAGATGGTGCCTGAGAGTGGCAGCCGGACTAGGATCCCATGACTTGTTCTATCCCCTTTTCAGACTGTGCCTCCCTGGAATCGTCCACAGAATCCCACTAGTAAGCACACTGGGCACTTCCAGCATGTTGTTGCTTACTACCGCCAAACAGAATGAGGTCCAGGGTCCCTTTAATAACACAGGTGAGAAGTTACTCGTCTAGAAAAGACAACAAGCAAGGGCTTACTGTTTTGTCTACTGCTGGAGTCTCTACCCAAATGCTCTTCTGTTGACTTGATAGGTCTGGTATTAGTTAGAGTCTTGTCACAGCTGATTTCCTCAAGGGGGAAGCAACTGATGTGGTAGGAGATAGGGTTGGGGGAGGTGAAGATAAGGGAGGGGTCCACAAAGGGAGGAGGCAAAGGCCCGGAAGACAGCAAGGGAGGAGAAGCAAAACAGGTTTCTTGGAAATGAGACTGCTTCCCCAGGAGAACAGCCTGATGTGATAAGAGCATAGTAATAAAAAACAGACAGCTCACATTTCCCTGAAAGTGGAGAGCCAAACAGCAAGTGGATCTTGGCTGTTCCCAGATCTAAGTCTTTTCCCAGGCCCTGGGTGGAGAATCTTGCTTCAAAAGCTCCCCACTGATCCCATGGCAAAGAGCTCAAGGCCTTGAAAAGAACAAGTCTTTGTTGTTCCACTCCCCACTACGGTGGCTTAGCCCAGAATTACAGCTATAAGGGCTAGGCGTCCGCACCCGGTCAGTCCCCTGGCTGCTTCTTCCACTCCCTCCTTCCCAGGACAGCTGCTTCACTGAGTCACCCAGCTCTGAGAGAACTGTCCACATATTTGCCCTCATTCTCTTTCTGTGGGGAGGAGGGATGATCTAATTTTAAGAGGCAGCAGGTAAGTGGAATCTTCCATGTTACAGAGCCCACTATGAGGGGGCTTCATTTGACAGTCCCCTTTAAAAGAGTCAGTGGTAGGAGTGGACACTAGATCAAAGGGCTGCCACTCCTCCTGGCCATGAACCCACACCTCCTCCTCAGCAGGATGGCCAGAGCTTTGGCAGGTTATACCAAAACACATTCTGACTTCTTGCATCATCAAGTGTCTGTCGTTTCTGAAACCTGGCAGGGACAGTCTGTTCCTTTGCCAGCTGGAAAGGGGAATATGCAGGTCTCTCAGAAGAAAATGAGAACTTGCCTTCCAGCTAAGACATCCTTGGATCTGGAAGGATAGGCCCCATGTTAGCCCAGACTCCTTATTTCCTCTGAAAGCAGCAGGAGAGGTCATTCCAAAGCAGAGACAATTCTGCAGAGATGAACATCTGATACCTTAATGAAAGCTAGTCACACCAAAGAAGAAGGAGTAGTTAGTTAGTGCTCCCATGCCAGCTGCAGGCATTGTTCCCTTCATGGGCTTTTGCTCCCTTGACCCAAATGACTCTGGACTGCCTTAGGGATCAATCTGTTGGAATACAATCTCTTTTTCTCTTGATTAGTCATGAAACCTTGCACAGAAGCATTGATTGAGTTCATTTTGGGTACAAGACCCTTGTATGAGCTAAATGCTGCAGGGCCTGTTGAAGGACTTGCCTGGGGTCTGTGGTAGTTTGATTAGATGCCCCCAATATATTCAGTGTTTTATTAGTTTATAGTTTGCATCTGCAGCCATCTGGCTGGAGGCAATATCACTGGGTAGATCTTAATGTGTGGTGGTGGTTTGAGATTTCAATCTAAAGATATGCAAAGTGTGCCTAGCTGGAGTTCCCAAAGTGTGGCTTTTGGCTTCTCTCTCTCTCTCTCTCTCTCTCTCTCTCTCTCTCTCTCTCTCGGCATGGTCCTGTAAGAGCAGTCCAGTTTCTTCTGCCATTATGGAACTTCTCCTGGATCTGTAAGCTTCAGTAAATCCCTTCTTCCATAACTGTGCCTGGTCTGAAAGTTTATCTCAGCGAACCTGAAGCTGTCTGCTATAGGGTCTAACAGGTGGAGAAGGGCACAGGGATTAATCGGAATGGCCTGGCTTAGACTTATAAAGGTATGCACATAACCACAAATGAATAGCAAAAGTATGTTTGCTACAGGACATAGTGGCACTCACCTTTAATCCTAGTGCTCTGGAGGCAGAGGCAGGAGGATCACTGTGAGCTCCAGGCCAGCCTGGGGACTACAGAGTGAGTTCCAGTACAGACTGGGCTACAGTGAAATACTGCCTTGAAAAACAAACAAACAAACAAACAAACAAACAAACAAACAAAAAACTATAATATAGGAAAATACTTTATCATCATATATTAATTGTTCAAAATAATGAGTTTCATTATGACAAACCTATCCTGCTGAAGGTTAGAACTGACAATGATTCAAATTCTTTTGAAAGCAGAGGAGCTGAAGGAGCCATGCTAAAGGAGTTTCATGTCTCTTAAGGTCAAACTTCATCCCTACCTACTCCTGGATTTACAAATTTGATGGTGAAGTTTATCCTGTACTGGTTTTGAAAGCATGACAAGTGTAGGAAATAGGGTTTTGAAATGCTCATGGTTCTGCTACAGCGTTGAAATTCTTGCACGGCGAGAGACCGTGAGAAGCCATGGCACGGAGCTATGAAGAGGAACAGTGGGCTTCAGTGGACTTTTGAGATGCCTGGACTATGGGATGATTGCCAATGAAAGCTGCTCATTCTGGCCCAGGCTGATTTGTTTGGAAAAGAAGCTCCTACTGGAGGGGTGGAAGTGGACCTCTTAGAGCCCAGGAGACTTTATCACAGGACCCAGATGCTGACACGGAGCTGCAGGATTGCTCTATTCTATGGTTTTCAATTTTACTTTCACCCCATCTTTCCTTGTTATGTCTTCCTTTTGCAATGGGAGTATTTACTCTGTGCCACATTATGTGTCGGAAGTATGTAATTTGTGTTTTGATTTTGCAGAGCTCATAGTTAAGAGACTGTCTTAAATGTCAAAAGAACTGGACTTTTGAATGAGGTTGGGATTGGTAAAGACGGTGGGGACTTTGAAAGTTGGACTGAGTGCATTTTGTACTGTGAGATGGTTATGAGTCTATGAGAGCCACGGGCAAAATGTGGGGGTTTGAATGTAAGCTGTCCCCCATAGCTTCATATGTTTGTGATTATGCTCCCTGCTTGGTCTCCAGCGGACGGAGCCTTTGGAAGATGAAGCCTTACTGGAGGAGGCGTGTCACTGGGGGTGAGCCCTGGAGATCATTAATCCAGTTCACTGGATTTTCAACTAGCTTCCTCTTAGTGCTCTCCCTTGGCCAATATCTGAAGGTGTGAGCTCCTTGTCATGCTTTCTCCACCATAATGAACTTCTCCTTGAAGCTCTAAGTCCTTTTCTTGTTTAAGCTGCTTCTGGTCAGGTGTTTTGTCCCAGCGATCAGAAGGTAACTGTTACAATTACTAACTAGAAAATCTGGGATATCAACTAGGCAGACCCTTGACTACCTTCCATTTTCAACTGTATGGTGAACTGTGGCTATTGTTTTGAATGAAGTGATCACAGTTTCTCTGAGCTGTACTTCAGGGAGTCAGAACACCATGTGACAGCCAACTCTGATACTGTATGGATTGGGAGGTCCAGGAAGGCTTCCCTCAGGAAATGATGTATCGGCTGAGACACGAAGATGAGGAAAGGGTTAAGTAGGTGAATGTGCTGGAAGAGCTTTTTGTGCAGAGGAAACACTACACAAGGTGGGGTGGGCCTAGACTGGAAAGCTGCACCATGCACCCGGAGAAGCCAGAGCAAGTTCACAGCAGGGACTGTTCATTTTACGGTTTTGAGGCTGGAAGCTATGGTGCCTGTGTGTGTCATGAAATGCAGCCTTGGGGAGAGAGGGGCTGATTGGGTTAGTGGATTTCCGCTCTGACTGAACCAGGGTGGACTCATCACTAGGGCTTTTTTTTTTTTTTTTTTTTTTTAATATCTTTCAGTTTGAGCTCAAGTTCATTAGCCTATCATCTTTGTCTCATCTCCTGCTTAAACATCTGTCTGCCTTCTTTGCTCTTTGGATGAACATGAAACTCTTTTAAAGTCCCACCAAGTGCTGTGTGGGTCGGTGCCTTCCTGCTCTCTGGCCTTTCCATGCTGCTCCCGCCTCCTCCCTGCCCTCTAAACTTATGCTCAACAATTGCCCTTTCCTTCTTTGCTTGTCCTGCAGTCAGAATTATTTTCTAGTTCCTAAGTTGTACTGAGCGCCTTTCTAAGCACTGTGGTGACAATGGAAATTCAAGACATATTTGAAGGGCGAGAAGAGTGGGCAAAGAAGGAAGGAAAAGGAAGAAAAAGAGGAAGGGAGGAGCTTTCATGTAGGGCACTGAAGTCAAAGGATCTAATGGAGAGAAGCTTGTGGTGCACATGGGGCCATTGAAGTTTAAACTGAGACCCTGAGGGATGGGAGAAGTCGGGCAAGGAAAAGTGACGGAAAACTTGTAACAGGCAGGGGGGACTATAAGTTCAGAGGTCATAAGTTGAGACTAACCAGGGGCTGTTTGAAGAGCTAAAAAGAGGTCTTGTGCTTAAAGAAAGTTATGGGTTGAGTGGGAGTAGAAACACTAGCAGGATGGGATAAGAAGGATTAGGGAGCTGGTGGGAGGGGTGTGGATTTTACTCCAACTGCCCTTGGAGAGATTTCAGAAGAAAATTGACATGCTGTATCTTTTGGATGGATGACTGTGATTTCTGTGTAGGAATGAAGGGACTCTAGAAAATAAGTCTGTTACTTATTTACTTTTGTGTTGTGACAGACTGTCTGACAGAAACACTTAGGGAGGAAAGAGTTACAGTGGCTCGTGGTCTCAGTCCACCACTGTGGGGAAGACATGGGAGAGAGCACTGTGGCAGGAGTGTGGGACAGTGCGTCCTTACAGGGCAGCTGACCGCTAAGCTGACACAGTGGTGCCAGAAACAGCACCAGGCTTTAACCTTACAGTCACCCACTTGCACCAGCCAGGTCCCACAGCCTCCAGAGAAGGTACCACCAGCTGAGACCAGTTAACTTGTAGGGAGAACAAAGAGAGAGAAGGAGAAGGCAGAGGCAGAAAGAGAGAGAGAGAGAGAGAGAGAGAAAGAGAGAGAAACAAAGAAGTAGGGGATGGGGGAGAAAAAGTGGTGATTGTGAAAAAAATGGTTCAGCCTCTGGATAAAGGTTAGAAAATAATGAAATAGTGAACTTGGTAAAGTACGAGGGGGTAACTGGCAGTGCTTCCGAGGAACTGCTTTGAGGAGAGTGAGGGGAAGGGAAGAATCAGGGTCAGTCCTAAACTTGACCTTGGTCAATCGTATCAAAATGAAGTTGCCACTTAGCAAAACGGGAAAGGGTGGAAAAGATATAGACAAATTAGACCTAGAATTTCTCTTGGGTCGGGGCAAAGGAAAATGCCTATTCTATTCAAATGGACTCTCAAGTGCCTATGTTCTTAAAAAAAAATAATGTTTTACTTATTTATTTATTTGCATGAAGAGAGAGGGAGAAAGAGAACAAATATGGGGATGCCAGGGCCTCTGGACACTGTGAATGAACTCCAGATGCATGAGCACTTTGTGCATCTAGCTTAGCTTGATGCAGGTACTTAGAAATTGAACCTGGGCCAGCAGGCTTTCAGGCAAGCACTTTTAACCCTAAGCCATCATTCCAGCTCATCAACTGTGAAATTTTGAGGGGAAGAGGGTTGGGTATGTGCATCTGGGAGAAGTAGATATGCCTCAGATGTTCAGATCCACAGAGAGATGTGTAGACAAGGAAGAGAAGGGGGTCTGCCTGATTAACTATCATTCTTTCTTATTTTCCTTCCAGTGTCTCCTTTCTTCCTGGAGCCTGTCCATGCCCCTGACTGGATAAATACCCTTTGGAATGCTTATATGATCACCCTCATCGAATTCAGGACAGTTGACATCTATATAGATTTGTGTAATTGGTAATATGATGATTTTATGACTGGTAACAGGATCCATGTGGGCCTGGGTAATTGCTCTCTGGGAGTGAGAATGTTTTTAATTCATCATGTTAAGAGACATTACGAAAATCTTGGACACAAGCCAAAAGTATGACTCTGCAGTTCTGTGACGTTGAGCATTGTGTACTGAGCTTAACAACAGGTCAATTGCTTATCATTTAATGTACTATTTACCTTTGATTAGCACCTCGACTCATAAATTAGAACTGGACCAGTAGAAAATTGATAATACCGATGGTTTTTGTCTTGTAAAGATAATAATTATCACGATGAGATTCCACCTTACCCCAGTAAGGAGGGCTAATATTAAAAAAAAAAAAACAATGAAAATAAAAGGTGGCGAGGTTGTAGAGAAATAGGAACAAGCTATCACTGTTGGTGGGAATGTAAAATGGTTCAACCATTATGGAAAGCTATATGGAGACTCCTGAAAAAGATGACTATAGACCTGCCAACAGATCCAGCTATTCCCTTACTGGGCATTTACCCTAAAGGCTCCAAGCCTCAGATCAGAGACATTTGCTCAACCATATTTATAGCTGCTCAATTCATCATAGCTTAGAACTGGAATCAACCCAGGTGTCCATCATTAGATGAATGGATAACAATGATGTGGTATATCTATACTATGGAATGCTACGTAGCAGCAAGGAAAGATGAAATAATGAAATTCAAAAAAAAAAAAAAAAAGGTCAAACATGGAAGAGATCATCCTCAATGAACTCACCCATTCACAAAAAGATAATCGTTGCATGGTCTTGTTTATCTGTCGCTCCTAACCTGAATCCTCCTGAGATGCTGCCAAACCTAATAAGCACTCTGAGGACCAAACAATAGGGAGAGTAGGATGGGGAGGGAGGGCGAGAGGGTGTGAGGGAGGACAAGGGTGGGGGGGATACAAATAGGGACCCAAAAGGAAATGGTACTATAAAATGCTATATTCTTAACAACAGGCTAAAACATTGGTCCTTCAGCAGGCCCATTGAGGGAACACCTGAACCACAGGGAACTGGAGAGAACATCATGAAGACCAACCCTAATCTTTTCCTGTTTCTCTCTCTCCCTATCCCTCTCTCTGTCTCTGTCTTTCCCTCTCCTCTCTATACTCACTTTCTCTTTTATATTACCTATCTTTTTTCCCTCTACCGTCCTTGGCACTGACTTATAATTCCCAGTACCAGCATGAGGTTAACTTTCACAATGAGCTGTTGATCCGAGTGACCTACAAGGTTTCCCAAAAAGACAGTTTTCTGTCAGAGTTCTTGATGACCCACCAAAGGTTAAGGGTAAGCCCCTACTGTCGAAGACAGCATACGTGGGTGAGACAAAACATGGAGAGACCTGGTTGGAATCTGGAAGAGGGTTAGTCCCCAGACAGCTAGTATAGTGCCAGAGAGTGCTACAGGGGTAACTGGGGGAAAATGACTGACATCTGTCCATATAACTCGCAGTTTAAGCTACCCAGCAGGAAACAACATGACACAATGCTCAACCAAGTGCAGTAGTGGCACACAGCCATGGTGGTAATCAACTGCTCTTACTTTGACTAATAGATCCACTCAGTGGAATGGAACTCATTGCTGGAACTGGGAAATAAATCAAAACCATGGACAAAAATGAGCTCAGTCTCCAAGATCAAGCTCCCACCAAATGTGGGCTAGAAGAGGGCCTACGCATATAAAATTCTCTCTAAAATAACTATGGCCATTCCATCTATCTAGTGCAAACTTCTCTCTCCATTGGAGAATTTGCTTATCTTTTTCAGATGGATGACAAACCTGAAAGAAGGATCAGCCAATCACACCTCACCAGGGCCCCAGCTGAAACCATAGAATAATTAAGGGGAAGGGCAAAAATATAGCATTCTCGGTGATCACAACACCAGAAAAAGGCTGAAGGAGATAAACACAGAGAACATCCAACTCCTACTAAGCCAGATATCCAGAGACACAGAGGCTCCCAAAACCTCACCACTGAAGTAGAACTAAAATGATCCCAACGTAGCTCAGGGAAATTTGCGGAAGAGGGGGCGGAAAGGGTGTTAGAGCCACAAGTTGGGTCATTATGAACAGAGACTTGGCCTATCCCCCATAATTTTTGACTACCCCCACAGTGCAAGACCCACATTCTCCATTGATGAGGGTCCCTTTGGAGGGGGCAGGACAGGGAGGAGGATAATGGAGTCACCAATATGCATGTAAAGTTAGAATAATATAAACAAAATAATAGATTATTAAAAAAAGAAAATAACATAGTGAATATTATAACAAGAAAAAATAAACTATAGTACATTAACTGTCTGGCTTGGGAGATTAAAATATTGCCTGTAGTGTGATTAAATGGCTTTAACTACAATTGAGTTGTTGTGCATATCAAAGATCTTGTACAAAATCAATGTGATCAGAGTTGCAATAAAAATCTTATCACAAAAAAGATAATTATCACAAATATTATGATTTTATTATAAAGGAGGAGTTAACTGGTTTTATTTTCAATGTATCAATGATATTCCAGTATCTTTTTTTTTTTTTTTTTTTTTTTTTTTGGAGAGAGAGAGATACAGAGAGAGAGAGAGAAAGAAAGACAGAGAATGGGCATGCCAGCCACCTCTCAGCAGCTGTGAATGAACTCCAGATGTGTGCACCCCCTTGTGGTACAAGTGTGGCATTGTGCCCTTGCATCACTTTACGTCTGGCTAACCTTGGGGCCTGGAGAATCAAATGGGTGTTCTTAGGCTTAGCAGGCAAACGCCTTAACCATTAAGCCATCTCTCCAGCCCTCCAGTATCTTTTTGTTGAATTAACTCCTTCCATTTCTCCTCTCACCCATCTGTGTGTGTGTGTGTGTGTGTGTGTTGTCTATCTGTTTTTGAACCAGCTTTGTCATCTTTTTGAGACAAAACAATTTATAATATTTCAGTGTTTACTACGTTCCCTACTTATTAAGGAATTGGTGAATAGCTTACTTGCATGTAGCTTAGGAAAAAAACCCTTATTTGTTCTAATTTTCTCTCTCTCTCCCCCTCGCTTGTTCCTATTCATTGTTAAAATTCTCTATATGGTACTTTATCTGTGTGTAATTGCTAAAATCACAGATGTTAAATGTATTCACAGTATTCCTCTTGTATCAGTTGCTGCTGTGTGGGTATTCACATCCTGGAATTCCAAATGAGCTCACATTCAAGGTACTTAGCAAAATGCTACCTGCAGGTTGTTGGTTTTCTCCCCCTTAAGTAGAAGAACTGCTATTTCTCCTTTTTCAGTGACTGATGCCCTTTCTGTCATCCACAAATGGCTTTAGAAGGAAAGCAGTGTCGTTGCGTCACCTTTGCGTTCCATTTGATCCCCTCGCCCGAGCCCTTCATTGTCCTGTGTTGCAAAAAGAAGGCTCTCCTGGTCACCTTCATGGCTTTGGGGGAGGGAGGTGATTTTCAGGACAAGTCCCTCTTTAAATGTGTCTTTCTTTCCTCTTTGAGATGTGGATTTTTGAGGAAAAGTGTAATTTAATATCTAACCTACTAATAGCAACAGTCCAGGAACTTGCTGATCAGCCACCTCTCTGTAATGTGAGAAAGCTTCATGTGGTCAGGATCACTCTTGAGGAGATGGGAGTCCTTCCTACATGTCTCAGAGTCCTTGGATGCTTGCTCAGCTCACTGGCCTCTTGGCAGCGGAAGCAGAAGCACCATGAGTGTGAGGAAAAGGACGGCTACCTAGAGAAGCCGAGGGTATAAAATGGACTTTAACTGAAGATGGCATAAGGAAGAATGCTACTTACGAAGAAAGAAGAGACATTTTAAAATTATAGTCTGGGGACTGGGGAAGGGAGTGACTCAGCTGCTAAGAGTACTTCCTGTGCAAACATGAAAACCTCGGCGGGCCTGAGACCACCCAAGTTTGATTCCCCCGGCACCCATGTAAACAACTTGAAGTGGCCACAATGTATCCGTAATCCCAGTCCAACAAGGGTTCAGAGACCTGAGAATCACTGGGGATCACTGACCAAAAACCAATGAAAATGGCAGCTCTTGGCTGAAGTGAGAGGTTCTGTATCAAAAATAGACAAGTGAGTGAGAAGAGGACACTCATCATTCTCTGGCCCCCACACATGTGTGCACAGAGCACACACATCTGCATACACACATGCATACGTTATGCACACACCTCTTTACACAAGACACCATGCCACACATACTCTCTATATACCCACAGACCTCCCCACGAAGTTATAGTGTAGGCAAAGACAAAAACACTATATTTCATAGACAAATATATATTGACCACTTATTGCATCTGTTCAAAGTGATAGGAAGCAAATATCAATATGGCATCATTGTAAGCAGATTCTCAGAGACAGGAAGTTGATTAGCATGTAGTGTCTGTGGTGATAATAAAAGTTTGCAAGTAGATAGTGGTGATGGCCATGCAAATTAGTGAATGCAATCAATGCCACTGAGTTTTAGACTTAAAATTGATCAAATGGAAAATTTTATCTGTACATATTTAACCACAGATTTAAAACTTCAGAATAAAATATAGCAACAATAATTAAGCATTCAAAACACATGAGTTTATGGAAGACATCTGATTCACACCACCACACTGGATCTATTATCAGATCATTCACTGCATTTCTCTTTCAACACTGTAATAACTTAAATATCCATTATAAAAACCATAGCCCAAGAAAGTGAATGGCACTTTTATGTGTGCAAACACTGCTCATATATTTGGTGAATCACTGTGGTGGGCAGCAGGAAATCCACTCACTTACATAGGAATGGAATATTGACAGATACAGCAAAATGCATTTGTGTTCAGGAAATCATTGTTCCCTTATTCCATGGGACGCTTCATTTTTCATTACTTTTGTCTGCTTTCACAGCTATCAACGTTCATTTAAAAGTACTCTGTATGTGTGAACCTTCACCTAGCACCAATGCACTAGTCATCACAGATGTAAAAGTGGCCCTGGAATTATATGGAAGAATTCAGTTACAAAGTGATCCTCTGAACTATTCAGAATGAACTTGGCTTAACTTTCAAGGCTGTGTTACCATTGACACAAAGGCACACAATCTTAGCATTCACCAAGGACTTTTCAGACACTTTTTGGCATTGCCATTGCTAGTTTGTTATAATGTCATTTATTATCAGTGTTCCTATGCTCACTTTTGTGTTTTTTTTTTTTTTTTAAAAAGTTTTCTTTCTGCCCATTTATTTTATTTTATTTATTTATAGATAGACAGGGAGATATAGAGAGACAGGCAGAGAGAATGGGCATGTCAGGGCCTCCAGCCACTACAAATTCCAGATGCATGCACCACTTTGTACATCTGGCTTATGTGGGTAGTGGAGAATAGAACCTGGATCCTTCAGGCTTTGCAGGCAAGTGCCTTAACCACTGAGCCACTTCTCCAGCCCTGTGTTTCCTCTTGTTCTAAGCTTCCTGGATAACATCTCATTTGTGCTTGGCCTTCACTGTCATAAGTGTAGCCCAAATCACATAACTCTGTGGATGTGCATTTACACACACACCTCTATCTATGTTTAATGAAAAAAGGAGGGTCATTAGTTATCTTTAAAAACTGTTTTTGTGGGGTTGGAGAAATGTCTCAGTGGTTAAGTCACTTGTCTTCAAAGCCTAACAACACAGGTTCGATTCCCCAGTACCAACGTAAAGCCAGATGCTCAAAGTGCTGCATACATCTGGAGTTTGTTTGTAGCAACTGGAGGCCCTGGTGCACTCATTCTTTCTGTCTCTCTCTTCTCTATCTCTCTCTGCTTGCAAATAAATAAATTAAAAACATAAACCGTGTTTTCTTTGTTCTGTTTTACATGCTACTGTCCCTGAGGAGAAATCCTGATGAGAGAAATACCGCAGACCGACTGTAACTTGTAACGGATGCTCCCTCTAAAGTTCATGCTTCAGTTTAGGAAACACAGATTTCTAAGTCTGCGCTCATGGCCGTATCAGGATACGAGGCCACCAAACTCAAGTTAGAACTCTGATCCTTCCTTAGTTTCGCCTTCCTTTTGTTCAAACACAAGAAGATTGCACAAAGTAACTGCTGACACTGTCCTTAGGTAAGAAGTCTCTGTTTTTGGACTTTTCCCTTGATTTGATTAATCTCTTCCATGAGCTACAGAAGCTTTCCTGCTGGACATTAAGACCCATGGGGGCTGCGATCCTGTCTGTTCTCCTTACACATATCCTTCAGCTGAAGCATGACGCTTGCCACATGATGGATAATACATTAGTGTAGAATGAACATTTAACAGCTTTCACTAATGCAGCTTCATAGATTTCCCTCAGCACACAGATTTGCTGTGACGCTCTTCTGCTTTGCAATCTCTGAATGTACGCAAGTTGCCTTCTTAGAGACTGAAATCCAAACCACTTTCCATGGCATTTAAGGACATTGACAATCTGGTTCCATTAACCCGATGATGTAGAAGACCAGGCATAGATAAGATGTCAGCCAGGAAGCTTAGGAAGAGAGGAAAAACAGAAAGTATGAGTCCCATTTCCTGCCACTCTGACCCTGGTACAAAAGCCACATTAAACCACTTATTGTCATTTTATTGCGCAGCCCATTAATTTTTTAAAGTTCTGGCTACAAATTAGTTGTTTCTTCTTTGCAAATTTAATTTGTATCTCCAGTAAATACCAAGAACTGAAAATTTCCCACACATTTCAAATAAATGATTTTTCTCTACTTTTATTGTTTATGCCATGAATATTTCACTTTTATCTTCTTCATGTGGGTACTCTAATAATTGAAGAAATGATTTTAATTATTAATATATGGAAATTTCTTTTAATAAATCCTTTAAAATATTTAAAAATTATTTTTATTTATTCCTTTTTTTGAGGTGTGTGTTTGTATGTGTATGTGCACATGTCACAACATACACGTGGAGATCAGAGGACAACTTTTGAGTTTGTTCTCACCTTTCACTTTGTTTGAGGCAATGTCTCTCATGTGCACTGTTCTGTTTGTGAGCTTCTAGGGAGTTCTGTGTCAGCCTCCCCTCCTACAGTAGGAACACCAGGATGACAGAAGCCTGCCACAGTTTCCAGCTTTTGCATGGTGTCTGGAGGTCCTAACTCAGGTATTCAGTGTTATGTGACAAGCATTTTATCCACAGAACCATCCCCCAGTCTCCTTTTCACAATCATATTGCTCCATTAATTTGTTCTTAACTGTTGTTTTATAATTTAGCTTTAGCTTTTTCATACATTTTTAAAAAATGTTGGGGGCTGGAGAGATTGCTTAGCAGTTAAGGTGCTTGCCTACAAAGCCAAAGAACCCAGGTTCATTTCCACAGGACCCACATAAACCAGATACACAAGGCGGTGCATGCATCTGGAGTTCACTTGCAGCAGCTGAAGGCCCTGGTGTGCCCATTCTCTTTCTACCTGCCTCTCTCTCTCTCTCTTTCAAATAAATAAATAAAAATAAAAAAATTTAAGTAAAATCTTTGACAATTTTCATACATGAACACATGCATTTTGATCATAATCCCCTCTCATTATTTTTCCCCATCTAATTTGCATATTTTAATTTATGTAATCTAAAATTTTTCTGCAACTATGCAGAAAATTATTGGTTCTAAACAATGTATGATTGGCCAAGCATGGTGGCACACACCTTTAATCCCAGAACTTGGGAGACAGAGGTAGGAGAACTGCTATGAGTTCAAGGCCAGCCTGGGACTACAAAGTGAGTTCTAGGTCAGCCTAGGCTAGAGCAAGACCCTACTTTGGAAAAACTAAAATAAAAAAATCCATATTGTTGGTTTTGTTTATTTTATTTATTAATATTCTTTTCTTCAAAATATCTGTGTCACCTCTCCTGTGAATTTAGTATACTTGTACCTCATGGTATTTGGGTTGGTCTAACAAAATTAAACCTCAAAATAATTAGCAATTTGTATACTTAATATTTCTAACTTATCCTTTCGTATGTGTGTGGTACTGGGGATTGCACTTACGGTCTCATGCATGCTAAACAAGTGCTTTGCCACTGAGCTATGGTCCCAATTCTGATTTTGTTTTTAATTTTTGTTTATTTATTTATTTGAGAGTGACAGAGAGAGAGAAAGAAAAAGGGAGAGAGAGAGAGAGAATGGGCTTACCAGGGCCTCCAGCCAATGCAAACAAACTCCAAATGCATGCGCCAACTTGTGCATCTGACTTATGTGGGCACTGGGGAATTGAACCTCGAACCAGGGTCCTTAGACTTCACAGGCAAGTGTTTAATCACTAAGCCATCTCTCCAGCCCTGTTCTGTTTTTTATTTTATCTATTGTTCAATACATTTTCTTAAGTTTAAAGTTGAATGTTGGAAGTTCAAATTCTTCTTTTATTTGCACTTGAATTTTTTTCTTGTTATTTATAAGTTTAAAAAAGTGGTTGATTTTTTTTCCAAGAAAGAGCTTAATGGATGTTTAGGGGAAGTTTAAAAGATATAATGACTTGTAGGCAACTAAAAATGATGTTTAACTTATAAAAATAGTTTTGGGTCCTAGAGAGATGGCTCAGTGCAGTGGTTAAGGTGCTTGCCTGAGAAGTCAAAGGACTCAGATTCAATTTTCCAAGACCCACATACACCAGACACACAAGGTGCCACATACATCTGGAATTCATGTGCAGCAGCTGGAGGCCCTGGTGCACCATTATCTCTGTCTCTATCTGCGTCTTCCTCTCTCTTTCTCTTTAATGAAATGATTAAATAAAATATTTTTAAAATAGTTTGAATCCTTTCATTTATCTAGTTAATACCAACTAATAATTTTAGTTCTACTCATGTCAATTTAAAGAACTTAACTCTAACTGGACATGGTGGCATATATCTGTAATCTCAGCACCTGGGATCTTGAGGCCAGCTTGGGCTACATAGAGAGAGCTTATTTAAAGAAATAAAAGAAAGCAATAGGAAGGAAGGAAGAAAGGAAGGGAGGGAGGGAGGGAGAGAGGGGGAGAAAGGGAGAGAGAAAGGAAGGAAAGGAAGACAGAGGAAGAAAGAGATGAGGAGAAGAGAGGAAAGGAAAGAAAGAAAGGAAAGGAAAGGACTAGACTTTGGGTTGGAAAGATGAATTGTTACCTATGTTCCCTCCCTTCATGCTCCTTGATTTCCTCCTTAGGGGACTCTACTTGCAGTTAGCAGGGCAATCATGGGACAGACATTCAGGCCCATGCTAGCTACATGAACAGCATGTAAATGACAAATGATGAAGTCTAACATTTTGAAGCATAGAATTCCATAGTGACTTCATAACAAAATGGAATTTCCAGGAATTTGGTGGTCTGAGTTCATTTCCCCAGTACCCACATAAAGTCAGATGCACCAACTGGCACATGCATCTGGAGTTCTATTGTAGTGGCAAAAGACCCTAGTGTGCCCATACTAAGTCTCTTTCTGTCTGACTCTCTGTCTCTCTCATAAATAAATTTTTATTTTTTTTATTTTTTAAGGCAAGCCCAACAGACTGCTCCCTTTGGTATGAGAGGGAGAAACATGGAAAGAGAGAGAGAGAGAGGAGAGAATTGGCATGCCAGGGCCTCCACCCAGTGTAATCGAATTCCAGACACATGCATATGCAACCTTGTGTGTCAACTTGCATGTATGGCTTACATGGGACTGGGAGAGTCAGACATGGGTGTTCAGGTTTCACAGACAAGCAACTTAACAGCTAAGTCATTTCTCCAGCCCATAAATAAATATTTTTTTTAAAAGAAAATGAGTAGACTTCTAGGAATAAATCTTTAAAATTAGGAAAATGATTTTAAAACCTAGTTTATCCTCTAATATTGTTACTTTAATTAACATTTTCTTTCTAAGTACTGTATTTTGGAGGTCAATAGTGGTTATAATTTTGTTAAATTCCCTTATCACTTAGTTATGCTACTGAGTCCCAAAAATATTTCATTGTTTAAGTGATTGGGCAAAATGTATGACATACCATTGTCATAAAGCTGTCTGATTTTGTTTTCTTTATTTCATTCTATTTTCCACTGGAATTTATTCAATATTT